>CM030361.1:110457067-111692067 GCA_017893485.1 Hemerocallis citrina | reverse complement strand
GCATCTCCGACCATTGGATCGTTACGAAATTCGTGCCACAGATGATGGACGATCCAGATAGCGCCACGTCCACTAAACGACAAGATAGTGTTTTCTTGGGAACCATGCCTACTTCAAGATTCGCATCAAGATCCAACGGCTCAGATCGCCCCACGTCACTCGGATCCCGAGCCGAGCGACTAGCGAACCGAGCCACTTGCGCGAGGGACGAACCGAGCTATTTCGCTCAGATTCCGAGCAAGTGCCCATTCGACCTACAAAAGCGAGAAAAAAACCGCCGAGCGAATCTGTCCAACCGATCTTCCAGAAATCCGCGCTCACCCAAGATCAACGGTCCAGATCGCGCCACGCCATAATTCTGTATTTTATTTATTAAAATCATTTTATTTATTTAAAAAATTGCGAAAAAATGGTTTAAAATTCGGGAAAATTAATTTAAAATCCTGGAAAATAATTATAAGATCGGGGAAATATTGTTGAACCCCTGAGAAAGTAATTATTACCTAGGGCCATTTATTAAGACCTCCGAACGACGAACCGACACTTTGCAAAATTGAGTAAATGATACGAAAAAATAGAAGAAAATCACCGAATGACCAGAAGAGCTCTAGGATGACTTGGAACGCAACCAACCTAAAAAATAACCATACTACCCCCTGCAAAGATTCAAAACCTTCATATGGACTCCGATACAACTCCGCTAGCTATTAAAACAGTAAAACTACTCCTCAAAGGCTGATCAAGCTCAGTCTTCGGGAGTGGAGGGCTCGTGATATGGCTAAAAATGGGGTTAAATCAGAACCGTCCAAATCAAGAACAAATCTTAAAGCTTAGGGGTAAAATGGTAATTTCGCCCACTAATAGGACTGAAGCGGTTACTGGATCTCTCCCCTAAAGATCCAATAACCCACGAACGGGTCCACCCAAACTGGGTGCGGGTTACAACCCGCAGCAAACCCGGTCCATTAGGATAAAATTAGGGTTTCTGATTATTCCTAATCAACGGCCCTGATTCATATCTATCCTTTCATTGGGAATTAGGGATTACATTCCTTATCTATACACCGGAATTACATGCCTAATCTGATCTCTGAGACGCCTATAAATACCCCTCATCCATCTCCATTAAGAGGTAATCAATCTTTTGCCAGTTTTACGCTCTTTCATAATCACTTCTGATTACTGACTTGAGCATCGGAGGGTGCGTCGCCGAGAATAACCCCGGTGTCTCGCACTTTTTGTAGGTGTACGGCGGGAGCGACGGTCAAACTCCGGCGGAACAGGTATACAGGTTTGCTATTCAAAGTTTCCCAAGAATCCACAAATACTATCTGTTTGCCTCCACACCAGATTTAGCGGTAACATGTGTGTGTGTGTGTGTGTGTGTGTGTGTGTGTGTGTGTGTGTGTGTGTAAAAAGAGGCTAGTGGCATGATGGTAAATAAATTGAATAGTAGTCCAGGGGAGGGGCCCACGTGATGAGTAAAAAAGGTACAACACTTTGTGCTGTGTAGTTAAGTGGCTGACTTCACCTGGGTGACGTGGCCACTAAGGGGCCCGCCTTACTGTCAGGATGAGAGAGAGAACCGGGAGAAAAAGAGAAAGAAGAGTTTGAGTGTGGAATTTGTCCCACATCAGAAATCAAACTAGAATTAAAATAATAAAAAATAATAATGCCTATGATCAAGAGTTACCAATTCGGTTAACCACCTTTTGAGAGACAGTCTGTGGTGGGCAGTTGTACTATACTATAAATAATTTGTCTTCTAAATAGTATAAATTGTTCGAGCTCGGGACAGGGGTGTTACAGGAGTGATTTGGTCGTTAGGATTTGGGTGGTATTGTTGAAGTCGGTGATTTGGGGATGTTACAGTAGCAGCCATGGCGGGAGTTGGAGTAGCAGCCATGGCGCTTCTCTGGTGGGGTGTCGGGTTGAAGATGATGTGGATGCTGATGGTGGTGTGCGGTTGTGGAGGTGACGCGGCTGTTGTTGTTACCAGTAAGGAGTTAGAGATGGGGTTGATAATGTTGTTGCCGAGTTGTTGGTGTAGCCACTCTTGCTGTTGTTGTGGATTAGGGTTAGGGTTTAGAGATTAGGAATCAATTAGGGATTAGGGTTGGCGGCTGATTTGGTTAGTAGAGGAGATTAGGGTTTTGGGTTTTGATCAAGATCAGGAAAGAGATGTTGTCAACGGGAGGTGGAGTGATTTCGATAAAGGTGGGAACCACTCCACCTCGATAACGAGGTGACAATTGTTAGATTTAGGGATATGAATGAATAGTTTATTATATTATTGGATTCTTATTGATTGAGTACAATATGTCTTATATATATAGGAGAGAAGTGAGAACTAAATTGATACATTATTTGATATGGGACTAAACTAATATTTCTCATGTAACATAATATCTAACACTAAAAATTAAACAAATGCAAAAATACCGTATGAGTGTAGAATGTATGTTTGAAGAATGAGAGTAGAGAGTGTTGAGAGCTTGTTGTTGATGTTGTTGTCTTGTTGATGCTGATCCTTACAAAATTGTTGTTGATTGTTGTTGATTTGTTGAGAGAATTGAGTGAATTTGAGAAGAGAAATAAATGAAATGAGGTTGTATATATAAATTATGTATATTTTTGGATTTCCCAAAATACACCCAAAAACTAACTAGTATAGATCCGTTGGGGGGTATTTTGGTAATTATATAAATTTAATTTTTTAATCAAATAAACAGAAGATGAAAAAATTCAAAAAAATCTCAAACCCAACAATCGGCCCTGCGGTTTCGCCAGGTTCATGCCGGGCTGGTTCAAACCGGTCCCGATTCAAGTTGGGCTGGGCCGCCGCGGGTTCAAAAGGGGGAGAGTGGGGACCGACCTAGACTGGCTTTGGAGGGGGTTCGGGTCGGGGTTGGCCCGGTCTCAGGTGCGGGCCAGGTTGGGCCCTAGCTGAACCAGCTCGGATGCCACCCCTAGTCCGATCAAATAATTTTTTAAGATTTGAACGGACGGAAAAAGTATTATGTCCATTCAAATAGAAACAACGGGCCTCACATCTTTTTTAAATCCCTCCTCCCAAACACCAAACACCACCCATCTAACTCTCTCCCTTCGCATCTTCCCCACCCCACTCCTCAATGGCAATCTTGTAAATAAAAAAATGTTAAAGTGATGTTCATTTTTTTTTAAAAGCCGAAATGGAGGGCATTTTCTTCTGAAAATGCCAAATTATGGTAATAACGAGTAGAGCATTTCGTCCTAATTGCCAATTGTGAAATTTGACAATGAACAACTAGAGATGCTCTTAGAGATTCTGGAAGGTGGTGGGACCCACATGTTCAAATGATTCATTCTTTTTTTTTTTTTTTGGGTATGTTGCTCACATTTATGAACGGGATGGGTTATGAGCCCATTGCTTGCTGAAATGCAAGATGACTCAATTCAATATTTTTGTTTTTAAAGTTTGATAAAGAATTATTTTTCTTCATTCACCTCAATCATTTGCATAAACATAGAAAGATGACTTTTTCTGCGAAATGAAAGAGAGCGACTACCCCCCTTCTCCTAACCATCCCTCCCACTACTCCTACCACTCCCACAAAGTCAGCCGTCCGTCATCACCCATGACAAAGCGAGGGAGGGAAGAGAGCGAAGGTCATCATCGTGAAGGAGGATGGCGACGAGGTAAAAGCTCAGGGCGATCGCTCCAAAGATCATGTTCGCCTAGAGAGAGAAGGGAGTGTGAAGTTGATGCCAGACCCAGAGCTCTGCGCCAGTCCTATCGCCATGAAGCTGGAGATCATATGCTGGAGGTTAAAGATTCCAAAAGGGCTGATCGTCCTACTCCACTGCACGAAGAGAGCAACCCCAAGCGGCTATCGTACGCAGAAGTAACTAGGACCTCGCATCTCGACGCCGACGCGTATAGAGCGCGTCGCCGTTCCCCAAGTCCAGTGCCCAAGCACCGCCGTCCTATTACAGAAGAAGATGAAGGCGAATGGGTTCTGGTCCAGTCCAGAAAGAGAAAACAGGTCACCAAAGGCAATACTTTGTCGGAGAACTCGCGAAACGACGGTCGCAAGAATTGTCACAAGTGCGCCAAGCCGGGTCATTCGATCAGTAAGTGCAACGCCGACTGGTTTTGCTATTTTTGTCGTTGCTCAGGTCATATTTTGACTGCTTGCCCCAAACGTATCATTGCATCTACTTCAAACGTCAAAGCTACAAAGCCGGTGCTGACTGCTGCATCGGAGGGTAGTAAAATGCAAGAGAGTGCGGCCGGAGCGCGTCGAGTGATCCAAACTACTATAGTTCCGATGCCGTTGACTGCGGAGTTCGAGCGGCGCTTCAACTGTGGTATCATAATCAAGGCACAAACTGGGGTGCCCTCGCCCACTGACATCTACGATCTGCTTCAAGCGGCGCTTGTCTCCTCCAAAACTCCTACTTGGGTTATCCATGAGATCGCCGTGAACACTTTTTATGCTCACTGTTCAGATGCAGCCATCGCCCAGGAAGCTATAAGGATTAAGGGTCTAGAGGGCAAAGATGTTCACGGCTTGGAATTCTTCGTCACCTTCAAGTGGTGGACTCGTGATTTTGGTGCGTTAAAGGCAGAGAGCCTCCCTCCGATCTGGATTAGATTGTACAACCTTCCCCTCCATTGTTGGGTGAGATCGGGGTTTCAAAATATGGTTCGTAAGTTTGGGTTGTTGATCGACATTGATAGGCAGACTCTCACGCTCGCAGCCCGTAAATTCGCCAGACTCAAGATAGGAGTAGCACACAAGTGTGACATCCCTTCCAAGATCCTAGCTACCTTCGATAATCATACTTACGAGGTTACTGTGATTGTTGAGACCCCAAAGATTGTTTCGTTTAGAGATTCGATGCAAGGAGATGGTTTAATTTTCAAAGGCCCAGATGCAATGGAAGAGGAAGAAGAAAACGTTTCACCGTTGGATGGGCTTGAGCCTCCATGTCAGTGTCAAGTGAGCGGTGTAGATCAACCTCCTCATGGACCGGTAGATAGTGTGCGCCAAAACTACGATTCGAGCGCCAGGTTCATGACGCCTACCCAGCAGTTCAAGTCAGCGCCCTTGTCAGCCGCTCAAAATTCAAAATGGAAACGGGTCCCACAGCAATCCAGCCGCTTGTCTCCATCAAGAGGAAAAGACCCTTGTACTGGCGCTGAGGTGATGGCACACGGCGATGTGACGTTGTCAGACGATGGGGTGCTCAATGCTGAGGGGATTAATTGTAGCAAGACAGCTGTAAAGCAGGGTATTCTAAAGCCTGTTAATGTTGTGGGCCATAATTCTCATATGGGCCTAGTGAAGGAAGCTTGGATGAATTTTACTAATGAAGAAGTGGAAAGCTCTGTTAAGGCAGCCCTTTTAAATCTGATCCAGACAAAGGAGAAGCAGCGGATTGGGCTGGAGCCCATTATTCAGGAGCCGGTTATCCCTTCCCATCAAGTCAGTCCAGTAGGGGAAATTGTGTCTATTCCGGGAGAGATAGCTTCCACAAAGAACGTCCACATTCCTCAACTTTCCAATGTTAATCCCTCGGCTCAGATTGAAAAGGAGATGGAGATCATCGGAGCTCTAGATGGAATTCGAGAGGATAATCTGATCTCAGTCACAGAAACTGAATGCGAGGACAAGGAGGTTAGAGGCAGCGTTGGGAGCTCTTCAACTAGAACGATCACAGAATACCAGAGGAAAGGAAAAAGACAGTTGGTTAGCTCGGATAGTCAGTACAACGGAAAAGATGGATGGAATTATAGGGGATCCAAACAGCAGGAGGATATCACGCCTGGCGAAGGTACATCTAAATTTTCTTGTTCAATTCTCAATTCCTTATCCGATGATTCTCTCATTTACTTCGCTAGCTTATATGGTCTGGCTATGGGTTCCACTAGGGTTGAACATTTATCCAATGTTGCTATTATTAGAGAGGAGACTAAAATAGTGCCTTAACTTAGGTGCCCTGGATGGGAGAGGTAGATTAGGGGTTAGATGTCTAGTTGGTTTCTTATGGGTTACATATTTTGGAATGTTAGAGGGATGCACCAAAAATTTAAAAAAAGAGCTATTGGAGTAACTCTGGGCAAGATTAGGCCTGATATTTGTGGAATCCAAGAAACTAGGATTGAATCCCCAATAGAGGCAGACTTCTCTTCTCTGAGGGGTATGGAAGACTTTCATTGGAGATTTAAGTCAGCTAGGGGGTTTTCAGGAGGTATAGCGGTAGGGGCTAATGCTTCTATCTACGAGATTGTTGACGCTTTTATCGGGGAGTTTTCGGTGTCAATTAGAATTAGGCGTCGACGGGACAATTGGCTGCAGACGGTGACTAGCGTTTATGGTCCTTATGATGGTAGATTACGCCAGGCTTTCTGGAACGAGCTTAGATTTATCAGGAACAAATGGGGAGGGGCTTGGGTAACTAGAGGCGATTTTAATATCACCAGATTCCAGGACGAGCATCAGGGCAAGAGACACAGTCGGTACGATCAAGACGAGTTTAACAAGACAATCGAAGATCTAGATTTACTTGAATTAGAAATGACGGATAAGAAGTTTACTTGGTCAAACATGCAGAGAAATCCCATATTGGCTAAGTTAGATCGAGTGCTCGTGTCAAACGAATGGGAGGATGCTTTTCCATTTGCAAAAGTCAAGTTGGCACTCCGCTACACCTCAGACCACTTGCCTCTGGTTATAGATTGCGGTCTGATGGGTAAGAAGAGGCACTTCACTTTCAGATTCGAGAAAGCATGGACTGTTTGTGATGAAACGAGACAGGTAATTGCTGATTCTTGGAATGCAGTAACCGCTCGCTCCTCTTCAGCAGTTGGGATTTGGATAGAGAAGACTAGGCGTCTTAGAAGGACTTTAAAAGCCTGGGCTAGACTTAAATCTAGAGCAACGCTTCTTAGAAGGGAGACTCTGGCTTGTAGAATTGCGGAGCTGGAAAGTATGCAGGAGGATAGAGACCTCCAAGAACTGGAGAAAGATGAGTTGGCTTTTAAGAGACTTGAGATGCAGAACATTGGGAAGATGGAGGAATTATACTGGCAACAGAGAGCGAGGGTGCAATGGCTTAGAGCGGGCGACGCTAACACGAATTACTTCCACAAAGTAGCTAACGGAAGAAAAAGACAGAATCACATCACGGGCATATCAGTTAACGGCATCTGGACGGAAAACGAAGATCTGATCTTGGGGCACCTAGACAAGCATTTCCACGACCTGTTAGGAGGCCCTACTGATGGCAGATGTGCGATGTCTCAAGATGTGTGGAGTTCCTCCAGGATAGATGGGAGTGAAGGAATAGAAGAGAGATTCACCGAAGCAGAGGTCTTCGACGCCATTAAGAAGCTGGGCCAGGATAAGGCTCCAGGGCCGGACGGTCTTTCGATTTTTTTCTTCCGAATCTATTAGCATATCATTAAAGAAGACCTAATGAACATCTTCAACGAGCTTTACGACGGTAAGGCCAATTTGGATAGATTAAATTACGCTACCATCATTCTGGTTCCTAAGAAAAACGAGGTTACCACGATCGAGGATCTAAGACCAATTAGCCTGCTGAACGGTTCGTTCAAAATTATTACAAAGGTCCTGGCCCAAAGAATTGCCCCTTACCTTAACGAGGTGATTGCGCAATCGCAAATTGGGTTCATAAGTGGTAGAGATATAATGGACAGTATAGCATCAGCCCACGAAATTATTTTCCGAGGTCACAATGCAAAATGTGATGGCTTCATCCTAAATCTCGATTTTCAGAAAGCATATGATTCAGTATCCTGGGACTGTGTAGAGGAGGCCATTGCACTTAAAGGTTTTGGGGTTAAATGGCGTTCCTGGATGAATTCGTGCATTCGAGGAGGGAAATCGTCGATTCAGGTTAACGGATGGCAAGGGAGGGAGATTCTATGCAGGCAAGGACTAAGGCAGGGGGATCCACTGTCGTCACTGCTCTTTGCTATAGTGGCCGATGGTCTAGCAGAAATGATCACTAGGGCTATGAATAACAATGTCATCAAAGGGATCAAGATTAAGGGAATCTCACAGCCAATGGCGATCCTACAATATGCAGACGACACCATTCTGTTCGGAAGTGCAACTATAGATGAAGCCATCGCCATTAAGACGGTCCTGGCCTGTTTCCAGGGATGGTCAGGGCTGAAAGTGAACTTAAACAAGACCAGCATTATCCCTATCTGCGATCATCCGTCCACCCCGATTCAGGATATTGCGGAGATCTTAGGTTGTGAGATCGGCGAATACCCTATCAAATATCTGGGTACTCCTATTAAGCCGGGACCTCTAGTCAAGGATGATTGGAATTTTATCATTGCTAAGATCCAAAAGAAGTTGGCAGGATGGCAGAGTAGGTTCCTCTCTCTGGGAGGCAGGATCATTTTGTTAAACTCAGTTCTCAGTGCGATTCCGCTTTTTCTGATGTCGATTTATGAGCTGCCTAAATGGGTCGTCAATAGAATTGACAAACTGAGATGCAGATTCTTATGGAAAGGTTCGAGCGAGGGTAACAAAGGCTTCAATTTGGTTAACTGGGGAAGAGTATGCAAGAAAAGAGAATATGGAGGCTTAGGTATTGTTAACCTATATGATATGAATAGAGCCCTGCTAAGTAAGTGGTGGTGGAAGATGTATAACAAACCCAAAGGATGGTGGAGTTTCTCTTTTGACCGTTATCGCAGGATACGGAGATTCAAATTTGGAGGAAGAAGTCTATCGAGGAAAGTGTCTCTATTATGGAAGGGGATAGCTAAGCAGGGAGAGATTTTCCACTCCAACACAAGATGCAAGGTCGGGAACGGGAAAAACACCAGCTTCTGGAAAGACAAATGGTGTGGTCAGACTACTTTTCAGAACCAATTTCCACAAGCAGCGGAGGCAGCACGGAATCTTGATCTTATAGTGGCGGACATTAGGAGGAAACGGTAAACTTAATTTCATTGTCTCTAACAATATCACCCCAGAGGGTAGTGCCCAATTCGAAGAGCTCAACAGGAGGGTCCTACTGGAGGGGGGTCAGGCTACTAGTGACCCGGATGAAAGATGGTGGGATAGGGATCATTCCGGAGTGTTTACGGTTGCATCTATGTACAAATGGATCAATGATGAAGGTACGAGATGCCAAGTTCAATCAGTTATTTGGGGAGCCAAAATCTCATACAGAGTCAAAGTGTTCTGCTGGTTAGCACATAACAACGCTATACTGTCCAAAGCTAACCTTTTGAAGAGGAATATGCAGATCGATGTAGTTTGCGATAGGTGCCATAATGCAGAAGAAGACGTCAACCACATTCTGTTTCACTGCCCAAAGGTGCGACTTACATGGGAGGTAGCTGTAAGGGTTTTAGGTGTCCTCAGGTCCCTAACTCAACCATTGATATTTGGGGTTCAATTAGAGATGTCCACATCAAACTAGATGATAGAAAGACTTGGGATTTAGCAATAGCGGCGTCTATTTGGAACCTATGGCTGGAAAGAAATGATTTAATTTTTCGCAATATAGATTATAGATTTCCTTGCTCTATGAATAAAATTTTCCTGTTAATTCACGATTGGGCAGGTGCGCAGGAGGGAGCAAAAAGACTCAGGAACAACGAAGATGCACAGTGAAGCTGGTGGCTCACGGCAATTGACCCATCTAGACTTGTCGTGCTGGATTTTGAGCCTTTTCTTCGGGCAGTAGCTGCTTTTGGACAATGGTTGTTTTCTAGTGTTGTTGTTTTGTGGCGCTGACGAGTCAGCCTTTATGTAATATTTGGACTATGTTGTACTTTGTTTCCTTAAATTTTCATTAATGAAACGATGGCTCCGGCCATCTTCTTTATCAAAAAAAAAATATAGAAAGATGCACATCTATCTACGTTTTCTCTTTTTTTTTCTCTTTTTATTTTGAAGAATCATTCAAGCATGTTTGTTTTATATGTAACAAAGATATGTTTATATATTCAGCTACATCCATTATTCTCACACACATACAGAAAAGAGAATCAAGCTTTTACCAAAAGAATTACTTATAAGAAAAGTTGACTATGTGCGAAAATGACCATAATTCGGTGACAATGAGAAGCATGAAGGACTGTTAAATGACCATAATTCAGTGAGGATGAGAAGCATGAAGGGCTGTTACATTAACCCGTCAGTAATTCAAAGTCCGAACCCATAGTATACGCATATCCCAAATCCATAATACTACTTGTATAGGGTTCGACTCCAAGCTCTTAGAATTGCAGCAGTTCTTGAAGACAACCTTTGATTTGGAATATATGTGGAGAGGAAAGAATTAACTACCTCTGAAGGGAAACACAGACATCGGGGAAAAATACTATATAAAAAGTGATAAATGATGAACGCAACGCAAATTTTCTGTAAAGATGTTTTTATTGAAAAAACGAATCAGATTATGTACACATAAATAAGCTTGTGCATAACTGAATGGACAACTTGACAGCTGAAAATGTTTATTGAGCTCACTTATATTCGAATGGACTCCGAGAACCCTTTCACATAGCATACAGTTACTCTGCACGCTTTTTTTTATTAATATATTAGTTCTCCACCTTTGTTTCTATAAGGGTTTGCGTCTTATTTTAAGATAGCCAAACTTGCCAGCTCCTGGAGATGATCCCTCGAAGATGAAGGGCAAATAACCTGTTGCAGCTTGATATCTTTGCTGAATCTGAAAGCCAGGATAAACATTAGGAGAAGTCAGAAGTGACCCGTGACAAGCTCTAAATCATAATTCATAAATTTGCGATATTCTGAATGTTTGGGTAAATATCTAAGTGAACATGAGGATTGGAGGGTCGGAATTGGTCAGATTTGGGTCAAACATGACAAAGTCCAACACAAATTTGTCAGCCACTTGGGGATCCAAAGCCCAGATAGTTTAACCGGATTAAAATTCGGATTTGGCCAAATAAAGTACTGGAGATACCATCAATCAAAAGAGAAAATTTTGTCAATATTTTCTTGCAAATTACGTTTTTTTTTTTAAATCTTATTCTTAATCAATATTATGCATTTCAAAACACAACTTGATATTCTAATATAATCTATTTTGGGAAACAAATGAACTATTTAGCTGAGCTAAACAAAGGAGATCTATATATAAATCAAAAGGAAAGTAAATTGATTGTTGGGATCAAAACACTTTCAACTAGCCCCTGCTGACAAGTCACCTTATCTTCTTCTTACTATGCATATGAGTTTGATTATAATTTGTTTGTTTCTATTGTAGGGAGGGCGAGCTGGATCCATCTGTTTTTGTACGTTCATCATGTTTTAGTCACAGAGGATGTCAAAAATGGGAAGTGAAAATATTTAAAGAATCTTATCTACAAGTCAGAATTTCAAGGTCAATGCAACATTCATAATATTTCTACAACGGTGTACTTCCATAGCTCATTCTTTGATTCCGCTTAATTATGGCGAAATAGGTATTTATTATGCAATGGACAACTGAAAATCCAAAAGCTCATGTTGAAATGATACCTCAAGGATTTCTTCACTGCTCTGAATGCAATTTCTACCAATGACACACACTGAACCACCTGAGCCTCCTCCAGTGATTTTTGCACCATATAAACTTGAATTATCGCTGTGAGATGATCGTCTGTGCTGCATTTCTTGTACTAATTTCACAAGCCTGTCTGTCGCATCTGACCCAAGTCCACAGTCACTGTAGCTGTAGTGGCACTGTAAACAAAACATAGTAAAAATAAATAAAATTATTGTAGCAGCATCCTTGCAAGCATTAAACTATAACTTAAAGAAAAGGATAGCATATAAGTTACAACGAGAAATTGAGCCAAAGACTAAAACTTGAACTAAAAGATAAACATAAATTTTCGTAGATAAATAAAGTTACTGATTAAAAAAAATTACATGTACATAGCTTTCCAAAAGAGAGCTTATTAACTCTCAAGGATCAGAGAAACATAGAGTTCCTTGTTAAATCTTAAATGTGACACATTATACTGTAACACTATCGAGGGGATTATATGAAACGAAGGGTTGGTAAGATTCTTTAAGATCTCGTTCGCATAGTGGATATACCTGGTACATGAGTTCCCCAAGTGCTGAAAGCTGTTCCTCGGTTGTTGCTGCTGTTAGTAGTGCTTTAAAGGCCTATACACATCAAAAAATCATGGAGAGACAAATTTCAAATTAGTGACACCAGGAAACAAATAGCATAATGAAGCTGACTGCAGCTTACCATAACAAAATGCACAACAGTACTTGCATTAATGCCTATGAAACATATTCTGAAGGAAACATATTTGTCTCGTAATAGATAAATACAGTTTCATAAGCCCTCAACAAAACTTGAGAGTTTACTGGTGCTAGCAAGAATATTAAACATGGTATTAGAGCCTACCAGGTTCAAATCCCACCAAGCACATTTTTGGAGTGACATTTTAGACAGATTTTGGCCCACAAAAAAGTCTCTCCAAGTATACCTTGTCTGTTAAGGTAACGAGTTGATATGAACAACAGTATCAACCCTGACAAGGGTATATGGCAATACATTCCAGTGTGACACGATTACAAGATCCCGTAATTTAAAAGTGGAAAGTGCAAACCTCTACTCGGAACTTCTCATAGATGGGATGTTTAGTTGGTGCTTTGACTGCATATTTGCGCCTAGGGTCAATAATGGTTACTGTATCATTGTGATCAGTATACTTATTTAGAAATGTCTCCCCTAATATACTTTCTGGAAGTTTCTTAGCATACACAGCTTCATATCTGCAAAAGTAGAAAAACATGATACATAATGATTTCAAAAAGAAATAAACTAACCTTATGTGAAAAAGAAAGCATTCATGTGATATAAAGTAACTAACAGGGGACTAATAAAGTTGATGACTAATTAAAGAAAATTAACTTCGAGGCAACAATCAATCACATAAAGCAAATTATCCACAGACTACTTGATTAACTGTATAAATGCTAGTTTGAGCTTGGCTTTACAAACTAATACCTAAAATCAATATACAGTTGTCTAGATTCTACTTACTTTGGCTGGAATGTGCAAGTGCATGCATCTACATGTAAATGTTTGTGAATGTCAGTTTGTCTACAAATAAAATGGACCATCAAGAGTCTACACTTAAGTGAAGACAGTTTATAACCCATATGACTATTTTTTATTAGTAAACACCATGTACAGAAGCTTAAATCAGGAAAACAAAAATAGTAACAAACTAAAGTAAAGACTCTTACCTGTGCGGAGAAAGATTGCATAGATAGTCAAGCGATGATTCAGCTTTGACAAGTTCAACCCCATGCTCTTCGTACTCGTAAGACCTCATTTCATCTTGAGGGACATTCACACTAGCCAGTGAGCGGGAGAACAAGGCAGCTGCTTCAGATTTTATAATCTTGCGCCCCATAAAGGTTCCAACCCTTACAGATCCATAATCGGTCCCACCAACACTGCAAAAGGATATTCATTTAATAAGCAAATATATCCACAAGAACCATCATATATACAGTTCTTCAGAATCCAAGATCGAGATCATCACATATTTTGATAATTATCTAAATGATATTTAATTCTTTGGAACATATGAAGTTACAAAAATAAAGAACACGTCATTAATAATAAAAGAAAATATATAAAATAAATAAATAGATGACTATGACAAACCTGTGCCGTATTCCCGAATCAAGTCCCCAGAAACGTATATGGGTTGGTATAGCAACCAGTTCCTTTACCTCCGCAGGCTGCATGAGAGAAACACGACAGTAGGTTTGTTATCCACTGAAGCATGTCTGCAATAAGTCTAGACTTTACGAGAACCTAGTACAGACAATCTGATATCATCAATGAATAGGAGGCATGATTTAATACAAAGCTAGCAATGCAGACCTGGCAGACCATGGCAAGTAGCTTATTGGCTTCGCCACAAGCAGATGTCATTTGGTCCATCACCCCACAAGGAGCTCCGACAATATGATTTTCAACCTGTCAAAATTTGCTTAAGGTTGGGAAAGCTGATGAATTTGGTACTAGGTTAGAACAATAGAAGAGTAAACAAGTTAATTTGGTCATGCCTTCTGGCAAAGTAGTGCAAGATCCCTGGGAGTAATGTCTAGCCCTGCACAACAATAGTAAACAAGTTAATCTGATAAAGACCGCAACTTGAGGGAGAAAGAAATTTTCTCTTAATTGTCATAAGATTGTAGATTGATAATAGTATATTAGGGCTTTGCAGTTGTTACATTGGTCATATGGCAATATTGACCATGCAAGGCAATTTTTTGATAGAAACAGGCTGAGAAGAAAAAGGAAATTCTCTATCAATGATACATCTTGATGTATTGATGTAGCAGAATATAATTGCTCACTTAGATAGTCGAGTGAACTGCAGGAGGAAGAGGGGGGGGTGACTATCAAAAAATTTGCAGTCAAATGCATGGACCAGGGGCGGATCTAGGCCCAAGCAGCCCCAGCAACTGCTTTGGGCCCCAAATTTTATATGGCCCCATATTTTTTAAGTATTTACAATGTTAAAAAGTAAAAAGTAATAATTTTAGATATAATTACATTATATTAACAATTGTCTTAATAGCTCAATTGGTTAGAGTGTTGTGCTAATAATGTCAAGGTTGCAGGTTCAAAACTTGCATGAGCCAATTAATTTTTCAATCATTTTTATTTTTAAAACTAATTATTTTTCACATTGCCTTACATGTCATTTTACCATTTTATGAATTTAATATTATTTCCCACTTAGCCCATGTATGTCACTCTATGATACTTTTTTAATGTTCTATGGAATATAATATTTACCTGTTTATGATAAATTTCTAACCAAATCTTCAAGTGCATATGGTTATTCTTCATTTTAAACTTCTAACTAGTATTCCCATATATATATATATATATATATATATATATATATATATATATATTCATCATCATTTAATTCTAATCGTGTTCTCTAATATATCATATTTACCTGTTTGAGATAACATATTTCGTTTTTATTATTAGAGTTTGTCCGAGATTCTTTTGGTCACGAGACATTTCATATAAAAGCGTACGTTATCAATTTAAATTTTTTTTTGGAAGCATATATATAAATTTGTTTTCATTTAAATAGTTTGTTCTCTAACGCTTCAAGTTGGTTTGCATTTAAATAATTGTCATTCTTATTTTGTAAATTTGTAAAAGGCCTCATTTGAAAATTTGCTTAGGGCCCCTGAAACTCAGATACGCCCATGGCATGGACTAAACTTTCTTAACATGCTGGTCATAAGAGTCTTCATGCATATATAATGGAAAACCATGATGGAGTGGTTAAAGCATAGAATCAATTATTCATGGAACCATGAATAAAAAGAGACAGGATGGAAAATCTTAGATTTAGCACTGCAGTTGCAACTTTTTCCAAGAAACAAGAGAGGAAAAAGTGTGGTCTTTGGAGAAAGAAAAAAAATATATAGTGAGGCATAAGAGTGAGCTATTCTTAAAGTGAAGACAACAGTAGACTAGAATTAATAGAAAACTAACCATGAGCAGCAGCAATAGCAGACATGGTGGCAACCTCCACTGCTGCAGAAGAAGATACGCCTTTACCTTCTGGAACCGCTGATGAAACCTAATATACAATTATAAGAAAATTTATAAAATTGTTTTTTGAGATTTTTTTTTTTTTTTATAGCTGCATTCACATGATGAATCAAGTACCAGTTTGCAGAAGATACCATCTATGCAAAAACAAAAACAGCACAGAAAATTTGCAAGTGAACAAATTACTTCGAATTTTCGGTACCGCAGCTTAAGGAGTTAAATGTTGGGTATCATATGAGATCGTGAAAACATTCGTGAAACTAGCAAGAGGTCACAGAAGCATTCAACAACAACAAACATCAACCAATACTGGAAACCAAAATTTTGTTGCTAAATTAAAAGCATTCCTTTATATTAAAACATTAATATTTACAATTATATAGCTGAATTTGTAAGAGTTCCAATGTTCCACAATATAGAAAAAACATAGGCGATCATGATCTACAATCGGATGGGCTCAACGCAAATTGAAATTTTAAACACAGTATTTTAAATGAAGAAGTACCATCTATTTTACTTTTTCTGCAGTTATACTAATTTGCATTTAAATGAAGCTAGCGAAATAGAACGTATTTATAATGCAAGAAATTTGATTTTAGGTTTCACAGTTACACATGCAATTTATATTTTGTAAATGAGGTTACAGAACTAATATGATGCTAACAGAATTAGCTTTTTAATTATCGTTTTATGAAATTTTTCACAATCAGTGTGTTTATTGGTGGTCCACAAAGTGGGGTGACGAAGCAGTAATCAATATGTAGTAACACACAAGTCAAAAAAAATGTAATATAATACAATGATATGAGGGAGCCTCTGATGAAGACATCGGTTTGAGACGATTCGGGTGCTTCTATTAGCGTAGGCATCGTCAAGGATTGCTATTCTATTAGCCTAGTATTTTATTTCAGCATTCATATTTGTCTGTGGCAATTTTAGCCATATGTAGTAATTTTGCGATTTGCACCCTTTATTTTATGCAATATAATATTTTGGAGATTTGTATTGAGATTTGTTTTGAGCCTATATATAGGCCTCTATATTAATTTAAAAATAATGCTTTGATTTACTAAAAATTATTGCGATTGAGTTTTGCTCTTCATTCATCTTTTTGTGTGAGACATTGAGATTAAATTTTAGGGTTTGTGATAAACTCTAAAACTACACCCCAATCCAATACAAATCTCAAACCCTAACCCTCAATTTCACAGCCACCCCCACCCCTCCTCTTCTTCCTCTCTCCTTGTTCTCAGTCGAACCCATTTTCCCCTTCTTCTTGAATCCATCAAAATCCCGACGGCCACCTCCTCCCATCATCCCCGCAACCACCACCATCGACCACAGCACACCCAAAGCCCCATCGAAACCTAATTCCCAAATCTTTACTAACCTAATCGACATTAGCCCCCACCACCAAATGCCTGCCCTTGCTGTTCGCTACCTCGATTCCACAATCCAACCACCGAAGCCGCCTCCTCGCTGTTCCCCCATCGCAGCCACTCCTCTTCGTTGCATTCCCATTGTAGCCACGTTCAAAACATCGACATAAACTTCCTCTCCGTTGCTACGCTTTCTTCGAACTCCAGATAACTTCTTTCCACTTCTCAAATATTTGTGATACTGCTTTATCATCTCTAGATTATTATCTGAATTTATTGTCGTCCACAAATATTGAGTGTGTGCTTCTACTTGCCAATTAGCGTACGAATCGTTATTGAATATCTTACTTGCTAAACCCACTAGAAATTCTCTTATAGATGAGCCTACTGGTGAGATTCCCACATTTTTCCCTCTACTTATTACTACTTACCCACCGACAAAAAAATTGAATAATATTTTAGATGATCAGATTCTCTACTAGAGATGGTGGTATTCATAGGTATTTGGTAAGATGGAAAAACAAGCCGGCGTCGGAGGATACTTGGATATATCGTGAAGAGCTCCAGCACTTGGATCCAGACCATTTGGAGCATTATGACAGGATTGACTGATTTTGACTCGACTGGGTCGAGCTCTCTCCCACCCGGAGAGAATGATGAGGACACCGATTCGAGACGATTCGGACGCTTCTATCAAGACAAGCATCGTCTAGGATGGTTATTCTATTAGCCTAGTATTTTATTTCAGCATTCATATTTGTTTTTGACAATTTTAGCCATATGTAGTAGTTTTGCGATTTGCACCATTTATTTTATACATTAGAGTATTTTGGAAATTTGTATTGAGATTTATTTTGAACATATATAGAGGCCTCTAGATTAATAAAAAAAATAAACTACACTCAAATCCAATACAAATCCCAAACCCTAACCCCAAATTTCACAGCCACCACTCCCCCTCCTCTTCTTCTTCTTCCTCTCTCCTTGTTCTCAATCAAACCCATTTCCCCCTTCTTCTTGAATCCATCAAAACCCCAACGGCCACCTCCCGCCATCGTCCCCGCAACCACCACCATCAAAACCCTAACGGCCACCTCCTCCCATCATCCCCGCAACCACCCCCATCGACCACAGCACATCCGAAGCCCCATCGAAACCCTAATTCCCAAATCTCTACTAATCTAATCTTTGTTCGCCTTCCATCACCCACCACAGGTCGACATCGGCCCCCACCACCAATCGCCTGCCCTTGCTATTCCCTGCCTCGATTCCACAATCCAACCCGAAGTCGTCTCCTCCTCGTTGTTCCGCCATCGCAGCCACTCCTCTTCGTTGCATTCGCATCGCAACCATGTTCAAAACATTGACAGCAACTTCCTCTCCGTTGCTACACTTTCTTCAAACTCCCGGTAACTTCTTTTCAGTTCTCAAATATTTGTGATAATGCTTTATCATCTCTAGATTATTATCTGAATTTACTGTCGTCCACAAATATTGAGGTGTGTGCTTCTACATGCCAATTAGCGTATGAATCGTTATTGAATATCTGACTTACTAATCACACTTAGGTATATTTGTTGATTGTTAGGCTTGAACTTTAATTGAGTTTGTTAAACTTATTTCATCTCTTAAAAATCCATCAAACTAATTAATAGTTTTAATTTCTAACTACTCGGCATTACTTGTTGGTAACTTAAAACTTTTAATATTTTTGGAAAATTCTCTACCTAGGGTTAAGTTTACATCAACCTCGGACTCACTAGAGATGATTTCCTCCTATATAGTGTTTGTAGTTACTCTATGGGACCCTTTATGGATGATCGGCATTGTTCACTTTGTTTTTATGTCATATTGTGTACATCTAAAAATATAAAGTAGTTTGGAGATAGTTTACCCATGCTTCAAGATGTTGCAAAATAAACAGTTTTTCAATAATATAACAAATTGGCAACATGCAAACGCATGGGTAAGAAGCCTCCAAACAAACTGAATTTTTGTAAACATGCTTTTATAAACATTATAAACCTAATGAATGGTAAGGGTCGTCCATATAAAGTCCGACCATATAAGTACAACTAGTCAACATGAGGAAGTTTCCTCTACAAGTATGAGGCTCTCTTTCCTCTAATAAAATGTATGCTTCTAAAAGTTAAATATACAAATGATTTACAGCACGGATTTTTTTTTGACAGACCTTTTCTGAATTTTGTAAACTACACTGGCTATTCTTCTTTATAGTTGTACCTATCTAACAATTTCAAATTTATAGAACATTATCCCAGTATAAAACAGAAAAATGGAAAAGCATCATACCAATATGCAGATACTGTCAGTAAAACGGACACCGAGCTCAGTCATCAAGACAAGGATAGTCCCAGCAACATATGCAGCCCACCTAAAAAGGAAACATATTAAGTGAATTGATAGAACTCAGAAGGTATTACTCACTTTCAAGAGAAAAAATTACCCACTTTTGGGAGGGATCCTGTGCAAAATACTTATAGGCCTCTTCATATGATATTGGTTTCTCACCAACGAATAATTCCGATAAGTCCATGTCAAAAGTTGGTCCACGATTACTTAACTCAGACCCAAAAGAGACCTACAGAGAATAAACAATCAGTAACAGTTTTATCCATGATACTCATGTTACAAATAGGAGCTATATAAATGAAAGTAATGAATCAGAGATCAGCGAGTTCCGCCCCGGAGGGGAGGGGAGGGGGGAGGGGGGTTATTGAATGAAGGAGAAATCCTCCACAATTTTCATAAACTAAGAAAAGAGTCTAGAATAAGGATGATATATAAATTTAAATAATTGCAATCTTCTTTGCAGCATGATAAGATCAATGAGCTGAACAAAAGAACATCCCAAAGATTACACATTTATAAAACTATGAGACGAGCACTAAGGTTATGACATACTATTTGCAGAACAGGAATAGGTCCCTGTCCTTTGTCCTGTTGCCGAGCCTGAGCATGTTTCCAGAGCTTGTGTTTGCTGGGGTGATTCCTCTGAATAGCAACATGGCAAGCCTCCCTAATTGGCATCTACAAACCACAATTATCTTCTTAAATCAGGTGATCATAAGAAAGATAAACTAACTACTCTGCAGATCACTGACAAACTTAGCAAGTTTAAAGAAGAAACAACTGTAATTCATTGTTATTAGAAGGAAAACTGCAGGCTAAAAGATACTTTATTTCATTATTTCATGTTTATACAATTATGTTGTGAACCTTTGATAGTTAGCAAGATTTGAACTGATCACAAGAGAAAATATGGTATCAAATATATTAAGGAGGAATAAACAGTGGGATTTAAAAAAATTATAGCAAAATTCTTATGGAAGAGAGGAGTCTGAAATATGAATAATCCATAAAAACCTGTACACATCTTACAGTTATAGCACGAGACAACACCATTTTCAGTTTCTGACCTTTCCCCGCTAAAAGTCTAATGCCCCTCTTTCCAGTCTATAAAATTTTGCCCCTTCAAACTATTGATATCTAATGTCCTTTTTGTATATATAAATTTTTACATATAATAATATTTAAGAATGAACCCTACACATCATTTACCCTCTTAATAAGATGATTTTTTCATATCCCTTCAAAGATATAAAAATATCACAAAAGTGGGTAATTTGGATATAACCTCCAAAAAATGTTCACAATTTAATCTACCCACAAAATTGAATTAATTGTTTATAGCCCCCATATGATTTATAATTTAGGGGCTGTTTGTTTTGAAAGAAATAGGGTGGAAACCTCTTTTTATGCCAAACTTGGTTTCCTTTTCCCTCACAATATTTTTTTTGTCTTTGTTTGAAAGGAAAAGTTAACAAGAAAACAATTTGACACGTCAGATTTAAAGGAAACTTGCTTTCCTTTTTAAAAGAGGAAAACACAAGAAAATGGATTAAAAGAATCATTAAAAAGATTTTGTTGCCCACTTATCCTAATAAAAACCTAATATGGGTATTTTAAGAACGTTTTTCTATGTACCTTTCTCCACCAAATAAGGAAAAATCAGTTACTTCCTCTTTTAAAATGACATCCAAACAAAAGAAATTGAATTTTTGAGTTCTACTTATTTTCAAGACAAACAAATAACAAAAAATACAATCAAATGTGCCAGAAACTTATTTTCTTAGTTTCTATAATTTTATTCTCTTGAAACAAACAGCCCCTGTTAATGGAAATCAAACCCTTTATTGCTTAAATAACATATATATCATGTCAACTCAAGTAGATAAAAATGTGAGTAGCTTTTTTCTTCAACTAATGATAAAACGAGATAATAGATAGCTACTACTTAACTTGGTTAGAGTTCAAAGATGTCTGCAAAATTTTTTGAGCACGACACTAACAATAAATATAAATAAAATTATGACAAAGATAAAATTATGACAAAAAAAATAAGAATAAACCTCAAAAGAGAAGTTCAGCGGACGATAGAACAACCTAACTCATTAAATGCCTACTGGTCTCATAGCAAGCAACACTACAAATTTGTCCAGCGAAACAAAAATAAAACAAAATCTAAGGTCTCTAGTGTCTAAGGATAGTAAGTTCCTCTGGAGGGTTGCACAACTCTCTCCAACATGAATAAGCTCAAGAGCCAAACTGAAAGGCAATCCTCTGGACAAATGAACCAAGAGAATTTATGACGTCATGATATCGAGTGAGAATAGGTAAAGGTTATTCATAATAAAGTTCATGTCTTGCGTTCATGCATAAAAAGTACTAAAAAACTATACTTCAATGGGAGAATTTATGTGTACGATACCTGAAAATCTTACGGAGTAAATACGTATGAGTAGAATAAACTCATAATCATATTGTCAAGCAACAAAATGCTGTGTCCACTTTCCAGGACATCCTTTTTTCTCAAAGATAAAATAAATTAAAATAAAGAGCACACGAACACATAGGGGGAGTAGGCAGCAACTACTTAGTCAGAATATATCAAAATTAGGCAGCATCCAGAACACAGATTGGCCAGGGAAGTCTCAGTTTGTATAAACCATTATGTTTTGAGGTAATGAGATATGTCACAAATCTAACCTGCAAGACAAGGCTTCCTGAATAATCTGCAATTCCTCCCATTACATCTAACCTTCCAGGTGCTCTTGCCACGTAAATGTCCTCCTGCATACCAAATGGGTATCTAAACTATTAAATTGACACGTACACATATCTGTTAAAGGTCAGCATTTGAATATAACGCGAAGGAATGCAAACCCCACCCTTCTCAAAATATAAGTTACAAATTAGAGTTATGTCATCAAATTTTACCAGAGAGAAATTTAGATGGAACATGAAGAAACAATGCAAACAGGCACTCTTTTTCTAGGTAACCTAAATTGCAAATAGTATTGGAAGATGTAACACCAGCACTTACTTCCCAGTTAAATAGAGCAGCAGCAGCACTTCGTTCCCGAATCTGGCGCTGCTTCTCAGAATTCTTTCCCGAGTCAGATCCAAGTTCAAGTCTGCACAAGCTCTTCAAAAATGCAGTTGTATCTGATAGGCCATGCAGTTCCCCATGGAGTATCTCAAAATTCTCAATGCATCTTGCAAAATTGTTAAAGAACAGGGTCAATGACAAGTCATAGACGTTTAAAGTAAGCATGAACATGAAGGTATGGGTTTAATGGAATATTTGTAAACTCACGATTCTTCTCCAAGAAAACTGCTCCCATTTGTTTCAGTGTCAGGTAATGCAGGGGGGAAACCAAGTTCATTCTGAGCACGTGTATACCAATCAGGAATACTGAGATCTCTGCCTGGAGCTCTTTGTAACTGATACCCAAGAATTATGGCATCACGTAATCTTCGTGCACCGCTCAGCTACACACAAAAATCAAACAAATCATGAGTCATAGCTTGCTTGAAGCAGATAAAGGAAATTATAATTTGGAGTATCATGTGCCAACTGAATGGTGAACCAAGTTAACTAGCATGAGAGAGAAGTTCATAATCAGAGTCTTGATGCTGATCCAGTTTCTAGCTCTATTGCTTCAATTTCAGCTATGTCGGCACATCAGCAAGAGTATATAACAGGATCCTTCTTGTTCATAACATGCAGACTGCTTATGAAGCAAATCAAATCAATGCTGATGGCGAAGATGTTATATTTTTTAATTCCTTAGCTAATGGAGGACTTGTGTGTTTCTAGGATTCTCTATATTTTGATATGTAACCTCTCATATGAAGAGGGTTTACTGCTTCTTTCTATATTTTGCTATGGATCTCACTGCATGTAAATCTTGACTTTGTATCTCCTTTTGTTTTATCTAGTTTGGCTGGAGTCTTCGGACTCTATCCCTATTATCAAAAAACTAGCATGGGAGAGAAAGCAAAAAAATTGCATTTTGCAGCTTGTAGCAATGAATGCAAAAGCCAAAACTGAATTTAACATTAAGAATTAAAACCATATAAAATTGTGTAAGGCCATATAAAAGTGTGTGTGTGTGTGTGTTGGGGGGGGGGGGGGGGGGGGGGGGGGGGGGGGGGGGGGGGGGGGGGCTAGCATGCCTGTTGGGGAGCATAATGAACTATTGAATGAAGGAGAAATCCTCCACAATTTTCATAAACTACGAAAGAGTATAGAATAAGGATGATATATAATTTTAAATAATTGCATTCTTCTTCGCAGCATGATATGATCAATGAGCTGAACAAAAGAACATCCCCGAGATTATACATTTATATATAATCGACAATTTTTGCAAAAACTATCAGACGAGCACTAAGGTTATGACATAACTTGGAGTATCATGTGCCAATTGAATGGTGAACCAAGTTAACTAGCATGAGAGAGAAAGCTAAAAAATTGTATTTTGGAGCTTGTAGCAAGGAATGCAAAAGCCAAAACTGAATATACATTAAGAATTAAGGCCACATAAAATTTTGTTGTTAGAAGGAAAAGTTGTATGCAAGGAAAGAAGTGAACACCATCACCATACAACAAACTGTGTTGGTGGTTTTTCGAATATTCAACTATATATCATTAAGGAATATAAGCACAATTAAATATATCTCATTCGTCATAAAGCTAAAGGAGAAAAGACCAGATGCAAATGTCATCTGTACTGTAAACAATGTTATATATGCCTGAGAAAAATGGACAGAAGAAGCAAAATAGTAACAAAGGAATGACAATATTAATGAAAAGAGCAATATGCAACTTAAGGAATGAATATGCAGAAAGAATAAAAAATAACAAAATTCAGCCACCAATAGAAAGATAAATGTACCTTATCAGATGCATAATTTTTACCCGCTGCAGTATCCTGTAGTATGCGGGCAGCCACCTGAAAAATTAATAGTTTAAGAATACATGTAATTTTCAAAAATAATATTGGAATGAGTGAATATACTAATACTGCGAGATAAATGAGAGTACCTCCCCCCCGTTAATGCCCTCATCATAGCATGGACTAAGAGTGAGTGCACGTTCAAGATAAGGTGTCCAATGGCCAGTGAGCAAATCCCTCCTAATCATCTCGACACCACCCTGGTAATGCTGCTTCCAAGGGTAACTAGTCAATATGCAGGCTGGTCTAAAGGAAAATAAATGGTAATAAAACCACAAGGAAAATGTGCACAACCTCAAGCATGTTTCTTAGAAATGGTTCTTCATTAAAATAATCTCTGCGAACAAAGACAAAGGGTAACTTGTATGCTAATGCTTCGCTGACAGTGCCATATCCAATTTTCCCTAAAGAAAGAATGAAATAGATATATGACACAAATTAAGTACAATGAATGACTGAAACTGACAGAAACTAATGTACGATTCTCATTATCAATTACCAAGCATGCAGTCAGATGCTGCCATCAAGTCAGGCGTGTAAGCGTCTTTAGCTAGCCTTATAAAGTTCGGAGGAAGCTCTTGTTTGTCAGATGCACCACAAACCTACATTAAGATATTTATATTTTCAATATTCAGGTCTAGAATTTCTGCATTGAAGAACCAATACTTCACACCCAACAATATATCATGAATGACCTACCAGACAAAGCCAAGCAGAGGGAAGCCACTCTTGCCTCAATTTCCATCCAGCTGGCTGCGTTACAGGATAAGAACCAGAATGTAACAATATACATAGAAAGAAGATCTCCAATTAGTGAAAATAAATGAAATAACTCGCATATAATCAGGTACAGCATAGTCACTGAAACAAAACAACAGAACACTCAACTGAGAAACATGAATGTGCAAGCATACCCGACACATAAACAAGAAAAATACACTGTATTGATAGAATCGTAAAATCACTACAAATATGAAACCTGCCTGCCCACCAAAATTGAAAATGACTAGCTTCACATCCTCGCCGATTCCAAGCTCCTTCCTCACCTGAGTGAACAAGAATATTGCAACTTAAGCACAGAATGTGAAAAGTGTTTTCGAGGAAAGTCAAACTGCTTGTTGCAATTGGTCACACCTCTGACCGAGACTTGTGCAGCCTTCTAACCACCAAGGGCACATCAATTACTTCTCGAAAAGCAGGCACTAGAACAAGCAACACAAGCTTTGTTTTATAACTCAAAGTACATATTTCTATAGGTTGAAACAAAAATTAATAAAAAATAGTGGCACGTCACTTGACTTACTTGGGCAATATCCAGGAAGCCTTAGTAAGAATTCGCAGTGTGAATAATCTTCAGCTATCTGAAAAAAGAGTTTAAAAATTGAAAATCAGCATAAAGCACATCATTTATATTGGGTAAGTCCTCCTATTTGTTTGCACTATTCAAGTACAGCTTTTCCACATTCCAGCCAATTACAAGTTATAACAAACCTAAGAAAAAACTGAACTAAGATGGAAGATACTCAACAAGATAGTAATGCATCAGACTCGTCAAAGAATAAAAAGGTTCCACACAAGCACAACACAACAACCAGGGCTATAGTTTATTCACTCTTCACAAGCAAAACTACATAATGCACAAAAAGAACAAATAGAGCATGGTATTCACCTGCCAAACTACTGAACGATGATGATTCCCAGCCTCCATGACATACTCTGCATATATAAAATCCCAACTGCAAAAGCAAAGAGGCAGTGAAAAGACATACAAAAAGAAACGTTTTAGTAATCCAAAGTGATGGCCAACTTCAAACTACATGATTCATGTCTTGAAGTTCAAACAAGGAAAGGAAGAGGAGGCAGAAATTGAACATAAGCAGAAAAGAAATGCTTTTAGAACATTATAATAATAGACACAGATACGATGCACCCAAAAACATAGGTAAAGAATAGATGAGTTAAAAGTTAAAACTGGATGGTCTGAGACACAAACAAAACAATATACCTGAAATTTGTAACACAAACAGAGCGAATCCCGGCATCAGCAGCAGCTCGGCATGCTACTGGTACAACATCTGAGACCTGCCTCCATGTAAACAATAACAAAAAACCGTGTCATTCAACTTTTGCTCTTGGACCTTTACAAAAACACACTATTAAAAATAATCCAGTATGCGACACTTCAAATACATATGTAAGCATAGTTAGGTGTAAACACATGCTAAAGAAATATTCCCTCCGTCCCATAATATAAGTCATTCCAACTTTTTTTTGTCCCACAATATATTTTGCTTTAGCTTTTCTAGGAAGATGTCTAACTTTTTTAAAGATACATTAATGTTTTTTTTATGAGACTTCCATTTTTGCCCTTGTGTAGACATTTAATTTTTCACCTAAAAAAATTATTAGCTCATTTAAGATGAAGGCAAGTTTGACATCTTGCAATAGCTAGCTCATTTAAGAGCTTCAATAACCAAGAATGTTTATTACTTTTACACTAACCTAGGATGTTCGATAATAATAAGTGTAGAAACCTAGAATGACTTATATTATGGGACGGAGGGAGTAGCATTTACCACTAAATCAGCCTTGATGGAATTCAGCCATTGCACTTCTGTTTCCAAAATGATCGCCCTAGGCACCACAGCTGTCTCATGATACTGCATTGAATACACAATATTAACTCATTACCTCACCAAGCAAATCAAGTTACACAAAGTACAAGCATGAAAGAACATAGTAAGCAACTATAGACAATATTAGAAGTCAAGATTCAAATCAAGTCGACCTTCTCCAAGGAAGCAAGGCGATCCACTGTCAAAGCATCAGCTTGCACGGCACCACAATCCAACACATCCTGTTATTATTCCCCAATTTTATCAATATCAGTAAGAAACATGTATAATTCTTGATAAACAAGAGCTTCTTTAATGATTTACCTTGCGAATGTGCAGATTGGGAGATTCTATCTCACTAGTAAAAACAAAGTCGGGAGCACCCGTGACCACATGCACGTCATGCCCAGCTGCAATAAGATGCTGGACAACCTGAAATAGTCGAAAAAGCTAAATAAATTAAAATCTTAGACCCCACATTGTCATCTTTAAATAGTAATAACCCGTGACTTTAACGTTAAAGATAGGGGACAAAATAAAGTTAGAATCAAAGACAAAAATCAAGTTACTTCAAAATAAAGACTAACTTGACGATGTACCACAACAGTATATAACGATGACAATTAGAATACATGGAACTCCGCAAAATGGAGCAGTTATCATCATTAAATGGTTAAATGGATTAGACTATCTAATGCTGCCAAGTGATATTTCCCCAATTTCATTCACACCTCTGTCATGATCACATCTAATATTTTGTTAATTTTCTAATACAACAGAGCTAATTAAGAACACCCATCAAACCATTCTCTTCACTAGAATGAAGAATGAACTTAGAGTGCGCTAAACTCCACTCTCGAACAACACTAGACAATTACCACCACACCCACCAGATAATTCTCCATTTCCCAGAAAAATCCCAACTAAAAATCCCAACTTTCCACTAGTATTCTCCAACTTTCCATCTTCCAAAAAAGCAGGAGAGGCAAGAAAACCATGGGAAGTATCAAATTCTTATTAAACAACCATAACCAACAAATCAGGGGGCAATATAAAACTCATGGTCATTTTTTATTATAAAAAAAAAAACACCCGAAACTTGATCATTATAAAATCAAACAAAAAGAAAAGAATCAAACAAACAGAGATTGCAGCACCTCAACAACCCGAGTGGCATGCCCAAACCCATGTCCAGTCACATAGTAAGCAAATATGAGCTGATCGCTAACACCCATCACTACCTATATAACCAATCTATTAACAGAATTATAACTTTTTTTAGTTTTGTAGGTTTTTTTCTTTAAAGTTCTTTTTTTTAAAATAAAAAGCAAAGAGACGGGTGTTTTAAGAAGAAGAAGAAGAGGAATAATAAAAGAATAACGCTTTCCCAAAAAAGATCCTCGCTTTCCAATCGAGAAGCCGTTGTTGTCAGTATAAATTGGATAACAAACGTAACAAACTACCCACCCATTCATTGATAGCAATGACTCAGCAATCCTGTCCCCATCCTATCCCCCAAATGCCTAACTTGCACGAATCTTAAAGCAGCTAAATTGGGCGAAATTAGAGAGAGAGAGAGCGCGAAAATTACAGCGACGACGCGGGTGGCGTGGCCGAAGCCGTGGCCGGTGACGTAGTAGGCGAAGACGAAGCGATTCCGATCGCCGCCGCCGTTGCTGTTCGTAGTTCTTTGATGACCCACCATTTCTCGCTCCTTCTTCTCTTTCGCTCTCGATTGAGAAATGCGAATATGGGATAAATCGCAACGGAATTGATCTGGATCGGGATTTGGCTTCAGTTGGGTTTTGAACGGGGTTTTATTGGTGGGGGTGGGGGGGATGGGCCGTGGGGGCGGGGGGAGCTGACGTGGATTTTTGGGTTATGGATTAATTTGAGGATAATTGAATGTGGTTTATTTATTAATTCGTGTTAATTGAGTTTTAATTTTCCAGGTTTCATAAACTATTGTATATAAAGCTAAGACCAACGATTTTTCTTCCTTTTTTTTCCCTTTTAGAAAAATAAAAATGAGAGCAATTGTATGAGGAAATCTCTCACTCTTTCTTCATCAAAAATAATTTTGTTATTTTCTCTTTTTTTTTACCAATATTGCACATGGTTACACTAGTTATAACTATAACTTATCAGTAATTTACATATGTGATGCGTATCTTAATAAATATATTTTTCAAAAGTAACAAATCTGACGTAGTCTTGCCTCGAACCTGAAATCTTTTTTATATTAGTTATACACAAGCGATGCAAGGTTTGTTTTTTTTACAAATGACAATCTCAACTCTCCCATTATAATATTACTAGTAATTTACACGTGTGATGCACATCTTAATAAATATATATATATATATATATTAAAAGTAAATATTTCAGCGTAGTCTGACCTTGAACCTGAGACCTCATTTATATATTAGGTATGTAGAGGTGATGCACGAATTTGTTTGTCTACAAATATTTGTATTTGTTGAATTTAGTTTTGACGTATATTACATGTGTTTGTTTGGTTACAAACCTTAACTCTCCGGTTAAAATTGTAGATACTAATAATTTACACGTGCGATACACGTCTTTATAAATATATATTTTTAAAAGTAAAAATTCTGATGTTGTCTGGCATCGAACCTGTACATTGCACGTGTTTGTTTGGTTACAATGTACGTATTTGCTTGGTTACACAATCCCAACTCTCCAATTAAAATATTAGATAGATTAGATTAGATTAGATAAATATTAGATATATAATAATAACTACTATATTAAGCAAAAATGTTTGCCTCTCTCTTTTCTTCGTTTTAAAATATATAAAGGATAGCAAAATGATGAAAAATAGACTATAATTCAAAAATCAAAATCTTATTCAAAATCTTATTAATCATTTCCTTAAAAATAAGAATTTTCTCTATTGATGTCTCCTCTCTCTCTCTCATTTTATGTCAAATATAATACCTCCATTTTCCCCAAAAAATCTCAGCTTTAAAAAAATTTAAACCGCCATCTTTTTCTTATCTTTCAAAACTTAACATCTCTCTTAATTGATCTATTTCTCATATCTAACCCCCACATCTCTTCAGGTCAACTCTAGACTCATACCTAGGAGGTGCAAAAGTTTGAACGAGAAAGAAGTGTGCTATTCTACACGTTGAGAAAAAAAAGATGCATGTGACTGAAGGAAAATAAGATGTATATGAGAGGTATTAATTTAAACCTTCTTTTCATAATCTATAATCGATGTTTTTAATAGAAAAAATATTTTTATTCTTACGCTAAATGCTAATTGAGCTCTAATTTGATTGTTAATAAGGAACTTGACAATCATGAGAATAACTGGATCTAATAGACAAATTGAGTTAAGTGTTTCTCCTTATAATGTTTTCAGTTGTGGGACAGGTATGATAATGTATTCTCCACCAATAAGTTTAAAGTTGAAATGGTTGTGAATAATGACATAATATGTTTTTTTTTGCAGGGTATATAAAGTACTGCTGCTAATTTCCTGCGTGGGAGCAAACAGATGATATGAATACTTGTATAAACAATAAAAAACTAACTTTTTTTTTAAATTTCACCGATGTTAATTGTTTCCAATTGATGTTGACTCCTGAATCTAACTTTTTAGCACTGTTGGATCTAATTTGGATGGTGACGATTGCTCTGATTGACCTGCAAAAGTCTGAAACACCGGGGTTGACCCCGGCGACATACCCTCTGAAGCTCAAGTCATAACTCAAGAAGAATATGAGAGTTTTTTTGTGGCAAAATACTGATTACCTGATTTATGTGGAGGTATGGGGTATTTATAGTCGCTTTGGTCGTCAGTTTCAAGATAATGATTTATCTTTACTTCTCGGTGTTTTTTTATTGTATTTGTTATCTCTTCTTCAAGAAGAGATAATATTGGTTGGAGATATTAAGTTAAAACTTTTCTCATGATAAGAGGTATAGTTTTTTAACCGTCTTTTATGGATAATTATGAGTTTAAATCATATTTAAATAATATGGACTCATTTATATCGGGCTATTGTGACAACCCAGTAAGGTTGATCCATTTTGGGTTATTAGGCTTGAAAGATGCCCAATTCCCATTTACGAACTTGTTTCTAGTAAAAATTATTATTTTAGACCGAACAGCTTTAAGATCCATGTCCAATTTGAATGGTCTCGATTTGGTTTTATTTTTTACTTATATCACCAAGCATTCATGAAAATGCCCTCAAATCCGCATCCACATTATGTACTTTTTTTTATAAATACAGCTTGTTTATATATATATATATATATATATATATATATATATATATATATATATATATATATATATATATATATATATATATATATATATATACAGAGAGAGAGTTCCCTTCCGTTGTGCATTAGGCGGTCGTGTGCACTCGGCCTTCCCGCCTTCGTATTAATGATCCGAACCGTTCACATTGATCTGCACATCTAAATTAGTCTAAATATGTAAAGTTAAATCATTTGAAATTCATTTGCTCATCCATTGAAGTGTTATAAAATTCTATGGCTGAAAATCGTTGTTTTTTTATAGTCACGTGATCGATGAGCAAACAAATTTCAAATGATTTGATTTTACATGTTTAGACTAATTTAGATGTGTAGATCAATGTGAACGGTTCGGATCGTCAATACGAAGGCAGGAAGGCCGAGTGCACATGGCAGCCTAGTGCACAACAATATATAAATATATATATAGGAAAAGGCTCCGTTGCACACTACCTTGGTGCTCACGGCATGAACACTACTAGTTCGGGCATTCAAATCGAAAATCCGAACCGTTCACATTGATCTACACATCTAAATTAGTCTAAATATGTAAAATCAAATCATTTGAAATTCATTTGCCCATCCATCACGCGATTATAAAAACAATGAATTTCAGCCATACAATTTTGTAACACTTCAATGAATGGGCAAATGAATTTCAAATGATTTGATTTTACATATTTAGACTAATTTAGATGTGTAGATCAATGTGAACGGTTCGGATTTTCGATTTGAACGCCCGAACTAGTAGTGTTCACGCCGTGAGCACCAATAGTAGTGTGCAACGGAGCCTTTCCCTATATATATATATATATATATATATATATATATATATATATATATATATATATAGAAGGATGAGTGCACACGAGAGTATACACCAAAGTGGTGCGCAATGAAGGTCTCTCTCTCGCTCTTTCGAGTTCGAGAGAGAGAGAGGGAGAGAGAGAGAGAGAGATACCTTCGTTGTGCACCACTTTGGTGTATATTCTCGTGTGTACTTGTCCTTCTGGCCATCGCATGAATGATCCAAACTGTTCACATTGATCTACACGTCTAAATTATTCTAAATATGTAAAATCAAGTCATTTGAAATTCATTTGCCTATGCATTGAAGTGTTACAAAATAGTATGGTTGAATATTATATATATATATATATATATATATATATATATATATATATATATATATATATATATGGGTAGCGATCCAGTGAGAACCGTTCTCACGATAAGCTTCGTGAGAACTTCACGCCTATCCATCCTATGGATAATCCAAACTGTTCACATTGTTTAACACAACTAAATTAGTCTAGAAATATAAAATGAAGTCATTTGATATTCATTTGTCCATGCATCATGTCACTATAAAAAAAACGATTTTTCAGCCACACAATTTGTAACACTTCAATGCATGGGTAAACGAATCTCAAATGACTTGATTTCTCATATATAGACTAATTAAGTGGTGGAGATCAAAATTAACGGTTCAGATCTTTCAACAAATGTCCCAAACAAAAGTTCTCACGTGGTTCTCATCAAAAGAGTTCTCACTCGATCATTTCCCTCTCTCTCTCTCTCTCTCTCTCTCTCTCTCTCTCTCTCTCTCTCTATATATATATATATATAATGACATGATGAATGGACAAATGAATTTCTAAAGACTTAATTATACATATTTAGACTAATTTAGATGTATAGATCAATGTGAACGGTTTGGATCATCTATGTGATGGCCAGAAGGGCGAGTGCACACCAAAGTGGTGCACAACGGAAGGGAACTATATATATATATATATATATATATATATATATATATATATATATATATATATATATATATGTGTGTGTGTGTGTGTGTGAGCATGATCAAGTGAGAACTCTTTTAGTGAGAACCAGGTGAGAACTTTTGTTTATGATATTAGTTGAAATATCTGAACCGTTCATGTTGATCTAAATGCTAAATTATCTATATAATAAAACACAAAGAAAGCTATCAAGTGGCTCTCTTTCAATCCCCCCAAAATCAAAGGCCCAGAGCTAACCTCACAAAACACATTCCCCCACCCCCCCCCCCCCCCCCCCCCCCCCCCCCCCCCCCCCCCCCAAAACTCAAATTCAAATCTCCCCCAAACAACTCCTTTATTTATTTAATTCTCTCTCTCTCTCTCTCTCTCTCTCTCTCTCTCTCTCTCTCTCTCTCTCTCTCTCTCTCTCTCTCTCTCTATATATATATATATATATATATATATATATAGGGAGCCCCTCGGTTGAGAACTAATTTTGGTGAGAACTCCGTGAGAACTCACGAAGTAGACCCCCCATGAAAAATCCGAACAGACCATCTCATTCTACATGCCTTAGATAGCATAACATAAATAATTCAAATAATTTGAAGTTCGTTTGCTCATCCATCAAATGGAGTAGAATTTTTAGCCATACAATTTTGCGATGATGTAAATCGTGGAAAAATGAACTTCAAATTACGTGATTTCTTTATGTTATGCTATCTAAGGCGTGTAGAACGAGATGGCCGGTTCGGATTTTTCATGGGGGGTGTACTCCTTGAGTTCTCACAGAGTTCTCACCAAATTAGTTCTCAACCAAAGGGCCACCTATATGGGTATATATATATATACATATGTCTTCCGTTGTGCACTACTTATGGTGCACACGGCGTGTGCATTCGACCTTCCCGCATTCGTATCGATGATCCGAACCGTTCACATTGATCTACACATCTAAATTAGTCTAAATATGTAAAATCAAATCATTTGAAATTGATTTGCCGATCCATTGAAGTGTTACAAAATTGTATGGCTGAAAATCATTATTTTTTATAGTCACATGATGGATGAGCAAATGAATTTCAAATGATCTGATTTTACATATTTAGGCTAATTTAGATGTGTAAATCAATGTGAACGGTTCGGATCGTCAATATGAAGGCGGGAAGGCCAAGTGCACACAGAGGGGTGGTGCACAATGGAAGATTTTCCTATATATATATATATATATATATATATATATATATATATATATATAGGGGAAAAGGGCTATGAGCAACTTGCTCATTTAGTAAGCAATTGATGATGTGGCATGCATGTGATTGAAAAATCCTTAAAAGGGTTAGTTGTCCAATGTATCACATACATGCCACATAATCACTTGCTCATTTACTTAATGAGTAAGTTGCTCATATCCCTTTTACCCATATATATATATATATATATATATATGAGAGAAAAGTGAGCATCATGTAGATCTAGAGTATGAGAAAATTTTCCTCATACAAAGTGATTATACTCATACTCTATAAAAGGGTTAGTTGTATGAGAAAAATTTCCTCATACTCTATACGAGGCTCACTTTTCTCATATATATATATATATATATATAGAAACATCGACTTTTATTTACAACTAATTATTGTCGTACTATTGAAACTTAAGCTACATAATTGTTGATTTACTGTTTACAAGGCTTTTCATATGCTGTATCATTTTAAAGACGTACCTATGGCACATGCTCACGGGCAAATCTAGTATATATATACAACACACACACACACACATTTTCAAATACAGCAATAATTACCTTTCCAAATCCAAAGTCATCAAATACTTGGAAAAGAGCTTCCAAGTACGATGTTGGCGTTGGTTTTACCAACGAAATGCTAAGAGCCCATTCTTTTCGATAGCTTTCACTATATTATATTATATTATATATTATATTATATTATAGATTATACAATTTCATGGATTCTCTTTTTTAAAAATCATGTTTCTAATTGTTATTGGTGAATATATTTATGGATAGGGTTGCTATTGGGGAAGTTCATTTTCTTCCTGAACTTTGTCATCGAACAAATTGTCTATACCTACATAGACCGTTGTGACAATCGTCATCATGCCAGTAAAGATTCATATGATAAGCTAAGCAATTTTATATTAGTATTAAATATTTTATTGGCTTATGTACATTCTTATATGGTTTGACGAAGTGATGAGTAATTCACGTATGAAGTTGGGTGAATGTTAACATTTAAATATATTTGCTTGCTTATATAGTTAGCTACTTTATTTTTTCATCTTGGGTATCATCTATTGCAGGAAGTAAATGCAAGAACAATATGTTGTGAGCACGTACTGTACGTTGGAGGTTTCACAAAGATGACTAGTGAATTATTATTTATTTATTTAGATTAATGAGATTGAAAAACCTTATTTATTGTCATCCAAAAATTAGGATTTTTTTTAATAAAAATTTATGAGAGTTAGTTGTATACAAGGGAGTTTACACACCCTTCGATTTTAGTATTCTATGCAATATTCATGATTTTGGATCTCTTGCAAGTTTATTGAACTCTATCTATGTCTATATATTTTTCAAGTTTGAGTCATAATTTTTTAGGGAGGTGTGTTTATAAATACCGAAAAGGCGAAAATGGTATTATACTGATCTAATATTGTGTAAATGCAAGTATTTATATTTATATATATCTTAAGCTAATAGGCCTACCTCATTTCTCCTTTCTCTATTTTGAAATAGAGAAAGGAGAGCAAAAGTAGGAACTGACACATGCAGCCCACACCAATTGCCAAAACAGAATTAATTAAAAAAACATTAAAAAAAACCTTTTTTCTTCCACATCTCCCAATACCCACAAACCCTAACTCTCCCTACCTCAAAACCCACCCACATCTCCTTACCCATCCGTCCCTACTGCCGTCCACCCCGCCACGATCCCGTCCGTCTCTACCCTCTATCGTCGCCGTCCGTCGTCGATCCCGTCCCGACCTCGCCGTCTCTACCTTCCATCGTAAGTTTCCCTTTTACTTAAAATTTTCTCACCTTCCTCACCTCTTTCTCCGAAGCACTTATCCTACGATTTTTTTGCACACTGAAAGTTCATCTTATTTTCTTATTATGAAATAATCATCTCTTTGTGGCATTATACAAAAGAAAATTCAAATTCGACAAAGAAGTTCATCTGAGTAAGTAATAACTATACAGGCTTGGGGGGAAATTAAGTATACCACAAATTGAGATATATTTTTTCCAAATTTTAGAAAGCTAAGTCCGCAGCATGTTGACAATTGTTAAGCGAGGATACATGAATTGTAGGAAAATGTTTTTTAATCATTTTCTTTTAAAAATACCTACAGATAGAGGACGAAGATTTAGTGGTATATGCTTGAAGGTTTTCAGATTTGTTGAAGTACATCAAGAAAGACACCTGCATCAGCATAATGTTGATTAATTTCAAATTGGATTAAAAAAAAGGGAAAAGATAGTTATGTTCATAAATTAATTATTGTCCAATTTGATTCAAAGCTGATTTATTTATTTATTTATTTATTTTATATATATATATATATATATATATATATATATATATATATATATCTTAAGCTAATAGGCTTACCTCATCTCTCCTTTCTCGATTTTGAAATAGAGAAAGGAGAGCAAAAGTAGCAATTAACACGTGCAGCTCACATCAATTGTCAAAACAGAATTAATTAAAAAAAACACACACAAAAAAAACCTTTCTTCTACCACATCTCCCCCAAACCCACAAACTTTAACCCTCCCTACCCCAAAACCCACCCAAATCTCCTCACCCGCCCATCGCTGTCCTCGCCCATCGCTACCTTCCATCGCCACCCATCGCTTCCCCGTCGCCGCCCGTCCATCTACTCGCCGTTGCCGCCCGTCGATCATTCAACTGTATGTTTCATTAAATTTGCCTTTTCTATTTTTTTCGAGATGTTAAATGATTGTGATTTTTTTTCTATTTCTAAAGTTGGTAACTGAAAAAAAAGAGAAAAAAATCCATTACTCAGATTCAAAGAAAGGTCATACCTTGAGCCTCATCCATTTGGGATCAGAAGAGGAAAAGAAGCAGAGATGAATGGTAGAGTATATGTAGGAAGAATAGTTTAATACAGTATATCAATAAACTAATTAACAAAAAAGAATTCATGGAATTAAAGAGAATGAATCTTACTTGGTTTAATAGAGATTGAGTCCAATAATAATAATAATAATAATAATAATAATAATAATAATAAGATGAGAAGAAGAAGAAGAGAAGTGAAAGTGAGCAATACAAAGTCTCAATCCAAAAATCATCTCTTTCTTTTTGCATTGTTTTTTTTAAAGGGGTAATCCTCTCTTTATTTATTTCTATTCAATTTGAAGAAAAATAGAACTCATGAAATTAAAGAGAATGAATCTACAAATAAACAGACTAAACAATAATTTATCAAAAATTTTGGTGAGTCTTTTTTTTTCTTCAAATTTCGCAGTGTTTTTTGTAAATTATTTTTTTGTGTTTGATTTGATTTTTAGGGTTTATGGTTTAAAACTTTGGGTGATTGGAGCACGCGATTGTTATAGAATTGGAGGGAAATCAAGTCTTTGGAAACTTTATGCAATATGATTCGAAAAGAGTTTCTCTTTTCATGTGTATTTATGTAATTCCGCGTTGATTTTATGTTAGTTACATTGTTGTTTAAAATTAAATATTTGGGTGGAGTTTTTTTTACTCTATGTAAGTATAAATTTCAAGAATTGTGGCTCTATATGGTAAATGAGATTTGTTTTACCCTTTGTAGGAAGTGAAAAGTGATGGTTTTAGTTTTTGAATGGTACAGGATAAATATCATCTTTTCTACATCTTTAGTTTTGTTTGAATTTTTTTTGTGAATTATAGTATTGTATGTGTGTTTTATGGTTTGATCATTGTGTTGAGGCACAACTAAGGAGTAATATAGAACAATTTGAGGTAAATATTGAGAAACTTCGCAGACAATATGAGTCTTTGCTCGCAGACAGAATGGAGGAGCTGACAAGATTGCAAGTGATTTTTGAAAATATCTAATTTTTTGGTATTTCTAAATTTAGAGACCTAGGGTTTACCTATACTTAGTACTGGAATTGTTGAAAAGTTACACACATCGAAAATTTTTGGTTTCCTTTCAGCTGAATAGAAAATATAGAATGATGTTGGTTTGGAAATATGAATTGGTAATCTATACATTTGTCATCTTTTGATATTGCTAATTATTAATTATTGTTTCCTCCATGTGTTTCTGATGTTGATTATATTTGATTTGAGAGGTAATGCTTGAATTGAGAGGGAAGACGGATGAGAAGCACATGGTCAATAAAGAGATAACAGAGTACATCAAGGAGTCTGAGAAGAGCCACAACCCAACTTCGGTAATTATTCGACCTTTTTTTTTCTTTCCTTCAAATTGAATGAAAATATAGAATTATGCAGGTTAGTTTGGAAGTGTGAATCTGTTAATTTGTAGATTTGTCATCTTTTAATTATATTTTGATCGAAATAGTTAAGGGGACATCTCTAAATTTTTTAATTCCATATAATTTTATGATTCTTTCAAAATTATTTTAGTCTGTACAATTTTGCACAGAGTAAGACTAGTATAAATCAATGCTTGTTGACTGTTGATTGTCCTCTAATAGAAGTAGATCAATTATTATTCATTTGTTCGTTCATTTATTATTATTTTTTTTTTTTTTAGAAGATTGAAAAAATCGTATTTATTATCATTTAGAAATTATGAGAGTTAGGTATGTGGCACAGACAATGGAGACGCAACAAGTTATTTGTGGGATGAGACTAAAACTCAAATGTACCTATCATGCCCCCAAAAACTTCTTAAATAAGAGAATAAGTTTTATCAAGAAATACTACAACAATCATGTTCATTCAGAGATTACATTTTTTTTAATGTTTTCGTAATATTCTAAACTCGTTGACTTAAAAAACTAAATTTGTCATTTATTTTAAAAAATGAAGGATGAAAAAAACTCTCGAATGATGCCTTTGGAGTTGAATTTATTTTTCAGATACATATTACCAACGTATAGTTCTGTATAACTAATTTTTCAGATGCTTTGTTGTAGTTCTGTATAACTAATAATTTACACGTGCGATGCACGTCTTATTAAATATATTTTTTTAAAATAAAAATTTCAACGTAGTCTGCCCTCGAATACGAGACATCCTTCATATTAGTTATGTACGCATGATATACGTAAGTTGGTATGTTTAGTTTACAAACGACAACGTCAACTCTCCTATTATAATATTAGATTAAATTTTATGAGCCTCTCAAAATTATTTTAGTGTGCAATTTGCATAGGGGTATACTTGTCTATACTTGTGCACATGGAGGTTTAATTGTTGTATAAATCCATACAATGTATGTGTTTTTAGGAGCTGCTATCGGGTCCTCCACTACTCGGACCCGGTACCTCACGGGTGCAAAAATTGGACCCGTACCCGGATTTGCGAGAACCGAGTCTGGGTTCAGGTCCTAGTTAAAAAAATCTACCCTCGGGTCTGATAGCGGAGAATAAATATTTGCACTTACGTATTTTTGCACCCAATATCCTATGGTTCCAACAATTTTTGCATTTAAGTATATGAGTGTTGCCGCTAAATTTGGTGTGGGGGCCAACAGATAGAATTTGTGGGTACGTGGAAAAATCTGAATAGCAAATCCGAGCATATTCGTCGGAGTTGGGCTGCTGACTCCCGCCGTTCACCTGCAAGGAAGTGCGATACACCGGGGTTGATCCTGGCGACGCACCCTCCGACGCTCTTGTTAGTAACCAGTGATATGATTAAGGAAGAGCTTTTATTGGAAAAAGAGTGATTAACCTGTAACAGTGGTCGGTGGGGGATATTTATAGTCGCCGTTGGGATCAGATTAGGAATGTGATTCATGTGATCTGATAAGGCGTAAAATCCTCGTAATCAGATTAGGAATGTAATCCCTTAATTCCCGGTGAGAGGATAGTCGCGAATCAGGCCCGTTGATTTGGTTCAATCAGAGACCCTAATTCTATCCTGTCGGACTGGGTTTGTATCGGATCGGGACCCGTACCCAGTTGAGGTGGATCCGTTCGCGGGTTATTGGATCTGTGAGAAGGAGACCCAGTACCCGCTTCGGACTCGTTAGTAGGTGAAATTACCGTTTTACCCCTGAGCTTTAAGATTCGTCTCCGATGTGAACGGTCCCGATTTAATCCTATTTTTAGCCATATCACGAGCCCCCCACTCCTAGAGACTGAGTTTTTCAGTCTCTGAGGAGTAGTTTTACTGTTCTAATGGCGTACGGGATTTTATCGGTGTTCTTAAGGGAGTTTTGGATCTTGCTTGGGGTGTAACGGTGTTATTCTGGGCTTGTAAACTGCCCAAAAATATTCTCAGAATTTTCTGGATTTTTGGTGATTTTTCCAGATTTTTTTGAATTTTTTCTCATTTTTTTGAATTTTTTATTCATTTTCCGAATTAAATAATTAATTATCGAAAATATTAATTAATTATTCTAATTTAATAATTATTTTTCCAGAATTTTAAAATAATTTTTCTGAATTAATAATTATTTTTAGAATTTTTAATTAATTTTTTTCGATTTTTTAAATATTTTTTCGGAATTTTTAAATAATTAATACAATTAAATAAATAAATTAATTAATTAAATATTACCTGACACGTGGCGCGATCTGTGCCGTCGGATCCCGGCACGAATCTCGAGGAGGCGCGTTTCCCAAAAAATCGTTATCTTGTCGTTTAGCGCACGTGGCGCGATCTGGACCGTCCATCACCAGAAGCGCGAATTTCTGGAAGATCCAACGGTCGTAGTCGCTCGGCGGCTTTTTTTTCCATTTTGGAGCTCGGATGGGGACTTGCTCGGTCAGCCGACCGGGAGGTGTGCCACGTGGCACATAATAATATTTTTTTTTCTTTCGCCTCCCGCCCTGTTCCTTCTCTTCTTCGTTTTCCACTGTTCTTTCTCTCTTCCTCTCGCCCAACTTCGACTCTCCTCTGTTCTTCGCCTTCTTCGTCCCGCCTCCCCTCTCCTTCGTCTCCTCCATTCGGCGCCACCTCAACGACGAGGGGAGCTCGACGTCGGTGGCGGGGAGGAACTTAGCGGAGAGGAGGCGAGATGGCAAGGGGAGCTCGACACTTTGGCGAAGCTTCGTCGACAGTGTGAGCTCGGGAATGGGTTCGGAGCTTGTGACGGTGGAGCTTTGGCAGCGAAGCTTGGTACTATGGTCGACACTTGGAGAGGAGCTCGGCGAACGAAAGGCGAGGGTCATTCGGCGATAGGCTCGGCGACGCTCGATGAAGAAGAGGAGCTCGTTCGCCAAGGAGTTGAGCGACGAGGGGGACGCGGCGAGGAGTTGGAGCTTCGGGCTAGGAGCTCGACAGTGGTGAGTCAAGGTCGGCGATGGAGGAGAGGAGGAGAGGTGGTTTTGGAGTTCTACAACCAGAGGTGGAGGTTGAGGCTCGGCAGTAATGGCGAGGCGGTTAAATGGCGAGCTCGACATCGGTAGGTGGTGGAGCTTGGCAGTTGGTGCTCGCGAAGTGGAGGACTCGGCAACGACTGTGTGGGGTTCGAGCTTCGGCCATGGTCGACGAGGCTTGAACGCAGTGGAGAGTTGTGGCGATTTGAGGTGGTCTGCGCTCGTCGATGGAAGCTCGCTGTCGTGGAGCTCGGCGCCATGGCGACGCTCGGCGAGGTTGGCGAGGATGGAGCTCGCCGGTGGTGGGGTTTTGGCAAGGAGATGGTCGGAAATCATCGCTCGGCTTCGACGAGTGGGCGAAGAGTTTGGGTTTTTTGGCTGTTTTGGCGGGAGATTGGAAGAGAAGAAGAAGTAGGAGGAGCGGTTTATGGGGTTCGGGTTTGGATCCTGAACCCGACCCTATAGCCCTTTGTTTTTTCTTTTCTTTTCTTTTCTTTTCTTCTTCCCCGCTGCTTCTTGTTCGGCAAATCCGAGCACGGATTTTGAGGTAAATTTTTGGCCATTTTGCAGCTCGGTAGGGCAGTAGCTCGGATGGTAGATCCGAGCTACGTGGCTCGATCTGGGCCGTTGGATGGTGGCACGAATCTCGAGACGGGCTCAGTTCCCAAGAAAACACTATCTTGTCGTTTAGCGACGCTGGCAAGATCTGGACCGTCTGATCGAGATCTTACACGATTGTTGAGGGAAAAGTGATTTTTCTCCGTTTTGGGGCTCGGATGGGCACTTGCTCGGTTAGCCGACCGGACTCTTTGATGTTGGGGTCGGATCGGCACTTGCTCGGCATTCGAGCGGAGGGAAGAGCTCGGATTCGACAGTTGCTCGGATTCGGTTTTGACATTTGCTCGGGTTCGGTTCGGATTTTTTCCTTGCGCGAGTGGCTCGGCTCAGATTTCCGAGCTATTCGGCGCAGCTGTATTAAGATCCACTTTCCCGGTGCTACGGAGGTCCGATCGGAGCGTACGACCCCTCGTTTCGAAGCTAATTCGAAGATCTACAACTTCTCTTTAGGAGTGGAATGAAGATTCACCCTCCTTCATGGTCAAAATAGCCCCGCAACATCCTTGTCTTCATGAAGTTGAAGAGTGTTTTGGTCTTGGGGATTTTAGCAGAGGAGCTCCACTCCTAGGAGCGGAGAAGATGTGCTAGGAAGACCCTTGTGCTAGGAAGACCCTTGTAAGATGTGCTAGGAAGACCCTTGTGCTAGGAAGACCCTAGGGGCGAAGAAGGGGCGCGAGCGGCTCGGATCGCTAGTCGCTCGGCTCGGAATACCGAGCGACGTGGAGCGATCTGAGCCGTTGGATCTCAGTGCGGATCTCAAGGCGAGCACAGTTTCTAAGAAAACACTATCTTGTCGTTTAGTGCTGCTGGAGCGATCTGAGCCGTTGATCTCAGTGCGGATCTCGAGGTGGGCACAGTTTCCAAGAAAACACTATCTTGTCGTTTAGTGCTGCTGGAGCGATCTGAGCCGTTTGATTGAGATCTTACGCGAATGTTGAGGGAAAAGTGATTTTTCTCCGTTTTGGGGCTCGGATGGGCACTTGCTCAGGTTAGCCGACCGGGCTCTTTGATGTTGGGGTCGGATCGGCACTTGCTCGGCATCCGAGCGGAGGGAAGAGCTCGGCTCTGGAAGAGAGCCATTTGTGAGACAAGTGTGAGGAGGAACTCTAGGAGAAGTTGTGCTCCAAATTTGTCGAGAAGGGGTCCGCTTTGGAGGCGAGCGGAGTGAAGAGCTTGGCTCTGGAAGAGAGCTATTTGTGAGACAAGTGTGAGGAGGAACTCTAGGAGAGAGTTGTGCTCCAAACTTGTCGAGAAGGGGTCCGCTTTGGAGGCGAGCGGAGTGAAGAGCTCGGCTCTGAAAGAGAGCTATTTGTGAGACAAGTGTGAGGAGGAACTCTAGGAGAGAGTTGTGCTCCAAACTTGTCGAGAAGGGGTCCGCTTTAGAGGTGAGCGGAGCAAAGAGCTCGGCTCTGGGAGAGGGCCATTTGGAAAACGAGTTTGAGGAGCAACTCTAGGGGAGAGTTGTGAGCTCCGAACTCGTTGAGAAGAGGTCCGCTTCGGAAGCGAGCGGAGTGAAGAGCTCGGCTCTAGGAGAGCCATCTGGCAGACGAGTTTGAGGAGGAACTCTAGGAGAGAGTTGTGCTTCGAACTCGTTGAGAAGAGGTCCGCTTCGGAGGCGAGCGGAGCGAAGAGCACGGTTCTGGGAGAGAGTGATTGGAAGACGAGTTTGAGGAGCAACTCTAGGAGAAAGTTTTAGCTCCGAACTCGTTTGAGAAGAGGTCCGCCTTGGAGGTGAGCGGAGGGAAGAGCTCGGCTCTGGGAGAGATCCATTCGTGAGACGAGTGTGAGGAGGAACTCTAGGAGAGAGTTGTGCTCCGAACTCGCTATTTAAATGACAGAATCAACGGTTTTGGGAGCAGTTCCGAATGGCGAACCATTTCTAACCCGCTGAAGAGCAAGTTATTTGAAGAGGAATCGAGCCAAGTGTTGGACTCCGAACTCGTCGTTAGAGGGATTCAACGGTTGTGGGAGCAATTCCGAATGGCGAACCACTTCTAACCCGCTGAAGAGCAAGTTATTTGAAGAGGGATCGAGCCAAGTGTTGGACTCCGAACTCGTCGTTAGAGGGATTCAACGGTTGTGGGAGCAATTCCAAATGGCGAACCACTTCTAACCCGCTGAAGAGCAAGTTATTTGAAGAGGAATCGAGCCAAGTGTTGGACTTCGAACCATCGTTAGAGTTATTCAACGGTTATGGGAGCAATTCCGAATGGCGAACCACTTCTAACCCGCTAAAGAGCAAGTTATTTGAAGAGGAATCGAGCCAAGTGTTGGACTCCGAACTCGTTGTTTAAGGTTAGTAAGTTGCGGGAGCAGCCATGTAGAAAAAGCTGGACTCCGAACCCACCATTTAAGAGAGAAGCAAGAGCAATAATTTTCAATGAAAAGATGTAAAGTTTGAAATAAACTAAGTGGCCGCTTCAATAGGGCGAACCATTATTACATGCTATCAGGCCGGATTACAAGCCTCGGCTTTATTGAAAATCAGGATCCTACTTCTACAATAAGGTGAAGACCTCTTGGGAGGAGCTGGGAGATTCTGAGTCTTAAAGCTCGGCGGGCCCTTCGGTTCGTTTGTTGGCTCCTCAGGAGGGAAGCTTGGCCCCCTTTTTTTGGACGAACTTGGTCAGGTGCCCCCGCTGTATGAGTTCTTCGATCTCCTCCTTCAGAGCCCGACAATCTTCCGTGTCGTGGCCGTAGTCCCTGTGAAAGCGACACCACTTATCCTTGTTCCTCTTCTTGCCAGGTGTATTCATTCTCGGGGGAGCGCGGAGGAGCCCTTCCTTGTCCACCTCCATAAGAACTTCTGATATATTGGCAACGAGGGGGGTGAACTTCTCAAACCGAGGAGTCGGACGACGCTGTCCATTGCCGTCCTTCTGGATTTTTGGGAGCCCTCTTCGCTTGTGCTCTTCCGTTTGTTCCCGGAAGATGTCTCCTCCAAGCCCGGGAGATTCTCGGCTTCTTCGGCCCGAATGTACTTCTCGCTCCTAAGAAGGAGGTCGGCGAAATTATGTGGGGGCTTCTTGGCAAGGGTGGAGCAAAGGCTAGAGTTGAGGACGTTCGATTGGAAGGCGGCCGCTGCAACAGGCTGGTCAAGGGAAGCAATGGATCTCACTTCTGCAGTGAACCTCCTCACATAGTCTCTCAACTTCTCTCCCTTCTCCTGGCGGAGCTGGAGTAACGAGATGTTAGTCTTCTCCGTGCGTTTGCTACTCACAAAATGAGTGATGAAGAGGCTCTCGAATTGCTCGAAGGAGAATATGGAAGACGGGGCGAGGCGGGAGTACCACTCCCGAGCCGAATCCTTAAGAGTGGCGGGGAAGGTTTTGCACAGCAAAGCATCGGAAGCTTGGTGGATTAGCATGAGGGTCTTAAAACTTTCGATGTGGTCTACGGGGTCCGACTCCCCCGAGTAAGTTTCGAACTTCGGGGGTTCGAAACCTCTTGGGATAGGAGCTTCCATGATGGTCCGGGAGAAGGGAGGTCTGCTCGGGCGGATGGTCCTTCCTCTTAACTCCTCATCCTTGTCTATTCGGCCGATGCGCCTCTCCATCTCGTGGAGACGGCGGTAGAGAGCATCGTCCCTTCGACGATAGTCAAACGAGCCTCTGGACTCGTCTTCATAAGAAGGGGAGCGACGACGGTAGCTCTGGGAGCGGCGAGGGCTAGGCATGCGCTGTTGGTTGCTAGGAGCCGGAGGAGGAGTTATGGACCGATGGTGAGGACTTTGGACCCGTGGAGGGGTAGGAGCCCTCTGAGCATTGTTATTGTTGGGTCGGAGGTTGAGGGCTTGCAACATCGTTGCTTGGAACTGCTGGAACTCGGCACGGGTGACGGGTGCCTCATCGTTCCTCGGATGTTGTCGACCGGCAGGGGAATGAGGTCTTCTCCTATGGTGTTCGGGGGACTCTTTCATCCCTCTTCGGGTAGGGGACCTTCTGTAGTCTCGGCGGTAAGGAGATCGCTCATCCGGACGCTGGTGGCGGGAGGCTCCCTCTCGGGCTCGCTTTTCGTCCAGACGGCGGCGAAGATCCTCATCCTTCTGTCGATTGAGGATGGTATTGCGGAGGTCGGAAACTCGAGGATTGTGGGAGGCCATGGAATCCGAAGAGGCATTGTGTACCGAAATGCGGTCCTGATGGAGGGGTTGCTTCTGCGGGTTGGGACGCGAAGCCCCCGCACCGACATTCTGAGGACCGGCGGGACCCTTAGGGGATTGCTGATTCTGAAGAGGAGGCTGATCTTGTTGAAGAGGGTCTTCCGCTTGGAGAGGAAGTTGCCCCTACTGCTGAGCGGGTTGGATGGGGACTACCTCTTGCTGATCAACAGGATTGGGTCCACGGTTGGACCCTCAGGATCTTACTTTCCTAGGAGGCATGACTGGAGGAGATTTGACCAACGGGAGGAGGGGAGGCTGCTATTCGTATGTTTCCCACAGACGGCGCCAATATGTTGTCGCTAAATTTGGTGTGGGGGCCAACAGATAGAATTTGTGGGTTCGTGGAAAAATCTGAATAGCAAATCCGAGCCTGTTCGTCGGAGTTGGGCTGCTGACTCCCGCCGTTCACCTGCAAGGAAGTGCGATACACCGGGGTTGATCACGGCGACGCACCCTCCGACGCTCTTGTCAGTAACCAGTGATATGATTAAGGAAGAGCTTTTATTGGAAAAAGAGTGATTAACCTGTAACAGTGGTCGGTGGGGGGTATTTATAGTCGCCACTGGGATCAGATTAGGAATATAATCCTATTTTTAGCCATATCAATGAGTAAATATTATAATTACATATCTATCATCAACAATTACTATTTACATGTATAACCCTATAATCATATTATTCAAATTTCATATTTTGAGGGCATTTTTTAACGGATCCGGATTCGAGTCGGTTCCATTTTGAGTGAACCTGGACCCGGACTCAAAAGTGTATCAGGTCTTCTTTTAGGACCCGAAACCGTATAAACCGGATTGGTTCCGGTCCAATGCTGGATCCAGATTGGGTCTGTGTCATATCTGAATATCAGGTATATGTGATAGTGCTAAGCATGTCATAATGGACAGTAAACTTTGAGATTTTTCAAGAGAAGAGGAAAAGGATAAAATATCAATAATTTTTTTTTAAAAAAAAGGTACATAAGATAATCTTTTATGATCTTGCCATTCCCAAATAGGATAGGAAGTTAAGATTAACCAAAAGTCCGGATTATTTTTTCTATGAAAGTAGAAAGAAGGAAAGATGCAATTTCTATTTGATCACTTTCTTTATCCATTGAGTAAATTGGTCATTTTCTCTTTCAAAATTGAATATACTGCTAGGTAGAGAGAGTGTGAGAGAGACGCAAACGGTTACTCGCCTTAATTGTGGGTTTTGTAATCATTTGTTGCGCTTGCTTTTTGGTTCGGGGAAAACAAAACCAAAGTCGCGTACAGTAGCACACAACCAAAAATGAACATTTAACAGATACTAGTATGCTCGGAGGAACATATCAAAGTAACAATATGCACTGGGACTAGAGACAAAAGAAGCTTTCACTGTTAGGACTCTGTATCATCGCATTCACTATCACTATCGAGGATGTAGACCCAGTTGGGCACAGGTGTTATGGAAAGCCAAAACGCCCCTTAAAATCAGGGTCTTCCTCTGGCTAGTGCTCAATAATACAATCCTCACCAGAGAGAACCTTGCCAAAAGACAACCACAGATCGCGACCAACTGTGGATTTTGTAATGTACATATGGAGATTCTGAACCATCTTTTCATTCATTGCCAAAGAAGTAAGACAACTATGGAAGAAGTATTACGGGCCCTAGGGACTTGTGACAACCCCAGCGAATACGAGGAATTGTGGATTGGCTCCAAATTTGCCTTGGTCCGCCACAAAATAAAGGATGCTTGGTACATAGCCATTACGGCAACTACTTGGGTGTTATGACTAGACAGAAATAATTTTTATTTTCGTACTTGATATAATTGTATTTCTGATAATCTTACTCATATCATGCATCTTATTTCCTTTTAGGCCACAGCTGCTGCTATAGGAGCAGGAGGGAGGATTGCTAGTGTTTTCCAGGTGGAGAAATTCGATGATGAAGATGTCGAGTTTGGACCGACGCTGGACTGAGGGATAGCCCCCCCCCCCAGCTGCTGCTACATGAGTAAGAGGGAAGATTGCTGGAGTTTTCCAGGTAGAGGAATTCGATGATGAAGATGTCGAGTTTGGATCGACGCTGGACTGAGGGGATGACTCTCTCAAGGTGATAGTCATTACAAACATAAGCAGCACATGATTATAGCATGCATAAGTCCACAATTATCATCAATTTTCAACAAATTTTATAATTAGTATGACAATCAGTTAGGTATGTGCAATACATTTGAGCCGCAAGGAGCAGCCAACCAAAGCCAGTATTCTCTCGTTTACTCATTGTACGATTAGCACAGTAAAGTAGAAGGAACACAAATATCAGGAGTAAAGACAGCTTTAAAAGTGACAGTCCATCAACCATACTTAACACACAACAATATATATTACTCAGGATACCGTATCGTTCAGCATTCAAAAACGTCCATTCATCCCATTCCCATTATGTAGTTTCAAAAGAAAGCACATCTCTCCTTCGCATTTTGTATACATATCAACCAAAGTAGATCCCCTTTCGAAAAAAATAAATAACAAAAGCGTGATTCTTCGATTTTTAGGCCCGGAAAAAATTAAGACTTCTACAATTTGTGGAAAACTGAAGATCTAACCAGTGAAATGCCTTCAAAGTTTGTCTGTTGTTGGTTGTGCAATCGGACCACTACTGCTGCAGTTTTTTATGTATATCCTAGGATTGCTACTTTTCTTCTTTAACGGTGGTGAAGGTGATGCAGAAGATGGTGGTGGTGGTGACTCAGAAGGAGGGTGACGAAAAGCAGAACCCTCATGGTAGTGAGCGTAGTACTGAGGAATTGGACGCTCTTCCTCTGTTGGCTCAACCCAAGACAAGGGATTCACTAGATGTACATATAGATCATGAGAATTCAGAAGGATGGCATCAAGAGTGTAGAAAATTGTATCAAACTAATGAAAGCATGGTTAGTAGGGTACATTACATGCAGAAACAGGAGGAATAATCCAAACTACAGAAAGTTTTCTAACTTCAAACTTCGGGGGCTGTTTTTTGAGTTTATTAGCTACCATTTTTCAACCAAAGTGAATGGGGAACACATTTATGAGATAAAGCACTAGCATACCAAAAATAAATGATCTTACCTACAGTAGTCTGAAATATAACGGAAATATCTCTACACGCAAAAACCTTGCAAAGAGAGGAAATTGAACGCAATCATGTGCATGTTTTTGTGGCTACAAATTTATAAAAACCAAGTTGCTAAGAGAGAAAATTTGAACGCAGTCATTTGTGGCATATGAATTCATGGAGACCTCGATGGCATATGAATTCATGGAGACCTCGATCTCTTAACTCTTAAATTGACCACAGGAAATGTATTTGCATATAAAGTCTACTGAAGATGGAACTATTTCAGGTCAACTCCATTTAAAACACATGTTGATTTCTTTATCGAAGTAAGATGTCTCAATATCGGTTTTTCTGTGTACTGGTGTACAGGTATATATGTACTATAATCATTTATTTTCTCTCTTTTCTATCATCTATTTTAATTGTCCCCAAGATTTACCATGTCTCACACAACAAGTGCAATACATGCCAACTTGTTTAGTAATTACAAATGTATACACCAAGATCACTGAAACTAATCAAAGATTGAAATATGGTAAGGCCATCAGGCAAGTAAATTGTAAGGTGAAACTGAATTTATGTCACATTTTCAGGGTTCAACCTTCTCAAAGACTCAAACACATACAAAATGTATAAATATCCACATAATAAAACACAAAGAAAGCTATCAAGTGGCTCTCATTCAATATGGTTGAAATCAATGGTCCAGGTCTAACCTCACAAAACATATTTTCCCGCCCAAAAGTCCCCCCCCCCCCCAAACTCAAGTTCAAATCCCCCCAAAACAACTCCTTTATTTATTTATTTCTCTCTCTCTCTCTCTCTCTCTCTCTCTCTCTCTCTCTCTCCTCAGAAATTTATATTTTCAGATTTTTATGCATTTTTTTTATTGCTAATGTTACATTGAAAATAGCAAATATTTCAATATTTCATCAACAGTTAAATTTCATCATTTTCCATACTCAAAGTTCTAAGAAGTTGGATTTTACCCCCCCCCAATTTATAATTATTTTTCAACATATACTAATGGAAACATGGACTTTTATTTACAACTAATTATTGTTTTACTATTCGAACTTGAGCTACATAATTGTTGTTTTACTGTTTACAAGACTTTCATATGATGTATCGTTCCGAAGACGTGCCGTAGGCACGTGCCCACGGGCAAATCTAGTATATATATATATACACACACACAGGAGTATAGATATTTCATATGTATGCTGACAAGAATATGAATTTATTGTTTGATGGTATCAGGATTTTGAAGATTTGGCATATCATATACCCTATGTCCAAGGCTGAAATAATTGGAACTGTTGCCTTCTTCCTGAATATGGTGTTAACTAAAGCCAAAAATATAGAATGTGAACTGGTGCTAATTTACCATTTTAAGTGGCTGACTGCAGCCAACTTTTGTATAAAGAAAAACATTTAAAGCTCCAGAAATTATCTCTTAAAAGCTACAAAATTTCATGGAAAAAGTATCTTCAATTTGACATACCTTCACCAGGTTCAAGGAGCCTTTCACCATCGGGAGGATTTGACACTCTTGGAACAGGAGGACGCTTCCTCACATAATTCTCCTGCAAAGGTCTTGGGATCTGAAAAGAAAATTGAGATAACCTTACCCCTTGTTCAGCACACTGTGGATGTTCTAGCAAGTATCTGCGAGTAAGCAATAGTCAAGATAAGTACAACAGATATTACAGGAATAAAAAATACATTTAAAGCAACAGCAATTGATTTTGTGTGTGAGTGGGTGGCTGTGTATTGCTGGGAGGGGGATTGGAATATGGTTAAGGAAGCTAGAAAAATAATAATTAGATAAATAACATCAATTATTGTCATTTTTTTCTTCTTCTCATGGTGTATAGTGAAACAAAAAGAAGAATAAAAAAGAATTGGTAAGATGAGTTGCACGCAAACATAGCTCTATCACAGAATATAAGGACTGGAAGCAGACAATTGTCATCACCCGAACAAACATGGCTCTGGCTATGTGTTGTATCTCTATCGTGCATAGAAATTTTACAGCATACAGGCTAGCGACACATCAGAAAAGAATTAACCGCATCTCAAAATATCTGACATACTTTTGGATCTCAACCATTGACCTCAGTTTCTTTCCAGATGGAGCACAGTAATACCTGAAATAAAAAAATCAGAGATCTTGTTATAGCAATAGTTGAATTAAACATTTAACTTACAGCTAGCTAATCGTGCAGTTTATGAAAATGTAACCATACAATAACTACAGAAATAATGTTTCCTTCTGCCATTCATTAGACCTTACCCATAAGAATATTATATTTAGTAAGCTACGGCTGTTTAAAAGACACATGCACCCAAAAGTAAACTACCTAGTAAATAATGTGAATGAATGAAGGTACAACAAAAAGTAGTTGAGCTTAGCTATGTAGTGAGAAATTACACTACCGACTGCAAAATAATACCATGAGCTCAGCACAAATTTCATTTGAACATATTAGCAATGTAAATGATTCAGTCATGGTCCTTTATAAAACCAACATGTTGCAAGCCATACAATTTCAGATCAGCTAACTGCCACATATCGCAAGCAAGACTCGGATAACTGTATGAAAGCCTATTAATGATCATAACTATACTATTAAAGATCAAAAGATGCGAACACTCTTAAAAAGCTTTCCGAAGGCATGTCAATCATGACCCCAAATCAAGTGTCCATTTTTCAAAAGAAATAAAACCCCAACCCTTAATCCCATCCTCACGGGTCAATTACTGCCACAACCAACATTGATGAAAGCCTATACCCACATCATTGCGCAGAAATTTACTATCTCATTAAATCAAGAAACCATAAAAACTAAACTCAATGATTTCCCAAATCAAACATGAGCCAACCAATAAAACATACGAGCTCATTATTTAAGTGTTTGTCTATGGATCAGATAATGGAAGTTTGTTTGAGGGGAAGGGGGTAGCCAGCCATCATCAAAGTGCAAATTTTAAATTTTTATAATTAATATATGATGCCTTAATATTGTGGATTTTTACTGCTTTTTCATAATTTCTTTTTCTACAATTGTAGTTCAAAAACCCATTTGTAGTGTTTGCACGCTAAATCTCTTGCGCACCAGACTCTCGTCGAGTGGATAGAAGCTAGAAACGAAATCAAATAAAGTACGGGAGAGACAAAGAGCAGAGGTAGATAGCTGAATTTACAATCAACCAGTTACAACCGACAAAGAAGATTCCAACCAGGAGTTTGTAGTCAGTCGGATTACCCCGTTGTAGGACAATTAATTACGTACACATTTTCCATATCTATACTTCCTGCTCTTAGATGTAAAAGTGTCTTGTGAGGGATCATGTGAAACAAATCTTTGGCCAAAACTAGAGACACTATATGGCAAAGTTCTGCCCAAAGCTAGAGGCACTAGATCGGATTCAACTTGCCAAACCCACCCACCCGAACATGTAGAAATTTTTGTTTGTGGTATTGAACAAGCCCGAATTTAATTTGGCTGAATTTATAAATTTCCAAAACCCACCAACCTGAGCGCGAAAAACCTAAAAACTACCATAACTGAACCCGCCCAAGAACCCCATTTTTCAAGTAGGCTTATATTTTGTCTAAGAGATTTGGTTACCCATATCATCAATTTGTTCCACGTAAAGAAAGAACATAATAGAAAGTCGTGTTCTTTTTTGAAAGGAACACCAATTTTAGAACATTAAGTACGGAAATAGTATCAACTATCAAGAAATTGAGAGGGAGGGGGCACCGAGGAAAAAAAATCCAAAAAAGTTTTAAAGTACAAAATTTCGGTATAAAAGTACAAAATTTCGGTATAAAAGTAACTTCGTCAGAAATTTGATAACGGCCCGAAATCCGATGGTCGAGCTTTGAACTGTTAAAACTTTTTAAATTTCCTGCTTGTTGTGAATATGCGTCTTTGCATATGCCCCCATACCACTACTTTTATAAGTTTTAAAGAAGCAAAGTTTGGAATCAATTGACTTGGAGGAAGCCTACCATTTCCACTTGCGTGTTCTCACTAAGATGCAGAGTGTAAGCCTATGACAGTGGACATTTGACCATACTTTGGTTAGAAGACTATTTGCAAATGGTGGTAAACATTGGGTGGCATCTCAATTGCATTTATGTCGGTCAAGGTTTTAAATCTCGGATCTCAAACTTGTCTCGGCAAGGGTTTCTTATCTCCGGGAGGAGAAATCTCAGGGAGATGGTACCATTTCGAGCATTCATATCATACCCACAATAGTCAATACACATATCCTAAATTATATTTTTGAATCAAATATTTAAATTACTATAATAAAAAAGATAAGTTGTTCTAGATGTCGCCTTGTATAAAATATTATATAATGCCAGTAAAGAAATGAATCAAGTACAAAAAATATTTGTAGAACATAATAAAAATATTGATATAACTATACTTACTAGAGTTTTGCATTCATTGAAAGAAAAAAAAAAGGGTCAGATAGGCTTACTTGAATTTGCATTCATTGGGAAATAGAAATATTATAGATATGAAACCTAGTTTCGTCTTATGATCTACGACTGAAAAAACGGGTGCCGGGAAGAGATTTTGGCCGAGATGCACCAGATTTAAAATAGTGATGTACGGCAGCATAGTTTAAAGCATAGTTTAAAGGATCAGCTGATCTCGATCCGGATCGGCCAGTTCAGATTCTCTTCCGAAAATCCGAATCAACGATCCAAAGTAGATAGACCGAGATGGATGTGGGGTTGGCGATCCAGGACCATACCACAGATCAAACAATTTTTTAAAAAATAAAATTTGATCAATTACTATTTTTTTCAGTGTTATAGAATGCAGTATTCGGAACTATGTGATTCTTGGCTGCATACCGCAAATCAGACGCGGTTTTGGTTGTTTTTTTTAGAAATCAAAACTTTGAGAAAGTTATTTTAAAAAATAGATGAATTAGAAAAAGTAAGAAATAGTTGTTGAAAATGAAAATGCCATAAAACATAGTCATAAACAAATTACACAAGTGCAAAATATGATAATATCATAATACAATTAAACAAGGACAAACAAAACAACTACTAGAATTAGTTTGCAACATTACTTGAAGTCTTCTTGCTAACAAAGAAAAATCACTTAACAGTCTTGCTCAAACACATAAAGTATAGATGAGGTAGCATAGTTGTTCCTATAACAATAAAAAATATATATAACTAATTAGCTATATGTAATAGGTCCATCCGTCCATAACAAAACATAATCAACTGTTCTCAAAATGTTCTGAAGGACATTCTTCATCAATATTCACTTCGGAGTAAGTGCTATCAAAGTTCCTCTCGCTCTCTTCCGCCTCACTCCCATTGCTAGGAATCTTTGCCTTGTCTTCATTACACAACCCTTGACCATTTCTTGACTTCTTTCTCATTGCGTAATTGTGCAATAGTGAATGAACGAAGTGACCAGGCATTTTTTTAAAACTTAAAATGGGTCGGGTTGCGGGTTGGGTCCCAAAAAAACTATTCATATTAATATGAATAGACCAAACTACCCATTCAAAGTATGCAGGCGCGCACTCGATTAATGTGGGCGCATATCTGATATATGGTCATATTTTGACAAAATAGATTCATTACACAACCCTTGACCATTTCTTGACTTCTTTCTCATTGCGTAATTGTGCAATTGTGAAAGAACGAAGAGACCAGGCATTTTTTTAAAACTTAAAATGGGTCAGGTTGCGGGTTGGGTCCCAAAAAAACTATTCATATTAAAATGAATAGACCAAACTACCCATTCAAAGTATGCAGGCGCACACTCGATTAATGTGGGTGCATATCTGATATATGGTCAGATTTTGACAAAATAGACTATATGCGGCCGAAAAAAAGTGATTCCTTAGCGCCGCATAAATTCGCATTTTAGACCACTGTTTTTTTTAAGAAATATTTTATTTAATAAATCTTAAAGTTATTTTTATTTTAAGAAAAATGCTGATAGCATAAAATCGAGACACTCATTCAATACTAGCAATTTGGCTAAGACCGATCCTGATATCAAAGGTTTTGGCAACTCTCACTACCATTCTCGATACCAAGATTTTCAACCTTGGTTGTATCATGACCAACTCGGTTATTTTTTGGTATGCTCTCCTAAGGCATCGATTGGAGTACCAAAAAGGTACGACGGATTTGTAGTAGATTTGATGTGACTATCCGATGATTGGTTTTCAAATCTAAATCAAAGAGACAAGGAACAACTCTACAAGCTGGCCAAGTCCATTGAATGCTCCATTGAATGCATGTCAAGGTTGACATTGTTGAATATGTCTTGCAAACAACTCCAACTGTTATGCATGTATTGGTTTAATTGACTAGTCATAAAGGAAATCAACTGGTCATCATGGCAAACTCAATCAACTGGCTATAGTATGTATGTCAAGGTAGACATTGCATTCAGTGGTAATAGCTAGAAGGAAATTTACGCTAGTCATAAAGGAAATCATCTGGTCATCATGGCAAACTCAGTCATCTGGCTATAGTAAGTAGATAGAAGGAAATTTAGGCTACATTTAGGTCAACTGATTGCATACAGCGACAATCAACTAACCTTTTCTCAGCCTTGTGATTGCATACCTGTAGATGCTTCCTACAGCACTACCTCACAACAGACCTAAGTCATTTGGGTACCACAAGGAGGTATTTATATATGAGTAGTGGTTTTTCCTAAAATTAAATATAATAGTTTGCTCTTTAATTTCTAGTGGAATACCATGTGACCCATGTGGTAGAGAGATTAGTGAGTCTTCATTAAGAAAAATGTGTTGTCCATTTATTGCAATTTTCATTATTGATACTGAAATTCTTCAAGTGATTTATAATATATCCTCTGTGTATTTGATCTAATGTTTTAGTTGTCTTTTCTCTTCATTTCTTGACTGATGCTTGTCTAGTCCTGGCTGCTAAATCTCCCTATATCATTGCGACTGGGGGTTCACAAACTTATCAATACTACTGCTTACCATAATCAGAAGTATCACAAGCTTATCCTCTATAAGCCAGAATGAGACAGTCCATTCAATTTTTTCTGGAACTGAAATGTAATATGGTTCTGTAGTTAATTCAGCGAAGAAAAGGAACACTTACACATCGGCAAACCTGGTGCCCCCTTCTCCTCGAATTCTAAGTTGTCTTTCCCACCCTGGTGGGGGTTGAGCGATGTTTGGCTTATCAATTGCCCAAAGTCTGCTCCCATCTTGAGATATGTCAGCTGGATCATCACAGGTTATATCAGGGCGCCATGCACGAGCTCGTTCACATGTAAACGGTTTTTGTAGGATATGTTCCCGGATTTCTTCGTACTTTTCTTTTGTTGGAATAAGTCTCCATTTAAAACAGTTTGCACACTGGACAGTGAATGCCCCAACAGACGGCAGTACTCGGTTAGCAGAATTTGATCCCAGCATACTCTGGAAAGACAAAGTATGGTTCTCGCAGTGATCAGATGCTGGAATTATGTCTTGAGAGCTATTCGAACCAGGGTTATACAGGACCAACTGGTTTGAAGTATTACCAATAGACTCATCGCCGCCATTCTCAACAACTTCAGGTCTAGGTAGTGCCCTTTTACGGGACTTTTTCGAAGGCCCTGGAGATGCAGAATGTTCCTTCTTCACCACTGGTGGAGCATCTCCGAAATCTAACTCTGCATGAACAGATTCTGTAGTTGGAGAGACCACCTTATCTGAAGCAATTTCGAGATGTTCATCACTGCGATCCTCTGAATCAACTTTAGCATTTTCAACTGGCCTTTTAATTACAAATCTTAATGGCCGTGGTGATGGAGAACTTTCCATCTTCAGTGCTGGATTTGACTCCATTTGGATCAATTCTCTGCCAAAAAAATAAAATAAATCATATGAACCCATCGAGGAAAAAGAAAATGAAAGTATATGCTTTTCAAATTAAACCTTTAAAAGGTTGATGTTCTTATACTTCAAAGCAGGTGAAATAGCTTTAAAATGGCAAATTTTACAGGTATTAGTGACTATTTAATGTATGAAGCCTACAAGGAAATATTTACACTCTAAAATATGGAATGTATTTCTAAAGGAGACAACCTACCTCCCGATAGAAGAAATAAATTAAAGAATAATAGCAGGCTGTATCATAATAGGTAATATTATTCCAGGAAACAGGTGTATTTCCTCTTGGAGCAACCTTAGTCAATAACATTAAGCATGCAATTAAGTAGTTTGTGCATAGTTGGTAGAACAAGACACCACAGCTCGTACAATAATTGGACAGCTTTAAATTCATAATTTGGCTGACAGATTATAATTTACATCCATGTTTCCACCTTGTATTAACTTCTTAACATGTTTGAGATACCAAAATAATAGACTGATGCGGTAAAGGATTTTGACCCATCGGTCTGATAGAAGCAAATATTTATCAGTCGAACTGAACCGTCCACGTTTCATGAATTTTGTGGGGTTGGGTGTGTTTTGGCTTACCAAAAGAAGCCCCATCATAGTTCCCAATTGAATTGATAAGGTCTAGTATGATATTTCTGTTGACACTAAATATTGATTCTCATGTTTAGTTTGCATATTCCATATGCAACCTAAACTCATCCAAATCATCCAAATCACTAGCTTTTGACGATGGATTAATTTGCAGGTTACCAACACTGCCATGCTATTTACTTGAATCAAACACACAATGTGAAGAACTGGAAAGTTTGTTGCATCGCCTAATTTTGTCATAGAAAATCCAGTAAAATCTTATTTATGTTTATTTTGTGCATTGGGGGGGGGGGGGGGGGGGTCCTACACTTTGTCATCTTAACTGAGGCAGCAATCAGTGTATCATTATAATATATTCCTACGTAAATACATTTTAAGTTTGAAGGTGTTATATAAGATTTTCTTCGAAGTGACTGGTTGAGGCTCCAGGAGAAGGCAATCAAAGCTAAAAAAGCAACATATGCTAACTAAACCTAAAAGAAGCGGCTGACCTACTCTTGTATGTAGACCAATCAACTGCCAGTCCTGTACAAGGGAAGCAACTAATGCATATGCTTAACGGACATTCAAGAAAATATTCAAAACGGAAGTTTGGGGTTCCATCTTTTATTTTAGACTGGAATATTCCACAGGTGCCCAAATCAAATTTCTTTTACTCAAAATAAGATTTACTTTGAACCATATTCACAACAGAGTTAAATCTTAATGAAAAGGAAGTCAGACAATTTGCAATGTCATTGCTCTATGACAAACTAATGAAACTATTGCTCCTCCAAAGCATGGAAATCGGAAAATAAACAAGTTACTATGACTCACATGTGTTTTAGCCATACAATATGTCAACATTTATGATAAAAGTCAAGGTTTTAAATATCTTTTGGATGCCAAATTTTCATATCGGATATTGGTCATATAACAATGATATCCAAAAAATATCGGGTTGCCCAAACGGATGAAGGTATACATCCTAAATGTGATGCAGACAACCTTTACAACACTATATGTATATACCACAAATATGAACAGCCTAATGAAGCAATACAATTGTTGGAACAAAAAAAATCACCTGCATGAAATTGGACTATATATATATATATATATAGAGAGAGAGAGAGAGAGAGAGAAATGCTCCACTGAAAACGGGTTTGTTTTCACGGGTTGGAAAACAGCGATCTGGACCGTTGGATCACTCTTGATCGTGATCAGCGGCTCAGATCGCCTCCGCCCATCACCCGTTCTCACTTAAGAGGTGGAGGGTTATTTTGGAAATTTTGTCCTAAATAACTCTTCGCCTGATTCGCTTTGAGGTTATTTGGATCTGTAGTAGTACTGGATCTGTGTATCGGATTTTTTGGATCGGCGTTTTTTTTACAATCTGATATTTTGTGTAGTTAAGTAATTAGAAAAATATTATTATTATTCTTTAAAAAGTGAATTTATGAATTTAATAATTCCTTTTACAATTTTAATATTTTCAATTCCAAACTTGAACATTTTAATTAGTTTCAAATAATTATTCATGTATAAAACTAGAACAGTAGAAATAGGTAGTAGCTTGACCAAATAATACAAATTTTATGTATATATAAGGGAAAACAAAATATAAGCTAGACATGAAATGAGGTTCATTACACAATTACATCTTCATTGCTTGGATAAAGGATCCACATGAATAGGAAATTCAAATGCTACATTTTTTTAAACATACAATCAGTGATCTCAAGTTGTGATCGGGCCTATCCATAATTGGTCTCAAGTTGTGATCGGCCCGATCCATCCAATTCAATTGCTAACTCGACTAATCCCCGAATTATCCCACTAACCCGAGATTCAGGGGTTGTATCAGACCGGCCCATTCAAAAAAAAAATCCGGATCGGTCGGATCAGGAACGGCCGATCTTTAAAACCATGGTTATAACGGCCATTATTTAAGACACTGATAATACTTTCAATAATTATTTCTTCCTATTTAGTATTTACACTATTAACTGCATATTTACATGCACATCATATGAATGCATACATGTCATTTCACATAAACATAGATATAGTGACAAAAAAAATCTCCCTTTTTGAAAACCTTTGATTCTCTATTAACCAAAAGAAGCATCAATCCTAAGCCTTAGAATACAACAATCACAATACCCAACAATTGCTCTCTACTTGTATTTTCATTCTTATGGGATCTGGGACTAGCTTGTTTTGTTCTTAGAGCATATAATAAAAGTTTATCATGTTTTAACTGGAAAAGGACTCCATTTGCATTAAAACTCATCTACATGCCTACTGAAGACAAATGCACGACTTACTACTCTCTAATATTATAGACTATAGAGTCAAAAGCCACAAAACGAGTGAAGGCCTGCATCTCTGTGATTGCGTAGTACCAAAACAAATCAGTCAGACACGTGATGCATGTGAATCATAGCCCCCTATTTCAGGATCCTGATGGCGCCCACCCCTTGATCTGGGCATGGCTATTGAGAAAAGGGAATGGAAGATTGGAGAAGAGAAGAAGATAGGAGGAGAACTTTCAAGATTTTTATTGATATTTTCTGAAGAGATTACAGCTCACTCTTTATAGGAAGGAAGGGGGGAATGAATCGGTTACAAACAGCACGTGAGAGAACTCCAGCCCCCCTTCCCGCCAACACAAAATACAAAAGAAAACGTGCACACTGCACGTAATAAGCTGATACAACTGATACTGGTTAAAAGGGAAAAAATAAAAAACAGAACAATCTCAAAACAACTACAGCAATGGTTGAAACTAAGCTTCAATACTGGAATTGAGATGCCGCCGACTGCAATGGCTGAAACTAAGCTTCAATACTGGAATTGAGACGCCGTCGACTAAGTATTCGTCGTTGCTCCTGACAACTCCTCCCCCCTTAGCATCGAACTTGCCCCAAGTTCGAAATCGGGAAACCTGCGACGAAGGTCAGCTATATCAACCCAGGAAGCACTCTCCACACCTGTGTTTTTCCATTTGATTAACAATTCGATGCCCATCTGATTATTCTTTTTGAAGACTCTTCTATCCAACACTGCCTCTGGCACTTCAAGAGTATCTTCTTCAACCCACCAGGTGGGTAATCCAGGGTAGACATTGGGAACGTGATCACCGTGACACTTCTTGAGTTTGGAGACGTGGAAGACAGGGTGTATGCTTGCACCTTCGGGCAATTGGAGACGGTATGCGACGGAGCCCACTCTTTCAACTACCTTATATGGACCAAAGAATCTAGGTGAGAGTTTCTGCGGTGATGGGTTTCGAAGTTGTTTGTAAGGTTGGAGCCTCAAGAACACCAAGTCTCCCACTACGAACTCTCGCTCCGTGCGCTTTCTATCCGCAAAATATTTCATACGCTCCTGAGCTTGGCCTATGTTGTCCTTCAGTAGCTTTAAGATGGAATCTCTGGACCTCAATTCTTCATCCACTGTAGGTAGATTCGCCGTACCACGGACATATTGAAAAACTGATGGAGGAGGTCGGCCATATACACCTTCGAAAGGAGTCAACCCTGTGGAAGAATGCCAATTGGTGTTGAACCAAAATTCTGCCCAAGCTAACCATTTTGCCCAATCTGATGGTTTTTGACTGCAGAAACAACGCAAGTACATCTCCAAGGCCTTGTTCACGATTTCCGTTTGGCCGTCACTTTGGGGATGATAGGCCGTTGAATGATGGAGTTTGCAACCGTGGATCTTGAAGAACTCTTTCCAAAAACCACTAATGAAGAGGGGATCTCGATCACTAACAATACTCCTCGGCATGCCATGCAACTTGTAAATATTATCAATGAATAGTTGGGCGATTGATTGGGCGGTATAGGGGTGTGAGACTCCGATGAAGTGGGTATATTTGGTTAGACGATCTACTACTACCATCACCACATTCTTCCCTTGACTCTTGGGAAAACCTTCAACAAAATCCATGGAGATATCCTCCCAAATGCGATCAGGAATGGCGAGTGGCTGTAGCAAACCAGCAGGTTGGGTATTTTCACTTTTGCTCACTTGACAAACTAAGCATTCTCTAATCCAGCGCTTAATGTCTCTGTTCATCCCTTCCCATTTGAAGTCCCTCTTGATCCTCCGCAAGGTCTTGGTGAACCCCGAATGTCCCCCGAATCTGGAGGTGTGATTGTCGAAAAAAATCAATTGTCTAACACCAGCCGATGGGCTTACAAGTACTCTTCCTTTATAATACCACACCCCTCCAACTACCTTGTAGCTGTCGGAATTGAGCTGACCAGACTGCAGCTTCTCTTGCAATGATTGGAAATATGGGTCTTCTAGTACCATCTGTTTGACACCTTCTAGCCACTCAGGAACAATGAAAGTGATCTCACAACAAGTTTCTCCTTCACCCAACTTCCTCGACAACCCATCCGCCACCGAATTTTCGATACCTCTTTTATACTCCACCCGGAATGTATATCCCAGTAATTTCCAAAGCCACTTCTCTTGAATCTCGGTGTTGATTCTTTGTTCCAAGATATATTTTATACTCTTCTGATCAGTTCTAATGACGAAAGAATTACCCAACAAGTATTGCCTCCATTGTTTGACTGCCTGTAAGATTGCGAATACTTCTTTTTCATAAGTTGAGAGTACCAACAGTCTTCCTTTTAGACCCTTGCTCATATAAGCTATAGGATGTGCGTCTTGCATAAGTACAGCACCAATTCCTGACTGCGATGCATCGGCCTCAAGTATAAATTGCTTGGAGAAATCAGGGGGCTTTAACACTGGTGTAGTAATCATAGCTTCTTTGAGTGCTTTGAAGGCAGTAGAGGCTGCCGAGCTCCATTTGAAGGCATTCTTTTTTAGCAATTGTGTGAGTGGAAGGGCGATACCCCCATAATTCTTAACGAATCTTCGGTAATAGCCCGTCAACCCTAGGAACCCACGCAGCTGTTTAATTGTCTGGGGTTCCGGCCACTCTTCAACTGCTTTGATTTTGTTTGGGTCGACGGAGATCCCCTTTTCACTTAGTATATGGCCCAAAAATCCCACCGATCTCTGCCCAAAAGTGCATTTACTAGCTTTCGCAACCAGATGGTGCTTGCTCAAAACTGATAGGGCTGTCGACACATGGAGAAGATGAGTTTCCCAAGTGGGACTGTAAATGAGGATGTCGTCGAAGAAAACAAGAACAAATTTGCAGAGATATTCTTTAAAAATGTCGTTCATTAAACATTGGAAGGTAGCGGGTGCGTTAGTGAAGCCAAAGGGCATAACCACAAACTCAAAGTGACCATGGTGAGTACGAAAAGCGGTCTTGGGAATATTGCTATCTCGCACTCTTATTTGGTGATATCCCGACCTTAAGTCAATCTTTGAAAAAAAAGTAGCTCCATTCAACTCATCTAGGAGTTCATCAATGAGGGGAATAGGGAATTTAGCTTTGATTGTCTGGTTGTTGAGTGCTCTGTAATCGACGCAAAGGCGCCAGTTACCATCAGATTTCTTGACCAATATCACCGGAGAAGCGTAGGGGCTGCTACTGGGGCGTATGAACCCTGATGAGAGCATCTCTTCAACCTGCTTCCCAATTTCTCCCTTATGAAAGTGGGGGTGTCGATAGGGGCGAAGGCACATAGGTTAGGAGTCTGCGGCCATTGGGATCTGGTGGTCGACTGTCCGGTGGGGAGGAAGGGTGAGTGTATCGGTGAAAACCTCAGGAAATGCATGTATTACCTGCCGCAACTCCTCAGCTTCAATCTGCATCGGAAGCACTCCATGGCTCTCTTCTTCTCCCAGTGTAATCTCTTGAATTTGAATCATGTAGGCTTGGCAGTTGTATTGACTCATTCTGGACAGTTCTTGAGCATCCATAAGTTGCATTTGGGAGTTTATGATCCCTTGTAGCTTCTTCATTCTTCCATCTAATTTGAACTCCATAGTCATTAATGAGAAGTCCATAGTTACGGGGCCTAAAGACCTCAGCCAATGTGCTCCAAGCACCATTTCCGCTGGTCCAATAGATAAGAGTAAGAGCTCGGCCTGCAACTCTACCCCTTGTACCACAAAATTCACACTGGGGACCTTCCCTTCACTATACATGCATTGTCCATTTGCAACAGTCACCTTATATCGAGATTCACTTAAAACAGCGAGATTGGCTCTTAAAGCTGTTTGGGGGTCAAAATAGTTATGAGTAGAGCCGGAATCGATGAGGATATTAACTTCCTTGCCACCAATCTTCCCCTTTACTCTCATTGTTTGTGGGTAGACTTGGTTTCCGACTAGAGCATGGAAAGAAATTTCAGGTTGCTCTAAGTTGTGCAGCAAAGCTGGTTCTGCTGGTGTTGAGTCCTCTGCCAATCGTGAACCTACAGCGCCCGCTTCATCATCGACCTCCTCTTCCAAACCCTCCAAGTAATAGAACTTCTAGGTCTTGCAAACATGCCCCTGGAAGTACCTTTCATCGCAGTTAAAACATAGGCCCTTGGCTCTTCTCTCCTTCATCTCTTGCAGGTTTAATCTCTTGGGAACAAAGTTGGAAGCAACTGAAGATGTGGGAAACTGGTTACTAGTAGATTGTAGGGGATTGTGTGAATATGCAGGTGCTGAATTTGGAGGAACCAACAGATTAGTGTGTGTGGAAGGTGTTTTGGTGGAAGGAATGGAAGCTCTCGGAACGAAAGTGTTCCTATAATTCTTCCGCAGACATGATATCTTCTCTTCATAACCCCTCGCCAACCCCATAGCTTCGTTCACATTCTTAGGACGCTGGGATTTCACATTTCATCGTATCTCATCTCTAAGGCCACTAATGAAGTTACTTAAGAGGTGCGATTCGGTCCACCCTTCAACAAAGTTTGAAATTCTATCAAACTCCTGAATGTAAATCTCCACATCCCCCTTTTGTTGCAGCTTGGAGAGGGTCCCTTCGTAATCTTGATACTCCGTTGGACCAAATCGGGTTAATAGCATTTCAAGGAACATGGACCATGAGACCCCCGGTAGCTTGGGCTTAAGGTGTCTCCGAAACCATTGTGCCGCTCTCCCTCTTAGGTTGAGAGACGCGTACTTTAGTTTCTGGTTCTCGAGGATCTCGTAGAAGTCTAAAAATTGCTCTACTCCACAGATCCACTCCGTCGGATCTCCTTCGGAAAACATGGGAAATTCTATCTGGAAAGGAGTTCTAAACACTCTACCCCCATCGTTGACATTAGCAGAGTACAACAGATTCGAGTTAGAAGTATATACCTCCCTTTGGTTCTGTGCACTTGGTGGATGCGGTGGATTGGGGAGCAGGGGTGGACTAGTTGTTCGGGAATGACTCTGTTGCACCATGGATATTATTGAATCCAGCCTTGTCTCAATCGCCGCGAACCTCTCACTCGCGCTGGCGGCAATGGATTCCACCCTCTCTGTGAGATAGCTAGTTTGGAGTTGCCCTTCCGCCATTTGACTCTTCAGATTAGCGACCTCACCTTCGAGATCTGTGCTACCTTCGAAACGCCCCTCATACTCGAATCGAGCTTGCTCTGATACCAAACTTTCAGGATCCTGATGGCGCCCACCCCTTGATCTGGGCATGGCTATTGAGAAAAGGGAATGGAAGATTGGAGAAGAGAAGAAGATAGGAGGAGAACTTTCAAGATTTTTATTGATATTTTCTGAAGAGATTACAGCTCACTCTTTATAGGAAGGAAGGGGGGAATGAATCTGTTACAAACAGCATGTGAGAGAACTCCAGTCCCCCTTCCCGCCAACACAAAATACAAAAGAAAACGTGCACACTGCACGTAATAAGCTGATACAACTGATACTGGTTAAAAGGGAAAAAATAAAAAACAGAACAATCTCAAAACAACTACAGCAATGGTTGAAACTAAGCTTCAATACTGGAATTGAGATGCCGCCGACTGCAATGGCTGAAACTAAGCTTCAATACTAGAATTGAGACGTCGTCGACTAAGTATTCGTCGTTGCTCCTGACACCCTCCTCGTCAATCTAGCAACTTCCCCTACAACACTTGCAACTATCACAAAAACCTAACCATAAAACATACTGCTCAAGTTCCACTGCATATAACAAATATAATTCTACAACAAATATAATTCTACACGACAATATTTGCATTTCTTCAACCATTCACGATGATATCATCACATAACTTCTCAAACAACATAAACATTAGGAAATTAAAGGTTTTCAACATTAAAATCAGAGAAAACTCCTAGCTTTTGTATCCACCATCCACACTATTCTAAAAAGCAATTATACAAGCTAAACCTCAACATTCTTCTCACAAAAACACCATAAAATCACATCTTTAAAGATCTAGCAATCAAATTTCCACATTATATCAAATGATTACTACCCATACCTTCAAATGATCGTACGCAACTTAATCCTCACAAAGCTTACAATCACCAACTCGAATCCCTCAACCTATTCATTCCATCACCAAACCACCTAAATCACAACATCAAACATAAGACAAAAAAGATTACAACTTTTTCAATTATTTAACATATCTACAACGGCACCGTTCTAAAACCAGAAAAACAACAACAAACCCTCGAAACCGAATCTAGACACCACAAAATTAACGGATTCCGGCGCGAAAAATCAACGACTCGGAAACCTAACCCTAAAAATCAGATTTTAACACCGATTTCGAATCGGACAGCAGGAGATCGAAGATCGGAACGGAAAGAGAAGATCTGAGGAGTACTTACAGAGTATTACGTAGATATGAGAAGAGAAAGAGAGAGAGAGCACGATCGTCGTCTTCTTCGTCCTTCTCTCTCTCTAGTTTTTCCCCCGAAATCTAGCGGAATCCGTACAGAATTCGGAAGGAGCGAGCTATGGATTTCTATTTCCACCTCGTTATGCGGATTAATGGCGAGTTTCTATGGTGTTTTTGGCCTGCCTTAGATGATGAGAAACCCGAGAGTACCAAAATCCTATACTTTGCATTGCAGATGATTATCCTATAGGATGGGGAAAGATCGAGTGGGAGAACGAATCGGATGCGATTGGATGGTTATTGTTGCAACTTATAGGATTGTTATATAGGAATGTGGAGCATAGGATTGTTTTGGGAAATCAGCTGTGATAGGGATGGCATTCGGGCCATTAGGGCCGGGCCGGGCCAGGTTAGCCCGGGCTTTGCCCGGTCCCAGGCCGGGCTCGAAGACTACGCGGGCCGGGCCGGGCTCATGGTTGAAAACCTTGGCCCGGACCTAGCCCCCGGCCCCAAGGGTGGGGGGTGGGGCCGAGCCGGTTCGGACCGGTTCGCGGGCCAGTATTTTGGGGATTTTTTTTTAATATATTAAAGATTATGTCTTAAATTGTAATTTCATAACAATTGCAAAGAACCAAGTATTAAATTGATTTAATACTTGGTTCTACTTAAATAAATTTGCATATTCATAACAATATTATGCTTCACTTTGTTTTCATGTAGGGATAGATAAACATTTTTTATCATTTTGAAGTTTGAAACATAGATTTTGTCAATTTGGTATTTAGCATCTTGTTTGAACTTTTTTACCCATTACTAGTAGGTAAACATTTCAATAGAATTTCATACATGTCTACACTTTTTTCATTACATGATTATCTTTCTAATTGATGATATTTTGGTTTTGTCAATTTTTTAATATTCATTTGATCCTTGAAGATCATTTCACCTATATAGATGTGCCGTATGCATGAATAGTAGTCTTTTTGCATTTTTTAAAATCCAATTATAATATAGCACTTTCTGCGACTCTAGATAACAGAAAAAAGAAAGAGAAAAAAAACAGAAAAAAAAAGGAAAACATTTCGTAAACATTTCATTAGGAATGCATGCATGTCTATACCTTACATGATTATCTTCCTAATTGATGAAAAATTGGTTTTGTCAATTTTTGATATTCGTATGATCTATGAAGATCATTTCAGCCAATTTAGATGTGATATATGCGTGAATAGTAGTCTTTTTGTTTTTTCTTCTAGTATAATATAACAGAATCTGCGATTTTAGAGCGAAAAAAAACATTGGTTGAATACTACGAAGTACATAAAAAAGAACAAGAAAGAAAAGAAAACAAACTCATTCGGAATGAGTCATTCCTTAATTAACTTGTGCGAGTTTTTGTTTTTTTTTTACAATATCTATTTTCATCTTTTTATGTTTGTGTAAGGATTAAGGAAGGATACTCCATATCTCTAATCTAAAACATTGGTTAATTTTTTTTTTAATTTTCTAGAAAGAAAGAAAAAAAAAAAATGAAGCCAACGGTCGGCCCGGACCCGGCCCGAGCCCGGGCGGGGCGGTTCAGTCGGTCCCGGGCTTCAACTGGGCCGGGCCAGACCGGGCTTTTTGGCCATTTTGAAGGACCGGACCAGCCCCATGGGTAGGGGGCCGGTTCGCGGTTCAGACCGGAAAGGAGGCGGGCCGGACCAGCCTCAGGCTAGCCCGGACCTGTTGCCATCCCTAAGCTGCGAGGTAAAAATTAGAATTTGTCCACTTTTTGAAAATATTGAGCAATCTGACCAACTTTCGAAAATATTTACCCAACTAACTCAGTTTTGGGTACGTCAGCATTTACCGTTATTGAAAATAATAACATAGGTTGATCTTATGTTGTTCTTCCAAAAAGCGGCATTAGTTTAAATTTTTTTTAGCATGCCGGTGTTTGGAAAAACGGCATTAGTACATTTCTTATACAGGTATGAACCTTCTGAGTTAGAAAAAATTCCAAATGCTGTAACAACTTATAAATAATGTCGTTATCTCCAACAACGACATCAGAAACGCATCAATTATAATACTCATTAAACTTTGTTCCTTCACCATCATTCTTCCAGACAAATTTGTGAGATAACTATTGTATTCTTAGAAATAGAGACAATAGTTCATAGAAATAAATTAGCCAAGTATAAGTAATAAAATAAACTGTTGCCGATGTTCCAAACAACGACATTAGTTATCCCTAAAAATGAATATTATAACTGATGTCGATATTCCTAACAACGACATCTGTAATGCTGTTGCCGTTGTTCCAAATAACAAGATCAGTTATAGGAATTTTTCACACTTACATTTTTTTCTCCAAGTCAGAGAAAGTACAACATTGGGAATAAGTTAACTGATTATGTTACTCCAAACAGTGGCCTGCGCAATTTTTTTTTAACGGATGCCGCTATTGAAAATAACGACATGGTATTAACCTATACTGTTATTTTCAATAACGGTTAATGCTGACGTATCCGAAATTCAGTCAGCTCGGTAAATATTTTTGAAAATGGGTCAGATCGCTCAATATTTTCAAAAAGTGGGTCAGTACGGCAAAAAATTCTAAAAATTACAAGGTTAGGACTTAGGAATTGGGTGGGCCCAGATCTAGACTGTTTTCTTGTACACGGGGTAAGTAGCGTACCATGTTTCTTGTTTGGGGCCAATCTATGATGCTCCAGGAGGGGGAAATGGAAAGTACAGGGTGCGTTTGTTTTGATATTTTGAATAGAGTATTCTGAATTGAGTATTCTGAATAGAGTTATTCTGAATATGAGTTTAAAAGCTGTTTGTTTAGCCTATATTCTGAATATTGATATTCTGAAAGCTGTTTATCTGAAAAAGAGAGTTTAGAAGCTGTTCGGTTATATTTCTTACTGAAAACTGTTATCTGAAAGCTGTTTTTCTGAAAAAACGAGTTTAAAAGCTGTTCTGTTATATTTCTTGCTGAAAACTGTTATCTTATAGCTGTTTTTCTGAAAAAGCGAGTTTAGAAGCTGTTCGGTTATATTTCTTGCTGAAAACTGTTAACTGAAAGCTGTTTTTCTGAAAAAGAGAGTTTAAAAGCTGCTCTGTTATATTTCATGCTGAAAACTGTTATCTGAAAGCTGTTTCTCTGAAAAAACGAGTTTAAAAGCTGTTCTGTTATATTTCTTGCTGAAAACTGTTATCTGAAAGTTGTTTTCCTGAAAAAGAGAGTTTAAAAGCTGTTCTGTTATATTTCATGCTGAAAACTGTTATCTGAAAGCTGTTTCTCTGAAAAAAACGAGTTTAAAAGCTGTTCTGTTATATTTCTTGCTGAAAACTCTAATCTGAAAACTGTTTTTCTGTAAAAACGAGTTTAAAAGCTGTTCGGTTATATTTTTAGCTGAAAACTATTATCTGAAAGCTGTTTTTCTGAAAAAACGAGTTTACCTGCTGTTCTGTTATATTTCTTGCTGAAAACTGTTATCTGAAAGCTGTTTTTCTGAAAAAGAGAGTTTAAAAGCTGTTCTGTTATATTTCTTGCTGAAAACTGTTATCTGAAAGCTGTTTTTCTGAAAAAGAGAGTTTAAAAGCTGTTCTGTTATATTTCATGCTGAAAACTTTTATCTGAAAGCTGTTTCTCTGAAAAAACGAGTTTGAAAGCTGTTCTGTTATATTTCTTGCTGAAAACTCTTATCTGAAAGCTGTTTTTCTGTAAAAACGAGTTTAAAAGCTGTTCGGTTATATTTTTAGCTGAAAACTATTATCTGAAAGCTGTTTTTCTGAAAAAGGGAGTTTAAAAGCTGTTCTGTTATATTTCTTGCTGAAAACTGTTATCTGAAAGCTGTTTTTCTGAAAAAACGAGTTTAAAAGCTGTTCTGTAATATTTCTTGCTGAAAATTGTTATCTTATAGCTGTTTTTCTGAAAAAGAGAGTTGAAAAGCTGTTCTGTTATATTTCATGCTGAAAACTGTTATCTGAAAGCTGTTTCTCTGAAAAAACGAGTTTAAAAGCTGTTCTGTTATATTTCTTGCTGAAAACTCTTATCTGAAAGCTGTTTTTCTATAAAAACGAGTTTAAAAGCTGTTCGGTTATATTTTTAGCTGAAAACTATTATCTGAAAGCTGTTTTTCTGAAAAAGGGAGTTTAAAAGCTGTTCTGTTATATTTCTTGCTGAAAACTGTTATCTGAAAGCTGTTTTTCTGAAAAACGAGTTCAAAAGCTGTTCTGTTATATTTCTTGCTGAAAGCTGTTATCTGAAAGCTATTTTCCTGGAAAAACGATTTTAAAAGCTGTTCTGTTATATTTCGTGCTGAAAACTGTTATCTGAAAGCTGTTTTTAATGAAAAAACGAGTTCAAAAGCTGTTCTGTTATATTTCTTGCTGAAAACTGTTATCTGAAAGCTGTTTTCTGAAAAATCAAGTTGAAAAGCTGTTCGGTTATATTTGTTCAGATTTTTTAAAATCAATCTGCATTCATCATTTGGTAACATTTTTTTAATTGTTGGAGTTAGATTGCAATGTTGTACAAGTATTGGAAGGGGAAACTTGAGCAGCATGTGAATGGAGCAAAAATCAGACGCTATCATCTCCAAGATTGATTCGTCACGTTAGGGAAGAAAGTTAAAAGAAGCTCTTGTGTTTGTGAAACATATAATCTCAGTTCATGTATAAGTTTTGATTCTTGGATAAATGTTTTGAGATTTCTTGGATAGCGTGCAGTGTTTGGTTAACTCATAATTCATTTGGATAGACTGATGTTGCTCAACCTGTACGGTGCAGTTTTTTAAATGACTATTATATCAAAGATAATTTCTACGGCCTGAGCCAAACAATTTATTCAGATAAATAAGCACTACATATTTAAAATAAAAACGGGTCCCATTCAACTATACTCAACCAATTTATTCACCAAAGCAAGCTTACTTCATTAATTTTGTTTACATTGTTCAACAATCCCACGTAACAGATCATTAATGGCATGGGATCGATACATATATTATGAGAATAAGATCTACAATTTGTTGTCAGCCATCATTACAGACAAGCATGCTGTTAAATCATTATTTGTTGTCTACAGTCACTGCATGCTGTCTGGAGCTGCTGCTGTTGCTTCTTGACTCCTTGATTTAAAAACTGTAGAGCAGGTAGATCTATAAACAAAGAAACAATATGAGAAACTTGCTGCATTAAAATTCAAAAAAAAAGGGAGGAATAATAAATTGTGCAGCAGAAACTTGCTACATTAACCATAAACGGAAACGGAAAACTGAAAACCGGAGTTCAGATTTGCTTAACCACTATTCAGAATACAGATACCCCCTCTTGTCAAACACTATGAAAACAACATAATGCAGGAAAAATACAACCTAGTCGCAGTCTCAGATTCATCAAATCAATGATATCCTGACTCGATATACCGGAGCTGCAATTTTGTACAATGCCACGCCCACTAGTACAAAGCACATTGTCAACATTGACTAAAAAGAAATCATCATTGACTATTACGACAACATTTTCTTATTGATTGAAAAACATATTTGTTCAATTACAGGGATCTGAAGTACTCTGAATAGTATTTACAAACTGGCATTACTAGCAAGATAACAAAGGCATATTCATCTGAATACAAGTGCAATTCATCTCAACAAATCAGATGCATCTAATATTGTATCTAATATTGCTTTTCTGAGAAATGGTTATGATGATACCCACACTGATCATACTTCACACCTTAAAAACAATTGATGCACATAATTTCTTTAAAATCATGGGCTGTGATGAACAAGGTTTGATCTGCATTGCACTGAATTCCTGATATATACAGATACTGTACAGCTTTGGCTGCTCATGGTTTATGGTTATTGAGATATATCTTTGGCTTCTCATTGTTTCAAACTTTGTTTCTGGAGTCAATTTCTATTGTCTTCAGTCCTTGATCATAACAAATACTACACACTGGTCCTAAATGATTACTGCAGCATCAATTATCAAATGGGATTCACAAATCCTGATGCATCATAATACAAACTGCAGAATCAGAGAACAAAGTAGAATCCACTGAATACAAGTTCAATTCATCTGAACAAATCAGATGCATCACAATACATCAAAACATGGTGGTGTGTTTGTTCATTGTTTTTAATTTTTTTTAAAAAAATTCCTGAAGTAATTACCTGAGTTCGCCTTTGTTATAAGTGTTATTTTGGAAACACTATAACTAATGCTGATATCCCCACGTTGGTTTTGCCGCAAAAAAGCATGATTTAGGATAAGAACATATCAGATCCTCCCCAAAACCATAAAAACAACCTAATTGGCGGGGTGAAAAATTAGTTACAGTCTCAAATTCATAGTGCTCATTCATAAAAACTCCATACTAGAGCTGTATTTTTGACAATGCCATGCCCACTAGTACAAAGCAATGCTCTTGAAAATCCGTTCATCATTGACTATAACGACATCATCTTCGTTATGTTTATAAAACAAATTTGTTTACTTATACTGTTCTTGAAGTATGCCGAATAGTTTTTCCCAAAAACCACTTAAAACAAAGGCCAAGGCCTGTTTGTTTTCATATTGAGAGTGCCATATTCTGAATATTCTATTCAGAATAGGCGTTGGTTTATACCATATTCTGAAAACAATATTGTGAATATTGATATCCCTTGAATTCGATATTCTCAACCCTACTCACGAGCTCTCTCTCTTCCAAACAGTGTCTCCCCAACCCATCTCTCCTCTCTTCTCACTCAGATGCTCTCTCTCTTCTCAACTCAGGATAAACTCATTCTCAGGATAGAAGCAGGATATTCTTAGGATAAACAAAGGCCAAAAAAAATCAACCTAGAATAAACTCAGGAAGTTTGTAATGATCAAGGATTCAAGAAAATAGAAATTGACTCCAGAAATAATTGTTTGAAACCATGAGCAGCCAAAGATATTTCTCAGTATCCATAAACCATGAACAGCCAAAGAAAAAACAGTATCTGTATATATCAGGAATTCAAAGCAATGCGTATCAAACCTGGTACATCACAGCCCAGGATTTAAACTCATTCTCAGGTTAGAAGCAGGATATTCTTAGGATAAACAAAGGCCAAAAAAAATCAACCTAGAATAAACTCAGGATATTTGTAATGATCAAGGATTCAAGACAATAGAAATTGACTCCAGAAACAATTGTTTGAAACCATGAGCAGCCAAAGATATTTCTCAGTATCCATAAACCATGAACATCCAAAGAAAAAACAGTATCTGTATATATCAGGAATTCAAAGCAATGCATATCAAACCTGGTACATCACAGCCCAGGATTTAAACTCATTCTCAGGATAGAAGCAGGATATTCTTAGGATAAACAAAGGCCAAAAAAAATCAACCTAGAATAAAGTCAGGATATTTGTAATGATCAAGGATTCAAGACAATAGAACTTGACTCCAGAAACAATTGTTTGAAACCATGAGCAGCCAAAGATATTTCTCAGTATCCATAAACCATGAACAGCCAAAGAAAAAACAGTATCTGTATATATCAGGAATTCAAAGCAATGCATATCAAACCTGGTACATCACAGCCCAGGATTTAAGAAATTATGTGCATCAATTGTTTTTAAGGTGTGAAGTATGATCAGTGTGGGTATCATCATAACCATTTCTCAGAAAAGGATAACTGGATAAGTGCTGAAAGCATGAGCAGCCAAAAAGTTCCTCAACAACCGTAAACTCTTCCAGATTAATGTATGGTATTTGTATGTCTATAACTCAAAGCAATATAGATCAAACCTGATCCATCACATCTCAAATTCAGTTGAATATGTGCTCCAAGAGCTTCTAAGTGGAGTATGAAGCATCTAAGTGGTTGATCATCACAGCCATAATATCCAAAGGATAATCAAAAGCATGACTTAAAGCATTAACAATATGATAAAATTCGCCACACATCTTAAAACATCAATAAAAATTGTTAGGATTAATTCTGAAGGGGAAGCATTTTCCAAGAGTTTCAAAAGTAATCAGTATAAGCAATGCAACAACATTGTAGTGCTGAAACGAGCAGGATATGGAAACTAACAACAACTCCAAGAATAATACCACTGTTCTGTTATAGTGACACAAAGTAGCCAGATTGCAGAGACATACTTTATTAGTAACTTATTCCTTGCTCTCTCCCATCACAACCTACCAAAGAACAATAATTAGAACCCATCTGAGATATTGTAGGAGGTAAATTTCACAGTAAAATAAACTTACTCCATCGCCACCCATTCTCCTTGTTGTGGATGCAGTATAATATGGTCCATTAGGGCCAGCATAAGTCACACTTTGGGCACATATAAACATAAGATTCATAGTGTGCAACTTCAGAAACATAATCCATCTCATCATCACTCAAAACCAACGAGGAAAAATAAAGCTCAGTTAGAATTAATTCATCACAAGTCACTCCTACAAAGCATTATATAAATGATTCATAGTGTGCAACTTCAGAAACATAATCCATCTCATCATCACTCAAAACCAAAGAGGAAAAATAAAGCTCAGTTAGGATTAATTCATCACAAGTCACTCCTACAAAGCATTATATAAATGATTCATAGTGTGCAACTTCAGAAACATAATCCATCTCATCATCACTCAAAACCAACGAGGAAAAATAAAGCTCAGTTAGGATTAATTCATCACAAGTCACTCCTACAAAGCATTATATAAATGATTCTCATAGTGTGCAACTCCAGAAACATAATCCATCTCATCATCACTCAAAACCAACGAGGAAAAATAAAGCTCAGTTAGGATTAATTCATCACAAGTCACTCCTACAAAGCATTATAAAAAATTTTCTCATAGTGTGCAACTTCAGAAACAAAATCCATCTCATCATAACTCAAAACCAACGAGAAAAAATAAAGCTCAGTTAGGATTAATTCATCACCAGTCACTCCTACAAATCATTCAATAAATGATTCATAGTGTGCAACCTCAGAAACAAAATCCATCTCATCATAACTCAAAACCAACGAGGGAGAATAATGTGCAACACCTGTACAACATTGAAGTGATTGGTAAAGACAACATCTCAAAAAATGAATGAAAAGCTGAAAGGAACATATGCATGCTGATTATTTATAATAATAATATTGCAATGATACAAACATATCCAAATGACATCAATGCCTCGCATTCCAGCTACGAAACAATTCGAGAAATGGATACAATGAAATTGTGTACATTCAAATTACATTAGTGTATAGCATTCCACATTGCCAGGGCAATTTCATCTCTTTTGCTATTCATATGTCTCAATTGGGAAGATGATAAATCCAACTCCTGCGATGTGGATGCTGCATCTTCGGTGTGTTGGTGATGTACTAATTGTTCGCCATCGAGTTCCGCTAATAATGTATCGTTCCGTGAGTGCAGGCATATAAAATTATGAAGTGCACAACAGGCTGTGACCATCATAACTTGTTTGGTATAATAATAGTTTGGCATGTTCTCGAAGATGGCAAAGCTCTTCTTGAATACACCGAACGTTCTCTCAATCACATTCCTTAACCTAGCATGTTGTTTATTAAAAAGTTGTCTAGGTTGGGTTGGTGCATGGTTGGCCCCTTGAAAGTCCTGTAAGTGGTATGGCTCACCACGGTATGGCGCCAAAAAACCAGGCATATTGGTATAACCACAATCTACTAAGTAGTATCTATCGTTCAGTGGGATTGGCAACAGTTTTTGTGCTAATGCAGTATGCATTACACGGGAATCGTTCGCACTGCCTTCCCATCCCGCGTAAACAAATGTGAACATCATGTTAAAATCACATGCTGCCAATACATTTTGACTTACAAAACCCTTTCGAGAGCGACAAGCGTTGCTTCGACTAGCGGGAACTGTAGCTTTTATTAACGTCCCATCAGCAGCACCAATAGCTCCCTACAGATTATTAATTCGAATAATAGATATCACAAATCCAAACTAGGGAAAAAATTTAATAATACATGACGCAATCAGGGTGACGTATTACCTGAAACCACGGGTAAAAGTCCTCTGATCCCGTGATTCTGTGATGTACAAGTGTATAATCAGGAGGTTTGATAAGGAATGGTGCTGCTCTTGCCAGACCTTTCAATACAATATTAAAGTGCTTTTGGATTGTTTGGGTTGAGTGGTTAAACGTACTACGGGCTAGTCGCATTCTTGAACTATGACCGACAATATACAGGAAAATAGCCACGCTTTCCTCGAAAGTAACTCGCTTATGACTTGAAGACTCCGCTGTTTCCTCGCAAAAGTTCCTTTCTTGCAGGAAAGCACACAAGGTCATAAAACAATCTTGGTTCATACGGAAGATTGCATGAAACTCGGCCTGGGAACCCGCTAACATATTTTCCAAATATTCACGTCCCGTTTGTTTTTTATTAGTGGACCTTGTACGGTCAAGTTCTTCACATAATTCAGCTAACAAGATTGCATTCATCACCTCTTCGACATCGTCACTACTGGATGAAGAAGTATCCATAACAGAGGATGCACTTGCAGTAGTAACTCACTATAAAGAAGAAGATAGAAGTCATTTTGGGAAAATCCCATATCAAGTGCACACACATTTAATAATACGAGTATATGTAACGAGATTTACGGAATCACAAAACAACATATTGAGAGATGGTAGAATTCCACAAGCCTGTGCAATTGAATAAAGATAACAAGGTATACTACTACTAGCAAATCTATTCCAGGAATTAAATTTAAATTATAACATTACAAATTTAAATTAAATTAAGTAATCAATTTGTTCACCGTAAAAGCCGTCATACTACAATCAACCTCAAACAAATACGGAAATAATTATAAAAAAATTTCTACAACATGATTTGTTCAACCCATTAGGCTGAATGAGATTACTACAGGGTGGCATAATAATGCACCGCCAACTCCTGCCGTTCTCGAGACATACGGAGGAAAGCATGACAAATGTTCGGATTTTGAAACAGGTAGTGTGAAGCTTTTAAGGCTACATATGGATCAAGCCCTGTCATCGAATCAATTATATCTTGGCATTGATCCTGTTCGGCCAAAGCAGGGTTAATCGAGGGAGCACTTTCCACTTCATTTTTATTCTTGTACCTGCCTCTTTTTACCTCTTGAGTTTGCTTACACGCATCAAGATATTCCGACATCTTTGACATCATTGTTTCGCGGCCACTTGATGCACTAGATTTTCTTTTACGTGAACCGGACCCCGTACCCATTGGCACATCATCAGACTCATCAATCACATTTACGTGTGATTGATGGGAGTGGCCAAACTCATAGTTCATCCGCCGCGCCTCCACATCCTCGAACCCCCCTTGTGTGGAGGCCCTTGCCACATTGCCCTGGACTACAGATTCCTCCATTATTTTGGTCAATGCATCAAAATGTGGCAACCCCTTATTTTTGTAGTTTTTTGCAGCAGGATGCATCTATTCACAGAATATGTTGTTACTATGCAAGTATTAGATTGAAGATTAAGTATAATAAAAAGGATTCACAAACAAAAATCAAAGTTTGAGATTATATATATTAACCTTAACATATTGTTCCCAAACCGGAGCCTCACAAGTAACGGTTTGGTTGGCTTCATCCCAACCAAAACCGCTCTGTTTCCTCATATCAGCAAACACCTTCCATTCTGATTTAAGTCGTCCATATTTCGACTTCAGTTGTGACACCGAGAATGAACGTCCACACACAATATTCATTTGTTGCGCAAAATTACTCCAGGTTTTAGCATCGAAGGAGTTGCTTTTTAATAAACCACTGTCAACTGCACCCTCCATAAGGTTGATAAAATATTCTGTAATACCGGAAGTCCACAACCCATAATCCTCCTCCACTGCCTTCCCCTTTCCCCTACCCGCATTACTCATCTAGTTTGAACAAACATCAAAAAAAAAAAAAAAAAAAAAATGCCAAAGTCCTTCAATTAGTTTAATAGCTGATCGGGTAACCCTAGTTTGCAAGTAGCAACCGATTACACCCTAAAAAATCACAACAGTGAATTCGGCTAGTTTGTGTGCAGTGTGCACCTTGATTCAAAAAATAATTTTCGGCACCAAATGCAATTAAAAAGTGGCGCAAATTGGTAAAGAAAACCAACCAAATAAATGATACAATCGCTGTCTTCATACCTTTGATTGGATTTTAAGAAGGAAGAAATTGTCAGCACAGGATTCAACCTTGCGTAGTTCTTTGATCCTCTTTGCCATTCGTTCCCTAGCTCTTCTCCGATAGGCAGCACGGGTAGTGCAAACCATTAACCCCCTACCAAAACCCCTCAACCCCTCACCAAGTCGACAGCAACAAACAGTCAGGTAGCGAAGTCGCCAGCGGGACTCTCACACGTTTCCGCTCGATTTCACAGTGGAATCGTTCGGGAAATCGTGGATTTGGGGTGGGGGGGCGGGGGGAAAAGAGATCAGATCTGGGATCTTCAAAGGAGGTGGGAGACAACGGAGTCGACGAGATCTCGTGAGTGAGAAGAGAGAGAGAGCATCTGAGTGAGAAGAGAAGAGAGATGGGTTGGGGAGACACTGTTTGGAAGAGAGGGAAAGGTAGAAGACGACCGAATGGGGAACCAGATCTGGTGAGTGAGGAGAGAGAGAGAGGTCGTGAGAGAGAGAGCCCGTGAGTATGGTTGGGAATATCGAATTGAAGGGATATCAATATTTAGAATACTGATTTGAGAATAAGGTGTAAACAAACGCCTATTCTGGATAGCATATTCAGAATATGGAACTCAAAATATCAAAACAAACAGGCCCTTACTTTTTAAATGTTTTTTTGCCCTTTTTCCTTTTATATTTTTTATATTTTGAAGGTGCAATGAATGTTTTTTTAAAGACAAATTGTGTTACCCTATGCAAATTATACAAATCAAAATTATTTCAATGGACTCATAAAATTATATGAATTTTGTTATTAATAAAAAGGTGTGAGAGAATTGAGAGAAATTACATATTTAAGAGTATAGTTTAGTAAAATTTGTTCTGAAAAAATACGCTGACAGTCCGACCTTTGTATATATCTTGACCGACAACACCCAGACCTCCCCCCGGATATCGCAATCGTCTCATCTTCAATCCGTACTCATCCCCAAATCCAAAAATCAAGATTTCAAAAACACAAATTAGAAATTAAAAATAGAATGGTGTAGTAAATTATGGTTTCATAAATTAATACATACATCACACATAGAAACAAATTCATTTAGTTAAGCAAAATTAATCAAAACTATTTTTCTCAAATACCTTGTGTGCTATATAGGCATTTCATCAGGCACTTAATTAGCAAAGCACATTTCTAGAAATTAAGTACTAGATTTATAAGTTTGCAACTTTTATTTTGTTTTTTTAATAAAAAAAAGTGTGTACCGCACATGTTAATAAATGTGAATTCTTCATTTTGCTTTCCTTTATCTATTTCAAAATAGAGAAATGAGAGAGGATAGACACTCTCTTCTATTAGTATAATATATCTCTAATCTCTAATATTATAATGGGAAAAAGTCTTAGTGTCATTTGTCAATCGATCAATGCGTGTGGCGTACGCACAAAAGTAATATAAAGGAGGTTTCAGGTTCGAGTCCTCACTACGTCAGAGTTTTTATTTTAATTTTTTTAATTAAGGCGTGCATTATCTATGCATAACTAATATAAAAGAGATATCAGGTTCAAGGTCAGACCGCATCAAAATTTTTACTTAAAAAAATATATATTTATTAATATTGAGACATGCATCGCACGTATAAATCTCTACTACTATAATGGGAGAAGGCCTTAGTGTAATTTGTCCTTAACCCAACCCGTGCAACGCACGTGCTGGTAGATTTTATTTTTTTTTGCCCTTTTCATTCCCCCAATTTTCTTCACGTGCACAGCACGTGTATAATACTAGTTAGATATGATGTGAAATATAGCTACCATGTTTCATCATTAATTAAGAGCAACTCCACCTATCATGAATTGCCATTTTCATTTTTGGCAATCCAAATGACAACTTTTCTCAAAAATAGCAATATGTTTTACACTCATTGTTGTCATTTGGGTTATCGAATATGTAAATAATAGTGTATAATAGTGTGTGTGTGTGTGTGTGTGTGTGTGTGTGTGTGTGTGTGCGCGCGCAAATTTAGTGGGAAAAAATAAGAAGATTAGTGATTAGACATATGACAATTGCCATTTTGTTTGCCAAATTTGATGGGGGAAATGACAATTCTCATATTTGGCAAATCAAATTAGATGTGGGTGTGGGGGTATTTCTCATTTGGGTTGACAAATATGAATATGGCAATCCATTTGACATCATGGGTGGAGTTGCTTTAATAAGGGATTAACCAAACAAACCCAGAGAACTGGGACAAGTACAAAAGACTACAGTGGTAGAATAAAACATAGTACCTCCATCATACATAGGAGGGTGGGACAAAATATAGTAAAATAGAGTACAACATAAGAAAAAACTGAAATACAGTCTGATACATCCCCCCAACATGACCCTGGGGGTGGGAAACTGTCTGGTACTGCCTCCATCAGTCTAATGTAGGGCTGTTCACAACCTTTTCATCATCATACTCCTCAATCGCAAAGGCTCTGGCTATCCGCCATCTAGGCCCCGGAGCAGCATATGTGCCCTAAAAAGAAACCAAATGCATAACAAGAGTTAGACTACCAGAAATACTATTACAAGTTCCATGAAAGTAAAAATTATTCTTACTAACAACAAAATCCAGGTTGTAGCGGTGACATCAATATACCGGGCCTCTTTCATTTCCCATCTCTCAGCCAAAAAAATTGGGTCATATCCAGACGTTTGCAGAAGAACTGGGATAAACGTTAGTACCTAGGACCTTTAATACCTCCACCATAACCGATTTACTCCTATGACACTCAATAAACAAATGGTATCTACTTTCCGTGTTCACATTGCAGAAACCACAGGTGGTTGCAATATTAGGTTGCCTTTTGTTAAGATACTTCCTAGTTAAGATAGCATCATTAAGGACTAACCATAAAAACACCTTAATATTTAGGGGAACTTTTGCCTTTCAGACGATAGTCATCCAATTCGGTATGCAACCTCTGAAATGAATGCGGTTTTACAGCGAGCGGACCGTAAAGGAACCATATTTTTCATCCCCCCAAGCCTTTTGGTCTAGGCCATAAGAGCATTTCACACCTGTCTGGTGTAAATATGTTTGAAGTCCCTCCAATCTACGTTCCGAGCCCTTATTAGACGATGTCTGAACATTAGTTTCCATGCCCCCCCCTCCTTTTCCATGCCTTTGCCACCAAGCAGTGCGTTGTGTGATTTGTTCGTATAAGTTTGGGAATTTCTCTGTGAGAATGTTCTCCACACCATCTATCCAACCAGAATTTAGTCATCATGTTGTTACCTATGAATGATACCACACAACTATTGACCGGGTCGTAGGCTTTAGATACCCTTCTCCATAACTAGGAAACTCTATTGCCAACTCTAAAACCCAAGTTTCGTGACCCCTTTCCCTTATAGGTAAGCTTGGATAAACTCCGGTCACTCTTATCCATTAAAGTGGAACACTTTGCACCACCATTTTCGCAGTAAGACCAAGTTCATGTCTCTAAGGTCAATGATATCTAACCCCCCATATTTCTTCTTCATGCATACCTTTTCCTACTTGATAAAATGGTATCCCCCTTTATCTGTATCCGCACCTTTCCAAAGGAACCATTTCTGAGTTCGATCGATTCTCTGGATAACCCATTTGGGCATTCCAAAAAAGGAGAGGTAGAATGTTGGGAGGTTGGAAAGAACGAAATTGATCAGTGTGACTCGCCTTTCAACGGATAGAGACGTGCCCTTCCACGGAGCTAATCTATTATCCACATGATCGATAATTGAGAACCAATATGCTTTCTTAAGTTTGTAGGGCCTAAGTGGCAGCCCAAGGTATTTTATGGGGAAATTTTCAGTTTTACAATTAAGGATAAGTGTGTGCTCCTGCGCTCCCTCGTGGACAAAGCAACTGGAGTAAGGGCGCTTTTTGTGGAAATTTACTATGAGCCCGGACCAGACTTCAAAATAGTGGAGTATTCATTTGAATGTGAGGTATAATGAATGTTGACGATAAAGATGCAGTTAATGAGAAACAACATTATATACAGTAAGGGTTTTACAGTATATAGTATAATTTTTTTTTTAATATATGCCTTTTTCGAAACTATTTGCAAAAAGAGAGCAGTTGTCAAACTAATTGCGCTCAGGGATTCAACAACTACACCCGTCGTTCCCAACATCGAGTCTAGTTAATTTGTGCTCGTCATTGGTAACGGCGGGTCTAGTTTTATTTTTTTGAGAAACTCGTCGTTCCCAATTGCGAGTTTAGTTCAAAGTATCAAACAAGACTCGTTGTTCCCAACGGCAAGGTTCTTTATACTAGACTCGTTGTTGAGAACGACGAGCATATATGAAATTTCACATAGAGTGAAACAAAGTTTTTTTTCGAAACTTCACCAAGTCCAAGAGAGAGTTTCACTATCCTTGAAATTTCATATAACCTCATCGTTCCCAATAACAAGTATAGTATAAAGAACCTCATCGTTGGGAACAACGAGTCTTGTTTGATACTTTTGAACTACACTCGTCGTTAGGAACAACCAGTTTCTCCAAAAAAAAAAAAAAACTAAATCCGTTGTTCCCAACGACGAGCATGAAATAACTAAGCACATTGTTGGGAACGATGAGTGTAATTGTTGAGTCCCCGAGTGCAATTAGTTTGGGAAGTATCCTCTTTTTGCAAATAATTTCGAAAAAGGCATATTCAAAAAACAAATTCAAGCACACATATATGTAGGTATTGGGTACTGCCAAATGAACATAGTAAAATATTTTATTTTATTTTTTAAGGAAATCTGAAGCATAGCCACTATGTATCATTAATAAGAAGTTAATAAAAATAGACTCAAAATATGTGCCATATACAAAAAACAACAGAGCGTGAAATAAAACATAGCTGCTCCATCATACATAGGAGGATGGACAGAATAAGACATAAGCAACAACTGAAGTACAAACATTAATAGTAGATACCCCAACATAGGGTTGGCATTCGGGTCGAACGGGCCGGGTCGGGTCGAACCCGCCCGGGTTGGACCTTTACTTGGGCGGGTTCGGGCCGGTTTGGCGACTTAGTCGGGCCGGGCCGGGCCGGGCCTAAAGTTGTTTTAGGCGACCCGCCCAACCCGTGAACCTTTTAGGGTCCAACCCGGGTCGGGTCAGGTCGACCCGCAGGTTGGCCCGTTTAGATAGATAGGTTTTTTTTAAAAAAATATTTTTAACTTAAAATAATAATAATAATAATACTAATAATAGTATAATACTAATAAACATTAAAAATCGTAATAATAATAATAAGATTGAAAGAGTGAAATTGGCAAAAAATATTGAAATATTATTCATATGAATTTAAGTTATACAATTTTCATAATTTCTAATGAAATGAAGAATTCAATTCACAAATATGTTTTATACACTAACATATTTCTTATATACAATTTTAATTGACTCCAATTTTTCTAATTTAACATAACAAGCAAAGATATAATACAATTTCTAACGTGTCGGTCGAGTTGCTATTACAAGCAAAGTTGTTGTTGTTGTTGTTGTTGTTGTTGTTGTTATTGTTGTTTCGGCGAGTTGCTCCCACTTGCGGACGTTGATAGTGCTTTCCCTTGTGTCCTATCTTCAGCCTTCAGCCAGTCTTCTGTGCAAACGAACATCTCTAACGTGTCGGGCTTCAAGCGATTCCTGCAATTAGTTAGAACTCTGCCACTTGAAGAAAATGCACTTTCAGAAGCAACTGTAGAGACAGGAGGAGTTAGTAAATCTTTAGCCATAATTGACAAAATACTAAAAGTGTGTTCATGGTCTTTCCACCATTGTAAAATATCTAGTGGAGAAGAAGAAGGCTCAGAATCTTGTTGGTTATACCAATTTAATTCATTTGGTTGATTAGTCCTAGGTTTTTTTGATTGAATTTGTTCAAGTAAATTAAATGTTCTATCATCAAATTTAGTCTTACCCTTACCTTTATAAGTACCAGAAGAAGATCTAACTACAGAAGTTGTACTACTAGAAGCAAAACGTCTATCATAATAATCATACAAGTTATTTAATGTAAATTCAAACTGAACTAAAAAAGTAGCGCAATCAATTACTAATTCTACATTTTCCTTAAGTAATGCAAAAAATATTTCAATCAAACTCTTCGTACCTTCTAATTTGATATGAGGATCTATAACGGTAGCAACACAAATCAACATAGGAGGAGGAAAATAATACTTCAAAATTTTTTTGTATGCAGGTTTTACAATCTCACCAACATTGTGATCATTTAACATTTCGTTAAATGTTTGCATCATGCTAACTAATGAAATAAAAATGCTACTAGAAGTAGATTCATATGTTTTTGAAAATTTTAAAGTTGCGGTTTTAAACGGTTCTAAAAATTTCAACAAAGCTTCGACATAATACCAATCGATGGGAGTCATTTCAAAATTTGGCATATGAAATGCGATACAAAAATTATTTATAACTGCTTTATATTCGGTAACAACATGTAGTAAATCAAAAGTAGAATTCCATCGGTGTCTAACATCCTTTGAAATCTTCTAAAAGATACATTTTTAAGCCTACACCAAGCTTTCCATTCTTGTAATACGCTTGGACTTAATACAATAAAATATACACAATTTCTAATTTTAACTATATATGGATCGGCTATTTTTAATGCATCTTGAACACATAAATTTATAATATGACATGCACATCTAACATAAAAAATATTGTCAGATGGAAGGTTTAATACAGATTTTAAAGTAGTAATTGCTACATTATTGTTAGATGCATTATCAAAACTAATATATATAATTTTATCGTGAATATAAAAAACATCACAAATTTCTAAAGTACGGTTTGCTATTTCAGCGCCACTATGGGGATACGGCAACGCCGCAGGTGATATGATTCTTTTTTGAAGGATCCAATCATTGTCGATCCAATGACATGTTATTCCCATCATTAGAATATTGTTGACACCCGTCCAACAATCCGAAGTTAAACTAACTCTACAAGTTAAACTCCATAACATTGCAATCAAAGCGTCCTTCATTTTGACGTACATTTTAAAACAATCCGATTTGCAAGTATTTCTCAGAATTCTTCTAAAATGAGGGTTTAAGGCCGTTTGGTTAAAATTTTCCAAGTCCCTACTCTCGGGGTAGGAAAATGGTAACTCTTCCTTTATGACTAATCGGGCCATTTCCCGACGAACAAGATCGGGATCATAAGGGTGGCTATCAACTAGACCGGTCCTAGGGTTGATTATTTGTTGGCCGGGTAGGTTAGCAAGAAGTTCTTTGTGGTTAGGTTGGATGTGTCTACTAATTGTACCGATGCCGCCACCCCTTTTGAATTTGTATGTTTTAGAACATGTTTTACAAACTTTCAAACCTATACCCGGTGTTTGTTCATCCGGGATATAATCGTAAAACTTATGCCAATTACTACTTTCTCCTGTACTTTTCCTACTACTATGGGGTTGTGTGGTTTCGGTTGGTTGTTGTTGTTGTTCTTCTACTACTACTTGTATGTCACCTACAAACTCGTCGTGTGCACCCCATTGTTGGGTAGGAGGATCATGGTACTCTTGGGCGGGCTCACTAATTGGAACAATTGATGGCCTAAGGGAAGAGGAGGAGGAATCTTGCCCGCTACGACCGCTACTGCGTGATCTAGACATAATGTAGTAATGTACTAATGTATGTAACAAAAACTACACAATGTAGGAACGGTGAATTATAAAAAAAAAAATCTAAAAAACAAGAGGGTTGAGATAGAGAAGATCAAAAAACCAACAATAATTATAACTACAACACAAAAATAAAATAACGAGAGAGATATGAAATTTTGATACCGTTCACCGTGGATACGCGTATATAAAATAAACCGTGAAAATAAGAATAGAAGTAGAACTAGAAATAAGCGATTCCGGAATTGAAGAGTTGAGGAGAGCTTGAAGGAGAATTGACGACTTGATCACTTGGAGTTGGACGCGAGTTGAAGAGTTGAAGAATTGATTTCGACCGCCGGGAATTGATCGTGTATATGCGGTGCCTTGAAGACTTGCTTGTTGAAAACTTGAATTTTCGAAAAATTTCTTAGAAATGAGTTATAATAGTAGAGAGAGTAAGAGAGTAAGGTGTGATTTTTTTGATGGGGTTTTGGGGGGGTATTTATAGGCTCAAAATCAAAAAAAACCCAAAAAAAAAAACCAAAAAATCCAATCAAAACGGCTATAATGCAGTTTTTTGCTCTCTGTTGTATAGTGCCGCACCCCCCCAACGGCTCGTTTGACCCGCGGGTCAATGGTCGACCCGTGGCGGGTCGAACGTTCGACCCGAACGGGTCCAACGGTTAGCGACCCGGGGGTCGACCCGCGGGTTGGCATACGGGTTGGATGAACAGTAACGGGTTTGCGGGCCGGGTTGTACGGGTTAGATTCCCTATTTACGTGACCCGAGTCGACCCGTTACTGTTCACGGGTTCGACCCGAACCCGCCAAACGCTTTCACGGGCCGGGTTCAACAGGCGGGTCGCCGGTTGACCCAGCCCAATTGCCATCCCTACCCCAACACAACTCGGGGGGGGGGAGGGGGCGGGGGGGGGGGGGGGGGGTGAATCTGTTCAGATTGCCTCTTTCAGTCCAGTTTGGAATCGTTCACGACCTCCTCATCGTCGTGCTTTTCAATCGCGAAGGCTCTGGCTATCTGCCCTCTAGGTCCTGATGCAATAGTTCTTGCCCAAAATATATAAGGTGCATAAGTTAAATTACAATAAATATTATTACAAGTCCCACGGAAGTAAAAGTTATTCCTATATAACCATAAAAATCAGGTCGTAGCGGCAGTTGCGATATACCAGCCTTTTAAATCTCTTGTCCCTCGGTCGAAAATTTGAGACCTTTCCAAAGGTCCTCATAGGTGCTTGGATAAACATTTGTACCTAGGGCCCTTAACACCTCCACCATAACTGATTTACTCACTGACACTCAATAAACATGTGGTCTATACTCTAAGTGGTCGCGTTGCATAAATCGCATGTGGTCACAATATTAGGTTGCCTCTTGACAATGTTCTCACTTGTCAAGATTGTATCATTGAGGAGTAACCATAAAAACACCTTGACTTTTAGGAGAACTTTTGCCTTACTGATTATAGTTGATTGTTTCGGTTTGTATCAAATGAATGTGGTTGTAAAGTGAGCAAACCGTGAAGGTACCACATTTTTTCGGGGCCCCAAGCTTCTAGATTATAGTAAAAGAATATTGATGATTATGTACTATGTGTTTTGATACAAGATGCCCCCCCTCCCCTTTTTTTTCTTCATGAAATCAAATATCTTTAACTTATTGTGACGATAAAAAGAAGATGTAGTAGCTCTGGATAAGGTTTATGGACCTTCTAAAGCTTGAGATGAGGGGTGTGGGCCAACAAAGATTGTCCATCCTCCTCCTCAACCTGCCCTACCGCTGACGTTCCTCCCCTCCTCCTTGATGCGGCACCTCCTCTTCCACAAATCTCCTCCCCTTCTGTGGATGCACCCCACTCTATTGCTACTTCTCCAACCCACCAGATTCTCTCCCTCCACCTCATGCCAAGACCTAATACTCACCTACTAAGCCCACACAAGCTGCATTGTCGATCACCGTCACCTAGTCCAAGGAAGGAAGAGCTCAGAAACTCTCATCATCCTCAGATTGGGTCCCATTGAGACCATCATCGTTGGGCTCACAGGGACCGAAGACATCATCATCATCGCTCTTCCTCTCTGTCTTTAGGATGAGCCCCAGAGGGGGGTCCTCCTACAGGGCGTGTATGGCGTAAAAGAACCTCACCTCAGGTCGGTTAGAATAATGTTTTCAGGCAAGGAGGTACCTCAAGGGGATTAACCATTGTCGTGGGCAGTGGTAGTAGAAGGGTTGAAGAAGATAGGTCTAAACCCCTTAGACCCCGTGACCCCAAACACCGCTCTCTTCACCCTCATCAACTTCACAATCAGAAGGACTCTGCTCATCTCTCACACAGGAGCAATACCCTCTTAACCCACCCTCTACTCTCTTACACCCCCTCCCAGCAACTGCTACCCCCCTAGTGAGAACCTACAGTCTTCACCCTCTTCCTCCTTGCCTCCCTAATACTTCATCATCCTACCAACAATTACGGAAACAGAACAGCCACCCACAACCCTGTTCAAAGGTGCAACTAGGTTCAATGACTGCTTTTTCTACGACGGCTGCTAGGGCTCCACAAGGGAGTCCAGCCTCTCCAACCGAAGGCTCATTGCAACATTCATCTCCAATAAAGGAGAGTGGGTAAATGTGATGATCAAAACAACTAGAAGTACTAACAAGAAGGTTATGACTTCCACTGGAATCGTGAAAAACTACCGAAAGAGGGAAAAAGTCAATTCCTTGTTTCAGTTGTCGCGATTTAGGACACATTAGGGTTGAGTGAACGATTTAAGTTCATTGCTTAAAATATCTGAAATGGGGCCACATGTCCTATTTATGCACTAATGTATCGCCCAATCTTGTTGATGAGCAAAGAGAAGTTCTAAGGGGAAGGTTGTCAGAAAACCCAACACTTATCAAGCTAGTTAGAAACTTACCTATTGTCAAACAAGAAGAACTGTGGCTACGAAAATGGTGTGGTTTTGCTAGTATTAAGTTAGGAATACCTTCAGAAAATCACACTTTGGAACCCTCAATACGAAGTGGTCAATGAGGGGTCACGGTGAGTAGGTCGTCAAAAGAATTTGCCACCTTCAGTTCCTAATTTCCTTCCTCTCACTGGAGAAACTCTCAGATGTTATTTCTGTGGAAGAAGTGGGTTTTGGCGATTTTAAGGCTAAATTTTTAGCCTGGACTCCCAACTATACAGTAGAGCTATCTTAGGGGAATGCTTATTGGATTTGAATCCATAACATCCCCCTCCATTGTTAGGGAAAAGATGTAATACCCTGATTTTTCAATTAATGAAAAATTATTTTTTATTTTTGCACGTAGTGTGCACGTGCAATATTTTGGTTGAATTAGATCTTATAATTATTTTATTATGATGTGTATAAATATTTAAATATGTGTTCTCAAATTATTTTGTACAAAAGCCTTTCTTTAAACAAATAGAAAGCCTTATTTTAATTTAAATTAAAAGGCTTTTTTCTTAAAGCCCAAAATGTATTTTATTTATTTTATTTTTTATAACTATTTTGGCCCAAAATAAAGCCCATGGATTAACCTATTTTTATTTAACTTGTCATGCAGAAGACAACTTAAAAACTATTTATTTTTATACAAAATTAAAATATACATTTTTGGCCTAGTTGCATGCACGTGCACTACACGTACACGTGCAATGCACACTTCTCTTATGGTGGCCGGTTTGCATCTTTTGGAGGGAGTTTTGAAAATGGTCATGGTGTTCATGGAGGTGGTTGTATAGTTGTGGGTAGTTTTTATAACTCCTACTCTAATCTTGGCCCTCCATCCTACAACCAACTAGTCAATCCTAGCCATCCATTTCACTTGATTTCTAGTATAAATACCCCCCCTCCCATGGCTATATTCATATGCAATTATATCTTTCCAAACTATAGTCTTATTTAGTAATAGTTGTGAGTTAAAAAAGAGTGAGAGTTGTGTGGGATTGCTTGCATTTTCCAAGGAGGAGAGGCCGGCATCACTAGGAGAAGCATTCGGTTTGCTTGGTGTTCGTGGAGCTTGTGCGCGCATCGACTAGGAGGAGGTGCATCTTGTTGCAAGGATTTGTTGCTTTTGTGTTGTTTCTCTCCACACAAGGTGGGTAACCTTTCATATTTCTAATATAGGGATCCATGCTAGATTTAACCATCAAAACGATGCATGAAAAATACTAATAAGAACACACTTTAATTGAGAAGTTAGTTTATGAATTGATTGAAATGTTGTGATTAACTTGTATGTGATTCTAGTATTAAATTAAATTGTGTGTAGAATTCTCCATGATTATTAGCATGAATGAATAATGGTGGTTAAATTCCCTTAAGAATGTTGCTAGTATGATATTGAGACATGATGCATGAAAATTTCCAATAATAACGCTTGTTAATTGTAAAATTGAAACATGTAATTGATTAATAAAGAGCACACTTTAATTTGAAAAGAGTGACTTTCTTGAATGATTGAGATGTGGTTATGCAAATTGATAAGTGATTATATACATTGTGACATAGATTGATTAATGAAACTACTTTGTTATCATCAAAAAACTACTCATAAAGTTAGTAGTTTGAGTTTTACCTATTCATGTGCTAAATAGACCTTTATGTTGATATGGGTATGGATAAATTCAAAGTATATGTGTATGTGAATAAAAGGTTAATAACAGTAAATTAATTTAAGAAAATTGTGAATAAAAAGATTAGAAGACCAATTGTTAAGCAATGTCGAAAATGAAAAATATAGTAGTTTTAATGAATAATTCATTGATTTGTGTGAAAAATATATTTTTATTAGCACAAAAATTATTTTCATCATACTGATATGAAAATCATGTGGAGGGAAATTGATCTGGAGTTTTTCAGTAATTTCTACAAAAGCAATGTGAAACAAAGTTTAGTTGAACATCGAGATGTTTTTATCAACAGTGGTAATTGATTTCAAAAGAATTTTTAGACAGTACTGTGACAACCTGAGCATGTAGCTCAGGCGGTCACTGTGTGTGGTTGTGTTCTCGGGGGTGACCGGTTCGAACCCCTGTAGCCGCATATATATTCCACAATTTTTGTGTGAGCATATAACTTCCGACCCGAGAGTAATAAATACCCTTTAGCCCTTCTTTATAGCGCTAGCACAGATCGGCCTAGTGGCAGGTGCTCTTGGCCTTGTTTCCCGTGTGCCTGGGTTCGATTCCTACCTTCGGCATATATAAAAAATATTTTTTTTGGGGTTTCTAGATGTCCAAAAATTATGAAAAAAAATATGGTTATTCCCATAAAAATGTAAGGAATTTTATAAGAGTGATTTGGGCATTATTTGAATGAAATACACTATGGTTTGTGAACAAAAGACATAATTAGAGCTATGGTTCTAGATTATGTATTTGTGAAAAAAGTATAGCTTATAAGAATAAATAACAATGATGTATTAGAAAGTGATTTGGCAAAAAAAAAGAAACTTGGTTGTGTGGATTAATGCAATTTATTTCTCATTGTGGAACAAAATGAAGTATGCACATTTGTTAATAAAGTGAAATTTGATTCGTTGTGATAATTGACGAAGTGCATGAAATTCATGTACAATTATGGACTTGTGAACAAATTAGGAATCATGAATTGAAAAGAGAATATACATGTGAGTATGAGAACTCAACATGGGATATTTATGAGTTGAAGATTGTGAAATGAAAATTGAAATAGAGTAGCTAAGTCTCCCCCGGCATTGAGAAATGAAATGAAATAAAATGAAATTAGACCAAGGTTGGTCATGTTGAAATAAATGAATAAGTCCGGTTAGTGGAGAGGCTAACTCTAGAGATTTAATTTTTGTTCATGATTTTTGATAAAACTAAGGATTAGTACATAGTGGAGATGTGATGAAAGTAGAAGAAAAACATGGGTATGGGGGCCATCGGATAGCGGTGTGAGAGCGATCCACAGGCTGCCTGCTTGATGCGTCAAGACATGGCGTGGGCGCTACTCCAGAATTATCGTCCCGGTGGCGACGCTCGTGGGATGTTCGAGTGGCTATGGGTGGTGCCATTGTTCCATGGCGGAGGCTGAATTGTCCATAGGTTGCCTGTTCGATGCGTCGTGTCAGTGCGTGGGATTCCCCTCCAGGCTGCCTGGACATGGGCTCATAGATCATAGGACATCTAAGACACTACCGTAATTACAGTAGTAGATTAAGACATAACGAGGGATTGAACTCTACAAAGATGAAGAACGAATAAGGGCTTGCCCTCGGACCTATGTAGTATAGGATGCATAGAATCCGAACAAGTGCGCATTAGTGTCATGTAACATAAATAAATGCATTAAGGATTAAGTGCACAATCACAACACGACATCAATAGGGTAGTCCCTTTATTTGAAATGTGACAAGTTTGTGTTTGCTAAATATGGAAAATTGAGTTATACTATTTCCGGCATAGAGAGGATGGCCGTGTATAATGATCGTCGGTTGAATAAACTGACGTACCCACAGTCTTATATGCAGGTAAATGACATGTTAAAGAGGAATGGATGCTTAAAGATTGTACCATGTTGTTGTACATTTATTTAATTGTTGTATTTTACTTCCGCTGTGCAAAAGAAAAGTGTAATATTGATGTAAACTCTGATGTAAGATGAAAAGTTTAAATTTCCCTGTAAAATTGTACTAAAGAAAGTGAAAAGATCCTGTAGAACATCTCGAATTCAGTGTATTTGGGATTCGGGGCGTTACAAAAGAGGCTATTCAAGAAATCATTAATGATTTGGGACGGTTGTGTCCATCGACCCCAAGATAGTGAAGAGAATCTTGTATCGGCTAGGGTTCTAATTCGTAGTCCTAATATCGAGCTTATGCCAAGATTTGCTAAATTCTATACTTTTGAAGACACTTATTTGATACGATTTATCTTGGAGATGGCTGTAACACCCCGAATTTCAAATAAGGACAAACTCGGGATTTCACAGGATCTTTACTTCACTTCGTACAATTTTACAAGGAATTTAAAACTTTTTATTCACAATACATCAGAGTTTCTTTACACTTGATTTTTACACAGCGGAAGACTAAAATTTACAATAAAACATTTACAACATCTTTAGAATAAAACAGCACCAGCATATCCACTTTATAGCTTCATGAATAGTCCATTACCTGCATGTCAATCTGTAGGCACGTCAGTTACTTACAACTGACGAAATGTTATACATGGCTATCCTCTCTATGCCGGGAACAGTATAATGATCTCATACTTTAACAAATCACAAAAAGATTGAATGAACATATAAAGTGTCAAAAGTGATTATTCTAAAAATAAGTGTATGTCATGCCTTAATGCCTAATGCACACAATTCTACACTAGGATGACACTAATGCACACTTGTTCAGATTCTATGCATCCCATACTACATAGGTCTGAGGGTAAGCGCCTACGTACTCCACATTGAAGGGTTCGATCCCTCGCCATGAGACTACCCAGTAATAAAACAAGTTTTAGAGTTATTTCACAGATATGGATCTCAGCCTCCCTGGCTAGCCTCCCTGGCTTATATTAACAGATCCCAGCCTCCCTGGCTATTATATCGTGATGATAATCCCGTAAATGCCCTTCTAGCCCCAGTATATACATATTCTTTGGAGTATGGTAAACATCCGTCGACTACCCTAAGTCCCGGATAAAATACAGTCCATCTCCTATGGGGCAACCACAGTCCACCAACTGGGTCTATAGCCACGGAGATCCACCGCCGACTATATAGAAGCACCCATTTACGTTTGCACAAGTCTATTACATCTTCACCTAGGTGCCTAATTATTTTTAGTTCAAGACATGAATATGTTATCACCCTAGAATCAGTTTTACCTTATACCGGATTTATTCACAAAATACGAGATCGCCCGACGGCATTATCTCAAAATCACATCTATTCTTTCTTTCAAAATTACCGGTAACCGAGGTCTTACTAATTCTAAACCATAAATCTTTCATGTACAAGAAACATGGGTACACATACCCTTTAATAATCATGTCTTAAACTTAGATATTCTTATCTTTCATCTTAATCACAAAATAATCAAATTTTTCACTATTCATTATCTATTCATTTATTCATCAACTTTATAAGCATAAATAATTCCTTTCAAGCAAATAATTTCATCGCATGAACCAATTCAAGCTCTCACATTTTCTCAATTCACATAAAATATTCTTAAACCAAAACGATTGCACAATCTCTTCAATGAAAATTTAACTCACAAATCATGATTGGACAAGAGAGACTAATTTTACAAAATTATTTTCCGTGCCCCATCAGTCACAGCCCGAACATTGACTGTTACGGAGATTGAAGAGACTTAAATGTAGTTTGGCTATACAATTAGTGCATATAATTATTCTTTGATTATGTTATGTAGGCTAATAAAACAACTGGGTCTATAGCCCGTAAAAGATTATCTATATACAATGTCATGTATATAGATAATTCTCATCAAATATGTACAAGCGTAATTTAATAAACATATTGGTAGGTCTATATACTGTAAAAACAATATTGACATTCATAAATTAGAAAACATTATTCTTTGCTTGATTATCTATCCTGTCATGTATGATAAGCATATTGGTAGGTCTATATACTGTAAAAACAATATTGTTATTCATAAATTTAATAACATTATTCTTTAATTTTGTTATTCTTTCTACGTTAATATAATTAGTGTAGAAAGTGTCTAATCACTATTGTTTTAAAACATAATTATTCATACTATTTCCTAAAACACCCATATTAGTTATGATCAATGTCGTTTGGCTATACAATTAGTGACTATAATTAGAAAATGATCATAATATTATTTAATCAACATGACTCTAGAGCATAAACTAAACAACATTTTTCAACAAATTTCCCATACAAAAATACACTTTTAACATGCATAACATTTTACAAGCATTCTAACATGATTTATGGTATTAGCTCTTTAGTCAAAAATTCCTATTATTTGTTTAATCATAACAATATTGTTCTCATTCATAGCATGTAACACTGACATGAAATTTTAGCTACATATCAAAACAAAGTGCTCATATCTTATCACTAGCATGCATAGTTCTAAATTAGAAAGCATGAGAACCCACCTTTTGTTTGAAGGTTGAAAACTACAAATGAATGGCTCCTTCTTGCTCCTAGCTTCACAAGCAACTCCTAGTCCTCTTCTCCTCCTAGCAAATGCTCCAAGCAAGAGATCCTCCAAGCACAATAACTTTCTTACTCTCTTTCTTTTTCTTACACTCTTTTCTTTTCTTTTCTCTTGATTTTCTATTCTTTTTGGTGTGTGAAATGAGAAGAAGAGAGGTGCTATTTATAGGATTTTGCTAGGGTTCTAATTACAAAATTCCACACCTAATAAATTACAAAAATTAATTTTCAACCTCTTCATTTTCTCAACTCCTAAAACTCCCATCTTTTCATCTCCCCACCTCTTCAAAACTTTAACTCACATTCACTCTCTCATTCCCCACTCCTACTTCCGGTTACTACAAGCACAAACCGGTCACTACACTACCCGGATTCACACAGCACACAAGTGCTGTGTTTATCCAAGTGGACCTCCAATCCTACTTCATTTCACCTACCATATATATTAGCACATACCCATGGGCCCACTTATTCCAACTCATCTATCCAACCCATCTCCATTCCATCCTATTACAACTCTAAACAGCCCAATACTTCTAACCTGGGTCCCCAACCAAATCTTTCCCAATTAATCCATACAGCATATAATTACATCAAAAAATCCATATAGCATACTACTTTTTCAACACACATATATATACTCTTTTCAATATATACTATTACTAGTATTACACCATATAGTATATTCTTAAAAAAAATTATTATTGGGTATTACACACACTCCGATATATTTTTTTGAAAATAAACATACTCAAATATGTTCGCCTAAAACACGTGCGTTGCACGTAAAATATTAAAATACGAAAATTGACTTTATCGATGAAAAATTATTAAATATAATCGAAAATAATATAAGAAAAATATATTTACTAATTTTATGTATTTCATGATGAAATCGCAGCACGTAGAAAGCACGTGCATTATACGTGCAGAAAATCGAAAAATGCATTTTAATCAAAACAAGGGGAAAATAAATTTTCGTTTTATAAAATATATTTAAATACATAAAAATAAATAATTTAAACCTATAGGAAATATTATACGTAGTGGTGGAAACACGTGCATCAAAACACGTAAAAAGCACGTAAATTCCAGGGATTGAAATATTATATTTTAGTTGACTGAAATCAATACGGAAAATGTATAAATAGTACGAATCCAAAATATGTAGTGAAACACATTACAAAATATACGTGGGTAACACCCAGGGGCAAAATTGTAATTTCAATTTTGCGGGGTGTTACAATGGCGGTGCTCACTGAGGAGACACAACCAACATCCACCCGCTCCTACAAGCAAGATTTGCTAAAAACCCTAACCATAAACTCACCTCGGGAAACCCGCTCCTACAAGCATGTTCTTTCGCCAGAGATTGAGACTACGATAGACGGTTCCCATGAATTTGACAGGGCTCACAGAGAGCTTCTCTGAATTGTGTTAGAGGGACGGCGGGAGCCATCGCCGACAACCACCAGCACCATTTCCCACAAGGAATCAGTTCCACCCTTGGATCTCAACGACGGTCCAAATTATAATCAGTAGAACAGTCTAAACCCAACCTTGCCAGCATCGAGGTCGACAGGATCTGAATGGTCACAGGAGAGCGAGAATCGAGACATGTTGACTCTAAGCAATATGCAGCAAAAGGGTCACAAAGAATGTGGCCATTTTCAGCTTTTGAGTATGGATAGTTGGTACTCCGGTCGTTTGGACAAAAGCTCTAAGAAGGGGGTTAGGGAACCAAGGGATCTAGGAGCTAGATCCCCTAATGAAAATGGTCAGATCTCGAACCCAGTGGAAATCAACGAAATTAGGGAGGGGGCTGAGGTCAGAAGCGCCTCGGTGGTGAAGGTATCACCAAAGAAGAAAAAAGTATCAAAAATAGGGAAGGAAGCTTGGACGATAGTGGGAGAACGATTTTTGAGGAAGAAGGAGTAGGTCTACAGCTAGAGCCCACTCACGTGAGTCTAGTGACTTCGGTCTCGAACTCCACTCCCCCAACCAATGTGATGGTGCCACCTGGCCCACTATCTCTTCCATCCCACATGTTGGCGAACGGAGCAGCTACTCCTTGCTCTCCACATGGCGATCGCGTATCGAATCTCATTTCCCTTAGCACGGGCACTTCATCTGTGGACTTTTCTTCTTCTGAGTCAACTGCAAACTCAACGGCTGGTGGGCTTGGGCCCAAGAACGGGCCCAAACAAGCCAAGGAGAAAAATCCTCCGGGATCTATATATGCTATTGATGCCTAGGGGCCCAAGTTGGAATCCAGGGTTGAAGTGCTGCCTATTGCTCATGGTAAATCGTTGGGCATTTCATTGCATTATGGGCCTATGAGTGGGCCTAATGAAGTGGTTTTTATCCCATCTGGTCATCTAGACAGGCCTTTGGTGGGGCCCGATTCTAAGATTATTGTGGACTTGTCTTGTAGTGATGACGATATGGAGGCGTGCTTAAACCTGGATGGGGAACTTATATTCACAGATGACGATTCAGATGATTATGAGATGGTTGCAGACACTCAGGTTGCAATCTCCTCTGAGATGGTGGCTTCCACATACCCAGTGTCTGCTTCACAGGGTAGCTCTGGGACATCAAGGGTGCCGTTTGGCTATAGGGTTCACCGAGTGGCTAAGAGGACTCATGAGCAGTACAATCTAGAGATTGCCGCAGTGACCAAGACGGCCAAAAATAATGGTGGAAGTACGCGTGATTTCTTAGCTTCTGTTTTCAATTTTACGTCAGATTCAGAAGTTTTTAATTTAGCCGAAACTTGTGGTCTAGCGGCAAATGATGTAGAGCATAATACCTTATTACTTAACAAGATTAGAAGATGGGAAAGTGATAGAGTTCACTTAAATGCGTCAACTAACCACGTTTCGATGCTTCCCCCTGAGGAGAGAGTTGTGTCATGGCTCTCCCCCAACCACACATGTAACCCCTAAAATAGTCCTCAATGAATGTCCTCTTTTAGAAAGTTAGGGGGCTGGAGGGGCGGGGTAAGAATTAGTCAGGGATGTTATTAATACGTCCAATGCTGAGATTGTGGGTCTGCAGTAGACCAAGCTCAGTCAGAGGTTTAAGCTCAGAAGGCTTGGAGGGATTAGAATTAACGAATGGAAAATACGCCATTCGATGGGAGCCTCGAGGGGGTATTGCCATCAATTTTAACTCGGATCTTTTCACATGTATTAACGAATTCCAAGGCGAATATTCTTTGTCGGTCCGTCTTCTTCGCCGCACGGACAGCAGGTATCAAACGGTTACTGTTGTCTACGGGTCGAACCAGTCAAGTGCTAGGGGCGCATTTTGGAATGAACTATTGTCAATCCAATCTCTTTGGCAGAATGCCTGGGTTGTTGGGAGTGATTTCAATGTCACAAGGTTTGCCTTTAAGCACCGAGGTAGAGGGTTTAGTTGTGTGGATGGGAACAGTTCAATAGGGTGATTAATGATCTAGATCTGATTGAAATCTCAATTAATGATAGACTCTTTATAAGGTCAAACATGCAAGCGCCTCATTATGGCAAAGCTTGATAGAGTCATTGTCTCCATGGACTGGGAAACGAATTTTCCGCTGACATCGGCAAAATCACTCCCAAGACCAACCTCAGACCATATCCCTATCTTGCTCTTCACGGGAGAATATAGTTCCCGTAAGTCAAGGAAATTCATATTTGAGAAGGCCTGGCTGAAGATTTAGGGTTTTCACCACATGATGATGAAAAGTTGGGCTCTACCAACATGAGGGACGGATGTTGCAACCCGATGGTGTGAAAAGGTCTGACGGCTACGTAACAGATTGGGCAAATGTAATCGCACTAGATTCTCGAATATTTGGCGTGCGAAAGACTTGTACCTAGAGGGCATCGACGAACTTGAAAGACTGTATGAGTCCCGCGACCTTTCTCAGGAAGAGCGGAACAGATTCCTTGAACTTAGGGAAAATGTTGCTAATCTTTATAAACTCGAGGAAATCAAGTGGCAATTGTAATTGTAATACCCCAGATTTGCAGCGAACAGTCGACTGGTCGATTGTTCAGTCGACTGGTAACACTGTTTACACGGGATTTGAGAAAGGATTTGAGAAATTTAGTCCCACATGGGAAGTATACAAAAACTAATTTGAGTATAAATATAATTAGCCAATGATCAAAAGTCACCTAATTGGTTAACCACCTTTTGAGAGGCAGCCTGTGGTGGGCAGTTGTACTACATAGTATCTAATTTGTCTTCTAAAAATATTAAAATTGTCTGAGTATTGGGGCGGGGCGTTACAGAATGGTATCAGAGCTGACTTTCGACACCGAGTGTAGAAGAGGGCCTATGATCTGCACATTTCGTGGGGTACACGGCAGGGATGTGATTCTCCGGATAGGCAGGGAGATGATTCTCCGGATAGGCAGGGTGCATTTATATGTACCGGGTGTATCTGCACATTTCGTGGGATCGAGGACGACGCTACATCGATTAGAAAGGCGGATCCTACACTAGATGTGTGCCCTGTACTCAGCGAGGACGCTGGTTTCTAAAAGGTAGGGTGTATGTAATACCCCAGATTTGCAGCGAACAGTTGACTGGTCGATTGTTCAGTCAACTGGTAACACTGTTTACACGGGATTTGAGAAGGATTTGAGAAATTTAGTCCCACATGGAAAGTATACAAAAACTAATTTGAGTATAAATATAATTAGCCAATGATCAAGAGTCACCTAATTGGTTAACCACCTTTTGAGAGGCAGCCTGTGGTGGGCAGTTGTACTACATAGTATCTAATTTGTCTTCTAAAAATATTAAAATTGTCTGAGTATTGGGGCGGGGCGTTACAGTAATGACCCGAATTCCAAACACAAGTAATTCATAGCACAACAAGATCTTTCACTTCAATTTCGTACAAATTTACAAGGAATTTAAAACTTTTTCATTTGCAGCATTATTCTTTACTGTAATGCCCCGATTTTCATTTAATAAAAATTATTTTATTTTGCACGTAGTGTGCACGTGCAATATTTTTTTTTGGTAGAATTAAATCTTATGATTATTTTCTTCATGATGAGTATATGTATATAAATATGTGCCCTTTAATTATTTTTATATAAAGACCCTTTTTCAAATAGACAAAAAGCCTTTCTTTTGAAAGCCCAAATTGAATTTATTTATTATCTTTTTATAAACTATTATTTTGGCCCATAAACTCAAGCCCATGAGCTATTTTTATTTTTAATACAACTTGTAATGTAGAACACATTTTGAAGATCTTTTTTATGTAAAATATAATGTACAATTTTTAAATGGGGACAAGTGCATGCACGTGCATTGCACGTACACGTGCACATGTATGTGTATAGGCCGATTTTGATCTTTGGAGGGAAAAGAAAATTTAAGTGGAGTCATGGGTGGTGGTTACTTGATCATGGTTGGTTATTGTAACTCCTTCTTGAATCCTAGCCTTTTGTTTCTAACTCCTACTTTAATCCTAGCCTTCCATTTACCCAAATTTTTAGTATAAATACCCCCCCCCCCTGCCTAATTATTTTGTACTAATTATTCCTCGAAGCCTATAGTTTAAAATACATTATTTAGTAGTCTTGTAAGTGAGTTAAAAGATTGAGAGTTGTGTGGGGAATTTGTGCTTGCATCAACAAAGAGGAGAGGCCGGCAATCAACAAGGGAGTGCTCGGGTTTGGCATCTTGGAGGCGCGCGTACACTTCAACGAGGAGGAGGACCGCTCTCTTGGCAAGGACATTTGTTTAGGAGTTGTTGCTAATTGTATTTCTCTCCAATTAAGGTGGGTAATTTTCCGTATTTCTAATTAGGAAGCATGCTAGATTTGAATTGAAATAATGATGCATGAAAAAGATTAATAAGAGTACATTTTAATGGGAAAAAAATGGCTTATTGATTGATTGAAACGTTGATATGCAAATTGTATGTGGTTCTATTATTAAATTTAAGTTGTGAGTAAATTGATTATAGCCATGGTTTGTTTGAAGAAAACTTCATTATTAACATCAAGGACTATATGCAAAAGTTAGTAAATTGACAATGTTGCTTTATGTGATTAAATGGACTCTTGTGATAATGTTGTAATAGATGACTAAAAAGATATAATTTGTGTGTTTGTGAAACGAATAAAAACAGAAAATTGATGTAGAGATTATTGAAATCAAAATTGGATAAGAAAGTCAAAAAAGAAAATGTGGTAGTAGTAACTTACAATTTAACCAAATTGTATGGGGAATATATGTTTAATTATTAGAAAAATTATTTTAATATACTGGAGTATAATTTATGATGGGAATAGTCAATCTGGAAATTTACAGTAAGTTTAATAAGGGTAAAATCAAATGAAAGCTTCTTGAACATCGAAATGTTCTATTAAACAGAGGGAATTAATTTAATTAAAGTTCGAGTTGTACTATTATAACTTGAGCATATAGCTCAAGTAGTCGGGATGCTCTTATTTGCTACAGTGTTGTGCGGGTTTCCTCAGGGGTCGATGGTTCGATTCCCAGTAGCACCACATATTTTGTTTCGTGTTTTTAAAAGATTAAATGAATTGCGGCCGAGAGCACTTAATGCTCTCAGCACTCTTGTATACCGCTGGCGCAAGTGACCTAGTGGTCTGTGCCTGTGGCTTGTTTCCCTGTGGTTACTAGTTCGATCCCGGGTCTCGGCCTGTGTTTAAGTTGTGGGAAAAAATATTTTTTGGGTGTTTTGATGATTGAAAAATTATGAAAAAATTATGATTATTATCCTAAAAATATGTGGGATTTATGAAAAATAATTTGGGAATTATTTACATGGAATAGAGTATGTTTTGAGAACAAATGTATAAATAGAACTATGGTTCTACATTTATATTTTGTGGAGGTTATAATTCGCACAAGAACTTGAAATAAAATGTTAGAAAAGAAATATGAATAAGAAAGAAATTATATGTAGTGATGTGATGTGAATTATTCTCATTGGAGAATAGTGTGAAAATTATGAAATGTGATTATTCATTTAGTGATGTGATTTTAATGTGGAAATGATATTTGATGAAATACATAAGGAATAATTGAATTCCATGTATGGCTATGGACTCATGAATAAATTAGAAATCATGTTATTGGAAAAGAGAATGTTATTAAGCATGAAAACTCAAACATATGGATTATGAATTGAAATTGAAAATTAGAGTGTAGTCAAACTCACACCGGCAAGTGAAAGTGATGAATAATTATGATTATTGAAATTGAAAAGACCAGGTTGGGTCATTGTGAAATGAAAGTAATAAGACCGGTAGTAGTGAGAGGACTAACTCTAAAAGATTGGTTTTGTTCATGATTTTCAAATTAAAATTAGTACACAGTGGAGATGTGATGAAAGTGAGAGAAAAACACAAGTATGAGAGTTAGAATTTACGATGCGGGGGTGAGCCACAGAATGCATGCTTGATGAGTCAAGACATGGCGTGGGCACTACTCAGTAATGATCGGACTTTAGCAACGCTTGTGGGATGTTTGGTGACTGCAAGAGGATCTGTGCCATGAAGGAGGCTAAATTGCCACAGAATGCATGCTTGATGCGTCAAGACATGGCGTGGAATTCCCCTCCAGATTTTCTGTACATGAGCTTGTACTCATAGATCATCTAGGATACTTACCGTAGTTACAGTAGTAGATTAAGTCATGACAAGAGATTGAACCCTACAAAGATGAAGAACGATTAAGAGACTTGCCCTCGGACCTATGTAGTATGGGATGCATAGAATCCGAACAAGTGTGCATTAGTGTCATGTAATATAAATAATGGCATTAAGGACTAAGTGCACAATCACAACACGACATCATTAGGGTATTCCCTTTAGTTTGATATGTGACAAGTTTGCATTTGTTAAATATGGAAAATGAGTTATACTATTTCCGGCATAGAGAGGATGGCCGTGTATAATGTTCGTCGGTTGAATAAAGTGACGTACCCACAGTTTTACATATGCAGGATAAATGACATGATAAAGGTTAAAGAGGAACAGATGCCTAGAGATTATCCAATGTTGTTGTACATTTATTTAAATGTTGTAAATTTACTTCCGCTGTGCAATGTAAAGAGTAAAGTTTTTCATGTAACTCTGATGTAAAGTGAAAAGTTTTTTTTTCCTTGTAAAATTGTACTAAATGAAGTGTAAAGATCCTGTGGAATCTCGAATTTAGTTGTATTTTGGAATTCGAGGCGTTACATTTACAATAACACAACGGAATTGAAAAGTACAATACAACATATGATAATGGAAGTTCTTCAGTCTTATGTCAACCCATCATAGTGACTTCAAGTCCATGCTAAATCCAATCCTGGAACTAGGAAACCGTGGGCACGTCAGTAGCATGCAACTGACGCAATGCTATAATACAACGATCTTACCATTTTAACAAACACAAACTTGAATGCAGATAATATAGAAGTGACTATCCTAATTATGTCAGTGTATGATATGACCTAATGTCTAATGCAGACATTCACACTACGATGACACTAATGCATACTTGTTCGGATTCTATGCATCCCATACTATATAGGTCCAAGGGCAATCCCTTATCGTATTACTCATTATAGGGTTCAATCTCTCGCCATGCAACCTACTACCATGACTACTACGACATTTTGACACTCTGCAAGCATTGGTTCTCGCCCCGAAATACTGGAGATCAATTCCACTCCGCGGATCATCTTGGAGCCTATTTCTTCTCTCGTTCCGGAATACTGGGGATTGTCTCATTCCGCGAGTCATCCTGGAACCCTCATTGCACAAATATCACATAAGCATCGCTCTCATCCCGGAATACTGGATATCAATCCCACTCCGCAGATCATTCTGTGGCCTATTTCATCCATCGTCCTAGAATACTGGGGATTGTCTCACTCCGCGGATCATTCTGGAGTTCATAACCCACGTTTGCTCTTGTTTCATCATATCTCCACTCAGTTCACATTTCTGATTTGTCACTTAACAATATTCAACAACTTTTTAATTAATAAACCCTTTACAAAACATCACATGATTAATATTTCAAATACTTGCTTTTATTATCTAGAAATTTCACGTATATCACCCTTTGCATGAGTTTCTAAATTTTGTATTCCATTCCCGAGATTTTAGATTATTTTAACATAAACAAACACCCTTAAATTTATACTAGAAACTAGATACATCTAGTATATTGTCTAATGTAATTTTTAAATCTCCAAAATACATCTTTAAATAGTGTAGAATTATTTCCAAATGTTCTAGTAATATTCTAAAATGTTTATACAATTTTCTCCAATTTTTAGAAACATGAAAAAGCCCAAAAAATAGAAAAAACAATATGTGCACACTCGGGATCGAATCCAGGCACACAGCAAGCCCAAACCGCAACCCAAAGTGCACCCAACAACAATCTAGCTAACTCGCGGTTGGTGTAAAATTCTGAACTAAATTTCCTTATATGTATTTGCCTACTATTTTGATGATATCTATGAGTTAAACCAAAAAGAAAAACTCTCACTGGAGCTCGAACCCGTGACCTCAGGTCAATGTACACAATGTCCACCCCCACATGCTAAGACCAAGCTATCATGCCTACGCAACTGATTATATTACTATCCTAACTCTTTTAATGCTATTCTCTGTTTCATGAGTTTATTTTTTAAAAAAATCGACGTCAAATTGCTACGCCTTAACTTTTACAATCTCAGAGAATAATTTTCTCTTCAAATAGAGTATATTAGCCTGAAATAACTCCTATAGCAATGTATTCCCAAAATAAGGAAACTATTGCCCAACTTGCATGAATTGTTCATAGTTCTACAACTTGAACTATATAAATTCTTGTTCTCTATACAATTACATTTTTTGGGAGTTTTTACATTACTACATTATATATAGAGAAATTTAATTCCATGAGTTTATTTTATAAATTCTCCACTAGATAAGCATTTTATAAAACTCCTATTAATTCAATTACCTACTACATGATTGTAATTATGTATGTACTAATAGATTTTGCTAGAGATGTTACTTTACACACACATGCTAATTTCATTATCAATCTACATATTTCTAACACTTTATAAAACAATGAAACCTCACGCATTCACATACTAACCATGACTAAGGGTGCACAATTAAAATTGTAGAAAACTTATACATTTATATACACCAATTAAATTAACATCTACACATGTCATGGCTAGCAAATACTATCTACTAAAATGTAGAAGACAGTGAGAACACCCACCTCAAAATATACCTCCTAATGGTTGAATGCTTAGCAAAATGCCTCACAAATCCACCACACTAGTAATCCCACAAGCTTTCCTCTTGGATTCCCGAAGCAATCCTTGGCCCTCTTTCTCTTATCTCTCTCTCTCTCTCTTTTGATTTTATTTGTGTCCCTATATGGCTAAAGTGAGGAGGTATTTATAGGGAGAAATAATAAGTTGTTATAATAACTTCCCACCTCCTAAAAGAGCTCCCCACTCACCCACCCACCCCCCCTCTCAATGGTCGGCCAATCATGAAAGAATAGCACGTGCACCTTATGTGTGCACACTTCTTCATACAATCTCATTATTAGTTTTAATTAAATTAGGTGTGTATGTTACACATTGTAATGTGTACTAGTTTATCTAAATTTTAAGTGAGAGTTCATGCACATTGAATGCACACATAATAATTATGGGCTTTAATTTATAATAGTTATAATGTGTTACAAAATAGATTTAGCATAATTGATTTTTATGAAAATTAACCACACAGTAGTGACTTGTAAAATGAGAGGAAAATTTTCATGACTCAAGAGAATTTCATTAATCGACACGTGCACAAAGTTACGTGCAAAGTACGTGCAAAAGCGAAAAAATAATAAATATTTTCGGGGATGTTACAGCAATAGAGGTCCATAATTTCGTTGCTCAAAAAGGGAGACGCGAACACTGTCTTCTTCCACCGGGTGGCTAGTGCACGACGGATATATAACCTTATCCTTTCTATTCAAACAGACACTGACACTTCTCAAAATGATACAGAAATTACACGTATTTTACAGTCTTAATATAAGAACCTATTCAGGCACAGGAATGGGTTTCGAATACCTCTACAGAAGAACTTTTGGCAGAACAACAACGAGGAGGAGGCTCAATCCCTGCATAATCTGGAGGTCCGGTTCACAAAGGAGGAAGTGAAAGAGGCGATCGATCATGTAGCGCTCCGATTTTCATACACTGGAAACTCGTGACACATACCCAGAATCTTTACTTTAAATGAGCACACAACACAGAAAACCACATGAAATTAAAACTCTCTATTACATTCAATGTTCAGTGCAGTCTTACATAAAATTTACATCATGAATTACACTAATAAATTACATTGTACAGGGAAACTATATCCTCCACCTGGATGCTCCACTTCTCGAATCTCCTGCACTGCACCCACGATCAAATAATCATGCAAACTAACCAACTGTGGACAAGTCAGTTAAATACAACTGACGCAATATGGATGATAACCATGATCTCCAAACTTTAAACAATCAATATTAATGCAGCAGAAAAATATGCAAGTCATACAAACAGAAGTGTCAATGTATGCCATGACCTAGATTCTAATGTACAAATCAAATGCACACGATGCTCTTATTCGATTGCACACTTGATTGGAAACATATACATCCCATACTACATACTTCTCAATCAAGCTGAACGTACTTCTGATTATCGGGTTCGGTCCCTCATAATGCAAACCTACTTTTGTACTCCTTCCTGTTTCTGACATTTATCTAGTGATTGGTATATCCTGCAGTTGATGCGGTCCATTCTCGTTACTGCAGTTGGTCAGGTGGTCCTTCGGCCACTACGAATGGTAGTGATCACTATGTTCGCCCAGATCTACGGTCCTTCTCCACCCCACTAGAATATGTGGTCTTTCCCACTCCCGGTCAGGCTGGTGATCACACGACCTTGTCGGAATCTGCGGGTAGATCCATTCCTGACCCTACCAAAAGTTATTATGAACACATGGTGACTCTATAGGGCTGTTCCCCTACACCGTCATAGGACTCAGAGTTAAACTCTTGTTCCCCTTTCGTACTGATGACTGAGAACATAAACGTACTGTAAGGGTCTATTCCCTAGATTTAGATAGGATCGTGTCCCGTTCTTATCACTAGATCCCAGAAATTAACAATCGAGACAACGCCACACGTGTCCCAGACGAGACGATGCCGCACGTATTCCCTTGTCAAAAGAGCACAATGCCCAACTAATGTCTGCCCTTACAAACAATAGATTGAGTTTGTCACTAGGGCTGCATCAGATTGTCATGCCTTCTAGTACCAACCCAACTTATCATACAATTCAGAGCTAGTGTACAACATATTTCTGTAGGTACCCTAGGATTTCCTTAGCCTCTAGAACCATATTTTAGGGATGTCCGATTGTGAGTTTGCCTTCCTGGACATCCGGGTTGCAACAAGGGTTGCCTTCTAGCTAAATGAACATACTGGGGCTTCTACGACAACCCATGTTCTAAGGTGCACCAGAACTAGTAAAAGTAGTTAATTCTATAATTATTATTTAATTCATTGACTAACTAGTTTTACCCAATTCTAATGGCTCTTATTAGTACATCGTCTAGTTCTCACCTAGGACATTTATATCATCTACAACTTTTTCGCTCATACATGTACATATCCTCATTTTAGACATTTCATCAAACACCTCATGTGCAACATACATGTACATATCCTCATTCTGACATTTCATCAAACACCTCATGTGCATATTTTTATGCATAAACTCTACAAAAAAATCATACTATACATATGTATTTTCACACAATTGTTCTATGCAATTATTCTTAATCACAAGATTATAAAATCAGTGCAAAACATAAAACTTAACATAGCGGTTGGAATTTAATCTTGGTTATGAACTTCAACATACAACACACGACCAAACCCTAATACAATTGTGTATTCTCATACAATTCTCCTATGCAAATATTTTAATGTCATTCACTAGCAATTTCCTTCAACTTAGTGTTATTAAACATGAACTTTAAGCATACTATAATTCAATTTACTAGCAATCTTCCACTCCACTTAAGCTACATTATCCAACACGCAACTAAACATCATCAAACAATCAACTAAACAACCAAGACATTAGCATACAAGATTAGGAGAACACCCACCATAAATTGTAGACAAGAATGAAATCTCCAAGCTCCAAGTTTCTCCTAGTATGCTCTTCTCCTCCTTACTACTTCTTGCACTTTGGCCCTTCTTCTCCTTGCTCCTAATAGCCAAATAAAGCTTTAGGAAAAACTAAGAGAATGTTTGAAGTGGAGTATGGAGTGAGAGTGAATGGAAGCATGACATGGGAATGAAGTATGGAAATATGGAAAACTGGACTAGGGAGTAAGAAAAATGAGTTAGGGTTCCTTCATACTCACTCATATACATAGAGGGTGGGGGGTGGGGGGGGGGGGGGGGGGGGGGGGGGTATAGGGGTGGCCGGCCATCTAGGGAGGGTGTGGGTGTGCGTGGGTGAGTGTATATACTTTTAGAATTTGCATAGGTGTCCATATTTCTACACATAATCCCCTAGGTTTAAATAATTACACCTAACCCTTTTTAGGGTTACACATAACCCTTCATTCAAGTCAAAAATTGTAGGCTAAGTCAAAAATTATAGGCTTCATTATTCAGATGCCAAAAATATTGTTGTACAAAATAATGCAACAATATTTATAAACAAATATTGTTGTACAAAATAATTGTTAATTATTTTGGGGATATTACAGATCAGATGGGATCAGATAAGGCGTCTGGGCCAGACAAGTTCCCCATGATGTTCCACCAAATTTTTTGGGACGAAATAAAAGAGGATATTATGGCCCTGGTGGAGGAGTTCTTTGACCACAGTTTGAAGCTAGGCATGGTCGACTTTGCTGAATCATCCTCATCCCCAAACGAGGGGAACCCCATGGGGTAGGGGATTTCAAACTCATTAGCCTTCTCAACTGTTCGATTAAGATTATCTCCAAAATCTTAACCACTCATCTGGGAAAGGTAATGGATGGGTTAGTCAATCATGAACAATCGAGTTTCATAAGAGGGAGATGTATTCTCGACTGCGTGGCCACTGTTGAAGAAGTGATTCACCAATGCCATACTACAAATTATAAGAGCTTCCTTCTGAAGTTGACTTCGAGAAAGCGTATGACTATGTGGATTGGGATTACCAGTTTGAAACACTCAAAGAGAGGGTTTGGTGACAGAGGGATCAGATGGATCAAGCAATGCCTAGTGACAAGTAAAACATTTATCTCGGTTAACGGTGGATCTGGCCACCCATTCTCTTGTAGGAGAGGACTGCGTCAAGGAGATCCGCTCTCTCCCCTTCTGTTTACCCTGGTTGCGGATGTTCTAAAGCCCATGTTGAATAACTGCAAACAAGTGGGCTGGATCTTCCCTGTAGTTAGCAGTAGGAATCAGTTGGGTTGTACGATTCTACAATATGCGGATAACACGCTTAAGTTCGGTAACGGGGAGAGGGCGGAAACGATCTGCTTTAAGGGAACCCTATACTGCTTTGAGGCATGGTCGGGTTTAAAATTTAACTACCATAAGAGTGTCCTGGTCCCTATTGCTCTTTCGGATGCAGAGGCGGAGGCGCACACTACCATTCTCAACTGTCAAAGAGATGGATTTCCTATCAAATACCTGGGCCTTCCACTTAGACCGGGTAAACTTAAGAAGTCGAAATGGCTTCCAATCATTGACAGAGTGGAAGGTCGACTGGCGGGATGGAAATGCAAGTCCTTATCTCTTAATGGAAGAGTGATCATTATCAACTCAGTCTTGTCCATCCTGCCTACATACTACATGTCATTCTTCGAATTGCCAAAATGGGTGATTCATTGAATTGATCGCATCTAGAAGAGATTTCTATGGAAAGGGGCTGATACAGATAAGGGAGGCTATCATTTGATCAGGTGGGAGAAAGCTTGCAAGAAGTAATCGCACGGTAGGGCTGGGTATCATCGATCTTAGAGACAAGAACCTTGCCTTGTTGGGCAAATGGTGATGGAAGCTGTTCCACCCTAATGGTGAAGGCTGGCAGGAATTCTCTCATTCTTACCTTCAAGGGAAGGGAACGAGAAATTTAGGTTTCCCGGTGGGCTCTAAGGTCTCCTGGTCCTGGAAAGGAATCGTTAGAGCCAATGAACCATTTTGCACTGCGACTGCTTCATTTATAGGCAATGACTAGTCAACTAAATTCCGGTGGGATAAATGGTGCGGTGCCCACACACTAAGAGAAAGATTCTCAGACCTATACGAGCTAGCATCCCAACCACATACTTTAGTGGCCAAGACCTGGAGGAGGGGAACTTGGAAGCCATCCTTTCCCACTCATCTTAGTCCAGCTCTCATTGAGAGACTTCGGGCCCTCCAAGAATATATCACTCAGGCTAGGGTGAAGTGCACACACGGTCCTGATAGAAAGTCATGGGGGTTGGAGAATAATGGCTCTTTCACGGTTCGCTTCTTATACAGCCGTATCCACTTCCGGGGATGTAGACCTAAATGGGCCCCGATCGTTTGGAAGGCAAAGGCGCCCCTTAAAGTCAGGATTTTTCTCAGGTTGGTGCTCAATAATGTTATCTTCACTAGAGAGAATCTGGCGAAAAGACAACCAAACATCACGACCACTTGTGGGTTTTGCAACTTCCATACAGAATCGCTGAACCATATGTTCATTGAATGTCAACGGAGTAGGGCTACGCTGGTTAAGGATCTCATGGCCTTGGGCATGAGCGAGTACCCTAACACTTATAAGGATTTGTGGGCAGGACCCAAATTTGCCACTATTCGGCACGAAATGAAAGAGGCGTGGTACATCGTTATCGCTGCTATGACCTGGATATTATGGCTTGACAGAACTTTTACTTTCGTGGAACTAGTAATAGTACTTCTGGTATTTTAACTCATATCATGCATTTGATCTCCTTTTGGGCTACAGTTGCTGCTACAGGGCCGAGAGGAAGGATCGATAGAGCCTTCTAGGTAGACAAATACGATGAAGAGGAGGTGGAGCTTGGACCTACCCTTGACTGAGCGGAGATACGACATGTTGACATTCACCTTCCAGAGTTTTGTTGGAAGGACCGCTATACATGTACTTATATTGCTTTCATACTTGTTTTGATGTATTACTTTTGGATTTGTTCCACCCTCCAAGGAGTTGTTGGAGGTTTATGTTTTATTTCCTGCTTTGTAGTTTCTCACAGTACTCTGGGGTTGTTTTTAAAATCTTATCAATGAAACAGGGTGGCAATATTCCACCTTGTCCCTTTTAAAAAAATACTATGTGTTTCGATAAACTGTAAGCACATATAATTTTATTATTATTATTTAAAAGAGTGCTTAGCCAATTGCTCATTTTGCAAGAGAATCGGGTGAAGTTCGTTTTCAGAGTGTTTTTGTTGTCATTAATAGAGTGGAAAGCGCTCCCCGAAGCACCAGTTGCACTTGAGTTATCTTTCAAAATGGAATGTGAGCGCGAACAATTAATATTGAGATTTATTATAGAGATTAATGAATGGTTATACACATTGTTTTTAATGTAAACTATGACGCTTACGATATTACTTCCTAGGCAAATCCTCTGTCAATTCATTGTGTAGCAAGACTAAAAGGATTATTACCTGTGTACCGGATGGATTGGAAGCCACATCCTAAAACACTCCTTGAATAGGTCTTCTAAAATGTGAACGACAGCACCAACAATTAATACCGAAATTAGTAAACTGTTGGACACATTGTTCATGAGGCAAACCACGATACATATAGTATATTTTCCCCAAGAGATCCTTAGTTCTTTTAGCAAGATTGACATTTTATGCAACTGCTATAAAGTGTTGGGATGGGGGTGTCTACAAACACCCCGGTGGCACAACGGAACTTATTAAAGCAATGAGGATGGCGAATTAGATGAGACGAGTCAATCGAATACCCAAACAAATAGATCCACCAATTCAACACAGACACAACAATGATTTATCCCGGTTAGCTTTCGCTTAATCCGGATAGAAAATATAGGGAGATATAATATTCTACTAGTAGAAATTACAAGAAGTTAATGATTCATTCAATACAATAAGTTAAACTCACTTACCAAGAACTATCTCTTTCAATTCTCTCTTTGCAATGGAGAAAATAATCAATGAAGTACTCTACCTCATATATTGGAGGCTACAACAATATATAGAAGAAGAATAGAGAAAACCCTAGGTTAATCTTGATTCTCAGTCGTCTGATATATCCTGTAGAAGAAGTAACTGAAAAGGAGCCGTATGATTTGACTTGCAGTTGAAGATTGATTGAAACGACCAAACAAATCGAGGCCCAAAATTACACAGCGCAGCAGTCAGTCGACTGCATCACAAGTGTGGTCGACTGTCCCTCTCTCGGCAAAACCGTGTACAACATGCGATCGGGTGTACTGTCGATTGTATGAGTCTATAACCATGTTGTTGTTGCTCTGTTTTGCTTCTGCTCTCTTCGATGCTTCATGCTTCGACCTCCGTGCTTCATCGTATCTTCTTCTAATATGAACTATGAGTATACAAGACATAATCTAACAATCTCCACCTTGGATTGAATACGAGTGCTACCAACATGATGAGATTATTCATCTTCAAACTCTACTAAACTCTACTTGTGAATCATACTTGGAACAATAATTTCTTCTACTAGTTGAACTAATCTTCTACCCAATCTCACAGATCAGTCTACCCTCTCAAGGGCACACCTCAGTAAGCGTTATCACAGAGTTGTCAACCTCCGCACGAACTCCACCTACATAGAGGCACTCTCCACATCTCGACGATATTCGAACAGTGTAGTCTCGCTTCGATGATGTAGTTGCAACAAACTAGATGAGCTTGCAGGAATAACAGAAAAACAAGCAACAATACCTGCGCAAGTATTTCAGATTTCCCAAAGCTTGTATAGATTGTGTCGACTTGGCCCAACTACTCTCATACCTTTAATCACCTTAAGACGACCATAAAAAACAGACGGAACTCTATCTCGAGCTGTGTTCTACAACCCTTTGCTTCAACAGTTCCCAAGCAGATTCCGTTTCAGCAGAGGAATATGCAAAGCTTCTTTTAAAGCGAACAGGTTTAGAACTGACATCTTCAATTCAACTGTCCCGTCACCCACTACTTCGCAAATCTCTCCAGTTCATATTCTCACACAATGCCCTGTAGTAGACTTATAAGTAGAAAACAATTTCCTCTTTGAAAAAAAATGAGACAAACTCCCTAAGTAAAGAAACCTACTAAAATCCACTTCTAAAGAATTTGAAACAATAAGACACAAATCACCTAATTTAGTAGCACTAACAGCATTGGAAGTAGAATTTCTATCTCCGTCGCTCTTATGATTCTGCAATTTCCAACAGTCTTTCTTGATATGCCCTGATCTCTTGCAACATCAACAACAGATCGAGCCCTTTTGCATAGCACTTTCTCTTCCACCTGAAGGACCTTCCACTGCTAGACAATTCAGAGTAGACGATAATTTATAAGTCTCCTTCCTAAGTTGATTTTTCTTCAATATTTTGATTACATCATCTACCAAAATACTCTCCTTGGCATATCTACCATGTAGCATGGTAGTGATCAAAAGCTCGTACAAATCCGGCAGTGAATATATCAAGCTGAAAGTTTTATCTTCCTCACTCACATCCACATTTATCGTCTTGGGTTCCGATAGAACCTTGTTGAATTCTGTGATGTGGTCTTGGAGATCAGTACATTCCTTCATTGATAAACACTTCCTCTTCCAATGCATTCGATCTAATAACGACGAGCCAGAATAGTCAGCTATGAGTTTTCTCATAAAGTCACCGCATCAGTTTCTTCAAGAAATTGGCACTTGACCTCGTCCGCTAATGATACCCAATTATCATCCTTCATATCGAATGGTTTTTCCTTATTCTTGACGGCTAACTGTAGACGTTCTTGAACTATGACATCATACATGTCTACCTTCCAAAGATTGAAGTTGATCTTTCCATCGAACTGCTTGATCTTCAAAAGACTATGACTTGTCATCTTAACTAAGATGCTCGGCAACCTGATGCTTTGATACCACTGTTAGGATGAAGGTATCTACAAACACCCCGATAGCCCAACAGAATTGATTAGAGCAATGAGGATGGCAAAGTAGATGAGACAAGCCAATCCAACACCTAAGTGAATAGATCCACCAATTCAACACAAATATAACGAGAATTTATCCATGTTAGCTTTCGCTTAATCCGATAAAAAATATAAGGAGATATAATATTCAGCTAGTAGAAATTATATGGAGTTAATGATTTACTAAATACAATGAAATAAACTCACTAACCAAGAACTATCTCAAGTCTTTCTTTGCAATGGAAAAAATAATTAATTTAGTACTCTAAGTGTCACATTGGAGGCTACAACAATATATAAAAGAAGAATAGAAAGAACCCTAGGTTAATCTTGATTCGCAGTCGTCCGATATATTTTATAGAAAAAGTAACTGAATAGAAACTGTACAATCTAACTTGGAGTTAAAGATTGGGCACTTGGAATTAAAGATTGGGCTGCAACGACCTAACAAATCAATGACCAAAATTACACAGTGCTGCGGTCGGTCAACTGCACCACAAGTGTGGTTGGTCGACCACACCACAACTGTCCCTCTCTCGGCTAGACACTATACAACATGCGGTCAGGTGTACGGTCGACCGAACAGTCGACTGTACCAGTCTCTGATCTTGCTGTTGCTGCTCTATTTTGCTTCAACTCTCTCCAACACTTCGACCTTGGTGCTTTATCGTATCCTAACATAAAGAGCATTGTCATTCCATGCAACTGCTACAAAGAGTATTGTAGCTAGTCTGGAGCTCGTCCCGGAAACAACCTTCACATAATCTTCTGCAATGTGGACCGCATACCCAACAATCATAATTTTATGATGTTTCTACAGAATTTTATCCTGATAGCATGTCAGTATAATATGTGACACATGCCTGATGAAAACTATGTAAAAAGGTAGCAAAGAATTGTTATAATTGAATACCACAGGAGGCAAAGTTGTGTTAACACAGCGGCAACGCTTCTGAATACAGCTTATAGCGACAAAACAAGCAACCCTTAAAACCAATAAATCCGCTCTCTAGCTAAAAATATCTTGAGCTAAAAATACCTTGTGTATACGTTCGACACTGGTACAAGGAATAAAACACGATTTTGTCACACCAAAACAATTATGTAACAGCTACACTTGTGCAAGACTGCAAGGGATAACAAACCATTTGCTCATTGCGCTTGTCATGCAGAAACAATGATGTGAAAGCTACAAGCTGCTAGCGATATAATTACGCCAATACTAGTAATTTACACACATATCTTAATAAATATATAATTTAGTAATTTACACTCGCACATCTCAATAAATATATATTTTTAAAAGTAAAAATTTCAAAGTGGCCTCGTACCTGAGATCTCTTCCTTTAAATTAGTTATGCACGGGCGATGCACAGGTTTGATTGTCTACAAATGACAACCTCAACTCTCCTATTATAATATCAAATTAGATTCGATTAGATAAGCAGAAGTATAGAAGTATACTAACAGGAAGCATACTAACAGTTCAGTCCATAATCAAAGACAGCAGGATACATGCATCTCTGAATTTTCAACCTGGAATCTAGAAAATATTACTAGAGCTATTAAGAGTATAACCCCACCCCGAATTGAAGGACATACTGTCTCCTCTCCTTGAATTACAAGAAAAAAGAAAAAGAAACAATTACAACCTCAAGATCGGTGTCCTTGTGGGCAGCTTATTGGGGTGGAGGTGTTATGAGGGCTGAGGGATCATACAATGTTGTTGTTGTTGTTGCCATTGATGAAAGCCTCCGTCTACACCACCCGCGACACCAGGTTGTACAACTTCTACTTCCATAGACGCACCCTCACCTTCGTCCTCGGCGATCCATTGGCTCTTCACAGAGTAAATGGCACTTGACTCAGACGTGGAAGGCACCTGGGCTTGCACCCAGGGAACAACAGCCAATGCATCAGCCTTTTTGCCATCCACATCCAAGGGCAATTCTTCAATTCTCACTGAATTAGAATACCCTGGCCAGAATGCGTGATCTGCAGCAGATGGGTTACATGATGATTCAAACATAAGTTTGGTGGTACAAGTCGACTTATTGATATGTTGTAAACCTAGTAACAAATATATGTGGTAGAAGGTTAGAACAACAAATTAAAACAATGAAGTGAGCAAGCAAACTGAAAGTTTTGATGAAGCAGCCAAAATGGAAGTCTGCTAATCATATCAAACACTAGGGTTGCCATCAATGCAAAATTCATGTACTCCAAAAGAGTCTCTGCAAAATTCTGGTCATGCCCTCGATAAATGTGATATGTGTGTCACAGTGTTGACAGGCAAGCAAAAACTTCTCTATAATACGTGTATTTATGGTGATACAATTTCCTATTCTCAAATATCTTGCATGTATTTGGAAAACCAAATTAGAAGCCACTGCACATTGCAAGGAGCTGTACTAAATGCTTATTTGAATTTTTGTTAAATTATTGGGAGATAATTCCACTCAATAGCGGATGAGGGAAAGCTTTAAATCCATGATATCTCAAGTCACATTCCTAAGTCGTATAATCAAACTAAAGTCCCTCTTTTTTAGTTACCAAGTGCTTGTATTTCCTAAACCAGCCTTTTCCACGAACTACCTGCTAAACAAAGTTATAGCAAGTAGTATAAAGGTGGAATTAGACAAGCCTAAATCTAATAAATCAAACTGGACTAGGCAATGGAATTAACTATAAAGCCCAGTAATGAAAGCATGTCATGAGTTATTACAGTTGGTTAAACAGAAAGAATAACCCTTGCAAAAGGATAAGAACTAATAATAAGCGATACTATGTAGAGAGTTTAATCCAAGGTAGGTATGGCGTGTTTATAGCTACTTACTTTTAAGGCCATGAACCAATTCCGAATTCATACTGATAGATACACTTCCTGAACTAGGCATCAGAACCAATGGGTTATTCACCGGCTTATATAGAACCATAGCTCTCTCTTCCTTCAAAGGAGTGAGCTCAACATCAATCATTGTACTGCTCAGTAGCTCTTCCGTCACCTGTGGCTGTTGGTCGAGTGGCAAGGGAAATGATGGGTCTTCCTCTTCCATAATTGGAGGTAAATCAGCATCCTAAAATGAATAAAAATTGGCTAAACAGATGAATACTTTTTTGGGGTATATATAATCTCCACATTCTTTAACATAGTATAAGATCACAAAGTACTTAAACAAAAACATTGAAATAGACATCACAAATTTTGTACCAAAACAGAACCCAAGTAAAAGTGATTTTTTTGCGTACATAGGCCACTTTTTGAAAGATTTTGCGTTTTTAGGCCAGTTGCCCAACTATTAGCGCTTTTGGGCTAGCCTGTGCCACGTCAGCAACAGCCGCTATTCTCAATATCGGCCTCTTCATTTCGAGGCCACTAATGGGAATAACGACCTATGTTTTAATTTTTTTTGAATTTTTTGTTTGCTGTCGCTATTCTCACTAGCGACCTTAGTATAATGAGGCCGCTGATAGGATTAGCGACCTTTAATGACTTGTATTCTAGCACTTGGCAAAATCTAGAGAGCTTTTGCTCTCTGAAAAATGACAATCAATTTTTTTTAAAAACTAAGGTTGCTATTTGGAATATAGGCCTTTATTAACTAAAGTCGCTATTCCGAATAGAGGCCTTAGTTGTAAAACTATTTTACAAATTTTACAAAAAATAAGTAGATTGTGTTTCCTACTGAGGTCGCTATTGGGAATACCGACCTTAGTATACTAAGGTCGGTATTCCCAATAGCGACCTCAGTTTTAAATTTTTGGAAAAAACTTTTTAGGAATCGCTAAGTGTCTCAATACATTCATTCGAGCCGACTAATCTCATTATACTAAGGTCGCTAGTAGGAATAGCGACGACAAATAAAAAATTCAAAAAAAATTTAAAACATAGGTCGCTATTCCCATTAGCGACCTCGAAATGAAGAGGCCAATATTGGGAATAGCGACCGCTGCTGACATGGCACAAGCTAGCCCAAAAGCGCTAATAGTTGGGCAACTGGCCCAAAAATGCAAATACTATCAAAAAGTGGCCTATGACGGCAAAAAATTCAGTAAAAGTTCCTACTATTGGATCAAATTAATGAGGAGCTTTTTTTTTTCTGAATAAAGAAGTAAATAAATATAAGATGATGATGATGAACATTCCAAAAAAAAATAAAAAAAAAAATAAAAATTGCTAGATAGCCCAGCCGGCAAAGAGAAATCAACGGATTTTCCCTTTGCATCTAGATTGAACATTGCATGGAGCCATATCGTTAAACCTATTAAGGGTTATCTCCTTCATCAAATTCGCATCTTTCAAATCCCTATTAATAGCTTCAACCCAAAGTTAACTATAAATTATCAAATCCGCACTCACATACAGCACAAATCACTGTAACAAGGACAATAAAAATAACTACCAAAAATCGTGAAAATTTCACTTCAAAAAATATTAAAACATTTTGAGAGGAAAAAGACAAAACAAGACAAAACAAAAAAAAACTCAATCAATAACAGGCTGAGTATAATCGAATTACTTACGAGTCTCCTAATTTTTCTGGCGGGGGAGCTGAGCGAGAACTCGGAGAAGTCGTCGTAAACCTCCTCGAAATCCTTCCTCTTCGTCTTCGACGATAGGAATCCGGCCATGTTCTATAAGCTTCTGATAATTCAGATTCTTGATCAGTGCTTTAGCAGCTATAGTTTTTTTCCCATGGGGTTTTGATGCAGTTGATTTGGGGGTGGGTGAAGTATGAGGAAATGGAGGGTGGGGGGTTCTTCGGCTTTCTTCTGGATGCTTCCCGAATGTATTAACAAATTCGGGTTGGGGTTGGGGTTGGGGTTAGGGTTAGGTAGGGGGTGGCAACCGGGTCGAGACCAGGTCGAGTCGATTCGCAACCCGCTCATCTCGACCCAATCAGCCTTGACCCGGTTCAGGTTCGGGTTGAACCCGAATTTTTTACCGGGTCGATCCGGGTTAGGAAAATGTGGATTTCAACCCTCAAACCCATTGACTAAGTCAAACTTATCCATCAACTCGCAGGTTTCGATTCGTTGGACCTGAACGGGTCGAACGGGCGACCCGCGTGGGTCCAACAGTCGAAACCCGCAGGGTCGACCGTTTTGTTTGGCAGGCAGAGACAACAGTTGCTGTTTTTTTTTTTTTTTTTTTTGGGTTTTTTTGGGTTTTTTTCATATAAATATCTCCTTAATTCAATCTAAAATTTTCCACACCTCACCTCTCTTACTACCACTACTCAATTCAATCTCAATTCAATCAAGTTTTTTTCACAAAGAACTAAATTTTTTCGAACGTATCGAATTGTGTTGATTCAACTCTCAACTACGTAACCTCAATCACTTTCTCTCTCATTAGGTTTTGGTTCCCAACAATGAAAAGTCAAGAACAAAAGTTTCTCTCTCTAGAAATGTCTAGAGAGATAAACTAACTCCCAAATCCCCAAAAAGCAAACCCTAGATCTGAGAAAGTCTGGGGGCGGCGGCTAGGGCTCTCCACCGCCGCCCCCTCGTCCCTCTGCCGTCCCTCCCTCTACCCGCTCTCCTCCCTCTACTCGCAAACTCCTCTCACCCATGGGACACCTCCTCCCATAGTGCCGCACACTGCCGCCTTGCAAACCCAACCCGCCCCTCCTCCAAGTGATCCTTCGACGGAGATGCCCCCCCCTCCCCAAAGTGTTTCTTTGCAATCTGCCCTCACCCGTCACTACGCGCCTCAGGCGCCTTGATCCTCGAGCTCCTCCTTCGGTGCCACCTGGGATCCACCAACGCCCACAGCCGCCGACGCCTTCACATCTCCGTTGAGCGACGCATCCTGTCGTCGAGCCATGCTGCATCAACCTTCAAATCTGTGACGATTTGGAGATGGAGGTGAGGTGGTTGGGGTTTGTCGTCGAGCCATACTGCGTTAACCTTCAGATCTGTGACGATTTGGAGATGGGGGTGAGGTGGTTGGGGTCGCCGTCGAGCCATGTTGTGTCAACCTTGAGATATGTGACGATTTGGAGATGGGAGAAAGGTGGTTGGGGTTTGGGTTAGGTTGGGGTTGGTTGTCTTTGCTAGATGTTTGTCCACTTTTAGGGTCCGGATGTTCTTCGCGGTTGTTGCCGCTAAATTTGGTGTGGGGGCAAACAGATGAATTTGTGGATTCTTAGGGAAACTGAATAGTAAACCTGTATACCTGTTCCGTCGGGCTTCGATCGTCGATCCCGCCGTAGACCTGCAAAAAAGTGCGAAACACCGGGGTTGTTCCCGGCGACGCACCCTCCGACGCTCAAGTCAGTAATCTAGGAAGACTATGAATGAGCGCAAAAACAGGTGAAAGATTGATTACCGCTTAATGGAGATGGATGGGGGGTATTTATAGGCGTCTCAGGGAACGGATTAGGAATGTAATCCCCGTGATCTGATATGGAATATTCTTCTTGTAAACAGATTAGGAATGTAATCTGATAAGGTATATTCCCCGTAATCAGATAAGGAACTTAATCCCCAAGCCCCAGTGAAAAGATAGACGTATATCAGGACCGTTGATCAAGACTGATCAGGGACCCTGATTCTATCTTGTTGGATTGGGTGCGCAGCGGGTTGATACCCGCACCCTCTTGTTGGTGGATCCATTCGTGGGTTATTGGGTCCCTGGAGAGAAGACCCAATATCCATTTTGGACCCTTTTGTAGGCAAAATTACCGTTTTACCTCCGGGTCTCAAGATTCGTACCTGATTTGGACGGTTCCGATTAATCCCCATTTTTAGCCATATCACGAGCCCCCCACTCCTAAAGGCTAAATTTGTTCGGCCTTCGAGGAGTAGTTTAACTGTTTTAATGGCTAGCAGAGTTGTGTCGGAGTTCAAATGGAGGGTTTTGAATCTAGAAGGGGTAGCGAGGTGATTTTCCAAGTGGATTGAGCTCCGAGTTACTCATGATCTCTGATGGTCATGTGGTATTCTTGCAGGGATATCCACTTTGCCTTCGCGAAGCGTCAATTCGTCTTTCGGGGGTCTTATACATCTGCATCACACCTTAGACTCTCCCTAGGGCTCGCTGGCTAGGAGGCCGAGGTCCATATACAGTTCGGCAAGTTTTTCCGAAGTGGAAAGTGGGTTCGGCGCAGCTGCGAGCACTAGGAGGGAGTCTGGCGATCTGCCGAACTTGATTTTTGCCCCGTAACAAGGTCGGTGTCACGAACGCTCGGCAGTGAGTGCCGAACTTGATTTTTACCCCGTAACAAGGCCGGTATCACGAACGCTCGGCAGTGAGTGCCGAACTTGATTTTTGCCCCGTAACAAGGCCGGTGTCACGAACGCTCGGCAGTGAGTGCCGAACTTGACTTTTACCCCGTAACAAGGTCGGTGTCATGAACGCTCGGCGGTGAGTGCCGAACTTGATTTTTACCCCGTAACAAGGTCGGTGTCACGAACGCTCGGCGGTGAGTGCCGAACTTGATTTTTGCCCCGTAAGTAACAAGGTCGGTGTCACGAACGCTCGGCGGTGAGTGCCGAACTTGATTTTTGCCCCGTAACAAGGTCGGTGTCACGAACGCTCGGCAGTGAGTGCCGAACTTGATTTTTACCCCGTAACAAGGTCGGTGTCACGAACGCTCGGTAGCGAGTGCCGAACTTGACTTTTGCCCCGTAACAAGGTCGGTGTCACGAACGCTCGGCAGTGAGTGCCGAACTTGATTTTTGTTGGGTTTTCGGGGCATAAATGCAGCGGATTAAAACAATAAAATCGAAACCCAATCGCAGGATCCATGCAAAACAAGACGTTTAATTCGTAGTTATGAACGTTTACCTTAAAACGAAGCTTTAACAGTTGAGAAAAGGATGACTAATGGAGGTCCAAGTTTCTTGAATCACCACGCATCCCGCTCACGCGATCTACGCTCTATCGGTATCCACACGAACACTTGGTATTTGAAGGAGCGATGTACTAGCATCCAAAAAAACAAATTCTCTCTATCTCCATCTTCTTCTCTCAAACGGCTAGGGTTTTTTCTCTTAGCCTCTTTTTTCTAATTTGAGAGTTTAAGATCTTTATATAGAGAGACAAATCTGTTTTTCTAAAGCCCAATCCTATTGGGCTTTTATTAAAATTAGAATTCTTAATTAAATAAATAATTAAGTCAAACTTAATTAATATTCTAATATAATTCTAATTCTAATCATTAGTAAATTTGAAATTATATTTAATTAATTAATTAAGTCCCACTTAATTAATATCATAAATAAATTCGAATTACTATTTAATTTAAATTCATAATTTAAATCAAATCTCCTTCAAGCGTTCTTGTGTGTGACCCTTTAGGTTATTATTACGTTGGAAATAATTTTAATATCCAATAATAAAATTATAAACAATGAGCGGCATCTAGTAATACATCATTGCTACCCAAGTAATAATAATAATTGGTGATCCAATAAAACCTTTCGTGATTAATGTTTCCGTGTAATATAATCCCTTTAACCATATATTATAGATTAAACTCGAGGCATGTTCTCAGTCATCTTCTTCAACATTTAATCCGGGTTTCCTTGATCAATGAGTAGACTATTAAAACAAATCATTATTTGAGCATGGCCATGCATTTCATAGTCTCACTCAATCAAGAGGCCAATAATATCTCTCCTAATTAAAGGAGGGTTAAATCCTTTATCTATCATTCATATTTCTCATACGACTCATAATATACCCGATGTCCACTTTTATCATCACCCGGTCAAAGGTAACTTTTAATGTAGTCAAAGTATATTAATCCTCGTATAGAAATATAATGATCTCAAGTCAGAGGATCATTACACCATTATCACTGTGAGTCTTTCTTATGACTTTATTTAAACATGAAGAATCTCACTGTGGGTCTATCCAGTGCCATGTAAAATCTTACATGCACCTATGTTCTTGACTTTAGTATCACTATACCTATGACCAATGAGATGTGGTCATCAGTCAACAAACATACTAATCTTTATGCATTATTATTGTCCCATAATGACAATGCTTGATTAGGGATATTTAGGAATATAAACACTATTCATATAATCTCATTTTTAAGTCACATACTTAAAGATATAGAATACGTATTATATATTCCAAGGACATTTATTACTCTAACATTTTTATCGCAGTAAATTAAGACATAATAAATTAACATATAATAATCAATAGAACACAACCATTAATTAACAAAAGTATTTCCTAGAAGCACAATCACATTGTCTCCAGGGCACTAACACTAACAATCTCCCACTTGCACTAGAGCCAATCACTCATGTATTTAATACCCACGGAACTAGTGTGACCTTCGTGCTTCTGCTGCGACAAAGCCTTAGTCTTGTGGGTCCGCAACGTTATCTTAAGTATGCACTTTACATATGTATGTATTCTGACTTAAACCGATTAATCTTTTAGATCTATCTCTATAGATCCTGATCCCTAAGACATATGTATCATCGCCAAAGTCTTTTATCGAGAAACTATTTCCCAACCAAATCTTCACAACCTGCAGATTAGGAATGTCATTCCCTATTAATAATATGTCATCTACATATAATACTAGGATTGACACATGGCTCCCACTAACCCTTCGTAAACACACGACACATTTTCATTTTACATGAAGCCAAACTCTTTGACTGTTTCATCAAAACGAATGTTCCATCTCCTCGAGGCCGGCTATAATCCATAAATGGACCATCGCTTCTCACAGACCATTCTAGCAAACTTTGGATCGACTTGACATCCATTTGCCAGATTTTATAGTCATAGTAAGTTGCTATCGCAAGCAAAATCCTGATGGATTTGACCATACCCACCGGTGAGAAAGTTTCATCATAGTCACTACTATGAATCTGCTTGAAACTTTTCGCCACTAGTCTTGCTTTGTAGGTCTGTACATTACAATCCACGTCAGTTTTTCTTCAAGAAACCCACTTGCACCCTATGGGTTTTACCCCTTCGGGTGGTCCAACCAAAGTCCATACTTTGATTTTCATACATGGAATCCATCTCAGATTTCATGGCCTCCAGCCATCTCTCAAAATCTGGACTATTCATAGCATCTTTGTAGGTGAGAGGCTCATCATCATCTATGATCATCACATCGCCAATTTGAGTCAAAAGAAATCCACGATATCTCTCTGGCTCATAGCGAATCCTACTAGATCTACGAATAACCTGTGTTTCTTGAGCAGTGTTGTTATCAACATCTTGAGTCACACTCTGCTCATGTTCCAACTCTTGTTCAACATTATTCTGTGGTTCTCGATCCTCATCGAGATCTATTGTCCTCCCACTATTTTTCTTAGAAAGTAAATCTCTCTTTAGAAACATAGCCATTCAAGCAACAAACACTTTGTTCTCCGAAGATTTATAGAAATAATACCCTTTTTGTTTCCATTGGGTATCCCACAAAATCTGATTTTGGTCCTAGCTTGTCAGAGATCATATGTTTCACAAACGCTTCATATCCCCAAATTTTCATAAATGACACGCTGTGACGTTTCTCAGTTCATATCTCATGTATGGTGTCTTTTGAACTGATTTAGAAGGAACTCGGTTTAGTGTTTCTGCAGCCGTCTCTAGGGGCATAACCCCAGAAACTAATTGGAAGATCCCCTAGACTCATCATCAATCGCACCATGTCCAACAAAATGCGATTTCTCCTCTCAGACACACCATGTCTTTGTGGTGTTCCAGGAGGAGTGAGTTGTGATACTATACCACACGCTTTTAAGAAATTTTAAGCTTAGGTATTCTCCTCTACGATCAGATCGTAGAGTTTATACTTTCGCCTATTTGTTTTTCTTCTTTAATCTCTTACTCTTTGAATTTTTCAAACGATTCGGATTTGTTCTTCAAAAGATACACATATCCGTATCTACTAAAATCATCAGTAAAGGTTAAAATTAGTAAAAGCCACCTCTTGCCAACATACGCATTGGACCACATACATCACTATGTATCAATTCCAATTGTTTGGTGGCCCTCTCACCTTATCCGGTAAAAGGAGTTTTAGTCATTTTGCCAATGAGACATAGTTCACATTCTTCGTATGATTCAAAATCAAACTTATCCAAGTATCCATCCTAATGTAACTTGGAAATGCGATTCTCATTTATATGGCCTAAATGACAGTGCCAGAGGTATGTTTGATTTGAGTCATTTATCTTTAGACGTTTATTATTTACATTATAGATAGGAGTATCAAAATCAAGAACATATAAACCATTAAACAAACGTGCAACATCATAGGTAACATTATTTAATGAAAAGGAACAACAATTGTTCTGAATCAAAAAGGAAAAACCAATCTTGTCCAAACAAGAAACCAAAATAATGTCTCTGCAAATTGCAGGCACGTAAAATAGTTCTCAAGTTCTGAAATAAGCCCCATGGGCATCGATAAATAATAAGTCCCTACAGCTAAAGCAGCAACCTTTGCTCCATTGCTAACATGTAGGTCGACTTCTCCTAACGCCAAAGTTCTACTCCTTCGTCGTTTATGCACATTTATACAAATGTGAGAACCACATCCAGTATCTAATACCCATGATGTAGAAGTAGACAAATTTGACTTCTATAATATAAATACCTGAATCAGAAATCTGAACAGTCTTCAGTTTCTTCAGATCCTCCAAATAAGTTTGACAGTTTCTCTTCCAATGACCCGGCTTCTTGCAATAGTGACAATCACCCTTTGCCTTTGCCTTTGCAACACCTCCAGTAGGCTTCTAAGCCTTAACAGCGGGTTCTGGATTAGCAGGCTTAGATCCAATCTTGTTCTTGCCTTTCCATTTACCCTTTCCTTTGGCATTCCCTTTGTTGACCATCATTATGGGAGCAGGGGATGCCTTCTGAATGTTGGTCTCAGTAGTATTCAACATAGCCAACAATTCGGTAGGTGTCTTGTCTATCTCATTCATATTGTAATTCATTACAAATTGAGCATAGTCGTTGTTCAAAGATTGCAAGATTAGATCTATCTGAGCTTCCGGACTGATGGCGGAACCCAGAGTAGCAAGGTACTCCATATATCCATCATCTTTAGAACATGCGGTGCAACTGGATCACGATCACCCTATTTACATGCATACAAGGCTTTACTTGTATCAAACCTCTCTTGACGAGCCTGTCCTTCAAACATACGTTTAAGGTGCTCTATCATTATATGAGCATCCATATGCTCATGTTGTTTCTGAAGCTCAAGACTCATAGTCGCAAGCATAAGACAAGTGACATCCGTGTCATCATCGATATGTTTCTGATAAACATTACGTTGATCAACCGATGCACCTACAGGGAGAGGTCCAGGGCGAGAAAATGACATAGAGCTTTCACTCTTACCTGAGGACTATCCTCAAATTCCTTTGCCAATCGAGGAAGTTTGTTCCTGTCAACTTGTCCTTCTCAAGGACAGATCGTACAGAGAAGTTATTTGAGTTGTTTGCCATTAGAATATCTATAATGTAAAATGCATAAAAGAATTAGTCTACGGAATTATCAGTTTATGTTCAAATGATTATTCATATATATTCATAATATATATCTCCCACTATTTTGATCAAATTAATAGCCCTTACTATTAATTCGGAAAGCATTTATTATATATCTTTCTAGTGAGCCAAGATCCATATTTCATCATGTCTTGAGTCAGCGTTGGCTGAAACTCCCAAAACACAACTATTTAGGTAGACAACATTTGTCAATTATATCACGTATATAACTCTTGGATAGTTTGGTGAACAACCATTGCTCTGATTTATCTAATAAATTTTTCGCCAAACTCTATGCTTCTAAGTTCATAATCTTATTGTGACGACTTAGTTAAGTTAGGCCCAATGAATCAACATAACGAGTATCACATTTACTCTTTCGCACCTCACCACGATTAAAAGGAGCACTTTGCTTTGGCAAACCCACCCCTTATGATCTAGGCCTTGATGAGTGTTATTCATTGGAAAGCATCTTGTTTAACTTAATATTTATTAAGGGATTTACTTATAAACGATCATGATCCCATCATAAAGAGATTCTCAATTTTTCCTTGAATCAAATATTTCAAATCAAAATTCGTTGAATGAATGATTTCCAGATCAGAGGTTAATGCACAGACGGCATTATTGGCACCCCTTTTCTTACAGATTCGTAATCGGTTGTTGACAAAATCATTCAATCGTTGAATAATGAAAATTCATATTTAATTACCGTGTTTCTTAAACACAAGAATCTCATGATCGTTTGTTTAATGTTCATCTTAAATCGTTATAGATTTTATCTTGTTTAAGCATGAATGGGGTGTCGTATCTAATACATTCATCTTAATCTAATTAAGCATGCATCATTATCTCTACACATACATTGTATCACATACATTCATACATATGTAAAGTGCATAAAGTAAACGTGTTTGGTTATGGCCCATCCTATATGATCTTTCCAAGCTAATGGAAAAATCAAGGTCAATCTATGGGTGGTTTAAAATACTACACTATTACATGTCTTTATCTTCTTCATCTTCATCTTGTATCTCCTTCTTTGGAATGCTCATTAGTTTGCCTCCTTGCTTCCATGTCTTCATTGATCATTACATTGAATAATGAAAAAAAAAATGTTCTTATGAACTTACAAGAGGAACTCGAGTTACATTCGAGAATATAAATTACAAGAAATTGAAGACGACATGCAAGTCGTATTTAGAAACCAAACCATAAATCAAAACCACTAACCTATGGGTCTTAAGGCCATAACCATACACCATGCTCATATAACAATTAAGAATATCTCATATTTCATTATGTCATCATACCACATCATATTTGTCATGATCCAATCACAAAAATTAAATAGGGTAAAATCAGAAAATTGCAATCAAAATTCTGAAAATAGTAAATCGCAGTTTTCTGGTTCGAAACGGCGTCAAACGCCTTATATCCGCGTCGGTGACAAAGTCAGTATTGCTCAGTGACCCGATTCCAGTCAGAAAACATATTTTATTTGCGAAAATCGGACACTGGACATAGATTTCACCAAATCTGCTCATCTTTGCAGAAACCGTATCGTATACAATCTACGCGATAAGAACAAATATATAATATTCAAATAATATCATATATTATCTTATCATGTTATACCATATCATATTTCATCATGATCCAATCATAAAAATCATATAAGGCATAATTCAGAAAATTGAAATTAAATCTGAAAACATAAAATTGCATATTTCAGGCCCTAAACGGCGTCAAACGCCTTACAGACGAGTCGGTGATAGAATAAGCTATCAGTTTTGTTCAGAAGCTCGTTTCCCTTTCCGAAAAGGTACTCATTTGCAAAAATCGGACACTAGAAATAGATTTCAGCAAATCTGCAGCAGCCGTTTCAGAATCCATATCGAATACGATTCTCGTAATTAGAACAAACATAAATCATATACATATCAGTACACATACAGATTATAAGATCAGCATATGATTATCTCAATCATCATTAACTTACAGTTTATGCATATATATCAAAACTGTAACAAATAAACGAATTAAAATGTTTTCGCAAGTGGCTTTGATACCATTGTTGGGTTTTCGGGGCATAAATGCAGCGGATTAAAACAATAAAATCGAAACCCAATCGCAGGATCCATGCAAAACAAGACGTTTAATTCGTAGTTATGAACGTTTACCTTAAAACGAAGCTTTAACAGTTGAGAAAAGGATGACTAATGGAGGTCCAAGTTTCTTGAATCACCACGCATCCCGCTCACGCGATCTACGCTCTATCGGTATCCACACGAACACTTGGTATTTGAAGGAGCGATGTACTAGCATCCAAAAAAACAAATTCTCTCTATCTCCATCTTCTTCTCTCAAACGGCTAGGGTTTTTTCTCTTAGCCTCTTTTTTCTAATTTGAGAGTTTAAGATCTTTATATAGAGAGACAAATCTGTTTTTCTAAAGCCCAATCCTATTGGGCTTTTATTAAAATTAGAATTCTTAATTAAATAAATAATTAAGTCAAACTTAATTAATATTCTAATATAATTCTAATTCTAATCATTAGTAAATTTGAAATTATATTTAATTAATTAATTAAGTCCCACTTAATTAATATCATAAATAAATTCGAATTACTATTTAATTTAAATTCATAATTTAAATCAAATCTCCTTCAAGCGTTCTTGTGTGTGACCCTTTAGGTTATTATTACGTTGGAAATAATTTTAATATCCAATAATAAAATTATAAACAATGAGCGGCATCTAGTAATACATCATTGCTACCCAAGTAATAATAATAATTGGTGATCCAATAAAACCTTTCGTGATTAATGTTTCCGTGTAATATAATCCCTTTAACCATATATTATAGATTAAACTCGAGGCATGTTCTCAGTCATCTTCTTCAACATTTAATCCGGGTTTCCTTGATCAATGAGTAGACTATTAAAACAAATCATTATTTGAGCATGGCCATGCATTTCATAGTCTCACTCAATCAAGAGGCCAATAATATCTCTCCTAATTAAAGGAGGGTTAAATCCTTTATCTATCATTCATATTTCTCATACGACTCATAATATACCCGATGTCCACTTTTATCATCACCCGGTCAAAGGTAACTTTTAATGTAGTCAAAGTATATTAATCCTCGTATAGAAATATAATGATCTCAAGTCAGAGGATCATTACACCATTATCACTGTGAGTCTTTCTTATGACTTTATTTAAACATGAAGAATCTCACTGTGGGTCTATCCAGTGCCATGTAAAATCTTACATGCACCTATGTTCTTGACTTTAGTATCACTATACCTATGACCAATGAGATGTGGTCATCAGTCAACAAACATACTAATCTTTATGCATTATTATTGTCCCATAATGACAATGCTTGATTAGGGATATTTAGGAATATAAACACTATTCATATAATCTCATTTTTAAGTCACATACTTAAAGATATAGAATACGTATTATATATTCCAAGGACATTTATTACTCTAACATTTTTATCGCAGTAAATTAAGACATAATAAATTAACATATAATAATCAATAGAACACAACCATTAATTAACAAAAGTATTTCCTAGAAGCACAATCACATTGTCTCCAGGGCACTAACACTAACAATTTTTGCCCCGTAACAAGGTCGGTGTCACGAACGCTCGGTAGCGAGTGCCGAACTTGATTTTTTCCCCGTAACAAGGTCGGTGTCACGAACGCTCGGCAGTGAGTGCCGAACTTGACTTTTACCCCGTAACAAGGTCGGTGTCACGAACGCTCGGCAGTGAGTGCCGAACTTGATTTTTGCCCCGTAACAAGTTCGGTGTCACGAACGCTCGGCAATGAGTGCCGAACTTGATTTTTGCCTCGTAACAAGGTCGGTGTCACGAACGCTCGGCAGTGAGTGCCGAACTTGATTTTTACCCCGTAACAAGGCCGGTGTCACGAACGCTCAGCAGTGAGTGCCGAACTTGATTTTTGCCCCGTAACAAGGTCGGTGTCACGAACGCTCGGCAGTGAGTGCCGAACTTGACTTTTACCCCGTAACAAGGTCGGTGTCACGAACGCTCGGCGGTGAGTGCCGAACTTGATTTTTACCCCGTAACAAGGTCGGTGTCACGAACGCTCGGCGGTGAGTGCCGAACTTGATTTTTGCCCCGTAAGTAACAAGGTCGGTGTCACGAACGCTCGACAGTGAGTGCCGAACTTGATTTTTGCCCCGTAACAAGGTCGGTGTCACGAACGCTCGGCAGTGAGTGCCGAACTTGACTTTTACCCTGTAACAAGGTCGGTGTCACGAACGCTCGGCAGTGAGTGCCGAACTTGATTTTTACCCCGTAACAAGGTCGGTGTCACGAACGCTCGGTAGTGAGTGCCGAACTTCCAAACTTGTCGTTTTTCGTCTCGATATAGGAGTTTGTATCCTCTGTGCGCCTTCTGAACTTCTGACAGCTCTGACAGCTCTGACAACTCTGACGGATGGGACGTGCATTAATTGCAGTGACCTCTGGGCTTCTGTCAGATGGGGCGCGCATTAAATTCGACTCATGATTTGGCGTGGTTAGCAAGGCGATGATTGGGGTCGCTCCATCGTTTCGTTTGAATGGGCCGGCCGTACGAGCCCATTAACCTCGTTTGGAGCGCCACTCTCTATAAATCCTCCCCCCCTCTCTCATTTCTCATTTCTCCTCTCCTTTGCTCAGACGGTTTCTTGTGCTCAGGCGAATTTTTCCGGTGTCGGCGTTTAGTTCAGGCGAAGTTTTCCGGCAGCTATCTTTCTTAAGGTAATTTATCATCCACTATGTCTATAGCTTCTGTCTCCGACGAAGTCTCTTGGTCCGAGCCCTCCCTTGAAGACGTCGAGGACTCGACTCCGACCCCGACCAAAGGCAAGGTGTTCGGCAAGGATTCGATCGTTGTCGATCCGAAGAGGATGGGGGAGTTCGGACAACTACCAGGTCCGTTGACGGGGCTCCACAGAGTCAGGCAGCTCCCGGAGGATCAGGCCGAGCGAATTGTCCATGGGAGGGGGAGGTCCTTCGAGGAGAATGCCGCGAGGGAGACGACGGAGGCGGACGATGCGGCGTCGATCCTGCGTGAGGAGGATCTGGCAGGGATCCGGGATTCTTTTTTCATCCCGGAGGAGTACGAAATCATGTTGCCGGGCCCCGGAGTTAGGGCCAACTCGCCGCTGCCAGTGACCATGTGTTGCTGGCCGGTCGATGCCTTTATTGCCGGTGCTCGGCTACCTCTCCACGCGTTCGCAATCACCGTGGTGAGTTGGTTCGGGGTCAGCCCCATCCAACTTATGCCGAACGCGTGGCGGGTGATTAATGGTTTTGTTCTCCACTGCCAGGCCGCAGGGATCGAGCCGCACCTGAACGTGCTTCGGACGCTATACCGGCTCCACCAAGGGAATAAGTCGGAGTATCGGTATTATTTGACTCCGAGGCACGACGGCAGACTCGTCATCTGCCCTGACTCTATTAAGCACTGGCGAGAGAAGTGGTTCGTCGTGCGGAGTCGAGAGGCCTGGCCGATCCCCTCTGACTGGGTAGAAGGGGTGCCGAAGAGGGCGAAGGCGGTGCCGAAGCTCTCAGTAGAAGAAGAAGAGGCGGTCCGGATCCTCCTTGACCGGCCGAAGTACGATTGGAGGGAGCTGACGGAGGACGTCCTCTACAAGGGAGGGCTCTGCCGCGTAGATCCCAGTACGCGGCTCTCGTCAAGTTCTTTTATCCGTACTCATTGCCTTGTTGTTTTTTTACGTGCTAATCACCTTTTTATTTTCGATGCAGAATCCATGGACTACGACGCGGTCTTGGCGCTCAGGGCAGGGCTTGCGAACAAGGCGCCGAAGAAGCGCAAGAGGGTAGCGTCCAAGTTGCCCCCGACCTCAAAGGCTCCGAGGATCACAGCCCCCGTCGGGGAGGTGGAGATCCTTGACGACCCGATCGTCACCGTGGCGGGGACTTCGGCTCCCGCACCTATGTGGGAGTTCCCCATTGCCGCCGCTCTCGCCATGCCGACCCCGCCGCTGACCGTGGCAGGCGAGGAGCTCCTGACGGAGGAGCACAAGCGGATCCATATTCCGGACTGGCAAGTTCGGAAGCACGATGGGTTCCTCGGGAACTCCTTGGCGAGCATGCAGGCCATCAAGCATCTCGCCACCCCAAAGGACCGAGCCGCCATGGAGGCGGGGAGAGAGGGCGACGACGTGATCGAGATCGCTCGTTCGGCGGTATCGGTAAGCTTTTCCTTGTCTGTTGTATTTTTTGAATCACAAAAATTTTTTCTAACTCTTTTGGCTCTTTTTTGCTACAGATCATCGTCCACTTCGGCCACCTCACCGAGAGGCTGACAGCTCTGGAGAAAGAGCTGAAGCAGGAGTCCGACCAAGCTCGGAACGAGAAAGCTCGGATGTCAAACGAGCTCGACAAGCTCCGAGTCGAACATGAGGGTCGGTCGGCGAGGATCCAGCATCTCGAGGCCGAGGTGAAGAGGCTGGAGGGCGAGCTCCTTTCGCAGAAGGAGGGGTCGGCCAAGCGGTTGGCCGAGGTCGAGGCGGCGCAGGCGGCAGCCGTGAAGGCGGCGGAGGACGCGACCCTGGAGAAGGCCCAAGGGTTCCTCGCGGAGAACATGGCGAAAGCCTTCGTTGCCGCCCTCGAGCGGGTGTCGGAAGCGTACCCCGGGGTGGACGTCTCGGGGTGGCGGCTCTTCCCCGGACACGTCGAGGGCTTCGACCCCGAGTCCGAAGGCGAAGAAGAGGAGGAGGGCAACGCCGAAGCTGATGCCGGGGCTACTGACGAGGTCCCCAGCACCGCGATTACTCCGCTGGCGGCGGCGTCTCCTTCGGCGAAGTCAACCCCTACTCCACCTCGTCGCCCGGGGAAAGAGGTCGAGCCTTGACTCCGCCTTTTGTTTTTGTTTTTGTTTTTGTTTTTTTTCTTTTCAACCTCTGTAATGCCTAATAGCGGACAGGCCACCGCTACTTTTTGACATGAATGAAAAGAAGGTTTTTGCAAGTGTTGATGTTCGGGAGTTTGTCTTTTGTCCCCTTTTTCGCCGAACATTCCCCCCTTGTTTTTAGAATAATATTTTTCCAAGAGTGGTGCTCCGGCAGTGTTCGACATTTTTGCTGATCACTTTGATCTCTTTGCAACTTATGGTGATCGCCCAAGACGTCGAACCTTTGCGCTCGGATGAAGGAGCTCGTGCCGAGGTCGGCCTAGGGGCAACGAGGCTATGTCTGGCGAGGTGCCGAGAGCGACTCTATGAGGTCGAGCTCGGATTGCGCCGAGCTGAAAACGAGAGGAAGCATCTCCAGCTCATCCTCGGCCGGTGAGATGTCGAGATTCGCCGTTTGGAGAGTAGGATCGCCGAGCTTATCCCCGAAGGTGAATATTCGCCAACTAATTTCAGTAATGAGATTCGGGTTCAGTGCATCCGTCATAACTTGTCCAAAATAACAGCGGAGAGGGATGACTTGCTTTCCGAGATACAGCATCTGCAGTCCGTAGAGGCGAAGCTTCGGAGTGAGGGCAAGGGGCTGACGGCCGAAGTGGCCAAGTTGACGACCGAACGGGTACAGTTGATTGCCGAAGTCGAAGCGCTCAAGAGAGCGACGGTGGATAAAAGCATCGAGGTTACCCACCTTCGGTGCCTCATCGCCAGCCGATCAGGAGTTTCGGATTCCGCGATACCCCCACGTTTCGAAGTTGATGTCAAGGACGACTCGTTGCGGAATCGGATCTTGGAGTTGGAGGCAGAAGTAGCCCGTCTTAAGCCGCATTCAGGACCGATCAACGTTCGAAGCACGTCGTGCACTCGTGCTGAGAGTGAGCAGGGCATTACCTTCTATGAGATGGCGACCCGTCAGCGGATCGGCCAACCTAGTCCGGGGGACGCGCAGAGCTCGGTGGCAATTTCATCGAGCGGAGCGTCCGTCAGAGTGGCTACTAGGAGTGGTGCCGAGGATACGTCTCAATTCGCCGGCTTGGGATCGCGCTCCGGAGACAAGCATCGTCACTCTCGAGTGTCTTTGAAGTGGAACGCTCCGGCTCCAAAAAAGCGCTGAAGTCGTCGACCCCGCGAGTTTTTGTGTATTTTTTGTTTTGCCAAGTGTAATAAGTCAGCATTGTAACTTCTTTTCTTTTTTTTTTGACGAGTTGTAATCTTGCTGTGTTTGTCTTTGTACCGCATCTGTTTCATCAATAAAAGTGTTGTTTGCCGAACTTGTGTGTTTCACTATTGCGACTGTTGTCTGCTGCGCCGAGGCTTCTAAAGTGGGAGCAGTTCCGAATGGCGAGCTTCTTCCAGTTCGTTTAGGAACGAACTTGCGAGGTTGCATCGAGCCAAGTGTCTGACTTCGGCACCACTGTTAGATTAGTTTAAGGGTTGTGGGAGCATTTCCGAATGGCGAACTACCCCTAGCTCGCTTAGGAGCGAGCTTGCGAAGTAGAGTCGAACCAAGTGTTGGACTCCGAACCATTCAACGGCTGTGGGAGCAGTTCCGAATGGCGAGCTACTTCTAGTTCGCTTAGAAGCGAGCTTGCGAAGTAGAATCGAGCCAAGTGTTGGACTCCGGAACCATTGTTAGATTAGTTTAAGGTTGTGGGAGCATTTTCGAATGGCGAACTACCCCTAGCTCGCTTAGGAGCGAGCTTGCAAAGTAGAGTCGAACCAAGTGTTGGACTCCGAACCATTCAACGGCTGTGGGAGCAGTTCCGAATGGCGAGCTACTTCTAGTTCGCTTAGAAGCGAACTTGCGAAGTAGAATCGAGCCAAGTGTTGGACTCCAGAACCATTGTTAGATTAGTTTAAGGTTGTGGGAGCATTTTCGAATGGCGAACTACCCCTAGCTCGCTTAGGAGCGAGCTTGCGAAGTAGAGTCGAACCAAGTGTTGGACTCCGAACCATTCAACGACTGTGGGAGCAGTTCCGAATGGCGAGCTACTTCTAGTTCGCTTAGAAGCGAACTTGCAAAGTAGAATCGAGCCAAGTGTTGGACTCCGGAACCATTGTTAGATTAGTTTAGGGTTGTGGGAGCATTTTCGAATGGTGAACTACCCCTGGCTCGCTTAGAAGCGAGCTTGCGAAGTAGAGTCGAACCAAGTGTTGGACTCCGAACCATTCAACGGCTGTGGGAGCAGTTCCGAATGGCGAGCTACTTCTAGTTCGCTTAGAAGCGAACTTGCGAAGTAGAATCGAGCCGAGTGTTGGACTCCGGAACCATTGTTAGATTAAAGAGTTAGAAGCAGAGAGATGTAATAGCAGTGAAAATATGAAAAAACTTTATTCATTAATATCTAATGATCGGCTGCTTCTAAAGTTGCTAGCCGTTATTACAATGAAAAGATAAAAGGAAAAATCACTACTAGTAAAAGGAGGGGAATGGTTCGACATCTCGAGTTACTTAGAGAGGCGTAGTTGCTTTCTCTTGGTATTTCAAAAGATGGTCGGCATTCCAAGTCCGGAGAATTTCTCTGCCTTCGAGATCTTCTAGCTTGTATGCACCGGGGCGGATCACTTTTGAGATCTTGTACGGTCCCTCCCAGTTTGGGGCCAGTTTGTTTTTTTGTCCGGGGAACGAGATGGCCAATTTTCGGAGGACTAGGTCCCCTTCTTTGAGGTCCGTTGGGCGGACCCTTTTGTTGTATGCTAGCTCGATCCTCCTTCGGTAAGCTTGCTGGCGTATGGCAGCTCTCTCTCGGATTTCATCTATCAGATCTAAGCTTGCTCTGAGCTCTCTAGTGTTCTGCTCCTCTTCATAAGTTATCAGACGAGGAGAGGGTATCCCAACTTCTAGGGGGATGATGGCCTCGGCCCCATAGGTGAGATTAAATGGGCTTTCGCCTGTTGGGGTCCGCTTGGTGGTGCGGTGATTCCAGAGCACGTTTGGCAGCTGGTCGACCCACAGTCCCTTAGAACACTTGTCTAACCTCTTCTTTATGCCCGAAAAAATCTGTCGGTTGGCATTCTCGGCCTGGCCATTCGACTGGGGATGGGTGACGGAGGAGAATCGGTGTTGTATGGCGAGGTCCTCACATAAAGCCTGGAAGGTGGCCCCAGTGAACTGTGTTCCATTATCCGTGACTATGACTCGAGGAATGCCGAATCGGCAAATCACATTTTTCCAGAAGAATTGAACGACCCTATGCTCGGTGATTGTAGCCAGGGGCTCGGCTTCTATCCATTTAGAGAAATAGTCGACTGCCACGACTAGGAACTTTAGCTGTCCGGGGGCTGGCGGAAACGGCCCTAGTAAATCCATCCCCCACATAGCGAAGGGGATCGGACTTGATAGGGAGGCGAGCGGTGCTTGTGGAAGACGTCGGATGTCGGAATACTTTTGACAGGAGCTGCATTGCCGAACGTGTCGTTCGGCGTCCCTTAGGAGAGTGGGCCAGTAATACCCGTAGTTCAACACTTTGCGCGCTAGAGCCCTGGACCCAGAATGGGCCCCGCCGATGCCCTCGTGGAGTTCTTGCAGGGCGTAGTCGGCTTGCCCGGGGGAAAGACACCTTAGGTAAGGCCGACCGTCCACCTGGGTGAAGGAGCGTTTATATAAGATGCCTTCGATTAAAGTAAAATGCTCGGCTCGGGTCCTGATTCTTCTTGCTTCCCTCGGATCTTCGGGGAGGAGTCCGTCTTTTAAGAATTCGATGAGGGGCTTCATCCAATTGTCTTCGAGGAGGACAGGCAATGTTTCGACGGAGTCAGGTGTTTCGTCCTCTATGCTCGGCTTCAAGAGGACTTCTATCAATACGGTCTGCTCAAGACCTTGAAGAGAAGAGGAGGCTAATTTGGATAGGACGTCGGCCTGAGCATTTTCTTCTCGGGGGATCCTTTGGATGAGGGCCTCTTCAAACAGCGCCAAGAGGCTCTTGACTTTAGCCAAGTATTTAACCATTCTATCACCGCGGACTTCATACTCGCCGAGGACCTGATTGACGACCAACTGAGAGTCGCTGAAGATCTGTAGCCGCTGTGCCCCTACATTTCGGGCCATTCGTAGACCGGCTATTAGCGCCTCATACTCGGCCTCATTGTTCGAAGCTTTGAAATTTATACGGAGGGAGTATTGCAGGATGAAGTCATCTGGGCCTGCCAGGATGACTCCTGCCCCGCTTCCCTCATTGCAAGAAGATCCGTCAACATAAATTGACCAGACCGGCGGTCCCTTTACTGTTTGGCAGGGCTCAGGGATTGTGCTCTCAACTATGAATTCGGCCAGCGCCTGAGCCTTGATCGCAGTCCGAGGTTGATAAGTTATATCATGTTGGCTCAGCTCGATTGACCACTTCATAAGGCGACCGGAAGTCTCAGGCTTGTGAAGGACCTGTTTGAGCGGCTGGTCGGTAAGGACGACCACCGAATGGGACTGAAAGTAGGGCCGAAGCTTTCTCGCGGCCATTACCAGGGCATAGGCTATTTTCTCAATCTTCGGGTACCGGAGCTCGGTGTCCCGAAGTACTTTGCTGACATAGTAGATGGGCTTCTGAGCCTTTTCTTCTTCTCTGACTAAGACCGCACTAAGCGTCTGTTCGGAAGCTGCCAGGTAGAGGTAGAGTGGTTCGCCAGGTATAGGTTTGCTGAGAAGAGGTGGGTTGACGAGGTATGCTTTAAGCTGGTCGAATGAGTCTTGTTGCTGCTGCCCCCACTCAAATTCTTTAGCCCCCCTGAAGGCTTTGAAGAACGGGAGGCACTTCTCCCCAGACTTCGACAGAAAGTGCCCTATGGCGGCTAGGCGACCAGTCAATCTTTGAACTTCCTTGACATTTCTAGGAGGGGCCATGTCCAATATGGCCTTGATCTTTTACGGATTTGCTTCAATTCCTCGTTGGCTAACCATGAAGCCGAGGAACTTCCCTGATGAGACGCCGAACGCACACTTGTTCGGGTTGAGTCTCATATTATGTTTTCTTAAAACATCAAATGCTTCTTGGAGGTCGGTCACATGATCAACGCCTCGGATGCTTTTCACAAGCATGTCATCGACGTACACTTCCATGTTCCGGCCGATCTGGGCCTGGAAAACCTTGTTGACGAGGCATTGGTATGTCGCCCCTGCATTCTTTAGGCCGAATGGCATGACTCTGTAGCAATAAAGGCCTTGGTTGGTCACAAAAGATGTCTTCGAGATATCCGGGGGGAACATTCTTATCTGATTGTAACCCGAGAAAGCATCCATGAAGCTGAGGAGCTCATGTCCCGAGGTTGCGTCAATCAGAGTGTCAATGCTCGGCAGAGGGAAGGGATCTTTGGGGCAGGCCTTGTTGAGGTCGGTGAAATCAATACAAATTCTCCACGTCCCATTGGATTTCTTCACCATTACTACATTAGACAACCACTCAGGGTAGTTTACCTCCTGTATGAATCGGGCCTTCAACAGCTTGTTTACCTCCTCTTTAATAGCGAGCTGACGCTCGGGGGCGAACTTCTGCCTCTTTTGCTGAACCGGTTTGGACCCCGGATCGACGCTCAGGCGGTGGACCAAGAGTTCTTCAGAGATACCGGGCATATCTGCTGCTGACCATGCGAAGAGGTCTTGATTGGTTCGGATGCATTTCACAATACCTGAGTATAGGGCGGACGGGAGGGTTTTACTAACAAAGAACTTGCGGGTCGGCTCTCGTTCAGAGAAGAGCACCTCTTCTAGTTCATCCACCGGCTCGGAGGTCGGTCTTGCAGTATCTTGAGGAATTTCCAGAGTCTCTAAGGAGAGGACGGGTCCAAGGGTTGAGGTCATGTAGCACTTTCTAGCCGTCTCTTGATTACCCCTTACTTCCCCGACCCCGGACCGGGTGGGAAACTTCATCTTAAGATGGTATGCTGAGGGGACAGCTTCCAGAGCTGCGAGGCCAGGCCGACCTAAAATGACGTTGAAGGCGGCGGGAACATCCACCACCATGAAGTCCATTGGCTCTGTTCGGGTGGTGGGAGTTTGACTGGCAGTTACATCAAGGGTGATCACCCCTTCAATAGTTACCAGAACCCCCGTGAACCCATGGAGAGTGTAGCCGGCGGGCTTAAGTCTGTCTCTGGAGAGCTTTAGGCCTTTAAAAGCGGAGAAGAAGAGGATGTTGACGGAGCTGCCGTTGTCTACTAAGATCCTCTCCACTTTGAAATTTGCCATGTGGAGGCTAATGACGAGTGCGTCACAATGTGGGGTACGAACTCCTTCAAGATCTTCGTCGGAGAACGTGACTGGCACTCCGAGGCCTTTGGGAGGAGGGGTGGTTCGGACCGAGTTGACTTCCCTTATAAATGCTTTCCGAGAGGAGTTCGAGGAGCCTCCCATTGGGCCCCCGTGGATGAGGTGGAGGACTCGCTCTTCCTCGAAGTCTGGCGTCTCTTCTCTTTCCGGATGCTTGTTAGCCCCCCGAGGCGGGGGAGGAATTTCGGCTCGGTCCTTTCTTACGAACCTAGTCAGCTGCCCTCTCTGGATCAGGGCTTCGATCTCGTTTTTCAGGGCACGACAATCGCTGGTGTCATGCCCATGGTCCCGGTGATAACGGCACCATTTCTCTTTATCTCTTCTTTTGGCGGGGGTGTTCATCCTTGGAGCAGGGGGGATGATACCCTTGTTCTCGACTTCCATCAAAATGGTCGAGACATCAGTGGTGAGGGGAGTGAACTTTTCGAACCTGGGGGGAGTTCGGTGCTGGCCGGCATTGTCCTTTTGGAGCTTCTTGGCTCCTTCCTCCTCTGTTCCCTTTCTCTTAAAGCCGGAGGAAGACCCCTCCCAGTTTGGTCGCTGCTCGGCCTCTTCGGCTCGGATATACTTTTCACTGTGAAGGAGGAGGTCGGAAAAGTTCTGCGGAGGCTTCTTGGCAAGGGAGGAGCAGAGGTTGGAATTGAGGACATTAGACTGAAATGCCGCCGTAGCGACTGACTGGTCGAGGGATGCTATAGACCTGGCCTCAGCTGTGAACCTTTTCACATAGTCTCTCAGTTTCTCCCCCTTCTTTTGGTGGAGGTGCAATAGGGAGATGCTTGTTTTCTCAGCTCTACGGCTGCTTACAAAATGGGTGACGAAGAGGGTTTCGAACTGCTCGAAGGAGAATATTGAGGAGGGGGCGAGGCGAGAGTACCATTCTCGAGCTGGTCCTTTGAGAGTTGCGGGGAAGGTTTTGCAGAGGAGGGCATCGGAAGCTTGATGGAGGAGCATCAAAGTCTTAAAGCTTTCGATGTGGTCAACTGGATCGGTTTCTCCGGTGTAAGTCTCAAATTGGGGAGGTTTGAAGCCGAACGGGACAGGAGCATCCACTATGGTTCGGGAGAAAGGGGGTCGGCTAGGACGTATGGTCCTTCCTCTAAGCTCCTCTTCTCGGTTTATCTGGCCCAGGCGCCTTTCTACTTCATGAAGACGGAGGTTCATGGTGTCATCTCTCCGACGGTACTCTGCCGAGCCTCGAGACTCGTCTTCGTATGAGGGAGAGCGAGGGCTGCGGCGATGATAGCTTCGGGAGCGACGAGGACTTGGGGTGCGCCGGGAGTTGGTAGGAGCAGGACGAGGAGATGGGGACCGTCGGCGAGGGCTTCGGACTGGAGGAGGGGACGGGGCCTTCGGCTCATTAGGGTTTTGACGGAGGTTGAGAGCCTGCAGGATGGTCGCTTGGAACTGCTGGAACTCGGCACGGGTGATTGGTGCCTCATTGTTCCTGGGCTGTTGCCGACCTGCGGGGGAGTGCCTTCTTCGGTAATGATCGGGGGACTCTTTCCTCCATCTGCGGATGGGGGACCTGTGGTACCGGTGGCGAGGAGACCGCTCGCCCGGATGGTATTGGCAGGAGGCTCCCTCTCGGGCCCGCTTTTCTTCCAGATGGCGGCGGAGATCATCATCTTTCTGGCGATTAGGGGCGGTATTGTGGCGACCAGAGGCTCGGGGATGATGGGAGGCCATAGAGTCCGTGGAGGCGTTGTGGATGGAGACATTCTCTTGATGAAGAGGTTGTTTCTGGGGATTAGGACCCTTCGGATCAGGAGGGGGAAGATTCTGTTGGAGCGGGTCTTCCGCGGTAGGGGGAAGTTGCCCTTGTTGCTGAGTGGGATTAGGAAGGACTTCTTGCTGCTGATCAGGGTTGGGTGCTCGGTTGGACCCCCTTGACCTGACTTTGCGAGGCGGCATGGCTGGAGAAGACCTGTTCACCGGGAAGAGGGGAGGTCTCTATTCGTTAGTTTCCCACAGACGGCGCCAATCTGTTGCCGCTAAATTTGGTGTGGGGGCAAACAGATGAATTTGTGGATTCTTAGGGAAACTGAATAGTAAACCTGTATACCTGTTCCGTCGGGCTTCGATCGTCGATCCCGCCGTAGACCTGCAAAAAAGTGCGAGACACCGGGGTTGTTCCCGGCGACGCACCCTCCGACGCTCAAGTCAGTAATCTAGGAAGACTATGAATGAGCGCAAAAACAGGTGAAAGATTGATTACCTCTTAATGGAGATGGATGGGGGGTATTTATAGGCGTCTCAGGGAACGGATTAGGAATGTAATCCCCGTGATCTGATATGGAATATTCTTCTTGTAAACAGATTAGGAATGTAATCTGATAAGGTATATTCCCCGTAATCAGATAAGGAACTTAATCCCCAAGCCCCAGTGAAAAGATAGACGTATATCAGGACCGTTGATCAAGATTGATCAGGGACCCTGATTCTATCTTGTTGGATTGGGTGCGCAGCGGGTTAGAACCCGCACCCTCTTGTTGGTGGATCCATTTGTGGGTTATTGGGTCCCTGGAGAGAAGACCCAATATCCATTTTGGACCCTTTTGTAGGCAAAATTACCGTTTTACCCCCGGGTCTCAAGATTCGTACCTGATTTGGACGGTTCCGATTAACCCCATTTTTAGCCATATCAGAGGTCGCCACCATGTCCACATTCTAGGGGCCAATCCCGGCGATCTGCGACTATGATTTGGTTTTCAAGGGTTGGTAGTGCGTGCGAAGAAGCCGGGGTTCGCTTCTCTCTCTGCGATACGCTATGATGAGAGAGTATGTGAGGATGGCAGTGCCGTAGTAAGAGACGACATCGATTTTTTAGTGAGGTGTTATTTGTGTGGGGGGGTGGTAGAGCTGTCTGAGTTGGGTTTGACTCGGTGTGAAGAATGCAGTGTAGAACGGTTGTGCGGCCAGGGCCCGAAGATGGGGGTCCCCCCATGTGATGTGCTCACTCGTTACTCCTGTGCCCTATGTCTTCTACCAACGCCGTCGTCCGTCTCCTTCAGCTGTGTCGGAATGGTTCCTTCATCGCCACCACCATGTCCATGCTCTCGGGACCAATTACGGTGATCTGCAGCAATGATTTGGGCCTCCAGGGTTGGTGTAGTCAGTGAAGTAGTCAGGGTTGATGATGATGGCATCGCCATATATAGTGGCTGGGGCTTGTACCCCGTTCTGTTGGGGTGTGATCTAGAGGGGCGGGGGCTACATCCGGGTTGCTTCACCTGATGACCACAGTCAACGGGGCACCACCACCACTACGCCCTCATAATGGAAGCTGACGCCCAACGTCATCGCCCGTTGTGGCGAGAGGAGAATGTGATACTTCAATCAGCTGGGTCTTGTATTGATTTTCTAATTGAGAGAGTGAGTGAGAGAGTGAGTGAGTGAAGATGTTGCTCCTCACTTCTCTATGTTGGTGGTGGTCTGTATTTGTGAGAAATCACTGGAGATAGCTAGGGCGTGAGAGACGCAAAGGTATCCTCTTCACGGCTCTTTCCTTGACTACGGTTTTTGGTGGGGGAGTAATAATAGCAAGATTGTGAGAGGATAGGAAGGTGTAGACTGAACTTGGCGGTTGTCAAAACTCTGCCTACGAGGCTTGGGCCCAAAGATGCCCCCCCCTGCCCCCAGCGAATAGACTGAGCTCGGCGGTTGTCAAAATTCGGCCTGCGGGGCTTGGGCCCAAAGATGGGGTCCCTCAGCGAGGAGAAGGCATGGATCGACGGGTGATAAGATCCTGCCAGATTAGTTTCAGGTGGGTGTGCATGTGCCGGGGAGGCAGTGTACGAAGCTAAACAGACTGTACATACAATTTTGATGGACCGAGCATGTTTGTTGGCCCACCCTCCAGGGTTGTTGGAGGGATTTGTTGTTTGTACGGGTTATGTTGCTTCATGTATATTCTTTTTCTGCCTGTAGGTTGTATCTGGGCCCAATACTCTGGGTTTGTTTCTTTAATTTCTTACAAAACACAGAGTACCGAACAGATGTACTTAATTTAATATTAGCAAGACTCTGGACACACATGCATTTCATACTATATGTGCCCCAGATCAAGCCGTTTCTCCAATTTCAGAGATTTGAACCATCGCTATGCAATGCATTCTACTATTGTACACTTTTTGTTCCTGATAGTACAACATGATTGAGGAGGTATATAAAAAGAAATAATTCGGAGAGCTACCTCGTTGTCACCAATAATTGTTGCACCGGACCATCCTCAAAAAGTTGTGACGAACTTACAGATATGCAGCAGCATATCCATTGCGCAGAAGATCCATTATGATCCGTTCGTGTCCACGAACATAGAACATGACGGTCTCGAAGGTCTAAAACCCCCTATCCTCGAGAAAATCGACATCCCGTTCTTACCATGGTACTTCAGGAATCAACAGTGCAAGATACGCACAGCAGTACATATCCCTAATGACAGGAAGAGACAACCCCATAGTTATCACCACCTAGTGCCAACTCTCGGAATGAGTCAGATAATAGGGAATCATCCCTAACACCAATTCGGTCTTCAAGCGAAATAAATAAAGGAAACCTAATCAATGCAATTTACTGAAAACAAGTTGTTACCCAAAATCATATGTGGTGTTGAACAATCAATACCGAGCTTGGCTCGTCTGTCAAAATAACAATCATCACGGGAGTGACGTCCACTGATTCCCAATACGTTCACAGGTCAGCGACCAAATAATATCGGCCAGTGACCCTCAGCAAGTAGTCCAACGGCGCCCCAAGGATGCAATATAATTCAAATGAAGGTAAACACACACATAATCACAAATTCTTGACCATTTGACAGACTCAGGCATCGAGACACCAATCACCAATTGACCAAAGCTATCTCCCAACTCACTCATGTCTACCATGAGTGCTAAGCACAAGACACTTGTCTAAGTCCCAAATAAAGTGCTAGAAACATCTTTTAAAACCCAGTAGCTCATGATCACCATAATGCGATACACAGAGGATTCCTCATCAATCATCCAATAAAAGCAGTTCAAGAAATAGCAGTAGCTGTAACTCAAGCTACGCTCATCGGAATCCAATACAATCAGACTTTTAGAATGGTAGGGAGATCCACTGCAATTCCCTAGTGGAGGACTCCCTCAATTCTTTAAAGAACTCAAGTCCCCGAGCTAACTTAAGCTCGAAGTCAAACCAAACAACAGGTTTCTAAACTTGAAATGTCCATAACTTCCAGCACGCAAGTCGGAATTGCTTGACACTATCCATGTTGGAAAGCTAAGACCCTATTCTACAACTTTCCAGTTGAACATTTTCTCAAATTCGATCATCTTGACACCATAAAAACCTCATACACTCTCAGCTTGCATGTTCCTTCATGCACTTGCTGCACCTTTCCGACACCATAAAAGTTTGCTCGCTCATCAAAATTACTCAATTCTGGGTTCTATAGAAAGGTGGGAGTGTCTACTACAACTTCCTAGTTGAACACATCCCCACATTCAATCATTGAAGTCCTCGAAAACACCAAATTCCATCAGGTGCGCAAACAGGGAAAAAGTTGATTCTTCAATAAACAGGGCTTCGACTAGACTGGATCTGCCCTAATCTTTGAAAAATCATAACTCTCAACTTACAAATTGGAATTACAAAATTCTAGTTGGGTTAAAAAGCTATGACTCCCTACTACAAATCTCTAGTCGGTCAATTTCCCAAATTCTTAACGTATAAATCCAGAACTTCCCATCTTCACAGACTAGCCGATTTGCACTAGGCTGAACCTAGGCCATTTAGAAATTCAATAACAAATCCACCTTAAGTCCAATGCTTATGAAATTTGATATTCTTAATCCAAACATATACCACTCCATTGTGTCCAAAATTCACATTCAGATTCATATCGCACAATGAGTTATGACTCCTCAAACATAGCATAATTTTCAGCTGTTCTTTCAACAGGGTTTATACCACCATATACGGTTTATTTTTGAAACCTCATCAAATGACCTCTAAAAATTCTAAAATTTGAGAATCATCAACTATACTCATACCATAAGATAATCCCAAAATTTCATAGCGATCTCATGTATACACAAGGAGTTATGGTCAGGTGAACTTCATTCAAAAGACAGTCAGCTCTATTTAAGACTATAGTTGTAGACACATACAAGAGTGTCCAAAAAAATTCCCAGCTCAAAATACTCAGCCCACATTGAGTTACAAAATCGGAAAATACATGACAATTTTCACAGCCAGCAATATTTTCAGCTGCTCGCTGTCCTGAGTTTGACTTGGTGTTTGGGCTACTAAATTGCATCCAAAAATTATGAAAAAATTCATGGATTCTCTATATACATAAGAAAAAACAAGCCCCCTAAAACTTGAGCTCCAAATTCCGAACCATTTGAGAGCAAGAAATTCTCAAACTCACACTCACAAACATACTTCTAACAAAAGTCTAGAAAAGAAGTTATTCTACAATACAACTTTTCTTTTCTTAACATACCCATACTCATACATGGCCAATTAAGTTTTCTTAGCTACTTTTACATGCTAATCATCACATACAAAAAAAAACTAAATCTTTTTGAGTTTAGAGAAACACCCACATATAGTTGTAAAAATCTCTTTGTAGCTTTTCTTACTCCTTCCTCTTCAAGCTTGTACCCTTGCTCACATGATCTTTGTAGTAGCTTTGGCCAACACCTTCTCCTCTTCTACTACTCAAGACTCCACCCTTTTTCTTCTTCTCTCCTTCTCTACCTTAAATTTTTTTTTTTGAAGCAAAAATGAAACAAGAGATTAGAAGTGAGACGATGAATGGAGGGGTTTTTATAGGAGATGAAGAGTTAGGGTTTTGGGGTGTTGGGAAAGTGGGTCGGAAATGGTCAAGGGGAGATGGAGGGTGAAGATGGATTAGGGTGGAGTAGATGGAGATGTGTGGGTGAGATGAGTGCCAACACACTCTTCTAGAAGATCTTATAAGTTTCTTGAAAACTTCCTTGGAAACTTCTCATCTCTTGAAGTCAAACACACACAAATCACATGGTGAATTGTCTCCACCCTTGGATCTTCATCAAGATTCAAGCCATGACCACATGATGCTAGGGTTCCTAACCTTAGGTTAGTTCAAGGAACCCTAGATCACCATACCCCAATTCTAACCCTAGTGCACAAATACAACCCACATTCAATTCAAGCACTAGCTTAATTGAAAATAACCACTATATATAATTTAAAATCTATAAAAATATATGTTTTTATAGAAATTATAATTTCCTCCCGAAAATTGTCTGATCGAAAACAATCGGGACAATCTATAGTTTAATTGAGAAGATATCCCGAGTTTACCTCATCGGTTTAGAACAGCTCATACGTCTGAAATTTCTCAATTAAAACTGATAATTATTAGAAAATATGTAATCGTGCATAATGCTCAGACATTCACGAATTACTACGCAAAAAATAGCTATATGCTAATTTTGCAGGGTATTACACATACTAACTTTCAAACATCATAACATTTTCCATAAAAAAATGGTGAGCGTGTGAGACTTGTCCCATTGGAGACGAATGGCTCCGATGAGTACAAGTTTTCGGGATGAGGGATTTCGGCCATTGGACCTTTTGCTTAAGCTTTTAAGCTTTTGATAAGCACCTCGCTCTGATATCACTGTAAATTACCCTGAGGGGGTGAATAGGGTGATTGTGCAGAATTAAAAATAAACTAAAATAAAGTACAGAGTAAATAAAAAGAGTTAAGAAGAGCAAACGCAGATAGCACAAGTGAAGCAGTGATGTAACGTAGCTCGATCCCCAGGTCTACGTCCACACCTCCTACTTGTAGCAATTTTCCGCCACAAGCGTTCCACTATACTCAAAACCCTTGTACAGTGATTCTCGGATTTAGGCCGAGAGACCTATTACACTCACAAGACTTCTAACACAAGTCCCGTCAATCTCACCAAAGTGGAAAAAGAAAAAAAACCTCAAGATCTTTAATGATCCTGACGGAAGAATACAAAATAGTTATCACACACACTCGGATTGATTGTTGAAAGATTAGTTCAGAAGATTTTTCTCAGAAGTGATAGATGAAGAATACACAGTGGGTTCGTCCAATTAAGTAGACTGGAAAGTGTATCGATCAAAATTAGAAACGATACATTCCAAAAATGTGAACAACACAAAGTACGGCTGACCGTAATATCGGTGTAGTCGACCGTTCATCTCTCTGACGTAAAGTAGAGAGATGAAGGGTCGACTGCTTCTTACATAACGTGAGTTGCAGTCGACTGTGATGCGGTCGACCGTCATGAGGTGCAGTCGACCGGTATCGTGCTGTTCATACCGAATCCACTCTATATTCTTACCAAAAAACTAATCAATCAATCAATCAATTTTATACAGATTAAATCTCACAAATATAGAATGATAGCAACTGGTCTTTGGTAGCTTTCTTGGACACTAATCAATCAACTGCTCTTTTTGAATTTCTTCTTCTTTTGCTTGATTCATCAATCTTTCTTTATTACTTTCCTTCTTTGAATATTCTTGAATCTCTCTTGGATTTCTTATGGATATTATTTGATTCTGAAAATCTAAACAACTCAATTTAAACTTATTAGTATTTATAGATCCGTTTTGTGCATACCAAACTAAGAGTCGACAGGTTCATTTTAGTAATAGTAATAAGTAATATATAGATAGATACATGTAAAAATATGCTCAAAACACCCTTGAAATAAAGAAACTGGGGAGGGGGGGACATAACCGAATCCTATCACTTTTAGGAGTAGTAATAGATTATTATTATTATTATTTAATTTATTTGCTTTTTAAGACATTCACTTTTTGCTATTTTTTTCTTCTTTCTCCTTTCTTTCTTCGTAGTGTAGTTTTTTCTTCTTTCTTTTGCTGATAAGGTTCAGGTAAAATTAAAGAACATGTATGAACTGCATTCCTTTGGTTTGGGCTAATTTTTTTGTTGAATTTTTGGGCGTATGGGCTTGGTTTAAAGTTTTCTCACGGATATTCTTTAAAGCTAATCTTTATAATTTTTAGGCCAAATTATAAGGATTAGGTCCAGTTAAAAAATCAAGGCTCATCCCTCTTCTATCATTTACAATTTCACCCGATTAAAAACACGGGCTTGTTTAAATAATAATTAAAAAAAATGCCTCATTGTGTAACCACTTTACGTCATGACCTTCCTTAATCGGTGGTTGATGATGATCTAGGGTTGGCATTCGGGTCGATCGGGCCAGGTCGGGTCGGACCCGCCTGGGTTGAAGGTTGACTTGGGCGGGTTCGGGTGGCTCGGAGGCTTAACCGGACCGGGCTAGGCCGGGTCGAAGAACTGAATTCGTGACCCGCCCAACCCGTGAACCCTTTCGGGTCCAACCCGGGTCAGCTCGGGTCGGGTCACGGGTTGGCCCGGTTAGAGTGTTAACTTCTTTTTTTTTTTTTAAACTTAAAAAAATAATACTAAACATTAAAAATCGTAATAATAATAATAAGATTGAAAGAGTGCAATTGCCAAAAAAAAAATGATATATTATTCATATGATTTCAAGTTATACAAGTTTCACAATTTGTAATAAGAAATAATGATTTCAGAAATTTGTTTTATACACTAGCAAATTTCTTATATACAGTTTCAATTTACTTCAATTTTCTTAATTTGAAATTACAAGCAAAGATTTAATACAATTTTTTTATCTATTTACAATTGTTTTCAATTTGATGGCCTTCAATTTGTTGTTGTTGACTTGTTGTTGTTGGTCTTGAATTCTTCATTTTGGTTGCTATTGTTGTTGTTGTTGTTGTTATTCTTTCGGCGAGTTACTTCCACATGTGGACGTAGATAATGCTTTTTCTTGTGTCCTATCTTCAGCCTTCAGCCAGTCTTCTGTGCAAATGAGTATCTCTAACGATTGGGGCTTCAAGTGATTTCTGTAATCAGTTAGAACCCTGCCACTTGAAGAAAATGCACTTTCAAAAGCAACTATAGAGACAGGAGGAGTTAGTAGATCTTTAGCCATATATTTAAGAATACTATAAGTGTGTTCATGAACAAAACTAATACTAATTGATGCATTGTTGTTAGATGCATTAGCAAAACTAATACACATAATTTTATCGTGAATCTGAAAAATATCACAATTTTCTAAAATACGGTTTGCTATTTTAACGCCACTATGGGGATAGGGCAACACGGCAAGTGATATGATTCTTTTTTGAAGAATTCAATCATTATCGATCCAATGACAAGTTATTCCCATCATTAGAATATTGTTGCAACCCGTCCAACAATCCGAAGTTAAACTAACTGTACAAGTTAAACTCCATAAAATTGCAATCAAAGCGTCCTTCATTTCATTGTACATTTTAAAACAATCCGATTTGCAAGTATTTCTAGGGATTCTTCTAAAATGAGGGTTTAAGGCGGTTTGATTAAAATTTTGAGTAATGCTTCAGCCACTACCAATTTCACTACCATTCTCTTCACTACCTTAGGTGGCATACTCCTATTGGAGAGTTCCCCCACCTACTCTATCTTTTCCTACCTATTGGAGTGTGCCACCTAAGGTAGTGAAGAGAAATGTAGTGAAATTGGTAGTGGATGTAGCATTACTCTAAAAATTTTCAAGAGCATTACTCTAAAATTTTTCAAGTCCTTACTATCGGGATAGAAAAATGGTAACTCTTCCTTTATTACTAATCGGACCATTTCCCAACGAACAATATCGGGATCATAAGGGTGGCTATCAACTAGACCGGTCCTAGGGTCGATTTTTTGTTGGCCGTGTAGGTCAACAAGAAGTTCTTTATGCACACTTAGGATGTGTCGCTTAATTGTACCCGTACCCTCATCCCTCTTCCATTGTATTGCTTAGACCATGTTTTACAAACTTTCAAACCTACACCCACAATTTCTTTGTTCGGGATATAATTGTAAAATTTATGCCAATCACTACTTTTCCCTCTAGTTTTCCTACCACTAGGGGGTTGTGTTGTTTCGGTTGCTTGTTGTTGTGGTTCTTATTCTAATTGTATGTCTCCTACAAACTCATTGTGTGTACCCCATTGTTGGGTAGGAGGATCATGGTACTCTTCGGCGGGCTCATTATGTGGGACAATTGGTGGCCTATGGGAAGTGCCAGTGGAATCTTGTCCACTTTGGCTACGACCACTACCACGTGATCTAGACATGTTTATATGTAGTAGTGTATGTAAAAAAAAAACTACGCAATGTAGGGGTGATAAGTTATAAAAAAAAAATCTAGAAAACAAGAGGGTTGTGAGAGAGAAGATAAAAAAACCAACAAACAAACAAGATACCAAAAATTATAACTACAAAAATAATAAAAATTGAAGAAGTGGGATATGAAATTTTGATACCGTTCACTGTGGATACTCGTATATAAAAAAACCCATGGAAATAAGAATAGAAGTAGAAGTAGAAATCTGGAATTGAAGACTCGAGGAGAGCTTGGAGGAGAGTTGAAGACTTGATTACTTGAAGTTGGAGGAGAGTTGAAGACTTGAAGACGTTGTTGAATTTTGAGTTTGATACGATCGGAATTTGATCGTGTATATGTCTTGCTACCTTATTTGTTCAATTGTTTACAAATTGAAATGAATTGAGTAATAATAGTAGAGAGAGTAAGAGAGTAAAGTGTGAATTTTTTGTTTGAGTTTTAGGGGTATTTATAGGGTTAAAATTAAAAAAAACAAAAAAAAAACACAAAAAACCACCAAAAACGGCTAGAAGAGTCGTTGCCAACGGCTCTGGTGAACAGTAGCGGTCTTGTAACCGTTGGACCCGCGGGTCGAACGTTTGACCCGTACTGGTCAAACGGTTCGCAACCCGTGGGTCGACCCGCGGGTTGGCCTCTTTTTCGCGGGTTACTGGGCCGAGTTATACAGGTTGGCTTCGGTGTTTTCGCGACCCGGGTCGACCCGTTAACGTTAACAGTTCGACCCGAACCCGAACCGGGGTTTCGCGGGCCGGGTTAAACAGGCGGGTTGCGGGCTGTTCGCGGGTCGACCCGACCCGTTTGCCATCCCAAGGATGATCAACAGGTCCTCATGATTATTAGTATCCGGTATGCATACTTAGCCATGCATGGCAATCATCCCCAATAATAAAATATTCTACCATACCACCCTAGTGAGATCAAGTCGGAACTGGACAAAGTTTTCCTGAGGTTAAGATCTAGAGCACTTATAACCTGTATACATCGGCATGTTATCACTCACCAGCAGTGCGACTAACATGTTAGAATTTATGAATCTCGCATATGCAATGCTTGTGTGAATTAATAGTAGAGATGGATTATGTATTTGAATTTTTGGTGATTTCATGAGCTTACAAGTGTGGGTTCCTTCTTCATAATGAAATACTAACTCATTGGGCTTCAAGTGTGGCCCGGCACGGTTATATATAATTTTTCCTAAGATGTAGCAAAAATAAAACCTATAAATAAAATAATTGCTAAGAAGCAAAAAATGACAATCAAACCCCCCCCCCCCCCCCCTCCCGCGTGCACGCGCGCGCGTTCTACCACTGTGGTAAAAACTGAAGCACACCACAACGAAAGAAAATTCCCAAACAACTCCTGCAAGTCGAAGAACCACACCAAAATTGTGAACACAAATTAAAGCAATAATATAGACATAAAAAGAGATCCCCAAGAAGAGACACTAAAATGAAATAACCTTCTATTAAAGAACTTAAAAAAAGGTACAAAGCTTACACAATCTTCTTAGATCTCCCAACTTCGAACAATCTTCTTTTCTCCACAGCCTACAAGAGAACTCTAGGAAGTAGAATTCTCTTGGTTGTTTTCAATACAAAATACATGCACTCTACTATTCTATTTAAAGAGTCTAGGGTATAAAATATAGTTAGACAAACCTATATTTAATTCCTCCCAAACTAGAAGATAACTCATAGTTTAAATAATTGTTAAAACAACACAATCCCTAATTAAATTAGAGATAAACAAGGTTTTTAACCCATCAAGTCAAAGATAAACATGGACTCCAGAATCCCTTTTTTCTTTTAGGATTTAAACACAAGATTTGATAAATCCAAACTTAATGTGGATGATTTATGCTTATCCTTATTAATCTCCCCCTCTGACACATTTACGCTTCCATGAATCTTCATCCCTATAATGGAAGAACACTTTTACTGCTTGTCGCGTGTCACGACCTTTATCAACATGTCTGCTACCGATCTGTGTGTATCTTCTTCAGCTATAATTCTCCATCATAATCACATCTCATATCCAATGATCCCTGACATCAATATGCTTGGTTCTAGCATGATAAATGGAGTTCTTACTCAGATTAGTGACACTTTGACTATCACACCTGACTACATACCCATCCTGTTCAAACCCATGCTCAGCTAAGAAATGCTTCAACCAAAGAGCTTCCTTGCAAGCTTCAACGACCGCTATGTACTCGGCCTTAGTAGTAGACTATGCATCCACCTTCTGTAATGTGGACCGCCATAAGGCAGCTCCCCCGCGATAGTATATGAATAATCGGAAGTCGAATTTCTCCTGTCAAGATCCCCTGCCATATCAGAATCTGTGTAACCAATCAATACAGACTCTGAGCTTCCAAAGGAAAGACACACTTTCGAAGATCCTTGCAAGTACCTGATTATCCACTTCACAGCTTCTTAATGTTGTCTACCTATTTAGATAAATACCTTGTTAACAATGCCAATTGCATCTGCCGAATTCGGCCTTGTGCACACCATTGCATACATCAAACTTTCAATGGCTGAAGCATACAAAATTTTGATCATATCTTTTTTCTGACTCTGAATTCGGACATTGTCTGGCACTTAACTTGAGGTGGCTAACTAAAGGTGTACTGACTGACTTAGCATTGTGCATACTGAACTTCTTCAAGACACACTCAACATACTTTTCTTGTGAAACCCAAAGCCTCCAGACTGTCCTGTCATGAGAGATCTCCGTACCAAGTATCTACTTTGTCGGTTTCAAGTACTTCATCGAAAAAGACTTACTCAGACCCCTTCAAGTTATCTATCTTGAACTTATCTCGTCCAACTATCAACATGTCATCCACATACAACAAGAGAATAAATAAGTCCTCACCAAATCACTTGATAAAAACACAGTGATTTGCATGAATATGTTCAAACCCATTCTAGACCATAAACGAGTCAAACTTCTTGTTCCACTCACGAGGTGCTTGTTTAAGGCCATACAAGCTTTTCCACAACCTAGAAACCACTTTTTTCTTGCTCCTGACTTCAAAACCTTCTGGTTGTTCCATATATATATCTTCTTCAAGATTACTGTGGAGAAAGGTTGTTTTCACATCCATATGCTCCAAATCTATCCCAATGTTGGCTACCATACCTAGACCAAACCGAATCGATGACATTTTTAATACAGGTGAAAACACCTCATTGAAGTCAATACATTTCTTTTGACTGAAACCCTTCAAAACTAGCCTGGCTTTATATCAAACTTGTGAATTCTCATTAGTCATCATCTTGAACACCCACTTGTTTCTCAAATATCTTTTACCATTCGGCAGCTTCGCAAGATCATAAGTTTGGTTCTGCATGAATGCATCAAGCTTAGCCTGTATAGCTGCTCTCCAAAGCTTTTCATCCTTGTGCGATATGGCTTCTTAAAACTTTCTCGCTTACTACTTTTAGTTATAGTGATATACTCAGATGATGAATATTTTGTAGAGGGTACATGCACTCTTTCGGACCTCCTTAACTATAGTACAACAACGAGCTACTCCTCTTCAGTTTGATTACCTTGCATAAAATCATGTACCACCTCTTCTACTTAATCACCTGCAACATCATGTAGGATTCCATCATCGAGGTCAGGCCCATGATCTGTAACTTCCAACAAAAAAATAAAATTACATTCTTATTATTGTTATTTTTGTCTGCGATTGTACCTGCAACACACATGCATGATAGTCTGGTAATTGAACTTGTATTGTTCATATATTATTATTTTATTATTTATTTTTATTACTTTGAATGAAGAATATTTTGTTTATGGGTTATTATCAATTTTAAATTGTATTTAATAAAAGAGTACCACTACAAGAAATTTGACATATACCAACGGACACCTGTAGTGACGATCACTAAAACTGTGGTTATATGCATCATATACCTACAGACGTGTAGTCAAATGTGGGTATAGGTATCCTATAGCTTTAGAGTTTTTAATCCGTAGCTATAAGTTTTTAATCCATAACTATTATTTATTTTCTCCCTTTCTCACCAAACCCTATCTCCAAATCCCCCTCCTCCCGCCGCCGTGGCCCCCCTTCCCGCTGTCGTGCCCCCCTCCCCGCCGCCGTGCCTCCCCCAGCCCAATCTCCTCTCTCTCTCTCCCTCTCATCCAACCACCGCACCTCCGTCGTCATTGTCCCCCGCCCTCCGTCCCCCATCGCCGTCCCCCCTCCCCCCCTCCCTCTATCTCTCTCTCTCCTTCTCACAAACCACACCTCTTCCTCCCCGTCATTTTCCGTTATCCGCCCAGTTCTACTTCAGGTAACTTCATCAAAATCCTATGTTGATGCCCAGTTCTTTGAATTTAATGATGTTTTTGCCTTTTTGGGTAGGGTAGTTTTGGTTGGTAATTAGTATGTAATTGGTTGTTTAGACATGAGGTTGTAGATTTTTTTTTATCTGGCTACGTGAGCTTTAATTTTGCAGTACTTGTTGCTTAGGGTTCCTAATTTTGGTTAATCATGAACACCATCTTAAAATTTTGATAATCATATTGTTAGTTATTGAGTCTAATTGCTTTGAGGAGTTAGCCAAAGAGAAGGGTTTCTTTTTTTTTTGGGTTTAAACTTCTCATTTTTCTTATTAGGTGTTTGTGGCATTTTGCGTTTCTTTTGGGTTGTAAATTTTGATTGCTAATGAGCAAGCTTTAGATTCCAGAACAAGTTTTTTTTTAATCTATCCCTCTGGTTAATTGTTTGTACCACTTTGTGTTTTTATTTTGAGTTGTAAATTAATATAATATTATATGTATCCAAATTTGTTTGAGCTAGTAATCGAAACAAATGTTTTGTTTTGTTCTATTAGTTACGTCACTTTGATATGTAGATACTGTTTTGTGTTCTTCTAGGGCCGAACTCTAAGAGTTCTGCTAGTAGTAAAAATGGGAAAGTGTTGAGTGGTTCAAGCAGCCGGGTTTCTTCGTCATCGGTGCCACCAACCCATCGGAGTGAGGGGGAGATCCTACAGTCATCCAATCTCAAGAGCTTCACCTTCAGTGAACTCAGGAGTGCTAATAGAAATTTCAGGCCTGATAGTGTTTTGGGGGAAGGTGGATTCGGGTCCGTCTTTAAAGGTTGGATTGATGAGAACACCTTAACTGCTACTAAACCTGGAACTGTGATTGTTACTGCTGTTAAGAGGCTCAATCACGAAGGGTATCAAGGTCACAAAGAATGGTTGGTAAGTATACTATCCCCGTAAAATTACATTGTTGTTTCTGTATGTAAATTTGTTACATATCCTGCTTCTACACCAAAACTCAATTTAATAATGAGTGATCGGGGGTGACTTTTTTATCCTCTAATATGCCTTTGAAGATTGAGTGCATAGTTTTAGACTTTAAAGCTATCTTGATGTTATCATTTTAATATGTGCATATTCATGGTATAATCAAGGTTACATTGTAAGAGTTTTTATTGACCATTGTTCCTTTATGAATTTCACAGGCTGAAGGAACAATTACAAGTCATCCTCTTTAAAAATAGTTCCAGATTTTTGTGACAAAATTGTCTTGCTCAATTTAGATGATAAGTTTTTGGGTGGTTATAAATGACACTTGAGGTGTCAAATTATCCTAGGCTGAAACCTTTAATTACTTGTTGAAAATAAATGAAATTTCCTTGCATTTGTTCCCTCTTTAAAGATTCGGGGTTCTGATTGTAAGTGGCATCCACTTTTCTTGCATGATGGAGAGTATAGTTATTGTCATCAATATTTATTGATTCTATAAAGATATAAAGTATACACTGCTTTAATCAATGTCTGGTTCATGTTTTTTGATGGTTGGTGCAATGGTACAGGAGATGTTGGTCTTGGATGGTTGACTACATGGAAGATGGCTCTTTACACATTGATTAAGCAGCTTATCAACCTTGTTGACGCTGATCATGAAGCTGGTTTCGAAGGTGGTCTCTACAGTAACTTTTCCGTATATTTGTAGGTTCATCTTATTACAAGTTCTGTTTATTTGTGGATTTAACTTTTCTGTTTATTACGAGTACTCACAAAGGATTTTTAGGTTCTGCTCATATTGGATGTTCTTCCATCACAACGTGGAATTATATCGGATATGAGGTATATTTAGTTCTATTTAGTGTGACATTAATGAAGATACTGAAGATGGTATCTACTTAGTTAACTAATTCATACTAAAATTGTTAATATTTCTTATGTTGAGTTATGCTATTATTCATTTGTTCTTTTTGTTACTTGCAGGTGAAGATTAGAAGCTAATTTTTTGTTGATGGAGCAAACTTAGAAATTAAGTGGATGAGATTGTTATAAGACTTTATATGCTTATTATATATCAGTATGGTACTCTTGACATTTTAACTATTTTGTAATTTGACATGCTTGTAATACTTCATTAATTTTTAATATGATTGAAGTGTTATAAATAAATTATTAAGTGTGAATTGTCTATTGAACTCCCCCCACTCTTTCCACATTCTCCACCACCACCACTGCATTCATTCATATTTATTCATATGTAATAATTATGTAATTGTCTCTTTGTATTCTTTGTAAGACTATAAATAGGCCATTGGGTGAATCATTTGTAGATAGATGAAAAACCTATGAATGAGAATAATCTTCTTTTCTCTCGTCTCTATTTCCTTTGTTTATTGTTTCTATAATTTTATAAGACGTTATCAGCACGAGTCTCTATCTTTCGAGTCTCAAGTTCATCCGAAGAAAAAGAAAAATGTTTGGTCTTATATATGTAAGTATGTTAATCTCAAGTTCATCTTATTATTATTATTTTTTTTTAACTTTTGATCATTTCCTTAAGATCAATATAACTTAGTATGCTCTACACTCGCCATTTTTTATGGATCTTGTGTATCAGAAAAGTTATATTTTGAGCTCTTTTTTTATTTCTAATTATGCATATAATTTCATTATGTTCTTATTTTTCAAAGCTCTTGATAATAACCGACAAGAATTACTTGTCATGAGTTTTGGATGTTGAAATTCATTTGAATACCGAAAGTCTGAAAGAGACAATTGATGGATTCAAAGAATCATCGAAATGAGATCATACGAAAGCTATAATTTTCTTTTGTCACAATCTCCCTAAAGGAGTGAAAGATGATTGTATCAAAATCAATGATCTTGAAGATCTCTTGAAATTTAAATAAAATATTGTTCTTCTAGCAAAAGGAATTATTTGAGAATTTGATATATCAAAATTATAGATCCCGAAGATCTCTCGAAATGAAGAAAATATTGTTTGTATAATAACAATACAATGAGTATGAATTGATGACGATCCTGTAGATCTAAATATGCATAACTGTGGCTAACTATAAATGTATGGAAAAATGACGATTTCGTCTTATATATTAGACATGCTCCATTCCCCGAAGTGAATTGTGATGCTATATAATTGTTATAGTGATTTTAGCCATGACGGTACCCATCATCGTGGCCCTAGATGTGGATCTGGATAATGAAAAGAAAATAAAATGTATAAACAATCCATCATTGACGTATGATGCAAGACCATCGGTCACGTACCTGTAGTACGGTAATGTATTTCTTGATCTATATCAAGGATCATTAAAGAATAAAGGAAAGAATTAACTGATGGTCATAACCTCATTGATATGATACACTTAAAGGTGGCAGATTTCTTTGTCCATTCTGAAGATGGAAGTGATAATCACTATAAGTGATAAATATACTATCCTGAAGATAAAAAATCATGATCACCAGAAGTGATGAAAATGATTTATCATTTCAAGTTACTTTATTTATAAGTTTTGTTTTTATTGGCATTTTTTTTCTCTTTATCTAGATTATGAATATGTATCAATCCAAGATCTAAGTTGGGAATATATGTCTTGTAGACAGTGTTGCTACACACACCATTCTTAAAGATAAGAAATGTTTTTCTAATCTGAAAAATGATCAAGCACATGTCAATACCATATCAGACTATGCAAAGATAATTGAAGGCTCCGGAAGAGCAAATTTTATAATGCCAGAAGGCACAAAATTCATAATTGAAAATGCATTATTTTCGTCTAAGTCTCAAAGAAACTTATTAAGTTTTAAAAATATTCGTCTAAATGGATATCATATTGAGACTATGAATGAAAGAGGTATTGAATATCTTTGTATTACCTCAATTATGATGGGCAAAAAAGTGTGTGTTAGAAAAATTACCAACTTTCTCATTTGGATTGTATTATACATATATAAGAATGGTTGAATTATATCACAGTAAACCCGAAATTTACTGATATTGTAAACCATAAGTTTACAAAGATGGTTAAGGTTTGGCATGACCGGTTAGACCATCCCGATTCATTACTGATGCGAAAATAATCGAGAAATCATGTGGTCATTCATTGAAAAACCAGAAGATTTTTCAATCCCATGAATTTTCTTGTGTTGCTTGTTCCAAAGAAAAGTTAATTACAAGGTCCTCACCAGCCAAAATAAAGAACGAATCACTATCATTTTTAAAACGAATTCATGGTGATATATGTGGTCCGATTCATCCCCCGTGTGGACCGTTTCAGTATTTTATGGTTCTAATTGACGCATCAACTCGATGGTCACATGTGTATTTATTATCATCTCGTAATTTGGCTTTTGCAAGATTACTTGCACAAATAATTCGGTTGCGGGCACATTTTCCTGATTATCCGATAAAGACAATTCGTCTTGATAATACTGGTGAATTTACATCCCAATCTTTTATGAATTATTGTATGTCAATTGGGATAAAAGTGGAACATCCAGTAGCCTATGTTCACACTCAAAATGGTTTGACAGAATCATTTATAAAATGGATCCAATGGATTGCTAGACCAATGCTTATGAAATCAAATCTCCCCGTTTGGGCCTGGGGACATGTTGTTTTACATGCAGCACAACTTATACGCATCCGGCCAACCAGTTATAATGATAATTCTCCCTTACAATTGGTTCATGGTCAGGAACTAAATATTTCCCATTTACGAAATTTTTGGATGTGCGGTATATGTCCCAATTAATCCACCACAACGCACAAAAATGGGACCTCAAAGGAGGGCGGGAATATATGTTGGGTATGAATCTCCATCTATAATCAAGTATATTGAACCGACGACTAGAGATTTGTTTACTGCAAGGTTTGTAGATTGTCACTTTGATGAATCACTCTTCCCAATATTAGGGGGAGATAATAAACAGTTGGAAAAAGAGATTTCATGGAATGAATTATCATTGAAAAGTTTAGATCCTCGAACAAAAGAAAGTGAATTAGAAGTTCAAAGGATAATTCATTTGCAAGGTATTGCAAATCAACTGCCAGACGCATTTACTGACCACAAAAGAGTAACAAAATCTCATATTCCAGCTGTAAATGCTCCTGTCAAAATTGATGTCCCTGAAGGACAACCTATAATTGCTAGTGAGACTAAGGCACGCTTGAAGCGTGGTAGACCACTTGGTTCCAAAGATAAACATCCTCGAAAAAGAAAAGGAGCAAATAACCATGATTGTCAAATCGAGGATGTCTCTCCAGAAGAGACCATTGACATAGTTAATAATGAAGAGAATTAGGTACCTGAAATTAATGAAAATGAAGAGATCTAGATTAACTATGTCATTACGGGAAGAAGATGGGACCGGAATAATATAATTGTCGACAATATTTTTGTATATAATATAGCGCGCGATATCATAAATGAAAACGAGGATCATGAACCTACCTCTGTGGAAGAGTGTAGAAATAGAAATAATTGGCCAAAATGGAAAGAGGCAATTAAGTCTGAATTAGACTCATTTGAAAAACGAGGAGTTTTTGGACCTACAGTCCGAACACCAAAAGAGATCAAACCAGTAGGCTATAAATGAGTATTTGTACGAAAAAGAAATGAACGAAAGGAGATTACTAGATATAAAGCACGGCTTGTCGCACAAGGTTTTACCCAGATGCCTGGTGTTGATTATGAAGAGACATATTCTCCTGTGGTGGATGCAATAACATTTCGATATTTGATATATCTGGCAGTGCATGAAAGACTTGAAATGCGCCTCATGGATGTGGTCACGGCCTATTTGTATGGTTCGTTGGACCATGATATATATATATATGAAAATCCCTGAAGGATTTAAAGTGCTAGAAGCACATAATGATAATTCCCGGAAAATTTACTCAGTTAAGTTAAACAAAGCGTTATATGGATTGAAACAATCAGGACGGATGTGGTATAACCGTCTGAGTGAATTTTTAATAAAAGAGAGTTATAATAATGATCCTATATGCCCATGTGTGTTTATAAAAAGTTTAGGATCAAAATTTGTTATAATTGCTGTTTATGTTGATGATTTAAATATCATTGGAACTCCAGAAGAGTTATTACAAGCAGTGCAATGTTTAAAGAGAGAATTTGAAATGAAAGACCTTGGAAAAACACGATATTGTTTAGGTCTTCAAATTGAACATTTGAAAGATGTGATTTTCTTGCATCAATCCACTTATCTGGAAAAAGTACTTAAAAGGTTTTACATGGATAAAGCTCATCCCTTAAGTACTCCCATGGTAGTGAGGTCATTAGATGTTAATAAAGATGTGTTTAGACCTCGTGAGGAACATGAAGTACTACTTGGTCCTGAAGTACCATATCTTAGTGCCATTGGAGCATTGATGTATCTTGCTAACAATACACGTCCTGATATATCTTTTGCGGTAAATTTTTTGGCAAGATATAGTTCCTCACCAACTCGAAGACATTGGAATGATATGAAACATATATTTAGATATCTTCGAGGGACCATGGATATGGGCTTGTATTATTCTAACCTGTCCAAATCAGATTTAGTTGGGTATGCAGATGCAGTCTGATCCACATAAAGCCCGATCTCAATCAGGATATGTGTTCACCTGCAGAGGAATAGCAATTTCATGGTGTTCTACAATGCAAACATTAGTAGCAACTTCAACTAATCATGCAGAAATATTGGCAATCCACGAGGCAAGTCGTGAATGTGTTTGGTTGAGGTCGATATCTCAATATATCTGGAGAATGTTTGGCCTTTCAGTCGATAAAGATATCCCCACAACCTTATTGCATAGCTCAGCTAAAGGATGGCTACATCAAAGGTGATAAAACAAAGCATATCTCACCAAAGTTCTTCTCCACTCATGATTTTCATTAAAAGGGTGAAATCATTGTTAACCAAATAGAATCAAGCGACAATCCAGAAGATTGCTCGCTGTGACCCTATCACCCCAACTTTTGGAAAGGTTGGTAGAATTGATCGAGATTTGAGATACGACTTTTGAAAGTCCTAATCGGATGATCTCGTCAGGAGGAGAGATGATATGCGCTGCACTCTTTTTCCCTTCACCAAGTTTTGTCCCACTGGGTTTTCTTGGTAAGGTTTTTAACGAGGTAGCATCTTCATTGCATATCATTGTTAAAGATTATGTATTCTTTTCCTTCACTAGGGTTTTTTTCATTTGGGTTTTACCTAGTAAGGTTTTAACGAGGCATATTCTTATTTACATTCAATAGACATTCAAGGGGGAGTGTTATAAATAAATTATTAAGTGTGAATTGTCTATTGAACTCCCCCCACTCTTTCCACATTCTCCACCACCACCACTACATTCATTCATATTTATTCATATGTAATAATTATGTAATTGTCTCTTTGTATTCTTTGTAAGCCTATAAATAGGCCATTGGGTGAATCATTTGTAGATAGATGAAAAACCTATGAATGAGAATAATCTTCTTTCCTCTCGTCTCTATTTCCTTTGTTTATTGTTTCTATTATTTTATAAGATGAAGTTTAATTTTATTTAATTTTGTTTCATAAACACATTTATTTATTTTATTGTGTATTTAGTTTATAATTGGATTAATATTATGAAAGAAAATATTAAATTAACATAAGCGTAATTAATAAGAAAAAATTTTGTTTAGTGTGATGGGTATATATTCAAATATTTGGATGCGAAAACCATCACGAAAACCTATAGCAATGGAGTTTCAACCGTGGGTATAGGAAAGCAAGAGGTAATGCTAAAACCTATACCAACGGATACGAAACCGTGGGTATAATATCGAGGTTTTGTCCAATGGGTGAAAAAACCGTTGCTATAGGAAAATATGTCTGTCGGTATAGGCTTTACGGGTTATACCTACGGTTTTCCACTTTTTACCCACGGATTTTTGCTGTCACTATATGTCAAATTCCTTGTAGTGAGTATTATTGTTTGGGCCCATAAAGCCCAATCCAACCAAGCCCAAACCCTAGAGAGTAGGGTTAGACTTGACCGACCAATATGCAAGGTGGGTAAGGGGAGATTTGGTTGAGTTTGATTTGTAAAGAAATAAATAATTTTGGTTATGGAAGACTATAATTAAAATCATTAAATTGGGGGATTGAAATGAATAGTTCCAAAAACCTAACTACTAGCCACAGCTCTAGAATTTTTGGAGGAGGAGTTTTGCTTTTGAGTTTTTTATTCAAGATTGGACTTTTGAGGTGGGTGTTTCTTATTAAACTAAAGTTTGTTTTTATTTTATGAATCTAGTATGACAAGTTCTAGTTGTAAATAATATACATGTAGGTTTGTGTTGATGTATTGTAGACCTTTATATTAGTCATGAAGAACTATTGTGTTATGATGTTCGTGAAATATAACTATGCTAATTAAAGACTCATATCATGCGAAAGAATGCACTTTTGATCCTAAATATCATGCTTTATGAAGGTAGAATTGGTTATTAATGTGCTTGTTAACTTCATAATATAACACTTATAGAAGCCATAAAAATATTAATATTTCATGATTTAAATCTCAGTTTTATTGGAATTATTTTATTGTGTTGTTTATGATAAATTATTGAGATTAAAGTTGATGAAACGGATAGAGTCCAAAGACTCCAGCCATACAATCGTATTAATAATCAATAGATTACATGAAGGGTTTTACCAGAGGTAAAACAAAATACCAGAATGGAAAGTCTATATATAGAGAACCGAACAACAACTCGACAATAAATCAGGGAATACAAAAATATGAACTAAGCAGCAGAGGAGCATGCCGCAAGAAAACGACCGCAATAGTACCACGCGCCACTAGCTGCGCGAGTAGGAAGCAAGCCTGAAGCTACGGGCTGAAGGATAGCGCACAAAGACCAGGCGATCCACAGAGCCCACATCAACCAAGCCAAGCAGTTAACAACATACCAAACAGCAGACAAAAAAAAGCACAGCCCAGAAAAGGAAAAAAGCTAGGCAAAGAACAATGCAAACATAATCGCCAACAGAGGGGATATGATGGGGGAAGAAAAGGGAAGCGAAGAAGAGTTCCCAGGAAGAGAAAAGAAAAATAAAGAAGCGCAATAGTGAACTCCATACACACACACTGATGGGTCGCACAGACAGACAGTGGGCGAACCAAACTCCACAAGCAAGATGGACTCCAAGTCCACCCTCCTAATACCACAACAACTCAAGGGGCACCCCCAGAGATCCACATCAAGACTGAAACACATAGAGATGACGCGCACTAAAAAACACAAGCTATGCTGCAAGAATCGCAGCAAAAACGAAACCAGAGGAACAGACAGAATTAGATGTTACAATCAGACCAAGCGCACAGCACAGAAAACAGATAAACATCATAGGAAAGAAAAAACATAATAATCTCCAGCCAAAGAAGTAATAGGGAGAGCAGAAGAGAGTAATAGAAGCCCAACTAAGCTATACAAACCACTACCAAAAGAGCAGTTGGAATATAAGCATCAAGCACAATCAAAGCCAGCAAAAACAATCCCTACGCCAACAAAAAAACAAGAGCCCGTTGGGATACAAAGAGAAAGATACGGCTGGAGAACAGCCAGCCAAAACATCAGCTAAGGCAACCAAGAAACTGCCCGGAGTTAACCCTGCAATACACAACAAGAGAAAAGAGAAAAAGTATGTAAGAAAGATAGAAGCATGAGAGAAAGAAAACTATAAGAAGTACTATAAAGCTTGAAGATTTTTTAGACAATTAAAAGATTGCAACAGTTTTTGAAATGCCATTGAGGCGTTCTCTTTGAAAGCTGGGCTAGAAGCCCAGAGATTGAACCGGAAAAAGAATTCGTCGATAATAGCCGCAATCGGTTTGCGTCGATGACGGAATAACCTACAGTTTCTTTCCTTCCATGTAATCCAAATGATGGTGTGAGTAGCTAGAATCCACGCACTTCGAAACATACTGTTCGAAGGCGTTAAAGACCAAACAGATGATAATTGGAAGGGAATCACCCTCGTATTCCAAGCTAAGGTATTAATCTTCCAAAGGGGGAGAATGAAAGAGCATTGAATGAAAAGGTGGTTGACGTCTTCCGGGAATTGGTCGCACAGCGGGCAAAGTTGCCCCCAGGCTAAGTTTCTTTTGTTGAGAATCTCGACAGTGAGAAGTTTGTTATTAAAGGCTAACCAAGTATTGATTTTGACTTTAATAGGGACACTGGAATCCCAAATGAAATGCGATGAAGAAGATCGCGTTCCTCTAGAATTGAGGAAACGATAAAAAGAGTTAACCGTGAAGACTCCCGACGCAGTCCAGCGCCAGGAGATGCCCTCGAGAGGGAACCAAGAGTAGCCATTGAGGAGACTTAAGAGGTTATTGAACTGTTCAATGAGTGGAAAGGGGAGTTCAATAATGAAGGGAATCAACCAGTGCCTCACATTATTAATAAGAAGAAAAGACTCTGCTACCATGGCAGCCGGGAGCGCAGCCAATCAGAATAAGGAAGCGAATGCAGAAGATAGTTTGATGTTACCGATCCACAAGTCGGACCACAGACCAACAGTGGTCCCGTCAGAGCAAGATCGAGAAATGCTACACTGGAAAGCATTAGACGCTTTCCAAATACCTTTCCAGAAAGGTGAGGCATAACGCGAGGTGGAAGGAGGGAATTCCCACCAATTGGAAGAGGATCGATAATTTTTGATGCAACGAATCCAAGGGAGGTGATTAAGGTTGTGGAATCTCCACAGCCACTTGCCTAGAAGGGTGATATTATGATCCCTAAGGTCCAGAACGCCGAGCCCTCCTTCAACTCTAGGAGAACAGATGAGTTTCCAATTGGCTAGATGCGAACCAGGGTTATAGATAGAGGATCCCGACCAGAGGAAGTTACTCCTGATCTGATCGATCCTTTTGATCACCCAGGAAGGTAGGAAAAAGAACGACATCATATATTGGGGCAATGCTGAGAGAACTGAATTGATGAGGATTAATCTACCACCTCGAGAGAGGACTTTGCCGGACCAGACAGAGAGTCTAGACTCCACTTTGTCAATCAGTGGAATCCAGTCAGCTCTGAGGAGTTTACCCCATCTGAGAGGGATTCCAAGATAGGAGATTGGAAAGTTGGCGATGGGGCAATTAAAGAAATTGGAGACCTCTGCCTGACGATTGGGGGATCCGCTCAGCCAAAGCACAGAGGATTTTTGGAAATTGATAGATAAACCTGATGCCAATTCAAAGCAATAAAGGACCAGTTTCAGGTTACGAAGAGAGTGAAGGTTAGGCTTGGAGAAAATAATAGTGTCGTCAGCGTATTGGAGATTTAGAACACCCTCAAAATGGGGAGAAGAACCAAGGCCCTCAATCATTTGCATGTTCCAAGCATTCCTGAGAAGTCTGCTAAAGACATCAGCAACCAGAGAGAATAGAAGGGAAGAAAGGGGATCTCCTTGGCGGAGACCGCATTTCACTTTAAATTTATGGCCCTCTGAACTGTTGATATAGATTGCAGAGGTGCCGGAATAAAGACTTGATTTAATCCAGGCAACCCATTTGGGGCCAAATCCCCTGAAGGAAAGAATGTCCAAAAGGAATTCCCAATTGACATTGTCATAAGCTTTTTGAAAATCTAACTTCAGAAGGATACCCTCCTCTCGGGATCTATGAAAATGGGAAATGATTTCCTGCGCTGAGGCCACGCTATCAAGGATGAATCGGTCCTTGATGAAACCCGACTGAGCAGAGTCAATGAGGGGGGAAATGATGGCACTCAGCCTAGTCGAGAGGACTTTCATAATGATTTTAAAGGAAGTGTTGATCAGGCTAATAGGCCTAAAATTGGTCAACAAATGAGCCCCCGCAACCTTAGGGATAAGAACAATGTGAGCGTAATTAATGCGGTCAAAAGAGAAGTGACCCTGATGGAGATCCCGAAACAATTTGAAGAGATCATCCTTGAGCCAATTCCAAAATCTCTGGAAGAAAAAGGGCAGGGAAGCCGTCAGGACCTGGGGCTGAGTCGCTTTTTAAAGCAAACACCGCCGAATGAATCTCCTCCATAGAGAAAGGAGCTTCGAGGGATGAAAGATAGTGAGATTGATTGCCATAAAGTTGGAACCAATCGAGCTCAAGGGTGCGGTGTTTATTCGAACCAATGAGGTTTTTATAGAAGTTAAGGAATTCCCGATGGATTTCTCCATCGGTTGACACCTCACCCCCTTGAACAGAGAGAGAATAAATACGGTTACAACGTTGCCTATGGGAGGCAAAGTTGTGGAAGAAAGCGGTGTTAGCGTCACCCTCTTTCAACCATCTAATACGAGCCCTTTGAGCCCATTTAGTGTGATCTTGCTGGAGAATATTAGCATAGTCCTGCTTGCAAGAAAAACGCTCAGCACGGGCGGCTTCCGATAAAGGTTGAAATTCTTCCATCTTGTTAATGGAATCGATAGTTTGGAGAAGAAAATTTTTGAGGAAGACAGTACTGTGATGCCTCTCGGATCGCCAGATTTTGCACCCGTGTTTGATAGCATGAAGTTTTAAGAGAATGTTACCCAGGCCCGAGGATCCCGTAATAGAGGCTAGACATTCCCCCACCAGACTAACGAAAACCTGGTCTTGCAACCAAAATTTTTCAAAGCGAAATTTGTGCTGGTGGTGGAAAGGGAAAAGGGACGACAGAGAAATCGGGCAATGGTCAGAAGAAGGATTAGGGAGCGCCTGAACGGAAGACTGGGGGAATGGGTTAATCCAGGATAGGGAGACAAGAAAGCGGTCAAGTTTGGCTAAGGAGGGAGGTTGACGCTGGTTTGACCAAGTAAAAGATTTACTAGGAATCGGTAGATCGGATAATTGTAAGGTGCAGATGCAGTCATTGAAAAAGCAGGATTGGTTGAAAGAAACAGCAGGGTTAGATCTTTCATAAGCAAAGCGAGTGACATTAAAGTTCCCGCATAAGAAACAGAGGTCAGATAAGAAGGGTTGTAAAGATAGAAATTCATTCCAGAATAAAGGTCGTCTCTCCGCTGTCGAAGGGCCATAAACCGAAATAACATTGAGAGGGCAATTGAAAAGGGTCCAATGAAGTTGAATAATAAGAAAAAAGTTAAGGCGTTGAATAGCAACTAGAGAAAAAGTCGATTCTTTGAAGCCGACAAGGATCCCTCATCTCGAACCTATGGCATCCAGAGAAATCCACTTCGAAATAAGGGAACCGCCTAGGTTCCGATAGATAGAGATGGAGGGTGAATCCAATTTGGATTCTTGAATAGCGATTAAGTCGCAACGGGAAGAGGATATAAGATCAAAAATTGCCCGTTGTTTAGACGGGCAATTCAATCCACGAATGTTCCAGGAGACGCTAATCATGGGGCTGAATATGCTCCATGACTCTACGACGTTCCAATTTTCTAATGGCACAAATACTATGAGGGTCCGCGGGGTTTAGGAGAAAACTCATATTATGTGCGAGGGAAGCAATTTTAACATCAGAGAGCGAGTCGAATATGGGAAAATAAAAAGATCCGAACTGATTATTGGGAGTTGGGATGTGGTCCGAAGAAGTCTGAGATAAAGAGAAGTGAGGTCCACTCGAGTGAGGATCACTTGAGATCAGCTCATTGAGCACCGGAGCAATTTTCTTTTTAATGGCCAACAGGCGAGCGCTAGATCTAATGAAGCGCTGAGAGGAATTTGAGGGTTTGCAAACCTCAAAATCAGAGCACCTCGACTCCAAGGAAAGAGAGGGGAGAAAGGGAGAAGAGTTTGTTGTGGAGGGGCGAGAAGTGACCGGGGTAGAATCCGAAGCTAAGAACTTAGCATTGCCAGAAGATAGAGATAGGGGAGAGAAGTGAGTCGGAGACTCCAAGGGCCTTCGGATATTCGTATCGGCAAATGGAGAAGTCCAAACACGATACAAAGATCCAAGGCTAGCAGGTATCGCAAGGACAAGGTCCCGATGGGATACGTTAACTAATTGGACCAACACAGCCAGATGTAATAATTTAAATAAACAGAACGCGTAGACAATAATGAAATAAGGAAAATGATTGGCTAAAGGAAAAGGAAATACCTGTTTGTCTTGCGTAGCTCTATTGAGGTCCTCTTCTTCTTCTAGAAGCAGAGGATCCTCATTAATCCAAGAAGAGACTTTGGAAGACTTCGAAGATTTGAGAATGGCAAGTTCGAATGCTGGCTCGGCTCGCTTGGGAGTAGGAAAATGGGCGATCTGTTGAAATTGCTCCCAATCCGAAGCAAAGTTGGGATTGACCTCCCACTCAGGCCAAGGAGAGGAAGAGGACTTGCCTTTAGCTATAGATGAAGAGGTCGCAAGCGGAGCAGTCGAGCTAGGAACTGAAAACTGAAAGACTTTAGGGGGCGAAGTTGGGGTGACAGAAGATTTAATAGGCGTAGTAAGAGTGGAAGAAGAGGAACCCTTCGCAGGGTTAATATCAGGGTTGATCCACACAAGGTTAGGCGCTTTAGAAAGGGAAATCTTAGGAACTGGAGGGTGAGCTGCAGGCCTGGGGGGATGAGAAAATTTGCTGCGCGCGGAACCCCCACGGGGAACTTTCACAGCAGGGGAATAAGTTTTCACAGGAGAATCGTGACCAGGGTGAAAAGGAGCCTTAAGATCATCTTCAAATTTCGGTACAATAGCCTCAGATAGGGAGGTAGGGAGTGGCGCAATCGAGGCCGACGACTCGTGGTAATGAGCGGACACAGAATAAGAGGATAAACCGTCTGATAAGCAAATGCCTCAATACGGGGAAGGGATTTGGTGCAGCGAAAGATCGCTTCAATTTGCACACAGCCAGAAGCAAGCCACGCTTTAGAGCTAATGCTGACTAAATCACCAATACATTTGGCCATTTCACCCACCAAATGGGGAGAATCACAGAAAGGAGGAAGACCCACTAAAGAGACTTTAGTATCAACGACATCAGAACCCTGAGATAGAGAAGGGATCTTCACCCATTGGCGGACAGAGAGATTGATGGAGCCGATAGTAAGGGAGGGAGACGCAATCAAATCTTCCAGTAATTTTGGAGAGGGACAACGGATCACCATGTCACCATTGGAACAGTTGTAAAGAACCCACTCCCAATCCTTGATATTACAGAAATTGCTAAGGAAGGAATTGAGAGTGAAAAAAGGAACCACACCTCCTGAGAACGAAATCGCACCGTACGTACTGAACGACTTTAGACGATCCGAAAGCACAGATTTAGAAACGAAGACTTGAGTGACTTGCTGTTTGGGAGGAGGATGAGAAGAAGTAGCCGAAGACACCTTCAGAGGCAGAGAACGCTCAGGGATGCGGAGGTCCGAAGAAGGCATGGGGAGCAATGGGGGTTTGGGAGAAGCATACTGCTTACGGGATTTAGATGGTTTAGAAGGGGGAAGCTTGCTGTGAAGAGAGGTGAGATCCACAGCGCTTATAACTTGATCGGAGATCAACGCGGCCATGGGAAGCCCCAGTATTTTTTGAAGCGCAAAGCAGTGCTGTTGCGCATGCCCATCTTTGAGGCAGAAGAGGCATTTCATTTTGTTGGGGCAATGGATTTTGATATGGCCGCGCTCAAGGCAACGGAAACAAATCGGCCAGGAGCTGAGAGAACGAGAGGAATTGGACGAGGAAGATGAACAGGTGAGATTAGGAGGGCGGGAGATTGTAGTGGAAGATAAAGAGGGAAGCTTCGCGAAATAGTTCCTAAGCGGATGGGAGAAGCCCGCACCAGAAACTTTAGTGGGCTCAGGTTTGAAAAGAGAGGTAGTATTGTTGTTGTTTGTTTTTCTTTTTTTAACCCCCTCAACCCAAGAAAGGTCCATGGGCCTAGAGATACAAGGCCCACACAAGAAAGAAATCCACAGACTGTGAGAGAAGAGAGAGGAAGATGAGAGAAGAAATCGTGCGTAATGGCGATACGCTAGATAGAGCCAGGAGCAGAAGAAAAGAGAGGATCTCAGCCAGAATCCTCCCAAAGGAGGAGAAAATAAAAGCACACTAATACACACAGAGATCTCACGGTGATAAGGAACCACCTCACAACACCCAGGGGGCGAGCGAAAGCCAGCAAAATGCACAAGAGAACACAATAGAGAAGAAATAAAATCACAGGGAACAAAGTGAAAATAAAGAGTAAAATAAAGAATACTTACAGTGCACAAGTAGACAGCACTTCTGAGAAAGGGAGGAACCTGATGTTGCCGAACAAAACTCCTCCGAAACACTGAGATGGCGCAAGGCAGGGTCAGAGCGAGAAGGACCTCAGGCTGGAGGAGGGGCCACGCCTCGAAGAGGATAAAGAGGAATAGCCGGGGAGATTGCTCAGCACTTAGGGCGAAGAGAGGGGGAGAGAGGGGAGCACACCGGCAAAGAAAGGGGGAGAGAGGGGATCACACCGGCGATCTGCAAGGGCGGAGCTGAAATTAAAAGGGTTTGGAGAGAAGAAGCCGAAGAACAACTTTTGTGAAGGAAGGAAGGGGATCGGATGAGCCCAGGAGCTAGATCGGAGCGAGGAAGGGGAGGGGGGATGCTTAGAGAAAAATCGCCTTTTTTATTGAGATTAAAGTTGACTACTTATTGTTTAAAAATCCTAGTTTTTGTTGGGTTTGATCAATGTGTTATCAAACCCTAAAGCATATCGGGTCTGAGGTTGTTGGGACTCGGGTCAGTGATCTGTTGGTCCGGGTATGCAGGTCTGGTTTGGATGTCGGGTCTGTAAGTAGGCTCGGGTAGGGCTGTATTTGTTTGCGGGTTTGGGTCAAATGTTATCGGGTCTGGATTTGTTTTGGGTGCGGTTGCACGTGAGTACAGGCTCAGGTTTTGTTTTAGATTAAGGGTTTAGATTAAGAGTTGTGGTGATTTAATTAAGATCTGATTGTTGTTTAAGTTAGGACTTTGTTGATTAAATTGAGACTTGGTTTTGATTAAGATTAGGAGTTGAATTTAATTAATTAAGAGTTGATTAGTTTTAGTTTCAGATTCGGTTAATTTCAGATTTTAAATGTTTGTAATTTCATATTTAGATGTGTATAATTTCAGATTTAGAAGGTGAACCATTTCAAATTTTAGAGATCTATTAATTTCATATTTAGAGGCTTATTAATTACAAATTAAGAGTTGACTAATTTTAGATTTAAGAATTGATTAATTTCATATTTGGTTTAATTAAATTTTAGGTTTGGATTGAATATTTAGTAGAGAACTAGAATCAGGTTAAGAAAGATTTATTTAATTGAATTAAAGTAGTTAAGACTAGCTCTCTTAATTTTAATAATTGATAGAGTTTAATGTTATGTAGAGTGGAGAATTGTAAGAGGATAGTGATGATTATGGGATTAGACTTGTGAGAGGCAAGTGCATCCGTTGAGCTGTGTTTGGGTTTAGGATTCTCCGAGATGTGAGAACTCTTGTTATTTATTAGTTGACTAGGTTTGCCCATTGACACGTGCCTACGGCACGTCTTTGGAACAGTGCACCTTGTTTGATCATATAAAATATTTTTGGAGGTCCAGCAAATTAATTGAAGTAGCAAACATATTATATAAGAAACTTTTGGGGGTCCAGCAAAAAACATATTATATGATTTTTTTTTTGGATTTTTTGAATTATTTTTAAAGTTTGTAAAATTTAATTTTTTTTTTAGTTTTTTTAATTTTTAATTTTTTAGAAAATTTTAAAATTTTCATTTTCTTAATTTTTTGAATAGAAGAGGGAGGGAAAGAGAGGAAAAAAAATAAATAAATATAGAAGTTGTTTTGGGTGGGGTATTTGAATTTGAATTTTGGGGGGAAACTTTGGGGAAAAATATGTTTTGTGAGGTTAGATCTGGACCTTTGATTTTTGAGGGGATTGAAGGAGAGCCACTTGATAGCTTTCTTTGTGTTTTATTATATAGATTTAGTAGTGTGGTCATAGATAACCATAGAGTGCTTGGGAGTACGACAACCTAGTTGAATAGAGTTCTAACGGCTGAGTAGGACCCAGGGTGCCGACAAGATTGTGGTTTTAGGAATGAGCCAGATTGGGATAGTATCCCAGTATTACTGTTGAGTTAAGTCTGGTAGGGTTATGCTAGCTCTAATTGAGGTTTGTTTTTTCTTTTGATCTAAGAATATGCACTAGAAGGGAGTTGTGCTGAAGCATGAGCAAACATGAGTAAGGGCTCCTATATAGTCAGGAGGTGGATTTCGGGAGTAGAGCGACGCTTACGGGATGTTCACGTGAAGTGAGCTTTAGGATTTCGGGACTATATATAATTGGGCGGTGAATTCTGAGATTATGAATGGTCGGGCGGAGAAGCCAGTACACGTGGGATGTCTGAATCTTGTCAAGGTTATAGGATTGCATAGAGAGGGATTAAACCCGACAGTAAGAAGAACCTTAAGGGCTTGCCCTCAGACCTATGTTATATGGGAGTCATAGAATCCGAACAAGTGCGCATCAGAAATTACATTGTGTGCATGTTATTTGTGCATAAGTTTTTAGGATCATGGCATACATGACATTCTTAGGATAGTCACTCTTTTTATATTATTCTACATTCAAGTTGGTTGTTGAGTAATGGAGGATCGCTATAGGTGTTAGCATTGCATCAGCTGTATTCAACTAATGTGCTCAAATTTACAAGTTTTGCATGACTCTTGTCAACGAGTGGTGTGGACGCGAGTTTGTGATGGTTGTTGATGGAAGATTGAGAATTTAATGATGTAATAAGTTGTAATTATTGTGTAAAAATTCCGCTATGTATTGTAAAAAACGATGATGTAATAAAAGTTTTCAATTTTCCTGTGTTTTTGTGTCCTGTTGTACGAAATTGAAGTAAAAGATTTTGGATGAGTTACGAATTACCTGTGTATGAAATTCGGGGTGCTACATGATCAAGCTGTTAATTCTCCTCATGAGTTGGTTTAACTGGTACATTTGGCAAATCAAGCTCAACTACCTCTTGTGAACTATCCATGCTATCTGCAATCTTCTGATCCTCTCGAAAAGTAACATTATGACTTTTGATCAAAATTTTCTCTACTGGATCCCATAACCTGTAACCGAACTCATCATCACCATAACCAAGTAGAATGCACTGAGTAGTTCTCGCATATAGCTTTCGACAATTCTCCATCTATAAATGAACAAAGACCTTACACCCAAAGACCCTTATATGTGCAAAAGTAACTTCCTTGCCACCCCAGACTTTCAAAGGTACTTCTCCACCTAATGAAACTGACGGTAACCTGTTAATAATGTAGACTGCAAAACTCATAGCTTCTGCCCAAAACTCCTTGGAAAGGCCAGCCCAGGACAATATGCTTTAGGCATTTTCCATAATAGAACGGTTCATTCTTTCAGCAACCACGCTATGCTACAGAGTGTATGAAACAATTTTCTCGTGTCGAATGCCACTTTCTACATAGTAGTCCTTGAATTTCTTTGAAATATATTCCCCTCCATTGTCAAATCGGAGAGCTCTCAACTTCCAAGACGTTTCAGTCTCCACCATCACATGTGTAGCGCCTTGAATTTTCAATATGATATCTCAGAAATAGTGGCACAATTTCCAACATCAACCTCAATTGTAATAGTAAACATAGCCAAACACAGATAAAATTTTTAACTTTTATTACATTAATTCTTTACAAAACACAGCGGAAAACAAACACCTTGAATTACAAATTTTTTCTTTTACAACACATTCTTTTACAATTTACAAAAGCCATAACATCAATCTATCTCATGCATCCAAATCCCAAGCTTTAGGTACCTACCTGTAAAACATGAGGCTAGAGATAACCCAAACCCTCAAAACTACAGGGGTCAGCCATAACGGTGTGAGTGACATTTTTAAAAATAATTGCAACATAAATAAAACATAAGATATAGAATCATAAACAATATGTACCAACAGCAAGAATAAATGAAGTAAGAAAATACAATAAATAAAACATGAAAATATCAAGTGAAACTAGGCTAAGTGTCAAATGTAACAAAACAGGAAACAACATGCATGAAAACAAGTGAAGGAAACATCTGTAATATCCCAGACGGATATTACAATGTATAAATTATTATTTTTAAATAAAAATATTTTTTATTGAAATTACTTGGTTTTCTCATTTAAAAAGTTATCTGGACATATATACTAGTATGTATATATAGGTATTGTATCAGTTTTGTGCACTTGTGCAAAATCTTGAAAAACGCATTTTTGAGAAAATGGCTGGAAAATCCCGGACAGGTATTTAATATTATTATTTTATTATTATTTTATTTTTATTTCCAGAATTGAAATATTTTTGGTGGATATCACCTGGTTTTGTTAATAAACGTTATCTGTATATATATACCAGTCTGTATACATCTGTATTGTATCAAATTGGTACTAAAATCTTCCGAGCTGATAATAAAATTTATTTTATTATTATTTTCGGAATTAAATTATTTTTGTACGGATTGAGCGGTTTTACGAATGGAAATTATCAGTATATAAATATATACATACGTAAGCGTATTGTACCAATTTTGTACATTTATACAAATCATGTGGTATGTGTTTTGGACAAAAATATCTTATTTTTGTCATGATTAATTAAAATTGGATGGCTAGGATTTGTTTGGAGGCTTAAACCTAGGGTTAGGAATAATTAAAGTTACATAAGGGTTAGTAGGTGTTTTCTACTAGAACAATCTCCTCCTCCTCACCCCTCCACCTCATCCATCCTTGTCCGACCAAAATGAACCCCAAGGGGTTTTATGCAATTCTGTTGGTGTATTTTGCACTCTCCAACCTCATTTCATCCTATAAATACCCCTCCCCTTCACCGTTTGCCTCATTTACAAGAAAAAAAGAGAAAAAAAGAAAGAGAAAGAAACCCTTAGTGTTCTTCATTTGGGGATTTTCCAAAGGAGTGTTCTTCATTGGAGGTTTTTGTAGTACAAGCTAAGGAGGAAGGAGAAGGTTTAGCTTGGCTAGTCCTTCCTACAAGAGATCTAAGGTGGGGGTTCTCTACTTCTCTTGTTATGTTTTTTGTTCTCTTTTATGTGTTTCTTTCTCATTTTATTTTTGTTATATGTGAAAAAGAACCCATCTTTAAGGGTTAGAAATGATTGTATGTGAAAAGGAACCCATTTTTGATGGTTGTTTGTTGTAGGATAAAAGGAATCCATCTTTATGATGGTAGATGTTGTATGTGTATGTTCTATAACAACTTGGGCTATTTTCTAAGCATATAAATGGTTGAAGGTTAAAAAGAACTCATCTTTATGATGTATTATTGTGTATGTGTGTTCCTAAATAACTTGGACTAATTCCTAAGCATAAGCATGATTGTAGGGATCAAAATGATCCCATGAGAAGGATGGAATGAAAGGACTCAACAAAATCACATAAAGATAGAATCTTGAACTTTGCTATGATTATTGTTGTCCTTATAATTATTTTGAACTACTTGGACTAAGATGGTGCATAAGAACGGTTGAAAATCAAGATGAGGTTTTCTCTATTTTTATTTATGTTGATTCTTGTACTCGTTGTGTGTGTGTGTTCTAAAAAGGACTTGGACTAAATATTAAGTATAAAGTGGTTGTAGGGATCAAAATGATCCCATGAAAAAGATGGATGGTGGAACTTAAATAAAACACATAAAGGTTGAACCTTTAACCTTGTTATGTTTATTGTTGTTATTATGGTTGTTTTGTTGAACTCAAAACTATGACTTGGACTATAACTATGTGCACATAAAGATTAGTAAGGTGAAAATGTTTACTTACCCATTCTAGGGTTGTAAAACTCATCTAGCTTTTTAAGGATAAGTTTTTGTTATATGTTGCCCTCTACTTTGTTAAGAAATCAATCTTACTAACCCTTGTTCATAAAAGGTTGCTCTTATTGTATGTAGGAACTTGTAGGATTGAAGAAATGGGGGTTGTAGTATGTAGACTAAATAAATGTAGTCCTTGTATTATGTAGGACTTATAGATGAAATAAAAGTAAGTTTTGTAATAAGTAGGAGTTGTAATTCATACAAGAGGTAGTTTTTGTAATAATCTAGATAAAGTCTTTAGTCCTTATGAGCTTACATCACGCTTGAGATGAGTAGTTTTTAATAAAAAATCCATGCTTAAGTTGTATACCATGCTTGAGTTGTTGTAGTAAGAAACTCATGTTAAGTTGTATACCATGCTTGAGTTGTTGTAGATTGTTGTAGTAAGAAACCCATGTTAAGTTGTATACCATGCTTGAGTTGTTGTAGATTGTTGTAGTAAAGAAACCCATGCTTAAGTTGTAAACCATGCTTGAGTTGTTGTAGATTGTTGTAGTAAAGAAACCCATGCTTAAGTTGTAAACCATGCTTGAGTTGTTGTAGATTGTTGTAGTAAAGAAACCCATGCTTAAGTTGTATACCATACTTGAGTTGTTGTAGATGGTTGTAGTAAAGAAACCCATGCTTAAGTTGTATACCATGCTTGAGTTGTTGTAGTAAGAAACACATGTTAAGTTGTATATCATGCTTGAGATGTAGTAAAAGATACCATACTTAAGTTGTTGTAGTAAGAAACCCATCATGCTTAAGTTGTTGTAGTAAGAAACCCATCATGCTTGAGTTGTTATAGTAAGAAACATATGTTAAGTTGTATACTATGCTTGAGTTGTTGTAGATTGTTGTAGTAAAGAAACCCATGTTAAGTTGTATACCATGCTTAAGTTGTTGTAGATTGTTGTAGTAAAGAAACCCATGCTTAAGTTGTAAACCATGCTTGAGTTGTTATAGATTGTTGTAGTAAAGAAACCCATGCTCAAGTTGTATACCATGCTTGAGTTGTTGTAGTAAGAAATCCATGTTAGGTTGTATACCATGCTTGAGTTGTTGTAGATTGTTGTAGTAAAGAAACCCATGTTAAGTTGTATACCATGCTTGAGTTGTTGTAGATTGAGATAGTAAAGAAACCCATGCTTAAGTCATAAGCACGCTTAAGTTATCGTAGTTGTTCTAAGTAAAGAACCCATGCTTGAGTTATTGTAGTTGTTCTAAGCAAAGAACACATGCTTGTGTTATTGTAGTAGTTCTAGTAAAGAACCCATATTTGAGATGTATAGTTGTTTTTAGATTCAAAAGAATCCATGCATGTTTGAGTTATATGATTGTAGTGGTTTCGGTTAAATTCTAAAAGGAACCCAAGAGTTTAGCTTGCATGATAACCCAATTGAATTATTGAAATGAACCCATGTTCCATAGTTGTTCTAGTTCGATTTTTAAGGAGAAACCCATGAAACTAGCTCCATGATAGTTCTAGCTCAAATTGGCAAGGAAACCATGCGCTTAGGTTCTAGGTGGTTCTAGCTCAACCTTGAGAAAGAACCCATGAACCTAGTCGCATGTTGTCATAGTTCAAATTTGGGAAAAGAACCCATGAGTTCTAGTTGTATGCGGTTCTAACTGAAATTGGACCATATGATGTGCACATGCTTCATCTTCAATATATGGAAAATAATGGTTGGGAAAGTCACTAAGATTGTTACCTTGGTAAAAGCTCGTCTAGGGTCTTATAGTTACCCTAGAGTTCATCGACATCAAGACTCGCATCCTACTACCTTGGAAACTGGGGATGAATCACACCTCGAGCATCGACGGATCTTAACTGATGTGGGTTGGTCGCGGGCTGAGAGTGTTGACGAGATCCGAGTTAGGGGTAGTGATAGGGTCTCATTGTTACCCTAGGGTTTATCGACCATCAAGACTCACATCTTACCACCTTGGAAACAATGGATAAATCACACCTCGAACGCCGATAGATCTTAACTAATGTGGGTTGATCACTGGCCGAGTATGTTGACGAGATCCGAGTTAGGGGTAGTGAAGAGTGAGGGAGATCCCGTTACCGGTGTCTTGGATCGATAGGGTATGAGTTGGATCGGGATAATCTTAAGAAAGTTCGTATTGAAAACCCCGTGAGATTGTTTGGGGTTTAGTGACATCGTTAGGGTAGTAACTTATAGCTATTACTACTTAACCTTTACTTATTATCATTCTTTCGCTGAAGGAAAGGAGTTGGTGTTAAGGGTGATACCTTATGATCCGACCTGTCCTATAGGCTGACACTAGGCGGTGTTATTGGGTTGTACCCTTCTTCTCAAAGGGATACGATCCGTGCCTTCTCACGAGTTGAGAGCACGGGATTCGTATCTCGTCTATTAATTTCTGAAGTACTATGATAAGGTGGGAGAGATTCCTATTGGAGCTAGGGGGATGGACCCCCGAAACTCCCTCTTGTCTTATATCTATGGGCATGAAGCCATAGACTATGGTCTGGCTAGGGGTGCCACAGGGGATGCTTCGAGCTAACCTGCCGCAGAGACCCCAGGGGTACCACAGGGGATGCTTCGAGCTAACCTGCCGCAGAGACCCCAAGGATTCGTCAAAGATATTTGAGTGAGGCAATAGTGGCAAACATGGACACCAGTATATGACTGCAGTAACAGAAATGGACCGCACCTGCAACCTCATCAATCACGTTGTATCTTCAGAAACAAGTCGAGTATAAGAGTAGAATTCATGGCGCGGGTTCAAATCCCTATACATGAAGAAACGGCTTGAGATGGGGCGTATGTAGTATGGGCTGCATACTGTTCCAGAGACTTGCTTGCATTAGAATAAGAGCATCATCGCATTAGTTAATCGGGTATTAAAGTCTAAGGCATAGCATACACTGATACATCAATTATATATACACGTTTCTCTTTTCATCAATCTGTTTGCTTAAGTGGAGAATCGCTGCTAGTCATCAGCCTTAAAAACGTCAATATATGTACTGACGTCCCCATTTCAATAGGTACCGAATTGCAGAAGTACAGGTACAGGATTCAGGAGGACTCAAGGCGAGAGAAGCAAGAGTCGTTTTCATTTCCACTGCATTATATGTTGTTTACTATTGTTCCATTGTAACAATTTTGTAATCTATTTGTTTGTTGGAAAGCATCCAAGTGAAATACCAAGTGTTGTTCTTTATTCATTGTACTCTGATGTAATATGTTGAAAGTTGTAACACTTGGTGATATGGCTAAAAATAGGATTAAATCGGGACCGTTCACATCGGACACGAATCTTAAAGCTCAGGGGTAAAACGGTAATTTCACATGCAAATGGGTCCGAAGCGGGCACAAGGTCTCCTTCTCACAGATCCAATAACCCGTGAACGGATCCACGTCAACTGGGTACGGGTCCCAACCCGAAACACACTCAGTCCAGAAAAGATAGAATTAGGGTTTCTGATTAATCCTAATCAACGGCTCTGATTCACATCTATCTTTTCACCGGGAATTAAGGGATTACATTCCTAATCTGATTACGAGGATTTTATGCCTTATCAGATCACAGGAATCACATTCCTTATCTGATCTCAACGGCGACTATAAATACCCCCCACCCATCTCCATTAAGAGGTAATCAATCTTTTTCTAGTTAAACGCTCTTTCATAATCATTTCTGGTTACTGACTTGAGCGTCGGAGGGTGCGTCACCAGGATCAACCCCGGTGTCTCGCACTTCCTTGCAGGTGAATGGCGGGAGTCAACGGTCAAGCTCCGGCGGAACAGGTTAGGTGTTTCCTATTCAGGTTTCTCACGAACTCACAAATACTGTCTGTTTGCCCCCACACCGAAATTAGCGGCAACAGATTGACGCCGTCTGTGGGAAAACCATACGAATAGCCTCATCCTCTTCTCGTCGACTAGCTCTTCCCCGGCCATGCCTCCCAGAAAAGTCAGATCTAGAGGGTCCAACCGTGGACCCAACCCCGCTGATCAGCAAGAGGTAGTCCCCGTCCAATCCGTTCCGCAGCAGGGACAACCCCCGCCTCAAGTGGAGGACCCTCTTCAACAAGATCAGCCTCCTCTTCAGAATCAGGAACCCCCCAAGGGTCCCACCGGTCCTCAGAATGCCGGTGCGGGGGGCTCCCGCATGAAGCAACCTTTCCATCAAGACCGCGTCTCCATACACAAAGCCTCTACGGATTCCATAGCCTCTCATAATCCTCAAAACCGGCAGAAGGTGGAGGACTTACGCCACCGTCTGGACGAGAAGCGGGCCCGAAAGGGAGCCTCCCGCCAACAACGTCCGGGTGAGCGATCCCCTCACCGCCAAGACTACAGAAGATCCCCTGTCCGAAGGGGAAGGTGGGAGTCCCCCGAGCATTACAGAAGGAGGCACTCCCCCGCAGATCGGCAACAGCCCAGGAACAATGAGGCACCAATCACCCGTGCCGAGTTCCAGCAGTTCCAAGCAATGGTACAACAGGCACTCAACCTCCGTCAAAACCCTAATGAGCCGAAGGCCCCGTCCCCTCCTCCAGTCCGAAGCCCTCGCCGACGGTCCCCATCTCCTCGTCCCGCTCCTACCAACTCCCGGCGTACCCCAAGTCCTCGTCGCTCCCGAAGTTACCATCGCCGCAGCCCTCGCTCTCCCTCCTACAAAGACGAGTCTAGAGGCTCGGCTGATTACCGTCGGAGGGACGACGCCATGTATCGCCGTCTTCATGAGGTAGAGAGGCGCCTGGGTCAGATAGGTCGAGAAGAAGAGCTTAGGGGGAGGACCCTACGTCCTACTCGACCCCCTTTCTCCCGAACCATTGTGGATGCACCTGTGCCGTTCGGCTTCAAACCTCCCCAATTTGAGACTTACACCGGGGAGACTGACCCCGTTGACCACATTGAGAGCTTCAAGACTCTCATGCTCATCCACCAAGCTTCCGATGCCCTGCTGTGCAAGACATTCCCTGCTACTCTCAAGGGCTCAGCTCGGGAATGGTACTCCCGCCTCGCCCCGTCTTCCATATTCTCCTTCGAGCAGTTCGAAACACTCTTCATCACCCACTTCGCGAGTAGCAGGCGCACGGAGAAGACCAGCATCTCACTCCTCCAGCTCAGGCAAGAGAAAGGTGAGAAGTTAAGAGACTATGTGAAGAGGTTCACAGCTGAAGCCAGGTCTATAGCTTCCCTCGACCAATCTGTCGCAACGGCCGCCTTCCAATCCAATGTCTTCAACTCCAGCCTCCGCTCCTCTCTTGCTAAGAAGCCTCCACAGAACTTTGCCGACCTCCTTCTCAGGTGTGACAAGTACATTCGTGCCGAAGAGGCCGCCTACCTTCCAAGCTTCGGAGGGTCTACCTCAGGGACGAAACGGAAGTTGACCGAAGAAGAAGAGGCTAAGAAGCTTCAGAAGGACGGCAATGGCCAGCGCCGCCCGACTCCTCGGTTTGAGAAGTTCACCCCCCTCATTGCTAATATATCAGAAGTCCTTATGGAGGTGGACAAGGAAGGACTACTCCGCGCTCCCCCAAGAATGAATACCCCTGGCAAGAAGAGGGACAAAGATAAGTGGTGCCGCTTTCACAGGGACCACGGCCACGACACGGATGATTGTCGGGCTCTCAAGGAGGAGATCGAAGAACTCATACAACGGGGGCACCTGATCAAGTTCGTCCAAAAAGAGGGGGCCGAGCTCCCCCCCTGACCATCACCTCTTCCAAACGAACAGAAAGGCCCGCCGAGCTTCAAGACTCAGCTCCTCCCAAGAGGTCCTCACCTTATTGTAGAAGTAGGATTCTGATTTTCAATAAGGCCGATGCTTGTAACCCGGCCAACAGCGTGTAATAATGGCTCGCCCTATTGGAGCAGCCACTTAGTTTATTTCAATAAAATTTTACAAGCTCTTGCTTCTCTATCTCTCCGAGTCACGACTCTCTTAAATGGTGGGTTCGGAGTCCAGCTTCTTCTACATGGCTGCTCCCACAACTTGCTAAGCACTTCACAACGGGTTCGGAGTCCAACACTTGGCTCGATTCTACTTCGCAAGTTCGCTCCTAAGCGAGCTAGAAGTAGCTCGCCATTCGGAATTGCTCCTACAACCCTTAACCTCATGATGGTTCGGAGTCCAGCACTCGGCTCGACTCTTCTTCCTCGGCTCGTCCATAGATGAGCCAGAAGTAGATCGCCGTTCGAAGTTGCTCCTGCAGCCGTTGAATGGATCGGAGTCCAACACTTGGCTCGATTCTACTTCGTAAGTTCGCTGCTAAGCGGACTAGAAGTAGCTCGCCATTCGAAACTGCTCTTGGATCCCTTGAACTAACCTCACAATGGTTCGGAGTCCAGCACTCGGCTCGACTCTTCTTCCTCGGCTCGTCCTCAGACGAGCCAGGAGTAGATCGTCGTTCGAAATTGCTCCTGCAGCCGTTGAATGGATCGGAGTCCAACACTTGGCTCGATTCTACTTCGCAAGTTCGCTCCTAAGCGGACTAGAAGTAGCTCGCCATTCGAAACTGCTCTTGCATCCCTTGAACTAACCTCACAATGGTTCGGAGTCCAGCACTCGGCTCGACTCTTCTTCCTCGGCTCGTCCTCAGACGAGCCAGGAGTAGATCGCCGTTCGAAATTGCTCCTGCAGCCGTTGAATGGATCGGAGTCCAACACTTGGCTCGATTCTACTTTGCAAGTTCGCTCCTAAGCGGACTAGAAGTAGCTCGCCATTCGAAACTGCTCCTGCATCCCTCAAACTAACCTCACAATGGTTCGGAGTCCAGCACTCGGCTCGACTCTTCTTCCTCGGCTCGTCCTCAGACGAGCTAGGAGTAGATCGCCGTTCGAAATTGCTCCTGCAGCCGTTGAATGGATCGGAGTCCAACACTTGGTTCGATTCTACTTCGCAAGTTCGCTCCTAAGCGAACTAGAAGTAGCTCGCCATTCGGAACTGCTCCCATAACCTTAAACTAATCTAACGATGGTCGGGGTCCTATGGCTCGACTTTACTTCACCGGCTCGTCCTTAAATGGGCCGGAGGAAGATGGCCATTCCGAACTACCCCCACGACCATCCGAGCCGAGCTACCCATCTACCGAGAAGCAAAGTGGCGGAAAATGTGCCCCAAAATCCGTGCTCGGATCTGCCGAACAAGATGCATCTACCGAGAAGCAAAGCAGATGAAGAGCAAGAAGAAAAAGAGGCTAACGGGTCAGGGTCGGATCCAATACCCTCGGTCCGACCCATACCCTTCTTAGCTCCTTCATTCTTCTCCTTCTTCAGTCTTCCCGCCAAAAGTACCCAACACTTCTGCTCTTCTTCACTGTGCGAAAGAACGAGGCAGGGGAGAGAACCCGAATGCCTCTCCTCCCCTTCCTCTTTCTTCTCAAGGCCAAGCTCTTCGCTCCGCTCGCCTCCAAAGCGGAGCTCTTCTCAGCGAGTTCGGAGCTAAAACTCTCTCCTAGAGTTGCTCCTCAAACTCTTCGTCCAGATGGCTCTCCTAGAGCCGAGCTCTTCACTCCGCTCACTTCCAAAGCGGAGCTCTTCTCCACAAGTTCGGAGCACAACTTTCTCTTAGAGTTCCTCCTCAAACTTGTCTCTCAAATAGCTCTTCTCGACGAGATCGGAGCTAAAACTCTCTTAGAGTTGCTCCTTGCACTCACTTCAGAGAATGGGTCTTCCCAGCACCTCTTCCTAGCACCTCTTCTCCTAGGAGTGGAGCTCCTCTTCAAAAATCTCCAAAACCAAACAGAATAGAGACAACTTCAGAGCCCCTCACCTCTCCCATATGCTGACCCATCCTCCCGAGCCGAGGAGCAGAGCTTCATCGACCCATCCCCTTCATCAACTCACTGAGCTTCTCCTCACGCTCGAGCCATCCGAACGGCCGAGCCACTGAGCACGGAGCGGCGGAATCTTCAAGGAACACTTCCTCCAAAATGCCTCAGCGCCTCGGCCAACAGCACTGAGTCTCCGAGCCGAGGTACCGGGGTACCGACCCTCGTATATGGCAAAAAATCGTCCCGAGGCGATCTCACCGTTAGATCATCTCCAAATTCGCACTCAAGCGTGATGGACGGATCAGATCGCGCCACGTCACCACAAAACGACAAGATAACGTTTTCTCGAAACTCGTGCCTCTTGTCTCGTGATTCGCGCTACGATCGTGATCAACCGTCCAGATCGAGCTGCGTAGCCTAGATCTGCCAATCTACCAACCTGCGGAGCGGCGAAAATGTGCCTCAAAATCCGTGCTCGGATTCGCTGAACAAAGCAAGCAGATGAAGAGGAAGAAAGAAAAAGAGGCTAACGGTCGGGGTCGGATCCGATACCCACGGTCCGACCCATACCCTTCTTAGCTCCTTCATTCTTCTCCTTCTTCCCCAACACTTCTCCTCTTCTCCACTGTGCGGAAGAACAAGGCAGAGGAGAGAACCCAATTGCCTCTCCTCCCCTTCCTCTTCTCCTCTTCTCCACCGTACGGAAGAACAAGGCAGAGGAGAGAACCCAACTGCCTCTCCTTCCCTTCCTCTTCTCCTCTTCTTCACCGTGCGAAAGAACAAGGCAGAGGAGAGAACCCAATTGCCTCTCCTCCCCTTCCTCTTCTCCTCTTCTCCACCGTGCGGAAGAACAAGGCAGAGGAGAGAACCCAAATGCCTCTCCTCCTCTTCCTCTTTCTCCTCAGAAGTGCTGCCGATCCGATCCGAGGTGCCGATCCGAGCCGAGGTACCGGGGTACCGACCCTCGTATATGGAGAAAAATTCGGCCGATCCCATATCACCGTCGGATCATCTCATAATTCGTGCTAAAACATGATGAACGGCTCAGATCTCGCCACGTCTCTACAAAACGACAAGATAACGTTTTCTCGAAACTCGTGCCTCTTGTCTCGTGATTCGCGCCACGATCGTGATCAACCGTTCAGATTGAGCCACGTAGCTCGGATCTCAAATCCAAGCTACCGACCTATCGAACAGCAAAGTGAAAAAAAATTTCTCCTCAAAATCCGTGCTCGGATTGGCCGAACAAGAATCAGATCCGAGGAGCTTAGATTTTCCGAACAAGAAGCAGAGGAGAATAAAAAAAAATTATATAGGACCGGGTTTGGACCCGTTAAGGACCAAACCCAAACCCTTTTCACTCTCCTCCCAGGCTCCCCTTTTTCTCCAATGGTTTGGCGCCAGAACAAAAAAAAAAAAAAAAAAAAAAAAGAGACACAATTCGTCACCTTCAAGCTCTACGCCAAACCCACCATAGCCGAAGCTCCATCTTCAAGAATCGAGCTCGAACTCTACTCCAACTCCTCGCCATGCCGAGCTCTTCGTCCAAGCTCCGAACCCATCGTCGGAGTTCTCCCGAGCTCCGCGTACGACGAGCTCCACGAGCTCTCACCTCCAAGCTCCAACTCCAAGTGCCGAGCTCTCCACCGCTCCGAGCTCCATTCCCGTCACCTCCAAGCGCGCCTCCAAGTCGCGAGGTCCTCTCCCATGCCGAGCTCACCATCGGTTCTCCCCACGACAGCCGAAGTCTCGCCCGCCGAGCTCTGCTGCCGATAAGCTCCTCTCCTCCATCAAGCTCCGCTCCAACTACAAGTGCCGAGCTCTCCACTGCCGAAGCTCCAGCGGCGAGCTCCTCCACGACAAACGAGCTCCTCTTCATCAAAAGTTCGCCAAACGACCTCCAGGCTCGAGCTCTCGAACCGAGCTCCTCACCTTCGAGCTCCACGTCGCCGAGCGCCAACACCTCTCCACTGTCGACCCCCTCCACGTTCGTTGAGTTCGTCACGCTCCGAGCTACGCCGCGATCGCCGCCTGACGAGCTCTCACGAGCTTGGGTCGGCGAGTCGAAGGTTTGGTCGAACGAACGAAGGAAGAAGAAGAGATAGAAGCAGCGGAGAAGAAGCAGCGGGAGAAAGAAAAAAAAAAGAAAAAAGGGTGGAGCACAAGGGTCGGGTCGGACTCATTAAGGTCCTAAACCCAAACCCGTTCGTCCCCCTCCTCTTCTTCTCCACTCTCCCGCCAAAACAATTAGTGAAGAAAAACCAGTGAAGAAAAACCCAACACTCACGGCCACTATCAACCTCCACTTCGAAGCTCGTAGCCGAAAGCTCCCTCTTCATCGAGCTCGAGGCCGTCTCGACGAGTCTCCGAGCTCACCGTCGAAGCTCTCTCCTCCGACAGCCGAGCTCTACTCATTTCTTCGCCGAGCGTCCAAGCGAAACGAACCCAACAGGGAGCTTCCCCCTCATCTCGAGCGTCGCCCTCAAGCTCTATCGTTGAACCTCCTTCGCCAAGCCATCGACAGAGCTCGAAGCTCCATCACACGAATTCGAGCTTCGGAATATGGCGAGGTCGAGCCGAACCCACCAGTCGAAGCTCCACGGCGCCGAGCTCACTGGCCGAACCCAAGCTCCGAACTCCTCTCCATGCCGAGTCGAACTGCCTCCTTCGGCGAGTTCCCAAGTGTCCTGCCATGGCCAATGCTCGGCCATCGAGCCCACAATGTAAAGCCCGACCACCACCGACCCATGCGCAGCTCTCGACCACGGCGCCGACCAAGCTCCTCGTCGAACCGTCTCCGTCATCAGCTCGGCGACCGAAGCATCGAGCTCGTCCAACTGCCGAAGCATCGAGCTCCGACGTCCCACCTCCGAGCTCCTCTCTACTGAGTCGACGAGCTCCGAACTCGAACCCACTTCAGTCGAACTCCGAGCTCCGACTTCCCCTTCGCTGCCAACTCCATGTTCGTCTCCCGCCATGGCCAGCTCGCGCCATTACCGAGCTCGAGTGGCTCTCCGAAGAGCTCGACCCCATCTCCAGTTCGAAGAACTCCACGCCTCGCTCGCCTCGCTCGCGAGCTCCTCGCCGATCGCGATCGAATCTCCGTCGAACTCCAATGACGAACTCCTTCGTTGCCAGACATCCTCGGCCAAGCTCCTCCCTTCGCCGAGCACCACCTCTGCCACCTCCGTCGAGCTTCGCCTCCTACGCAGGTGACGTCGGAGGAGTGGGGTCGAACGGTGGAGTCGAAGACGGGGGAGAAGTAACAAGAAGGAGAAGCGAAGAAGGAGAAGAGGAATGAACAGCAGCGACGTGAAAAAAGAAAAAAAAAAGACGCCACGTGGCACTGCCACGTGGCATCTGGCCGAGCCGAGCTGTCTTCGCCAAAGCGCCGAGCCGGGGTACCGATGCTGTAAATTGAGAAAAAAGGGACCGACCAACACGATCCGTCCGATCGTCTCAAAATTCGCGTCGCGACACGATCGACGCTCAGAAACGCGCCACGTGTCCCGATCGTGATCTGCCTCACGATGCGCGCAGATCTGATCATGATGGACGGCCAGAAACGCGCCACGTGTCCAGATCGCGATCTGCCTCACGATGCGCGCAGATCTGATCATGATGGACGGCCAGAAACGCACCACGTGTCCAATCACGATCTGCCTCACGATGCGTGCTCATCTGGTCATGATGGACGGCCAGAAATTTGCCACGTGTCCAGGTAATATTTAAATTATTTATTTATTTATTTAATTGTTTTTTTTATTTAAAAAAATCGAAAAAAATATTTAAAAATCAAAAAAATTAATTGAAAATTCTAAAAATAATTATTAATTCAGAAAAAATTATTTTTAAATTCTGAAAAAATAATTATTAAATTAGAATAATTAATTAATATTTTAGATAATTAATTATTTAATTCGGAAAATGAATAAAAAATTCAAAAAAAATGAGAAAAAATTCAGAAAAATCTGGAAAAATCACCAAAAATCCAGAAAATTCTGAGAATATTTTTGGGCATTTTACAAGCCCATGATAATACTGTTACACCCCGAGCAAGATTCCAAACTCCCTTAAGAACACCGATAAAATCCCGTACGCCATTAAAACAGTAAAACTACTCCTCAAAGGCTGATCAAACTCAGTCTTCGGGAGTGGGGGGCTCGTGATATGGCTAAAAATAGGATTAAATCAGGACCGTTCACATCGGACACGAATCTTAAAGCTCAGGGGTAAAACGGTAATTTCACATGCAAATGGGTCCGAAGCGGGCACTGGGTCTCCTTCTCACAGATCCAATAACCCATGAACGGATCCACCTCAACTGGGTACGGGTCCCAACCCGAAACACACTCAGTCCAGAAAGATAGAATTAGGGTTTCTGATTAATCCTAATCAACGGCTCTGATTCACATCTATCTTTTCACCGGGAATTAAGGGATTACATTCCTAATCTGATTACGAGGATTTTATGCCTTATCAGATCACAGGAATCACATTCCTTATCTGATCTCAACGGCGACTATAAATACCCCCTACCCATCTCCATTAAGAGGTAATCAATCTTTTTTTAGTTAAACGCTCTTTCATAATCATTTCTGGTTACTGACTTGAGCGTCGGAGGGTGCGTCGTCGGGATCAACCCCGGTGTCTCGCACTTCCTTGCAGGTGAACGGCGGGAGTCAACAGTCAAGCTCCGATGGAACAGGTTAGGTGTTTCCTATTCAGGTTTCTCACGAACTCACAAATACTGTCTGTTTGCCCCCACACCGAAATTAGCGGCAACACTTGGGATTGTAAAGGTATTATTGTAACACTGTTGTAATATATTGTAATTTTTTAACATTCGGATTTGTAATACATTGGTGTTGAATAATAAGTTTTAAATTTTTCTGTTTTTCTGTGTATTGTGGCTAATTGAAGAAAAGATTCTGGCTTATGTCACGGTTTCCCAGTTACCGAAAATCGGGGCGTTACAACATCGATGATATATGTTGACTCTCTAATGCATACTTGTCAGATTCTATGCATCCCACTCTACACAGGTTTGGTGCAAGCCCTTAACGTTCTTCATTTGATAGGTTTAATCCCTCGCTATGAAACTAATCGTACTACGATGACTACTATGAGATTTAGACATTCTGCAAGTATTGGTTCTCGTCCTTGGAATACCGCAGGCCAATCCCACTCTGCAGATCATTCTGTGGTCTCTCCCTCCATCGTCCCGAAAAACTAGAGATTGCCTCACTCGGCAGGTCATCCTGGAATCCTTATTGCACAAACATCCCATGAGCGTCGCTCTCGTCCTCGGAATACTGGAGATCAATCCCACTCCGCGGATCACTCTGTGGCCCATACGTCCATCGTCCCGAAAAACTGGAGAATATTTCACTCCTTGGATCATCCTGGAGTCCATAACTCACGTTTGCTTTCATTTCATCATATCACCATCTAGCGTGTCCTTATCTTGTTAAGTTAATTAATTATTTAATAGATTTCGAAACTCTTAGAGTTGGTGTACCCTACCGGGCTTAACTCAACTGAACAATAACCAAAATCTCAACCGCCGGTAGCTAAGGCCCCACTCAATCTCTAAAGACTCATAACTCAACCATCAATACCAAAACTTCCAATAAAACTCATAAATCCATCATCAAAACGTTTATATAAAGAAAACTTCTTAAATGAACAAAATCCAAATCTATATAATCTATATAATAAAACACAAAGAAATCTATCAAGTGGCTCTCCTTTAATCTCCCAAATCAAAGGCTCAGATCTAACCTCACAAAACACATTTTTTCCCCTAAAAGTTTTCCCCTAAAACTCCAATTCAAATCCCCCCACCCAAAACAACTCCTTTATTTATTTAATTATATCTCTCTCTCTCTAATTCAAAAATTTAAGAAAATTAAAAATTTTAAAAATTTAAAAAATAATAAAAAAAATAAACTAATTTAAAATTTTAAAACTTTAAAAATAATTCAAAAAAAGCAAAAAATTATAAAAAACTATAAAAATAATTTAAAATTTTTAAAAAATTAAAAAAATTAAAACTTTAAAAACTTTAAAAATAAATGAAAAATATCAAAAACTTATAAACAATTATAAAAAATTAATTAAAAAATTTTAAAATTTTAAAAAAATGTTAAAATTTTATAATATTTTAAAAAAAGTTTAAAAATAAAAAATATATTTTTTTTAAATTATATATTTTTTAATTTTAAAAAATTTAAAATTTTTAAAATTAAAAAAAATTGAAAATTATAAAATTTTACATTTTAAAAAATTTTAAAAGTTTAAAATTTTAAAAATTTTAAAAGTTTAAAAATTTAAAATTTTTAAAAGTTTAAAATTTTAAAAATTTTAAAAATTTTTAAAATAAAAGAAAATAAAATTTTAAATTTGAAAATTTTGAAAATTTGAAAATTTCAAAGCAAATCCAAATCCAAATCCAATGTTGAACCTCAATCAAGAGGTCGTCGCCGATATCTGATCTGCTACTGATTCCGTATCGGTGACTCCCCTCCACCAAATCGAGTACGAATATCAAGCAACTCCCTTCCACTGAATCGAGAGCCTCTGTATGCTGTACGACGACTCTAATTTCATCTCATTAACCGAATTCTCATTCTAATTTTTAATTTTGTGTGTGCATTGGATTAGTCAGATTTTTGCTGACTCGAATTTTGTGTGTGCATGGGATCTAAGTTCAGAGAGGTATAATTGTTTTATTTTTGGGTTTAAAAGTTTTTAATTTAGTGATTTATTTGATGAGTTTTTTTTTAGTTTTGATTTAAGGTGTATGCAAGTGAGAGATGGATTATTTGGTGGCCTCAATTTGGGCTTCCAAACCATAGCAGGACAGGTAAGCTGACCAGCAACCTAAAATAATTTGGCAAATTTGTAACATTAATTTCTTTACTACAAGAGAAAATACTATTGTGAAATGTTCCCTTCACTGGTTATTAGAAACCATGGACAACATAAAATATAAGAACTGTTAGTATATGTTTGGATATATAGGATTGGGATGACTGGAGTTTACCAGTGAAGGGTGCAAACTCTCCACTCAAGAAAGACAACAAAAGTAATTGATTTTTATCCATTTTGATTTTTTTTTTTATATATAAACTAGGTTTGCCCATTGACACGTGCCTACGACACGACTTCGGAACAGTGCACCTGGTTTGATTATATAAAATAGTTTTGGAGGTCCTGCAAATTAATTGAAGTAGCAAACATATTATATGAGGAAGCAGTCTATCTACATTTAAGCTCAACTATCGCCTTCTTGATCATTAGCTTGAACTTACCAGAAATGCACATAGTTTTGTTAGAAACACTGCATAAAGTTTTTTTTAAACTTCAGCATCACTTTTAGATGCATGTAATAGTTATGCAAGGACATTATCATATAGGTTTTATAGAGCTTACTATAATCCCATAACCATTATGAGAATGTCTAAATACAATGGTAACGCAAGTGCAGGTGTGAAGGTATTTACAATATCAATAATCAATTAATTTGCAATTGAAATACCTCTTATTATTATTTCAACCAAAAATAGAATAAATGAAGTTTTCAAAACTATATGCAGTGTTTCTAACAAAACTATATGCATTCAAGGTAAGTTCAAGCTAATGATCAAGAAGGTGATGGTTGAGCTTAAAAGTAGATATACTGCTGCCGCATATAATATATTTGCTACTTCAATTAATTTGCTGGACCTCCAAAACTATTTTATATAATCAAATCAGGTGCACAGTTCCGAAGACGTGCCGTAGGTACGTGTCAACGGGCAAACCTAGTGTACTCATAAAATTCTAGAATTCAAAAAAAATATTAAATTCATTAAATAACTGAAAACCATATTTTGAAGTCGTAAAATATTACAAAATATCAATTTATTTAAAGAAATATATATATGTTACTATATGAAGTTATAGAAGTACAAGTTAGAAGTCTATTACAATCAAAATACAACTCTTTGTAAAATACAGTAGTTTATAACAAAACGTCATCTAAAACAGTAGATTAATAATCCATAATATCGAAGAAATAAACGTTTAAAGAAAAAATCAGAAAACTCAAGAAATCCATCATCCAGAGCAATGCAGTCGACTGTCGCAAATGGTCGGTCGACTGTCCTGCGAAAATCCAAAACTCGATAGTCAGGACAGTGGCAGTCGACTTGTAGCGCCCCGAATTTCTAATATGATATCTTAGAAAATACGTGGCACATTCCCAGTGATCCACTTCAACATAATATTAAACATAAACAACACCACTAATATTTTCAACTTTTATTACAACAACTTTTACAAAGCACGGCGGAATTCTAAACATCTCAACTTATAATTTTCTTTTCATTTACAACTCAAATTATCTCCAAATGCTATTACAAATTTTACACAAATCTCTTATGAGTCAATTATATCTCAAAACCAACTTAAGCATTCCATCTCCAACTCTAAGCAACTACCTGCAACAAGTGAGGCTAGAGATAATCCCTAACCCCCAAACTAAAGGGGTCAGCCATAAATGGTGTGAGACATATAAAAATAAACAAATATCATAAAACATCATATCTCATAAATTCTTAAACAACAAGTACTAAATGATTATGGAAAGTGCGAAATGACGGTAACATAAAACATCAAGTGATACTACGCTAAGTGTCACGTGTGGAAAACAAGAAAAACCACATGCATAAAACCAAGCCAAGAAAACACAAGTTCTATATGCAGACTCTCTAATGCGTACTTGTCGAAGTCTATGCATCCCATTCTACATAGGTTCGGTGGAAGCCCTTAACGTCTTCACTTCATAGGGTTCAATCCCCGCGTTATGAACCAATCCTATCACGATGACTACTACGAGATAAAGATAAACCATGGTTAGTATCTCATGTCCGATAATTCCGGAGATCAATCCCACACCACAAGTAGTTACCGTGATAATTCCGGAGATTGTCCCACACCACAAGACTGTGATAATTCCGGAGACATATCCCACACCACTAATAATCTACTGTGATAATTCTGGAGATTAAATCCCACACTGAAACATTGACACATCCCCACACGAATACCACATGTGCTTCACCTCGACTCCGATAATTCCGGAGATCAATCCCACACCACAAGTAGTTACCGTGATAATTCCGGAGATTGTCTCACACCACAAGACTGTGATAATTCCGGAGACATATCCCACACCACCAATAATCTACTGTGATAATTCCGGAGATTAAATCCCACACCGAAAGCCATACTGAGGTTCTTGACTCACGTTCCCATTCATCATATCACCACTAGTGCTTGTCCTTATCATTTTGGGTTAATGGTTTACTCAACGAATCTCCTAGAGTGATATACCCTACCGGCCTAAATTCAAACTCAATAACTGAAATGCCTCAGTGGGCCTCTACTAATACTCAACACCGGTATACTAGGGTCACACACCTCTAGAGACTCAAACTCAAAAGTCTAAACTAAAGTTCCACTAAACAAAGTGGCTCAACTAAAAGTCTCAAACTTAATACTTAACTGAATATCTCAAAGTCAAATGCTTAATCAAATACTGAACTGAATGTCAAGTATAGACTGAATTATCTGAAGAACCAATCATTCGAAATAGCACTAAAGTTCACAAAGATCCTTCAGTACCAGTCGACTCATACTAATGATAAGTCGACTGTCAAGAGGACAAAATTTCCCAAAATTTACAAAAATAAACTAAGTCTTATAACAGTCGACTTACAAGAGGGTCAGTCGACTTACCCGAGGTAATTTCCAATAATCTTCTCAAAAATATTCTAAGTATATAAGTCGACTTAAAGGGTTATAGGTCGACTGTCCAGAAGGACTAATAATTTAACAAAATAATTTTCTTAGTGGAACAGTCGACTGCCTATGAGCTAGGTCGACTGTCCAGAACAACTTTTTCAACGATTCAAAATAAAGTATCAGGCTCGTACCAGTCGACTGCACAGTAGGCCAGTCGACTGTCGGCCTACAGATTTCAAAGTTTAGGTCTGATTACAAAAATCAAAATCTGAAGTTTTCTAATGATCAATGTTATGAAAATAGTTCGTATTCAGGAAAATAATAAATCTTAACGAATCTTCATCAGGTATATGTAGATATCACTCAAAACATCAATATGTCAAGATTTAAGCTCTCATATACTAAATCACAACTCTTTTCGTTAGGGTTTTACAAGATCTGAGTTTCTTTCACAAATCTAAATCAAATCGGAATAATGAATTCGTATGTCCAGATGTTCTTACACAAATCTCAACATGTTTTTAGCAAATAATTTTAATGATAAAAATCTACTATTTCATCCACCATTTCCACATGGTTCATACCACGTTGCAACATCTATATGGTTCACAACATCCAATCATTACATCGTGATATTTGTACACATGGATCAATCAATCAAGACGAATTATAATTCTCACAAAATCAAACAAACAAAACAAGTCACACGCATGAATCAAACCACAAAACAATTTCTATATCTCTCACCTTAGATTTTGAGAATAGTCCCCAAAAGAATCCTCCTTTTGCTAGATCCAAAAGTTCCTTGCTCAACCGAAATAAATCTCCCAAAATTCAGTATTTTATCAGCAATGACGGCCGGGGGAAAAATCTCTTATATATGCCCGATTGATAATTAGGGTTTTACCCGCAACTTTGCAAAACAACCATTTCCAAAATACAATTTACATATATAGATCGTTCTTTGGAAATTTCATCAAAACTCATTTAAATTAGGATTTATAAGAAAATATACATTCTAAATCTCAATTAATACTGTTCAAAACGTCCAGAAATCACATTTTGCACTTAAACCCCTAAAAATGTCAAATTTACAAAAAGGTCCTTCTTTTCTCAAAAATTGCAAATAGTTCCAATTAATTTTAGAAAAATCCAAAAAAATACTAAATAAATCAAAAATATTAAATAACAATTTTTCATGATGAAAACTTAATTTTCCAACTTCTCAAAAAGTATTTGCACGTATTTTGCACGTGTGCAAAGATAAATTTTTCTAAAAATATTCATTAAATTCTCCAAAAATCAATTTAAATTCATTTTCAAATATAAAAATAATATTTGAAAATACGGGGTTCTACACGACTGCCCTGCGAAAATCCAAACTTCAAGAAAACCAACAGTCGACTGTCGACTTCAATTCAAAGATGAAGCAGTCGACTGTTGTTGCAAACAAAATCTAAAAATTCAGTAACTGACCAGTCGACTGTCGACTTTAGTTCGGTCGACTGTCAACTATAGCAGGTTGCCGTTTAAAAATCTGTGCATATTTTAAACCGATACGACGATAAAACTTTATAAAACCAAAATATAACATATAGGAGTTGATAAAACAAATCAAAACCATATCAAATCCATAAAAGAGAAAATTTCATCGAAATCTTCAAAACAGTGAATACAGATACATATATGTGTATATCAGTGTATTTGTGCATCATTTTAATCATCAAAAGTCCATTAAATAAGAGTAGTAAAAGATTCAAATCGATTCAGTATTGAACAACTCAAATCCAATCGTAATTTCCCAAAAAATTCACAAAACCCAATTTTCGGTCTGTGTGGAACTCAACCACCTCAAAATTCAATCTTTTGATTCAATAAACCCTTCCATAATTTGTTATACAGAAACCCTACTGATCCCAATAGTTTACTCATGAATATATACAATTATAACATGCAAACAATCAAGTTTCTCTTCAACAAAACTCAAAACAGAGCCTTCACATTACACACAAAGTAAAAGCTTCAATTTTTATCGCTTTATGAATTAAACATCTTACTACTTGATTTGTGGAATCAAATCAGTAAGGGTACAATACAGACAGCCTACTCATGGCTTCAATTTGGTTTTTAATAAGTCTCAAGTCATCTATATGAAATTTTATTCTTCAAAGCATAAGTTTCATGCAAGGATTTAATTTTTGTTCATCTACTCATCAACAATTCATCATATCTACATACCGTCATCTAACATGCCTTCTAATAGATAAATCATCACATACAAGATGCTTAGAATAATAAGAAAACAAACGTATGTCACTCACCTTATTGAAGAATCAACCGAAAATAATAAAGAAATAAGAAAAATCCCTCATTCGCAAGAAAACCAAGATCCTCGCTTTGAAATCCAAGAAAATAATAATAATGAAAACTCTTTGTATTATGCAGCAAAGAGACGGCTGCACTTCACCTTTTATAGGCCGGAATTGAGGGTCTCTAGGGTTTTTGAATAGATATGCAAAATACCTCTTTTAAATATATCTTTACATATATAGATCCTTATACTTGGAAATTAAATAAAATCATCTTAATTGAGATTTAAAAACAAAAATGACTATCCTACTATCAGCCAGCACTGTTTTGAAAACCCAGAAAAAACAAAATTGCACTTTTGCCCCTCTAAGTGGCAATTTTGCAAAAAGACCCTTCTTTATCAAAACTTACAAAATAAACCAAATGTATTTTTAAAAAAAGTAAAATCTTTACCTCTGAGTTGACTATGTATCATGCCAATCCCAAAAATCCAAAAATCTGGAGTTTTCACTCCAAGTGGTGATTTTGCACAAAAGTCCATCTTTTTGTAATATATGCAAATAGGTTCAATAATTATGAGAAAAATAAAAAAAATTCAAAAATAATATCTAATATTAAATAATGAGTTTCTCCAAAATAATTTTTGATTTGAACTTTCCAAGAAAATATTTGCACGCGTTTTGCACGTGTAAAAAGGTAAATTTCAGAAAAAATATTTATTAAATCAACAAAAATCATATTAATTCATTTATTAATCTTAAAAGCATTATTTAAAAATCTGGGGTATTACAACATGCCACTTTTTGAATATCTCAAACACCTGACCTTTGCTGCTTAACAGATAACTCCAAACCTTCTTGGATGCATCATCTATGAAGGTGACAAAGTACCGGGCTCCGCCCATACTACAAGTATTCATCGGTTGACAAACATCTGAATACACTAAATCGATAATATTTGACTTCAAATCCCTCACGCTAGATACAAACTTTGTCCTGTGTGATTTACCAAGCAAACAATGATCGCATGGTGATAGTTCATTACCTTCGAAACTCGATATGTAGTTCCTCTTAACGAGATTTACCAAACTCTTTGTGTAACCCCTATTTCTGCAAAAATGTATCTTCTGAGTATTTTTCTGTATTTCGAGATTTATAAAATTGTTATTGTTAAAATTTGTTGTGAGTTCTTGGTTAAAACATTTTCTTGAACAATAATTATAACTATTTCAAATAAACTTTGTTTCCATTTCTACTTGATCAACTATTTGCGTTTTAACCCTCAAAGTATATTATTACTGATTGGAACTATTTCAACGAATTCCTATTTTTATATATTGATATTATTATTCTGATTATTGCTATTATTATTATTAGTATTTTTATTGTCATTGTTATTATTATTAATGTTATTATTAGTATTACTATTTTATTGTCAAGGTTATTATTTATATTCTTATGGGTATTATGATTAATTATTATTATTATTTCAATAATTGTGTTTTTAATTGTTTCAAATAATTTATGTAATACAAATTGTATTTTATCAGATACCCTATTTCTTGTATTCGGATTTGTATTGATCAATTATATTCATGTACAATGTATTTTATTTTATTGGATCCATACCCAATAACCCAATATCTCTTTTCCCCTATAAATACAAATCTAATTTACATAAACCCTAATCCTATTTTACTTAATCTCTAGCCGTCATTAACCTTAATCCCCATTACTGTTCCCTAATCCCCGTTACTGTGCCTCCCTCTCCATCTCCCGCTGTCTCTCCCTGTTACCCATTCGCCCAAGCTTTTTTTTCTCCGACCGCCCCTTCACCATCGCCTTCCCCTCGTCAAGACCTCTGCACCTCGTCACCATCAACCCTCTCCATCATCGTCCCCGTCTCCGTTCTCCCCGTCCTCGTCGCCCAGTCTCCCGTTCGAACCCATCCTTTGCAAAACCCATTAACCCATCCCTTGCCATCTCGTCCTCGCCACCCAGTCTCCCGTTCGAACCCATCCTTTGCAAAACCCATTAACCCATCCCTTGCCATCTCGTCCTCGCCACCGCCATCCCGTGCTCCGATCGCCCCTCCGTGCACCCCTACACCCTCCGAAGATCCCCTCCGTCCTCTTCGTCGACACCCAAGCCCCGAGCGTCCCCACCAGACGTCGTCTCCCCTGTTTTGTCGAGAGAAACAGAGTCGCCAGTCGCCAGCCATCGTTGCGTCGCTTCCCGACCAGCCACCTCACCGTGTTCGCCGTTGCCGAGCCCCCGCCACAGTGCCACGCCATCGTGTTCACAGTCTTCGCCGAGGTCGTGCCCGTTCTCTCTCTCTCCGCCAAAGGTTGAAGGAAATAGCCGATTGGGTGTTTTCGCTGTTCTGTGTTTTGGCACAGCGGATCCAAGATCGGTGTTCGCTATTTTGGGACCGATCCGGTGTAGGGATTTTGTTGCTATTGTTGTTGCTTTGTTTGCTTGGGTTTCTTCGCACATATTTCGCACGTGTCTTTTGGAACTTTCATCCGGGATTTTAATCTTGTTATTCTTATTATTCGAATCTCCAAAATTAATAGGCAAGTCTCTTCTTGAACTAGCATTTTATTCTATTCAAGTTTATTTGATCTCTGTAAGTATATTCAGTCCCATTTATTATCATACTGTTTTGACAATTCCGTTAAGTTTATCAAGGGTTTACAAGAGCTAACCTGACATACCCTTAACATCGTGCCCTCTCTTTGATCTAAAACCTAGTCCCCATTGTTTCATGCATATGCACATTTAAATGACTAGATTCATGCATAGAACTGCTTGATAAGTTGGACATGTTAAATTGTATGTGCTAGGTTGAAGTTGATTGACGAATTGATACCATGCCTGTGATAATTGTATCTCAAACCTTAGAAATTTGCATGTTAACACCGAGGATCACTTTGATTGCAAATTTGCATGAAATATATGATGTATGATTTAATTATTGCCTATTCATGTTAAGACAAATTTCTGAATTGTTAGTTGTTTACTTTGAATCAAGTTTTCACCCATGATAATGTCATAATTTGAATTTCCTTTAGAAACATGAATTTTTATTCTCTGATGTCTAGTTTAACATCCTTTTGACGGATCTAAGTTCCGATGTATAATTTGCTAGATATCAACATTTTAGTACAGCCATGTTTGAAATTCCAGACTCACAATTGTATGCGTATCCAGCTGTTCTATATTTTATTTGACCCTGTTAACAGTAAAAGAAAAATCTAAAATAAATTAGACAGGACCTAGACATGTATAGGTACTTCCCTAAAATTATATAGATTTTATTAATGAGTTCTCTGACCTGAAATAATTATTTGAACACAACTTACTGCATGCTGCCTGAACATAAAACCTGAATAGAATAGAGTTATCACCCTAGTTCATGTACCTTTTATATGCCTTAATTATATTCGCTGGAACCGTGTGAAAGTATAATTTCTAGAAATTTCGGCGGATTCAGATTTGCTATTTTGTAGTGGCTGTAATTCATGTTTTAGTACAGCAAGGTCTTGCTGTCCTGATCATGTGATGTGTGTTGATTTGACTTGTTTGCTTCTTGCTTTGTTTGTAACGCAGAGAATTAGTCACACTTAATATTATACAACCTTGAAACCCTCTTGCATGCTCAGATAGGATGAAAATAAATTAATAACAAGCCGGGGTAATATGGATAGACTTGATAGTGAACGATCGAAAATTATACTCGGTAAGGCCTTCTTGCCCACATGAATACTTGACATGGAAGGAGGAGATTTTCATGGAAGAAGATTATCACGTTATTACATTATCATGTTATCACGTTATCATGTTATCATGTTACACCGAGTACACGCTTTGTGAATTCACTATCAGTCTAAAACGTTCACTGTGTGCTTGCGCCGAACCTGTGGAATGGGACGCAGTAGTACGTGCACTAGATAGATTAATAAAATACTTAATAACCTGCATCTCATACTTGATCTTGACTTGATATCACTCATTGAATGCGTGATTATTTTACACTTTTGATATGATTGCCTGCTCTTTGCTTTGTTCTTTGACTTTGACCCTGTTCCTTTTGTTTGTTATTCATGCTTTCCTTTATCCTCTGTTTTCTCTACTTGCTGCCCACGACTTGCTCTAAGGGCACTCTTTTGTTTCTTTTTAGATCAAGTATTAATAGGTACTGAAGGAGCAATACCAGAAGAACTTGGTGAGCAAACTCTTTGAAGATCGGAGCTGGACTATTAGACTACTTAGCTATCTTTTGTTATTTGCTTGTTGTATTTCTTTTTATCATAATTTGTATTCTTGGGCTTTATGACCCAAAATTGTTTTATCCCAGATGTTGGATTATTATTTGGTGAATTTATTTTATTATTATCTTTGACTTTATTCATTATTTATGTGATTATATTCTTTGCCTGCGTGGTTATTTCTCTTGTATATTGTTGAGTTAGACTGGTACAGCTTATGGATGATGTATAATCATTTGCTCGGCCTTCGTTACGTGCTTGTATTCCCATATTTTGGAAAGCGGGGTGTGATAGGTTTTCAGTGGTATCAGAGCCCAGTGTTGAGTTATATGTCAATCAAACATGACTATCTTTACGGAGGTTTGGCTTTGATTGATATATTAGTCAAGCTTGGCTCTAGCCAGGTTAACTCAATAATATGCACGCCACGTTGATCACATGAACATGTAATAACTTTAATATGATCTGGACATTAATCCTATTCGATCCACATCTGACTCCTTTGCATTCATTCCTTTGATTCCTTGTATCCTTCCGTCCCTTGCATTCAGTATCATTTGTCAATCTACCAACGTATGTCTGGATAGTCACCAACTGAATGGTTTTGCAGACTATGGCTCGTGAAGATTCTTCGACTCCTCCGCCCAAGGCCGAAACATCAGAGAATGCCGCCATTCTCCAGGCGATGCAACGAATAATGGAGCTACAACGAGAGCACAATGAGCTGATGAGAGCTAGTCTGGAAAGAGCCCAGGAGAATGCACAGCTTACCCGACTGTGTGTATTTGCACCCCAGCATCATTCCTTCGCTATCATGAGACAGACCCCTAGAAGGAAGGGCCCGATGTGCAACTACTGATGCAAGATTGGTCACTTACGCAAGGATTGCCGGATAGCCAACTGCCTATGTTTTGAATGCGAAGCGAGTGATCACCAGGTTCGTGACTGCCCAAATAACAGGATAAATAGACCAACTGGAGGATCAGCTCCCAGTGGAGGACAGGCTGGAGAATTTGGTCAGGCCCCCAACCAGATTGCACAGGAAGCAAAGACTGCCGAAGGTGCGACTGCAGGTATTTTGCTATTTTGTTGCATTTCAGTTCTTGCGTCATTTATTCTTCTGTTCTTGCATCCATCATATTTTGTCAATTCAATATTGAGTGTCATGTTAGATATTTCTTCCCTGCTATATTCTATTCAATCCCGATTTTGCCCCCTTGTTCCTCTTCCTTCGTATTCAATTCCTTGATTTTCTTTTGTCCCTTTTAATTATCCTCTTCTTTGAGTCTTTAATGGGTATAGATTCATCTCCTACCTATTTTTAACTTTATAAATTTTTTTCCGAATATTTCCTGTATTTCGATTATTATTTGTATATCTATTTTGGATCTTCATCGACATGTTAGAGGCTTGTTTAATTCCTACGTTACATATATTTTATGATAAATTTATTGTGTAAATTTGCTACATGCATATTTATTTTCTCATTCACATTTGCATTATGTTTATGCATGTATTTCATTCCTTTTTTCTCTCTACTTTTATAAATCATTTTCACTACAACTATTTTGTACTATTATGCTTGATATTTATAATTTATACATCTATTTTGATATTCCACTATGTGACTTTCAACTCCATTTCTTACCTTTCTACTATTTTTATATCACGAATTTCAAAACATAACATTCATACCTAAATTAAATGTCTCATATCCCTGTGCATATGGAAGGTTACATCTTCCATTTCACCATTTCGGTGCAACCTAATGTCGAGATGGCAAATATGCAACTCGATGTCAATGGAGGCAAATTGCAACTGGATATTGGGGAGACAAAATGTGCAACCAAATATCCAGACGGCAACCTGCAATCTGATGTCGTGAAGACAAACATGCAACTTGATGTTAAGGAGGCAAGATTTTCTACCTATTTGCTAATTGATATTTCAACTCTTTACTTATATAATGAAACTGATGGTAAAGAAATATTTTCGTTATTATTATTGGTATTGTTATCATTATTGTTATTTATATTGCTGTTATTATTATTGTTTTCATTATCTTTATTGTTGTTATTACTGTTATTTTGCTATTATTATCATTATTGCTATTATTATCATTATTGCTATTATTATTATTATTATTATTATTATTATTATTATTATTATTATTATTATTATTATTATTATTATTATTATTGCATTATTATCATGAATATATTGAATCCAATTCTGTCGTGTATGTATTATCATTATTATCAGTTTTGTTGATATTTTTACTTTATTATATTATTATTATTACCTGCATGATTATGATAATTATGATTACTTTTATTGTTATTATTATTATTATTATTTTAATATTATTTTATTATTATGGTTATTATTACTTGTATCATTATTGTTGTTATTATCTTTAATATTATTGTTATTATTATTCTATTATTATTCATATTTGTTGTTATTATTATTTCTGTTAAAGCCATTAGTTTTGATCTACATTATATCTTTTAATTATTTAATTTGAAGCTCAATTTTATATTCTTTGGCATTATTTGCTTATATCTATCTTGAGCCCGTACTCTCTTTGATCCTGGTGTCTCATTCTCGTCTTCCTGCTCGGTTCGTCGAGGTGTCATGTGGCCTATAGCGACGTGTATGTTGCTTGGGACATCACCATCGGAGTAGCGCAGCGGAAGCGTGGTGGGCCCATAACCTACAGGTCTCAGGATTCTCTTGCTGTTTCTCCTTCCCTGCATTGGTTGTTTCACTTTATTCCTTGCATTCATCCTCATCTGTTGACTCATTTGGTTAGTCTAACTCTTCCTTGTCCATCTTTCCTTCGATTCCAGCTCTATCTATTTCTTCATCTTTTTGCCTTATTATCTTGCAAGTCTTGTGTTGGTTCTTTCCCTTTGATACTGTTTATTCTTTTCATACATTCCATTTGACCTCATTGTTAACCACCTCATTCTTTTTTGGTATTACCACTGCTTTGTTCCTTTCCCTTTAACTCTCTGTTTTGTCACCCCAGCTTGTTTTGCCTTGTCCTATGTACCGCCTAAGTAAATTTTGAGGACGAAATTTTGTTGTAAGGTGGGTAGGATTTGTAACCTTCATTTCCGCAAATACGTATTTTCTGAGTATTTTTCTGTATTTCGAGATTTATAAAATTGTTAATGTTAAAATTCGTTTTGAGTTCTTAGTTAAAACATTTTCTTGAACAATAATTATAACTATTTCAAATAAACTTTGTTTCCATTTCTACTTGAACAATTATTTGCGTTTTAACCATCAAAGTATATTATTACTGAATGGAACTATTTCAACGAATTCCTATTTTTATATATTGATATTATTATTCTGATGATTACTATTATTATTGTTAGTATTTTTATTGTCATTATTATTATTATTAATGTTATTATTAGTATTACTATTTTATTGTCATGGTTATTATTTATATTCTTATGGGTATTATGATTAATCATTATTATTATTTCAATAATTGTGTTTTTAATTGTTTCAAATAATTTATGTAATACAAATTGTATTTTATCAGATACCCTAATCTAATTTACACAAACCCTAATCCTATTTAACTTAATCCCTAGCCGTCATTAACCTTAATCCCTATTACAGTTCCCTAATCCCCATTACTGTGCCTCCCTCTCCATCTCCCGCTCTCTCTCCCTGTTACCCATTCGCCCAAGCCTTCCTTCTCCGAACGCCCCTTCACCATCCCCTTCTCCTCGTCAAGACCTCCGCACCTCGTCACCATTAACCCCCTCCATCATCGTCCCCGTCTCCATTCTCCCCGTCCTCGTCGCCCGAACCCATCCTTCGCCGAACCCATTAACCCATCCCTCACCGTCTCGTCCTCGCCATCGCCATCCCTTGCTCCGATCGCTCCTCCGTGCACCCCTACACCCTCCGAAGATCCCCTCCATCCTCTTCGTTGACATTTAAGCCTCGAGCGTCCCCACCATACGTCGTCTCCCCTGTTTCGTCGAGAGAAACAGAGTCGCCAGTCGCCAGCCGTCATTGCGTCGCTTCCCGACTAGTCGCCTCGCCGTGGTCACTGCTGCCGAGAGCCCCTGCCGCAGTGCCGTGCCATCGTGTTCGCAGTCGTCGCTGAGATCGTTCCCGTTCTCTTTCTCTCCGTCGAAGGTTGAAGGAGATAGCCGATTTGGTGTTTTCGTTGTTCTGTGTTTTGGCACAGCGGATCTAAGATCGGTGTTCGCTGTTTTGGGGCCGATCCGGTGTGAGGATTTCATTGCTGTTGTTGTTGCTTTGTTTGCTTGGGTTTCTTCTCACGTATTTCGCACGTGTCTTTTGGAATTTTTGCATGGGCTTATAATCCCGTTATTCTTATTATTTAAATATGCAAAATTAACAGGCAAGTCTCTTCTTGAACTAGCATTCTATTCTGTTCAAGTTTATTTGATCTCTGCAAGTAGATCCAGTCCCATTTGTTATCATACTGCTTTGATAATTCCGTTAAGTTTATCGAGGGTTTACACGAGCTAACCCGACATACTCTTAACATCGTACCATCTCTTTGATCTAAAATCTAGTCCCCGTTGTTTCATGCATATGCACTTCAAAATGACTAGATTCATGCATAGGACTACTTGATAAGTTGGACATGTTAAATTATATGTGCTAGATTGAAGTTGATCGACGAATTGATACCATGCCTGTGATAATTGTATCTCAAACCTTAGAAATTTGCATGTTAACACCTAGGATCACTTTGATTGCCAATTTGCATGAAATATATGATGTATGATTTAATTATTGCCTATTCATGTTAAGACAATTTTCTGAATTATTAGTTGTTTTGAATTAAGTTTTCGCCCATGATAATGTCATAATTTGAATTTCCTTTACAAACATGAATTTTTAGCCTCTGATGTCTAGTTTAACATCCTTTTAACGGATCTAAGTTCCGATGTGTAATTTGCTAGATATCAACATTTTAGTACAACCATCTTAGAAATTCCAGATTCACAATTGCATGCGTATCCTGCTGTTCTATATTTTATTTGACCCTGTTAACAGTAAAAGAAAAATCTGAAATAAATTAGGCTAGACCTAGACATGTATAGGTACTTCCCTGAATTTTTATAGATTTTATTAATGAGTTCTCTGACCTGAAATAATTAGTTGAACACAACTTACTACATGCTGCCTGAACATAAAACCTGAATAGAATAGAGTTTTCACCCTAGTTCTTGTATCTTTTACATGCCTTAATTATATTCGTTGGAACCGTGTAGAAGTCTACTTTTTAGACCTTCCGGCAGATTCACATTTTCTATTTTGTAGTGGCTGTAATCCATATTTTTGTACAGCAAGGACATGCTGTCCTGATCGTGTGATGTGTGTTGATTTGACTTGTTTGCTTCTTGCTTTGTCTGTAACGCATAGAATTAGTCACACTTAGTATTATAAAAACTTGACACCCTTTTGCATGCTCACATAGGATGAAAATAAATTAATAACAAGCCGAGGTATTATGGGTAGACTTGGTAGTGAACGATCAGAAAATGTACTCGGTAAGGCCTTCTTGCCCGCATGAACACTTGACATGGAAGGAGGAGATTGTCATGGAAGAATATTATCACATTATCACGTTATCATGTTATCATGTTACACTGAGTACACGCTCTGTGAATTCACCATCAGTATAAAACGTTCACTGTGTACTTGCGCCGAACCTGTGGAATGGGACGCAGTAGTACGTGCACTAGATAGATTAATAAAATACTCAATAACTTGCATCTTATGCTTGATCTTGACTTCACATCACTCATTACATGCGTGATTATTGTACACCTTTAATATGATTGCATGCTCTTTGCTTTGTTCTTTGACTTTGACCCTGTTCCTTTTCTTTGTTATTCATGCTTTCATTTATCCTCTGTTTTCTCTACATGCTGCCCATGACTTGCTCTAAGAACAGTCTTTTCTTTCCTTTTAGATCAAGTATTAATAGGTACCGAAAGAGAAATACTAGAAGAACTTGGTGAGCAAACTCTTTGAAGATCGGAGCTGGACTATTAGACTGCTTAGCTATCTTTTGTTATTTGCTTATTGTATTTTTTTTATCATACTTTGTATTCCTGGGCTTTATGACCCAAAATTGTTTTATCCCAGTTGTTGGATTATTATTTGGTGAATTTATTTCATGATTATCTTTGAGTTTATTCATTGTTTATGTGATTATATTCTTTGCTTGCACGGTTGTTTCTCTTGTATATTGTTGAGTTAGACTGGTACAGCTTATGGATGATGTATAATCATTCGCTGGGCCTTCGTTACGTGCTCATATTCTCGTATTTTGGGAAGCGGAGCGTGACACTTTGCATAGACATGCCCTAACCCATGATGCCATAAATCTGAATGTAGATCTTCGACGATGTTCACAACATCATCACACAAGCGAGCATTGACCTTACAGTGCGAGCAACACTTTCTCCCCTTATCAACAACCAAAGCTCCCTTCTTGAGCTTCAAAAAACCATTACAGGAGTAAGAAACAAAACCTTCATCATTTAACTATCCTGTAGATATGAGATTTAAACTAAGATTTGGCACATGACAAACATACTTTTAACACAAGCTTCTCGCTTATGTCCGTAATGAAGATCACATCTCCAATACTAGTGATTCTTGACACCCCTTCGTTTCCCATCTTCACTACACCATAGTCACCTAGAACATATCTAGTAAAGAATCCTCTAAACGAAGCCGCAGAGTCAATCACCCACTAGGTTCTGGTCTAGGCCCGAACTACTTATGCATGTTTTAATATATAACTTTTCAATAAAACATAAATACATTGAGAATAACTTGCACAATAAAAATAATAATATAATAGGAATACTACAAATTTTTGTTTAATTTATATATAATTTGTTTATTTTCATTTTAACTCGATATATGAGGCATAATTTCTCTCATTATAAACTTTAATATTTATTTCAACTGACATACATGAATAATCTCTTCAAAAAATTAATATATCAATATACATGATATATACATAAATATACACATGCACATGCATAAATTTAAATTAGGCCCATCAGGCCTAAGTACTTGAGCCCAATCCCGAGCTCGGCCCGAATTTTCCTCCGGCCTAAAAGCTTGAGCATGAGCCCGACCCAAAATAAAAATTATTAGCCCAAGCCCACTAATAACCAGGTCGGACTTAAGTGGGCCCAAGTCAAGTGCGGGCCAATTGCTATGCTTATCACCCACTCTTTCCAATCATCACAATCTGAAGAAGAACAAATATGCCCAGTCACGCATAAATACATGATATCGCTAAGAATCACAGTAGAAAGTTGCTTCTCACCATCACACCCGCTTCTCCTTACTTGAGCTGTGTTGAACACTCCCTACTGAAGTGCCCCTTTTTCTTGCAAGACCAACACCGAGATTCCTTCTTGTTGACATAATTAGATCGTCCTCTTCCTTGTGATACCTTCTGATTTCCACTACCTTGATTCTGAGTTTTAACCTCGTCCTCTGTAACAAGTGCCTGAGATGAAGTAGTACTACCAGAAGACTTCCTTCTTTCTTCCTCATTCAATAATGCACATGTAGCTTGAATCATGGTTACCATGCCATTGAGAAATGAATTCCTAAGAGACACAATAATCATCTCCAAACTATCAGGCATTGTCCCTAAGAGCAACATTGCCTGCAACTCATTGTCCTATGAAAGTTGAATCGTAGCGAACTGATTCACAAGTCCTTGAAACTCATGCAGATGTGCTACCGCCGAACTGTCATCCTTGAATTTCAGACTAATAAGTCACTTTATTAAATTCGCTTTATTACCAGGCATATTCCTCTCACACTCATGCAACTTCTTCCATAAGACTGTGCACTAATCTCATTCTCCACATGGTTGAATCCAACCATTGGCGAATTACTCCAACTGTCTTGTGATGAAATATTTTCCAATCATCATCCAATATCTGGGAACTCTGAGGAGTAGTCACAAAGCCATCTTTTTGAGTCATAGTGGTTGCCTGTGTTACAAGCCTTCCATTGATTGCAGTGTACAAGTCTTAGAATATAGAAGATCTTCCATCGTCCTTTTCCAAATACTCCATTTGTTTCCATTGAAAGAAATTATCTGGGTGGGATTTTTCGTATGAGTCTCCATCGCCGATTAATAGTTGAAACATGTTCTCTGAAACCACTGTTAAGGATCAACTACTATGGCAAAATCTCAAACACACAACAAAGAAAGTAAATCCCAAACAACTCTTGCAATCCGAAGAACCACACCAAAATCGCGAGCACTAGTTGAAGCAATAATATAGAAATAACAAAAGAGATATTTGTGATCCCCAAGATGAGACCACCGGAGAGAATAATCTTCTATTAAAGTACATGAAAAAGGTACAAATTTTACACCCTCTTCTTAGATCGCCAAACTCCGAATAATCTTATTCTCTCCATAGCTTATAAGAGAACTATAAGAAGTAGAACCCTCTTAATTGTTACCTTCCTAGTTGTTTTTAATATAAAATGCATGCACTTTACTACTCTATTAAAAGAGTCAAGGAGAAAAAATATAGTTATGCTAACCTATATTTAATTCCTACTAAACTAGAAGATAACCCTTCATTTGAATGGTTAATAAAACACCCCCAACCACTAATTAAATTAGAGATAAACATAGTTTTTAAATCATCAAGTCCAAGATAAAGATGGACTCCAAAATCTTTTTTGCCTTCTAGGATTTAAACACAAGTTTGGATAAATCGAAACTAAATCCGGAGGATTTATGCATAAGGAGAAATTCTTCTTTTTATAAGATAAAGATTCCCTCTACCGCTAAAACTGGAGTGTGAGATTTAGCTGTTGGAAGAATAGGACCAGCTATTGAAGAAGAAAGTTACATAGAATGAGGCATTCAAGAATCTACCGGATTTGATGCTTTGTTATAGCAGAGAGCGTTTGGAGGCTGAGGCTCATCCCCCCCCCCCCCCCCTCTCGGAGGCTGGGCTCATCCCCCCTCCCCACCACCAATCCAAACAACAACAAAAATGTTATAAAAAATTTAAAAAACTCTCTACATTAAGAAAATGATAAACTGGTTGCCACCTTATACTTCAATAAGAAGAAAAGAAAAGAGACACATTTCAATATATTGATTCGAGCGGACTCTTCAGTAAAAAATGAAAATGCTTAACGAAGTTGTGCGTAAAATAAGATTAAAAAAAGCTTAAAGAAGTTGTGCTCAACCACTCTGTTTAGACATCATAAACCAACCAACAAACGATTAATTAACTCTTCTATATAATCAACCAGTAATTAGTTTATTCCCTTTCGATTATGACAGTTTACAAATACAGTTGTATTCAAGTATTGCTGTTAGATATTTTATGTAAGGGCAAAAACCAAAGTATCCCCCAACGTTTGGCCTAAGTACAATATGTCCATATAACGTTTGAAAAAGTACACTAAACCCATTTCTCCATTAACTTAACCCCACCCGTTAAGTTATAATTATTAAATTACTTTTTTACCCTTAACCTTTCATAATCAAATCTCTTCTTCTTTCTTCCATTTCTTCATTCCTTTTTTCTTCTTTCCTTTCTTTATTCCTTTTTTCTTCTTTCATTTTTCTATATTAACAGCAATTTCTTCGGCAATGATTTCTTCGGTCGGCAGCGAAATGGTAGCGGTCGGCAAGGTGGGGTCGGCAAGGTCGGCAACGGTAAGAAGCTCAACTCTCTTTTTATTTATCTTCTTCTTCCCCAAAATCTAGGGTTTGAAATGCATTCATTCTAGAACTTTCTTCTTCATCAAGAGTAGTTTGAAATGTAGTTTGTATGGAAAACACCATGAACTTACAGGATGATAATCGAACAGGCCATAATTAAAAAAACACACAATTTTGTTCCCAAAAAAAAATTCGTGAGTACCTGTAGGTAATGCCAAGTGATTTTGGTCCAACCTCAGCATACAGGCTAAATATCTGACATTTTAACTATGACAGGAATGTGACGAAGGCGGCTCGCCTCTTCACAAGTGGGTATCCCTTTTAATGTTCATTCCATGACATAGCGTTGGTTACTGTCACTAGGAACCATGGAGTGAGTTTGGTAATGAAATAGACTATTTCTTCTACAGCAGCAATCGCAATGTCAGCCCTTCGACGTATGTCCTCCACAACATATGGAGCAATATTGGCTTGTTCTTGTCAAAAAATTTGTGCATCCATAGGATATGGCTCCAACTGTAATGGTCTGGGTCACTAGGTGCTAATTTCACGGTCTTCTTATTGCTGTTGGAGGGTGGAGTTGACCCTAAACACCACACATTTTTAAACGAAAAAGGGTTTTAGGTAAAAACAGTACAACAAAATAAAAAGCAAGAAGACCACAATCTAGTGATTACTACTAGTTGTTAGTGCAGTGCATTTTTATCTGACAGATTGCATTCATTCACTTAAATCATGATCACAAAACACAACATAAAAATTGATCAGCATCTATAAAAATTAAGATGGTTTAGGATTGAATCTATAGATAAATGCTTTAGTATTTGAACCCAATACTTTGAATGCTAATAATATGCACTTAATAATTATGGGTTGTGCTTGTTCTTTGTTTAACTTAGCTTTACTATCTAATGTAGATGGCAACCGATGCTTATATTTTGGAGATTCATCATGGTGGCAATTGGAGCAAAAGGAAAAGGATGTGTGAATATATAGATGGTAAGCTCAACCATTATTATGGAATAGTTGCTGGAAAAATATCTTTACATGAACTCTTTGGCATACTCAGAGGTATTATGAACATTGGTTCTAAGGAATTCAAAGTATTCTGTGGCTGTCCACAAGATATTGGTTGCAGTTTGAGTGTTTTGAGCTGCGAAATGAGTTGAATTTGATTCAAATATTTTCTACATATGAGGGATTGCATACGATACAGCTATTTACAGAAGTAGTTGATGAGAAAGTTGAAGAAATACAACAAGAGGAAGATCAACTTGAGTCAAATATGGAGAGTGTACAATCACAATGTTATGGCAGTGATAATTTGCTTCCTATTTGTAGTGACAGTGGGGGAGAGAAAATCAATTACAAGGTTGTACACTTAAACCATGACCCGAAGGAGGTTCCTGAGCTTGCTGTTGGAATTGGGTTTGGTAGTGCAGCTGATTTCAAGCATGCTGTCAGACAGAATGCAAGATATGGTGGATATGATCTCATCACTCCTAGGAATGATGTGGATAAAGTACAATTCAAGGGTCGCAAATGTGATTGGAGTATATATGCAGCATGGGATGCAGGAGAACTGCAACCCCTGTTCACGTAAATACGTATTTCCTGAATATTCTCGATATTTTGATTATTTATAAATTTATTTTGTGCTAAACTGGTTTCGAATATTTTACTAAGTGTTTTATAATTGAAAAATATATTTACTTTGAATAACGATGTACTTTCTATTTATAATTGATTGACTATTTATATGTTATATTATTACTGTTTGGATTTTAATAAATTTATTAATCTCAAATCCTACTTTGATACATATTATTATTATTATTATTATTATTATTATTATTATTATTATTATTATTATTATTGCTATTGTTTTCATTATTATTATTGTTATTGTTACAACTATTGCTATTATTATTATTGTTTTCATTATTTTTATTATTATTATTGTTATTATTGAATTACTTTCACGAAAACGTTGAACCCAAATTATATTCTGTCTTGTATTATTATTCTTACCAATATTATTATTATTATTATTATTATTATTACTTTTACTAGTATTGTTATTATTATTTTATTATTAATATGTGTTGTTACTAGTATTATTTTTGTTGAAGCCCATTAGTTTTGATCTATATTATATTATTTAACTATTTGTTAATATGAAGCCCACAATCTAAAGCCCAAATTTTATATTCATATTTGCATTATTTATTTATATATAACCTGAGCCCAAACCCATATCCATCTCTTATTGGATCATAGCCTACCCTAAACCCAAACCCACATCTTGTTGGATCCCAAACCCATACCCATTAACCCAAATTCTCCCGTAATCTTTTTTCACCAGATCTACCCCAACTGCACGCCTCCCCGTATTCCCTAAAACTACTTCTCACGATTCCCCACTATTTTCACTATCCCCTTTATAATATTTATATTATATTAAACTCTATCTTTCTCCCCTCACTCTTCCCTTCCTGCTCTCTCTCCTGAACAACAGAGAACCCACCCCTCATCTTCTCCATCTCCCCGATCGCCAGTTAACCACCATCCGCATCCGACGTCGACTCACCTAACTCGCCCACCATCATCGCCAGTCGTAACACCGCTGTCGACCTCCCTTCAACCTCTCGATCGCTTCGACTTCAATGCCCACCACCAAAACTGCTCATCACCTCACCACCTCGACAATTCTCGCATCTACTTGCACCCTTCCTCTCCTCCATTGACTGTAACCCCATCGCGACGCCCCTCGACCGAAGCACCTCCTCGTCTTCCTCGCTGCCACCGCAGCCCCTCATCCATTCGAGCCTCCCGCTCTCCCTCAGTCAACGACTGCTCCTCGCCTTCCTCCTCCCGCAACCTTCGAGCGCTGTAGACTCTACTCTCGTCGCCATCATCATCCTCATCGTCTTCCTCGCCAACACTAGCCGTCGAGCTCCTCCGTCATCTCCCCTGTTTCCACCCCAAAACAGAGCAACCACACTCTCATTCCGTCGCCTGCCTCTGCTCGCCTCCGCCTTGCGCCGCCGTCACTTCCTGACCGCGTCGCACAGCATCGCCTCCCTCATCGTTGCCTTCATCTCCTTCCCCTACCTCCTGTCAAGCCACTGTCTTCTCCACCCGCCATTGCCGTCATCTTTGCGACCGCCTGCCCTCCACCGCTAGTGCACGCCCTAGCCGCACAGTCGACCTGTTCGCCCCCGCAACTCAACCTCCGCTCGCTCGTTGCCACTGGAGCCCCTAGCCCCACCACAGTCGCCTTCGCCATCAAGCCAGAGCAGAACTCTCTATGCCTATCGTTGGGTATTGATCAAGTGAATTCTCGACCATCGGATCTCCCTTGATCATCACGATCGGGATCACTTCTTGATTTGTTGATCTTGACCATTGGATTTGCATTAATCATCATCACCATCATCATCATCATCATCATCATCATCATCATCATCATTATGATCTTGTTCTCGACCGTCGGATCTCTTTTGATCATCGCGATCGTGATCATCATCTTGATTTTGATCTTGATCTTCGATTTCAGTCATCTGATCATCCGATCTTGATCCCCATCAAGATCTGTGCTCGATCGTGATCATCGTGATCATTTGCTCGTCGCCGTGTCGCCGGGATTCCGATCCCGTTATTCTTCGCACATTCGGATCTAATCGTCATCTAAAGGCAGGTCCACTTGAACTCGTTTATTACTCTAGTTCAAAATTATTGATCTCCGCAAGTAGTTTTCTTTCGATTATCGTAATATTACATTGTCTACCTTCCATTGGGGATATCGAGGGTTTACACGAGCTAACCCGAAGTATCCTTGACTTTGTGCCAACATCCATTGATTCAAACCCAAGCTTGCATGCACACACGACATGAATAAATTGATTAGAAACTTGAATATAGAAATATATAATGATTTAATTACATGTTGATTGATTGAGATATCGTGAATCGAATCGTAACATGATAATTTGGCCTTATGTGCTGTAGAAATTCATCTTGACTTGTTGTATATAATGTTAATGCATTTCATGATCTAAGAATAAGTAGACTGCTCATTTTGAGGAATATACATAATGACTTTTTATTATTTCTTGTTACCTGTTCTGTTTTGCACTGAGGTTTCGATCCTGTTACAATAAGAATCAACCAAAACTATATAAAAAGGAATTGTAGCCTAATGAATCTATTTTTTATAACATCTTACGAATCTAGATTCCGATCTGTGAGCTGCGAGATATTGCAGTTTTAGTCACTGCTGGTCTGTATTTTCAGAATTACAGTTTAGTGAAACATCAACACAACTTTCAGTTGAAACACCATGATAATAGAAGTGTAATGACATGAAACTCTCCAGAAACTTAGTAGACATGCTTAGGATCAATTCCTAATTTTTATAGATTTTTATATTAATTTTACACCTTGATTTCATACATAGAATTTTGACTATAAGCTGCTGCAAGAACCCTTAAGCTGTAAAGATTAGGGTAATCGATCTAGTTATAGTCAGAATCAATTGAAACTTAATGAATATGAATTTTAGCCCCAGATGTCTAGTTTACAAACCTTTTGAAGGAATTGAATTCCGAGTTATAGTTTCTGAATTATTGCTATTTTAGTACTGCTGTGTCTGCTCTTTTCAGATTCACAATTACATGTACATTATCATGCATTGCATCATTTTGCTGCATCTTTATCATCGCCTTGACACTCTTATACACACTTTCATGATCATGAATGACATAATAAAATATAAAATAGGCCTGGGTAATGACTTGGTAGTGGATAATCTCAAAAAATGTACTCGGTAGGGCCCTTCTTGTTTACATGGACTATTGACATGGAAGGTGGACAAATACTTGTGAACTTGTTATCTTGTTATCTTGTTATCTTGTTACCATGTTATCTTGTTACACCGAGTACACGCTCTGTAGATCCCACCACTATGTCTAAAACGTACACTGTTTTGCATGCACCGAACCTGTGGTATGGGACACAGTAATACATGAACTAGATAGGGTAATAAAATGCTAATAAACCTAATTTGACACTTTTACACTTGACCATTGCTTATTGACATTGTTATTGCTTTTGGACTTTGATCTTGCCTTATATTTCTTGATGTACCATGTTCCTTTGCTCTTTGCTTTTCACTACTTGCTGTCCATACTTGCTCTAATGGACATTTTTCCCCACTCTAGTTGATCCAACCACAGGTGCACAAGGAGAATTGCCAGAAGGCATTGGTGAGCAGTTCTTCTAAGATTGGAGCAGGAGCTTGCTTCGCAATAAATTGTTTCTTCCATGTTATTTTCATATCGCATTGTTACTTTTTGTTAAACTTTGTATTCCGGGCTTTATTGACCCATATTTGTTGTTTATTTCCAGTTGTTGGTTATTATGTTGGACTACTGCATGTTTTATCTCAGTATCTGTTTATGTGATTAAGTTTTTCTACGTGGTTGTAATTATTTCTTTTCATGTTGTTAAGTTACGACCGGTACATCTTATGGATGATGTTAAAATCATTCGCTGGGCCTTCATCATAGACTTGTATTCCCGTATTTTGGGAAGCTGGGCGTGACAAGAACAAATGATCGTGGTCAGGACTTACAACAATGTACATGAATATGAAAGAGTTGAAGAGAATTTCATTGTGGGTTCGAGTTGGATAGCACACAGTTTCATGGAGATTATCAGGGCTATTCCAAGTGTAAAGAAGGAGACGATGAAGTCTATCTTATCTGAAGAGTTGGATGTCACTGTAAGTGATCACAAAATTAACAGGGCAAGAAGAAAGGCAATTGAATTGATAAAAGGCATGGAGAGAGAGAGTAGTATCATAGACTAAGAGATTATGTCAATGAATTAAGGCAAAGGAATTCAGGTACATATATTGACATCCTTACAGAAGAAAGGAATTCGGAGAATGACCCTTTGTATTTCAGAAGACTTTTCATATGCTCGGGTGCTTGTGTGAAAGGGTTCTATGATGGGTGTAGACCTTTCTTAGGACTTGATGGTTGTCATATAACAAATAGACTAACAGGTGTGATCTTAAGTGCAGTGGGTGTCGATGCAAATGGTAGTATGTTCCTAGTTGCATATGATGTTGTGGAAAATGAGTCTACAGATAGTTGGACTTGGTTTTTGGAACATCTACAGTCGGCCACGAGAGGTCTTAGTGACAAAGGCATCACTTTTATATCTGATAAACAAAAGGTATAAATTACTTTCTAACTCCATTATTTATTTATTTTAAGTTATATTTAAATTGTGATATGTATGTAAAATAATCATGTTTTTATTATTGTAGGGCTTGGTCCAAATTTTTGAACAAGTACTTCCACATGTGGAACATAGGTTATGTATAAGGCACTTGTTCAAGAACATGATTACTGCAGGACTTAGAGGGCCTAAGTTGCAAGAGAAAGTGCACGCAGCAGCAAAAGTAGACACTGAGCAGGAATTCTTGGAGTTGATGGAAGAAATCAAGGGTATAAATTTTCGAGCATGGGAGTATTTAGAGACCACAACCAACAGGGATCGTTGGTGCAGGCATAGATTTCCACTTGGGAGTAAAAGTGATATGGTTTCAAACAACATCTGTGAGTCCTTCAATAGCTGGATCCTAAAGGCTAGAGATAAAACTATAATCAATTTTATGAATATCATTAGAAGACAAATCACTAGGATGTTGTCTTCTAAGAGAGAAAATTTCTTGAGGTGGAAGCAAGAAGTATGCCCAGCAATTTTAAACAAAATTGCTAAGAGAAGGAAAGGAGCCTCCAGTTTTGGTGTCTTACATTGTGTGGATGGAAAGTATGAGGTTACTATTGAAAATGAGAGTATGGTTGTGGATATCAAAGCTAAAACATATAGTTGTTACTTATGGCAACTTTCAGGTATCCCTTGCAAACATGGTATAACAGCCATACTGAGAAAGGGTGGAAAGATAGAAGCTTACCATGATAACATCTACAAGAAGGGGGCATATAGGAGGGCATACAAAGAAAGCCTTTATCCAATTAGAGGTGCAAGATTTTGGACAAAGAATCAGGTTTAAGGCTATTTGTTAGAAGTACCTATATGGAGAAGGAAACCTGGTAGGCCACGAAAGAAGAGAAAGAGATGTGAAGATGAGAAACTTGAAATATTGCAACCAAATATTGTTAAAAGAGGTGATAAGGAGGTGATGACAATCAAAGGCAAACCTCAAAGATGCCATAATTGTTGGGAGTTCAATCATAATACGAGGAGCTGCAAGAACCCAAAGATTAACAAGCCTAGATAACAAGTTGAAAGGCCTCCAAAGCCACCTTCTAATCGACAACTAGAAACAAGAGGAAGAGGCCGGGGACTGGGTGGAAGGAGCAGAGGAGTTAGTGGTAGAGTTGGATGAGCTAGTGGAATACTAAGATAAGGTAAAAGCATTGTACAGCTCGATTGTTTTTGTACAGCCAATATCTTTATTCAAACTTTGCTAACATGCATTCTTATATTTTCTCAATGATGTAGGTGCGTTGGAGGACAAGTCATGTGAAGCTATCGTGGAGTGTAGCATGATTTGGGTAGTACACCTTTTTTTGTAATAGCTATAACTTTTAATGGTCTGTTTAGAGTTCCTATTATTAAGGTTTTAGACCTTGAGAGATTGTTGTGATATGGATGGGTTGAAGAACATGCAATGAACTATATTTTTTGTTGGTTTTAGAAGATCTTTCAGAAAACTTCAGAAATTTAAGCTTATGTTCATGATTGTAGTGATTTATTCTTGTTGCTTTGTTAATTGAATTGTGATTCTTGACGGTATGAAAATGTGCATCATGGGGTGCTTGTCTTTTTCTGGTATGTTTTGCTTTTTTGATTGGTAAGTAGTTAGAAGGAGTTGATGTAGCTAGGATGTGTATCGTTGTTGCGTATTTTGCGGAGTGAGATAGGAGAAAGTATCCAACTTTGTTGCAGGCTGCAGGGAAGTTACTTTTTACTTGCCACTTTGAACAATTCCATTCTTGGACAATCTTCTTATCAGATTTTTGTTCTGTCTTCTTGAGCTTGCAGTTGGAATTGAGGATTCATAAAAAAGAATTGATAATATATCTACAGAAATTAAGGAAGTGGAGGATAGTTTCAATTCTTTTTTTTTTCTTCTAGTTTTGTCGCCTTGCCTACAATGTCTACTTTTATGCATGAATTTTTTACAATATATCCATACATACTCTATTATGTTGTTGAATGCTCTGTTTGTAGTTAACAATTCAGTGTGTATTTATTAATTAGTTATCTGTTCATTTCAAGTTCCGGTTCTACTCTTTAACCTTGGCCTATCTAGACATTTCATCTATCTTTCCAACAATAGGACTGGGCACTTAATTGACTAAATGTAATGCTTTTAGCACATTTATCTGCTTCCTAGTCTACACAATTGTCAGTAGTTAATGAAGGTTGAGTATTGAGCCGCTGGGTTAATGTCTAGTTTGTTTCTGAAGATTATTAATTTCTTTTTTCAAAGAATATATTCATGGGAAAGGAGTGATAGCTTTGAAGGGTTTTTGTAGGTTGATCCTGAATGGCTGGTGATGAGGATGAAGATGAACCAATGATCTTAAGAACTAGTTTAGTTTTTTCGGGGAGGAATAGGGAGGATATGTTTTATGTTACGGAGTCTATGTTGCAGAATTACAGGGATTTGGGCGAGGAAGCGATATGAAGATGGCTAAGAGCATCTACAATGGTGTTTTCCATATTTGAGAAAATGGCAAACTAGCATATAGAAAATATTGCAATTTGCTGCAGTCGTCGTTTGCTATAATTTGAGAAAGACGGAACATCTTGTTTCGTCCGGTTTTTTTTTTTTTACAGTTAATTAAGTAATGATTAGATATAAAAATAGGTTAATTAAATTAATTAAATATTATAATATATACTAAACCTACCTATTTAATACACTAACCTACTATTTAACCTAAGCTAATTAACCAAATGGGCCGGACGGGAAATGTCCCGTCCAAGCCAAAAACGCTTCAAACGGGACAACATGTCCCGTTTGACGATTTTACCCGTTTTTTTTTCCAGACGGTACACGTCTGACAACATGTACCGTCTGATCATAAAAAAAAGGGTCAGACGAAACAACATGTGCCTTCTGATTTGATTAAAATAAAATAAAATAATTGGAACGGAACAACATGTTCCGTCCCCTATATTATGAGAATCGTTATTTCGTTTCTCAAATATGAGAACGTATTGTAGCTCGTTTGCTATGAAATGGCAAAATAGAAAATGACTGCAGAGCCCACTTTCTCAACATATTAGAAAATAGCAAATATAGCAAACGACTGTGGATGCTCTGATGGAGTGAATATTGTGCCTCAAGTCCCTTTGCTCACCAATGGTGAAATGGTAAGTTCTTTAAGTGGTGAATTTGAGTGCAAACATGAAAGAAGAAGAGATTTGATTATGAAATGTAAGGGTAAAAAAGTAATTTAATAATTATAACTCAACGGATGTGGTTAACGGAGAAATGAATTTAGTGTATTTTTCAAATGTTGGGCATATTGTACTTAGGCCAAACGTTGAGAGGTACTTTCATTTTCGCCCTTTATGTAAACAAATACAAGTCTTGCTGTTAGATAATTTATTTAAACAAACTATTAATGTCTATGATTGTTTGGTGAGTGACATAGAATGGATGTAACAACAGTGTTGTTGAGAGTTAACCTAAAAATGAATGATGTCATTAAGATCAATTGGTTCCACTCTCCATACAAAATTTTATTTTCATTGAGCAGAGGGCATCAGAGCCAAGTCAATAAAGAAAGAATCATTTGAATATTTCTCAAAACCACCATTAACAAAGCTAAAGTCTTATTCCAAAAAAAACCAGGGCCGGCCCTGAGCTAATAGAAACCGAGACGAACTATCAAAATAGGGCCTCCATATTTAACATGAGATTTTTTTAAAAAAAATTATATGCTTAATTCTTTACAGAGACATGAGCGAGAAAGCAAAATAAAGGTAGCTCACAATATATATATATATATATATATATATATATATATATATATATATATATACTAGTTGGAATTTACCGTGTACCAAGTGCACGTGACTTGGTGCACATAAATGTTGAAAATTTTATCTAAACATACTTGCATTTAGAACACTCATATTCTTCAAACTACAAATTTGACTGAGTCAATCATCTTAGAAAGCAAACCATGAATTTCAAAATTACTCCAACGACAACAAGCTCATCAAAATAAGATTTGAAGTAAGCATAAAAAACCCAAGTTTAATCAATTCTAGCAAAATTACAATCAAAACAAAGAACAAATGGATGAAAATTCGAACGATGTAAGAGAGAGCTATATGCTTAATAGTTTCATCTAAAACATAAAGATATAATCATCGTATTTTTCATAAGATTAATCATTATTTTCGACTTTAACTTGCTTGAACTTAAAACTGATATTAAAAAAAGTTATTAAAAAAAAAATTAGTAAATCCTAAACTGATTTCATCGTATTTTTCATGAGATCAATCATCACTTTCAACTTTAACTTTCTTGAGCTTAAAATTGCTTGTAATTTCTTATTCATCCTTTTTAATTTTGCATCCTGTCAATATTCTTGTACGTGTTCTTCCATATTTTACATCTTGTGATTTGATAAAAAAAAAGTATACTCATCCCCAATGCATTTCTTGGTCCTTCTATCAAATTCTTCAACAATTTTTCGTGCATATAGAATTAAGAAATTGGCTCTTAATTATTTGTAATACTATAAGAATAACATATTATACCTTATTCTTAATATCTTCTTGGTCTTTTGCAGAACAGCCAATGATGCATCTTGCTTCCTCTTCAAATAAAGTCGATTATGCCTTCGCACTTGTATCTTTTATTGTGATTTTGAATACATATTTGAAACAGGTTGTTCTTAGTTTTTTAAAATTTATTGTTTATTATTATTTTTTAATAATTTGATTGAAGAATGGAAAGATCGAAAACTAACAATATGCTTTATAATTTTCAACAATAAGCTTCATCATTGTCAACATTGACTTTTGTTGAATAGATTTTGCATGCAATGTACCATGAATCTTTAACGTTTTTGACACGTTTGATCAAAACTTTGCAATAATAGTATTTTGCCTTGAAATATGAAAATAAATTTGAAGTCATCAAAATATTTATAGACATATAGAGAATTGAACAAAATATTTAAAAATAATTTCATTATTCATAATACCTCAGAAGAATCTTCGTCTGCACAATAGAGAATGTCACATAGTTTCACTTCTTCCACATCCATTACTTTTCTTTTGTTTATTTGCAAGGAATTACTTTTTAACAGAATCTCATTGCAGTTTATCCTGAAACAAACAAACAAAATTATGTTAAATGATACTCCAAATGGCAACAATTAAAGGATTAAATATACAAAATAAATTATACCATTCTCGAATTTTATATGCCTCTGGTTCATTCGGATTTATCTCTATTGTAGTGTTGTTTGTTGATGTGAGAGAGAATCCTGTTTAAAAAAGTCAATAATAAATAAATAAATAAATAAAATATATAATAAATAACATTATTAATTGTTATTTTATATAATTACCTCAAAAGTTTGAGGTTTTTATAGAGATAATTGAAATAATTGGCATGTTGGGTGATAATTTTTTCGGAGCTTTTCCTTTCTTGATTGCTAGTTCTCCCCATAATGTAAGTAAGATCGGTTTTGACCTTAAATGAAGACAAAACGTATGAATTACAAAACCATTATGTAAATTATTATACAACTTAATTAATTGATATTACCTGAATCCTACAACTGTAAGATTTCGCTTCTCTACTTCATTACTGATATGGCTAAAAATGGGGTTAAATCGGAACCGTCCAAATCTAGCACGAATCTTAAAGCTTGGGGGTAAAACGGTAATTTCACCTACAAACGGATCTGAAATGGGTTCTGGGTCTTTTTTCCAAAAGCTCAATAACCCTCAACGGATCCATCTCAACTGGGTGCGGGTTACAACCCGCGAGAAACCCGGTCCAGCTGGATAGAACTAGGGTTTCTGATTGTATTTAATCAACGACCCTGATTCGCTCTATCTTTTCACTGGAAATTAGGGATTTCATTCATAAATTGATCCCAAAGGAGGCTATAAATACCCCCCCATCCAGCACCATTAAGAGGTAATCAATCTTTTTCCAATTTACGCTCTCTCATAATCTTTCCTGATTACTGATTTGAGCGTCGGAGGGTGCGTCGCTGGGATCAACCTCGGTGTATTGCACTTTTTGCAGGTGAACGGCGGGAGTCAGTGATCAGACTCCGGCGGAAGAAGTTAGGGTTTGACTATTCAGTTTCCCCAAAGAATCCACAAATACTATCTGTTTGTCCCCACACCAGATTTAGCTGTAACAGATTGGTGCCGTCTGTGGGAACTAACAAATAGCAAACCTTCCTTTTCCCGTTGGTAAGATCTACCTAGCCATGCCTCCCCGAAAGCTAAGATCCAGATGGTCCAACCATGGACCCACTCCTCCTCAACCACAACAGGAGATCCCCCTTCAAACCGTCCAGCCGGCGAGACTTCCTCCTGTAATACCCCAGATCTTGAGCGAACAGTCGACTGTTAGGGTTAGCAGTCGACTGGTCTGTGTACAGTCGACTGGTGTGTGAAGCAGTCGACTGCTACGCGGGATTTGTGAAAGGATTGAGAAATTTAGTCCCATATCGGGAATTTGTGAAGATAAATTGAGTATAAATACTATTGCCGAGGATCAAGAGTCACCAATTCGGTTAACCACCTTTTGAGAGGCAGCCTGTGGTGGGCAGTGGAACTACATAGTATTTATAATTTGTCTGAGCATTGGGGCGGGGCATTACAAATGGTATCAAAGCGACTGTGCCCTGTGCTCTCAGCGAGGATGCTGATTCCTAAGGGGGAGTGTATGTAATACCCCAGATCTTGAGCGAACAGTCGACTGTTAGGGTTAGCAGTCGACTGGTCTATGTACAGTCGACTGGTGTGTGTATCAGTCGACTGCTACGCGGGATTTGTGAAAGGATTGAGGAATATAGTCCCATATCGGGAATTTGCAAAGATAAATTGAGTCTAAATACTATTGCCTATGATCAAGAGTCACCAATTCGGTTAACCACCTTTTGAGAGGCAGCCTGTGGTGGGCAGTGGAACTACATAGTATTTATAATTTGTCGGAGCATTGGGGCGGGGCATTACAAATGGTATCAGAGCCGACTTTCGACACACCGGGTGGGGGTGTATCTGCACGTCGAGAGTCTGGGGGGGCCTATTCGTGGGGTACATATGTTTGCGTGTCGAAGGTCTGCGGGCCTATTCACGGAGCATGCCGGGTGCTAGAAAGGGCGGTCCTACACGAGATGTGTGCCCTGTGCTCTCAGCGAGGACGCTGATTCCTAAGGGGGGGTGTATGTAATACCCCAGATCTTGAGCGAACAGTCGACTGTTAGGGTTAGCAGTCGACTGGTCTGTGTACAGTCGACTGGTGTGTGAAGCAGTCGACTGCTACGCGGGATTTGTGAAAGGATTGAGAAATTTAGTCCCATATCGGGAATTTGTGAAGATAAATTGAGTATAAATACTATTGCCGAGGATCAAGAGTCACCAATTCGGTTAACCACCTTTTGAGAGGCAGCCTGTCGTGGGCAGTGGAACTACATAGTATTTATAATTTGTCTGAACATTGGGGCGGGGCGTTACACCTCCTCAATCTGATCAGGTCCTGCAGCAGGACCAACCTCTTTATCCGAACCTCCAACCCCCTCGGGGTCAGACTGGGCCTCAGAATGCCGGTGCGGGGGGCTCCCGTCCCAATCCTCAGAAACAACCTCTCCAACATGATCACGTATCCGTGCATAATCCCTCTACCGATTCCATGGCATCCCACAACCCCCGAGCTTCCGATGACCTTCGCAATACCATCCTCAATCGGCAGAAGGAAGAGGATCTTTTCTACCGTTTGGATGAAAGGCGGGCCTGAGAGGGGGCCTCCCGCCAACGTCTAAATGAGCGATCTCCTCATCCCCGAGACTACAGAAGGTCCCCTCCTCGCCGAGGGAAGAGAGAGTCCCCCGGCTACCATAGGAGAAGAACTCACTCTCCTGACGGTCAGCGACCTCCGAGGAACGATGAAGCACCCATCACTCGTGCCGAGTTCCAGCAATTTCAAGAAACCATCTTACAAGCCCTCAATCTCCGACCCAACAGTAACAATGCTCGGAGGGTCCCCACTCCTCCTCCGGTGCAAAGTCCTCGCCGACGGTTCCTAACTCCTCCCCAGCTCCTAGCAACCCCCAGCAAATTTCTAGTCCTCGTCACTCCTGGAGCTACTGTCGCCATAGCCCCCGCTCCCCCTCGTACGAAGACGAGTCTAGAGGCTCGTTTGATTACCATCGAAGGGATGACACTGTCTACCGTTGTCTCCACAAAATGGAGAGGCGTTTGGGTCAGCTAGACAGAGAAGAAGAGCTTAGAGGAAGGACACTCCGCCCAAGCCGACCTCCTTTCTCTCGAACCATCATGGAGGCGCCCGTTCCAATAGGCTTCAAGCCTCCTCAATTCGAGACTTATTCCGGGGAGTCCGACCCCGTCGATCACATTGAAAGCATTAAGACTCTCATGCTAATCCACCAAGCTTCCGATACTCTACTGTGTAAGACCTTCCCCGCTACCCTCAAGGGCCCGGCCCGGGAATGGTATTCTCACCTCGCTCCATCCTCAATATTCTCCTTCGAGAAATTCGAGACCCTCTTCGTCACCCACTTTGTGAGTAGCCGCCGAACTGAAAAGACCAGCATTTCGCTACTCTATCTCAACCAGAAGAAGGGCGAGAAGCTGAGAGACTATGTGAAAAGGTTCACCACGGAAGCCAGGTCCATCGCATCCCTCGACCAGTCGGTCGCAGCAGCAACATTCCAGTCAAATGTCCTTAACTCCAGCCTTCGGTCCTCCCTCGCCAAGAAACCCCCGCAGAACTTCTCCGACCTCCTTCTCCAAAGTGAGAAGTATATCCGGGCTGAGGAAGCTGAACATCGCCCCACCTTTGAAGGGCCTTCCCCCGGAACCAAAAGAAAGGCAGGTGAAGAAGAGGGAGCCAAGAAGCTCCAGAAAGACAATGGCGGCCAGTGCCGCCCTCCCCCCAGATTCGAAAAATCCACTCCTCTTAACGCCAACATTTCCACTATTCTCATGGAAGTTGAGAAGGCAGGGGTGATACCTCCCGCCTCGAAGATGAACACCCCTGGCAAAAAGAGGGACAAAGAGAAGTGGTATCGCTATCACCGAGACCATGGCCACGATACCAATGATTGTCGGGCCTTGAAGAACGAGATTGAGGCCCTCATCCAAAGGGGGCAGCTGGCCAAATTTGTGAGAAAGGACCGGACCGATCCCCCTCCTCCCCCTCGGGGGGCTAACAAGCGTCCTGAACGCGATGAAACTCCAGAGTTCGAAGAGGAACGCATCCTACATCTCATCCACGGAGGCCCCATGGGAGGCACCTCTAACTCCTCTCGAAAGGCTTTCATAAGGGAAGTCAACTTAGTACATGGCTTGCCCCCACCAAAGGCCTCGGAGTACCGGTCACTTTTTCAGATGAAGACCTTGAGGGTGTCTGAACCCCCATTGTGACGCACTAGTCATCAATCTCCATATGGTGAATTTTAAAGTGGAGATGATCCTGGTGGACAATAGGAGCTCCGTTAACATTCTCTTCCTCGCTGCTTTCAAGGGGCTCAAACAATCCTGGGACAGACTTAAGCCCCCCGGCTACACACTCCACGGGTTTACAGGAGTGCCAGTGAATATTGAAGGGGTGATCACCCTCGACGTAACCGTTGGCAAAACTCCTACTACCCGAACGGAGCCGATGGACTTCATGGTCGTCGATGTCCCCGCTGCTTATAATGTGATCATAGGCCGACCCAGCCTAGCTGCTCTCGAAGCCGTCCCTTCCACTTATCACCTCAAGATGAAGTTTCCCACCCGGGCAGGAGTAGGGGAAGTAAGAGGCAGTCAGGAAATGGCCCGCAAATACTACATGACTTCTACTGGGGGTCCAGTCCTCTCCCTCGAAACTCTTGAAATCCCCCAAGACGGTGTCCGACCAACGTCCGAGCTGGTGGATTAATTGGAGGAAGTGCTCTTCTCTGAGCAAGATCCGAACCACAAGTTCTTTATCAGCAAGACCCTTCCATCTGCCCTAAGCTCAGACATAGTCCAATGTATTAGAAAGAACCGTGACCTCTTCGCATGGTCGGCTGCCGACATGCCAGGAATCTCCGAAGAGCTCCTCGTCTACCACCTGAGTGTTGCACCGGGGTCCAAACCGGTTCAACAGAAGAGGCACAAATTTGCTCCTGAGCGCCAACAAGCTATAAAAGAAGAGGTGGACAAGCTCCTTAAGGCTCGGTTCATACAGGAGGTCAATTATCCCGAATGGCTCTCAAATGTTGTGATGGTAAAAAAAGCCAACGGGAGCTGGAGAATCTGCATCGATTTTACCGACCTGAATAAAGCTTGCCCCAAAGACCCATTCCCTCTTCCAAGCATCGACACCCTGATTGACGCCACTTCGGGCCATGAGCTTATCAGCTTCATGGACGCTTTCTCTGGATACAATCAAATCCGCATGTTCCCCCTGGATATCCCGAAGACCTCCTTTGTTACCGATCAGGGCCTCTACTGCTACAGGGTGATGCCTTTCGGGTTGGAAAAATGCAGGGGCCACCTATCAACGCCTAGTTAACAAAGTCTTCCAAAATTAGATTGACCGCAACATGGAAGTGTATGTTGATGACATGCTTGTGAAGAGCATCCGTGGGGCCGACCATGTCACCGATCTACAGGAGGCATTCGATGTATTAAGGAAACATGATATGAGGCTCAATCCGAATAAGTGTGCGTTCGGAGTCTCGTCGGGGAAATTCCTAGGCTTCATGATCAGCCAAAGAGGGATCGAAGCCAACCCCGAGAAGATCAAAGCCATACTGGATATGACTCCTCCCAAAAATGTGAAAGAAGTTCAGAAGCTAACCGGACGCCTAGCAGCTATAGGGCACTTCCTTTCCAAGTCAGGGGAGAAGTGTCTTCCTTTCTTCAAGGCTCTCAGGGGGGCTAAGGGCTTCGAATGGGGTCAACAATAGTAGGAGTCATTCGATCAGCTTAAAGCCTATCTAGTCAACCCCCCTTTCCTCAACAAGCCTATTCTCGGGAAAACACTCTACCTCTAATTAGCTGCCTCCGAACAAATCCTCAGTGCTGTCTTGGTAAGGAAAGAAGACAAGGCTCAGAAGCCCATCTATTATGTAAGCAAGGTACTTCGGGATGCCGAGCTTCGTTATCCAAGGCTAGAGAAGATGGCATACGCCTTGGTTATGGCAGCTAGGAAGCTTCGCCCATATTTTCAGTCTCACTCGGTTGTCGTTCTTACCGACCAACTGCTGAAGCAAGTTCTGCACAAACCGGAGACCTCTGGCTGTCTCATGAAGTGGTGAATCGAGCTGAGCCAGCATGATATATCATACAAGCCTCAGACCACAATCAAAGCTTAGGCCTTAGCAGAATTCATAGTTGAGAGCACCATTTTCGAGGTCAGTCAAGCGGCAAACGGACTTCCTATTTGGACGGTATATGTAGATGGATCCTCTTGCACCGAAGGGAGCGGAGCCGGGGTCATTCTGGCAGGCCCAGATGACTTCGTTCTTCAATACTCCCTCCGCATCAACTTCAAGGCCTCCAACAATGAAGTGGAGTATGAAGCCCTTATAGCCGGTCTCGAAATGGCCAGCAAAGCAGGGGTGCAATGCCTCCGCATATTTAGTGACTCTCAGCTGGTTGTGAATCAAGTCTTGGGCGAGTATGAAGCACGAAATGACCGAATGGCTAAGTATCTAGCCAAGGTCTAAAATCTCATGGCTCTATTCGAAGAGGCACTTATTCGGCAAATCTCCAGGGAGGAAAATGCCCAAGCAAATGCCCTCTCTAAGTTAGCCTCTTCCTCCCTCTAAGGCCTCGAGCAGACCATCTTGATTGAAGTGCTCCTGAGGTCGAGCATAGAAGAAGAAACTTCCGACTCAATGGAGTCACTGCCGGTTCAACTTCAAGATAACTAGATGAAACCCCTGGTAGAATTTCTAAGGGATGGGCTCCTCCCCAAAGACCCTAAGGAAGCTCGTCGAGTCAGAACCAGAGCGGAGCGGTACACCCTTGTTGAGGGGATCTTGTATAAACGCTCCTTCACACAAGTTGACGGTAGACCTTATCTGAGGTGCCTCTCCCCCGAACAAGCCACATACGCCTTGCAAGAGATTTACGAAGGCATAGGCGGAGCACATTCAGTGTCCAGATCCCTTGCCCGGAAGGTGTTGAATTATGCATATTTCTGGCCTACCCTCCTACAAGATGCCGAGCGACATGTTCGGCAATGCAGCTCTTGTCAAAAGCATTGCAACATTCGTCGCCTACCCCAAGCTCAGCTCACCTCCCTATCGAGTCCGATCCCCTTTGCAATGTGGGGAATGGATTTACTAGGGCCATTTTCCCCAGCTCCTGGCCAGCTCAAATTCTTAGTCGTGGCAATCGACTACTTTTCAAAGTGGATAGAGGCAGAGCCCTTGGCCATAATCACCGAGAACAAAGTAATTCAATTCTTCTAGAAGAGCATCATCTGCAGGTTCGGCATCCCTCGAGTCCTTATAATAGAAAATGGAACACAATTTACAGGGGCTGCATTCCGAACGCTTTGTGAAGACCTCGCCATCCAACAACATTTTTCCTCTGTCTCCCACCTACAGTTAAATGGTCAAGTAGAAAATGCCAACTGACAAATCCTCTTCGGTATTAAGAAGAGGCTGGACAGGTCCGCTAAAGGCTTATGGGTAGATCAGCTCCCTAACGTACTGTGGAATTACTGCACCACGAAACGGACCCCCACGGAGAGTCGCCGTTCAATCTCACCTATGGGTCCGAAGCTGTGATCCCCCTAGAAGTCGGCGTACCCTTTCCTCGTCTAATTGCCTATGGAGAAGAGCAGAACGCCAAGGAGCTTCGGGCTAATTTGGATTTGATTGATGAGCTTCGGGAAAGAGCCTCGATTCACCAGCAAAGCTACCGAAGGAGGATCAAGCTGGCCTACAACAAGAGGGTCCGTTCCACTGACCTCAAAGAAGGGGACTTGGTTCTCAGAAAGCTAGCTATCTCATTCCCCAGTCAGAAGAACAAGCTAGCCCCAAATTGGGAAGGACCCTACAAGATCACCAAAGTGGTTCGTCCCGGGACATACCGTCTAGAAGACCTTGAGGGAAGAGAGATTCCCAAGACTTGGAATGCCGACCATCTCTTGAAGTACCAAGAGAGCGCATGAACGCCTCTCTGAGTACCTTCAGATGTCGAACCATTCCTTTCCCTTCACTTGTATTTTACTTTTGCTTCTTTATTTCTCCAATGTAATAACGGCACGCAACTTAGAAGCAGCCGACTATAAGTTTTCAATAAAGAATAATTTTCTTCATATCTTACTTGTGAATTGCTTGTATCTCTCTGTTTTAACCTTCTTCATACTCTAACGACGGATTCGGAGTCCAAGACTTGGCTCGACTCCGCTTCGCAAGCTTGCTCTTAAGCGAGCTAGAAGTAGTTCGCCATTCGGAATTGCTCCCACAACCATTGTAACATACTCAAACGACGGGTTCAGAGTCCAAGACTTGGCTCGACTCTGCTTTGCAAGCTCGCTCTTAAGCGAGCTAGGAGTGGTTCACCAATCGGAATTGCTCCCACAACCGTTGTAACATACTCAAACGACGGGTTCGGAGTCCAAGACTTGGCTCGACTCCGCTTCGCAAGCTCGCTCTTAAGCGAGCTAGAAGTGGTTCGCCATTTGGAATTGCTCCCACAACCGTTGAAACATACTCAAACGACGAGTTCAGAGTCCAAGACTTGGCTCGACTCCGCTTCGCAAGCTCGCTCTTAAGCGAGCTAGAAGTGGTTCGCCATTCGGAATTGCTTCCACAACCGTTGAAACATACTCAAACGACGAGTTCGGAGTCCAAGACTTGGCTCGACTCTGCTTTGCAAGCTCGCTCTTAAGCGAGCTAGGAGTGGTTTGCCATTCGGAATTGCTCCCACAACCGTTGAAACATACTCAAACGACGAGTTCGGAGTCCAAGACTTAGCTCGACTCCGCTTCGCAAGCTCGCTCTTAAGCGAGTTAGAAGTGGCTTGCAATTCGGAATTACTTCCACAACCGTTGAAATATACTCTCGTTTCGCCGCCGAGCGCGAAATCCTTACAACTAAACTAAACATGGGAGAAGCTGATGCTAGGTCTACCATTCGTATGCTAGTCTTGGTACACTGCATCTCTTGATCCTCGCGGTTGGAAGGTCATTGATATGAATTTGCTATATTCTTCGTGTTTCCTCGAAAGAAGGTATCAGCTTCAAACATGAACTTGTTAGAGGCTTCGGTGAATTCCCAGCCTGGACAGTCCTCAACTTTTTCACAAGGTGAAGTCGAAGGTCCACGACCACCCTAGTCCTTGATCAAATACCGGACTATGAAATCACCTCTAGAATCTCGTATATTGCCGACCCATGCCCAGGACCCTGAGGAGCTAACCTCTAGTTCTTATGGTTCGTTTAAAAGTTGAAGTAATCCTCCAATAGGCGGCTCTCCACTGCAAGGAACTTGTCCTCACGAATTCACAAGCCAAGAGGTTCGAAGCAGTGCTCAGCCCGCCTAGTCTTACTCTAGACTTCGGCACACGTTGCCGAGCGCTCCTGGCACCAATGCCCAAACAAGCAAAAACCTTGCTCTGGACCTCGGCACGCCCAGTCGAGCGCTCCTGGCACCTATGCCCAAACAAGCAAAAACCTTGCTTTGGACCTCCACACGCCTAGTCGAGCGCTCCTGGCACCGACGCCCAAACAAGCAAAAACCTTGCTCTAGACTTCGGCACACACTACCGAGCGCTCTTGGCTCCGAGGCCCAAACGAGCGAAAGTCTCCGGATATCGGCGCACTTTAGTCACGAGTAACACAACAACAGAAAGGGTTCGAAAATGCACAAGTTCCACAAAGAAAAATCATCATTTTGATTAAGTGCAGGGAGACAATTACAAAGCGGCATCTTCTATACAACCGAGCTACAAGACTTCCAAAAGCAAAAACTACAATGCCGACTCATTACACTTAGACGAAATACAAAACTTGGAAAACAAGAAATCTTCAGTGCTTCCTTAGCGCAGGGATATTTAGCTTCAAAGACACCCGAGGGCGGTGACGCTTGATACCGGTATTCATCCCTAAACCAGCAAATTGAGACGTGTCCTCGGCACTGCTCCTGACCGTTGCGCCGACAGATGCTCCACTCGATAAAATTGCCACGCCACTTTGGGCATCACCCGGACTTGGTCGCCCCATGGGAGAACGTGTCGCGAGCTCATAAAACGAAATGCCTCGCTCGCCCTCATCGCGAGTGCATGAAGTGCTCCTGACGTTAATTGGCCCCGAGTGCGGCTTTAGGCATGTCACTTCAACCTCCAGCTCAGCGATCCTCTATTTCAGAGACTCGTCTCCTGCCTCTACCTCGAAACGAGGAGGCACGGCGGAGCTCGGAATGCTGGGGCGATGGGCGATCATCCAGCGGAGGTGGGTGACTTCGATGCCCCTGTCCACTGTGGCTCTTTTCAACGCATCGACCTCTGCCGTCAGATCGTCATGTTCGGTCATCAACCTGCCCACCGCCTTGGTCAGCTCCTCTTCCTCTGCTAGAAGTTCGGCCTCCACTATCTACAAGTGGTGCACCTCGGTGAGCATATCGTCCCTCTTCGCTGCCATCTTCGATAGAGATAGCTGGAGACACTTCAACCTTAGCCCGTTTGTGAAGGCTGTCGACGAGCCATCCTCCTCGTCCACAGGAGGGATATCGGCGAGCCGACCCTCTAGTCGCCGAATCTCGATGTCCCGTTGGCTCAAGACCACCTGCAGATGGTTCCGCTCGCTCTCAGCCCTACGCAACCCCAACTCGACCTCATAAAGGCGCTCTCGGCACCTGGCCAAACTCAGCCTCGTCGACCCCAAGCTATCCTCGGAACCAAACTCCTCCCCAGAGCGAGTGGGTTCGGCTGAGTAAAAGCTACACGCACTAAAGCGAATGTTCTTTGTCTAAATACTTAGTCGAATTTCAAGGCAAAAAAAAAGGGTCAGGCGAGGTTAGTCAAAGGCGACATGGGGTCGAGCTCAAAAGTTTCTTTCATTCATCACAAAAAATGTGGTGGCCAGTCCGCAATTAGGCAAAACAGGACAAATAAAAAAAAGAGGAGAAAACAAGAGGAGGTGAAATCAAGGGTCGACCTCTTTCCCAGGGCGTCGAGACTGGATGGGGATGGACCCCCCCGATGGGGGCTGAATTGCCAGCAGGGTTACTTCAGTGATCTGCACCTCGCCGACGACCTCAACCTCGCAGTCGTCCTCATCATCGCCTTCTTCTTCTTCTCCTTCCGACTCAGGGTCGAAGCCCTCGACATGGCCCGGGAACAGCCTCCACCCCGAGCAGTCCACCTCAGGGTATCGCTCCGACACCTGAGAGATGGCTTGGGCATAGGCCTTGGCCATGTTTTGGGCAAGGAAACCCTGCGCCTTCTCCATGGTGGCCTCTTCGGCCCCCTTCACCGCGGCGTCCTTGGTCTTCACTGCCTCGGCCAGCTGTTTGGCCGACTCCTCCTTCTACCGCAGAAGGTCGGCCTCGAGCTTCGCAACCAGGCCTTCAAGATACTCGAGTCTCATCGACCTATCCTCGGACTCGACCCTCAGCTTGTCGAGCTCAGTGCCCATTCGAGCCTTTTCTGCCCGAGCCCGGTCGGTCTCTTGTTTCAGCTCCTTCTCCAACTCCGTCATTTTTTTGAAAGATGACCGAAGTGGACGATGATCTACAACGAAAACAATACAAAGTACAAAGAGTTAGAAAAATCCAAAGGGAAAGTAACCAACAAAGGCAGAAATTCAATACTTACCTGATATGGCTAAAAATAGGATTAAATCGGGACCGTTCACATCGGACACGAATCTTAAAGCTCAGGGGTAAAACGGTAATTTCACATGCAAATGGGTCCGAAGCGGGTACTGGGTCTCCTTCTCACAGATCCAATAACCCGTGAATGGATCCACCTCAACTGGGTACGGGTCCCAACCCGAAACACACCCAGTCCAGAAAAGATAGAATTAGGGTTTCTGATTAATCCTAATCAACGGCTCTGATTCACATCTATCTTTTCACCGGGAATTAAGGGATTACATTCCTAATCTGATTACGAGGATTTTATGCCTTAACAGATCACAGGAATCACATTCCTTATCTGATCCCAACGGCGACTATAAATACCCCCCACCCATCTCCATTAAGAGGTAATCAATCTTTTTCTAGTTAAACGCTCTTTCATAATCATTTCTGGTTACTGACTTGAGCGTCGGAGGGTGCGTCGCCGGGATCAACCCCGGTGTCTCGCACTTCCTTGCAGGTGAACGGCGGGAGTCAACGGTCAAGCTCCGGCGGAACAGGTTAGGTCTGCTATTGAGGTTTTTCACGAACTCACAAATACTATCTATTTGCCCCCACACCGAAATTAGCGGCAACATTACCGAAACCGCCGAGCGCGCGATCTCGATAGCGTCATCACCCGCTAGATCGGCCTCCTTGGCGGCTCGGTCCTTTGGCATTGCCAGGTGTTTGACCACCTGCATGCTTGCCAATGAGTCACCAAGGAACCCATCATGCTTCCGAACCTGCCAGTCCGGGATATGGATCCTCTTGTGCTCCTCAGTCAGGAGCTCCTCGGCCATCACCGTCAGCGGGGGGGTCCCTATCCCGAGAGCTGCGAAGATCGGGAAGTCCCCTGCCGCAGTCGACGCCGAGGCTACTCCTGCGGTAGGGGACGGGGTCACCGCTGCCGAAGGCTCCACCCCCTCGGCTACGCCCGCGCCCCTCGGAGCCTTTGCGGGCGGCAGCTTGGTAGAAACCCTCTTGCGCTTCTTCGGTGCCTTACTTCCGAGGGCGGCCCTCTGCGCCATCACTGCATCAAAATCCATTGGCTCTCATCAAATAAGAAGCTGGTTAAAGACACAAGTTGGAACAGGCAAGTTTTAAAAAAAAAATAAGAGCATAGAAAGAGCCACGTACTGGGATCTACGCGGCTGAGCCCTCCCCTGAAGAGAATGTCCTCGGTCAGCCTCCTCCAATCGTATTTCGGCCTGTCAAGAAGAGTCTGCACTGCCTCATCTTCTTGAGGGTGAAGCACCGGCGACTCCCTCACTCTCCTGGACACCTCCTCCACGAAACTAGTGGGTATGGGCCACGACTCTGCGCTCCGTACTATCAAGTACTTATCTCGCCAATGCTTGATGAAGTCGGGGCAAACGACGAGCCGACCTCCGTGCCTCGGAGCTAGGTAATACCGGAACTCCAACCGGTTCTGCTGATGAAGCCGGTAGATAGTTTGGAGTACCCTCAGCTCCGGCTCGATCCCAGCCGCTTGGCAGTGGAGTACGAACCCATTGATAACTCTCCACGTGTTCGGCATCAGTTGGACGGGGCTGACCCCAAACCACCTCAGCACTTGGATCGCGAACGGGTGGAGAGGTAGCCGAGCCCCGGCGATGAAGGCATCGATCGGCCAGAAACACATGTTTACTGGCATCGGCAAATTTGCCCTAACCCCGGGTCCCGGCAACATGAGCTCGTACTCCTTTGGAATTTGGAAGCAGCTCCGGATCACTACCAAATCCTCCAGGCTAAGGATCGATACCGTTTCATCGGCCTCGAAGGTCTCCCTTGCCTCATTTTCCTCGAAGGCTCTCCCCCTCCCGTGGATAATGCGCTCAGCCTCCTCCCCCGGGAGTTCTCGAACTCTTTGAAGTCCTGTCAACGGCCCTGGCAACCTACCGAACTCCCCCATACGCTTCGGGTCCTCCACTATAGTGTCCCGGCCTGAGACCCTCCTGCCATTGTCTTGGCGACCTATCTGACTTGGAGAAGGGACTTCGGCGGCAGAAAGGGAGGGCTCGGAGATAGGAGAAAGAGACATATTTATACTTAAAAAATGACCAAGTATAAATTACCTTTGAGTTGATGGGAACTGATGGAATTTTCACCGGAAAAGCAATCGACGATCACCGTGAGCTCTCACTAGTAGAAATTACTACCTAAGTAAAAATTCGGAGAAGTGAGAAATGAAGGGGGGTGAAGTTTTATAGTTCTTGGCACGCGAAACGAGGATAATGGGCCCACAGAGCCAACCCATTTACACAAGGCGACAAAATGACCTGAACCGTCACATTATTCACCGCGCCTAGCCGTACTATCACATTAATGGCTGACACATCTGTCAGAGTAGTCAGAAGATCAGCAGCCATTGCATTAATTACTGTCACATCTGTCAGAAGTTCAGCAGTCGCCAACTCAGCCTGACGTTTCGTACGTTGCCAAAAATCACAATCCAAGGCCTCGGCACATGCTGCCGAGCGCTCTTGTCACCGACCATGTTACATGGAAAAAATTGTCACCTGAAAAATAATTGGACCTCGGCACATGCTGCCGAGTGCTCTTGCCACCGACCATGTTACATGAAAAATGTGGACCTCGGCACATGTCGCCGAGCGCTCTCGTCACCGACCATGTTACATGGAAATGTGGACCTCGGCACATGCTACTGAGCGCTCTTGTCACCGACCATGTTACATGGAAAAAATTGTCACCTGAAAAATAATTGGACCTCGGCACATGCTGCCGAGCGCTCTTGCCACCGACCATGTTACATGAAAAATGTGGACCTCGGCACATGTCGCCGAGCGCTCTCGTCACCGACTATGTTACATGGAAAAGTGGACCTCGGCACATGCTACCGAGCGCTCTCGGCACCGACCCTCTTACAGGGAGGAAACTACTCCGAACTCCGCCAAAGATCAGCCGAACGCGCCTATAGTCTGGCCGAAGTATTTGTGCGCTTCGGCAGAAGGTGCCGAACCCCCAGGGACCTCGGCATCCTTCATAGCAAGTGTTCAGAGGGGGTCGGCAACGGAGCCGAAGCATCCAGGCCATGAAATGACGTGAATAACATCAAATCATCTACCTAAATACTGCGAAAAAATGATTTAAAATTCAAGAAAATTAATTAAAAATTCTAAAAAATAATTATAAATCTGGGGAAATATTTTTGAAACCCTGGGTAGATAATTATTGCTTAGAAAGGTTAATTAAGACTCCCGAATGACAAATCACCACTTCACAAAGTTAGGAAAAATCACCAGAAGTAGAAGAGAGCTCAAGAGTAACCTTGAGCGCGCAAATAGCTTCGAAAATTACCATAATACCACATACAAAGATTTGATACCCCTCGTTTGGACTTCGACACAACTCTGTAAGCCATTAAAACAGTAAAACTACTCCTCAAAGGCTGATAAAACTCAGTCTTCAGGAGTGGGGGGCTCGTGATATGGCTAAAAATGGGGTTAAATCGAAACTGTCCAAATCTGGCACGAATCTTAAAGTTTGGGGGTAAAATGGTAATTTCACCTACAAACGAATTTGAAATGGGTTCTGGGTCTTTTTTTCAAAAGCCCAGTAACCCTCCAACGGATCCATCTCAACTGGGTGCGGGTTACAACCCACAAGAAACCCGGTCCAGCTGGATAGAACTAGGGTTTCTGATTGTATTTAATCAACGGCCCTGATTCGCTCTATCTTTTCACTGGGAATTAGGGATTTCATTCCTAAATTGATCCCAAAGGCAGCTATAAATACCCCCCATCCACCACCATTAAGAGGTAATCAATCTTTTGCCAATTTATGCTCTCTCATAATCTTTCCTGATTACTGACTTGAGCGTCGGAGGATGCGTCGCTGGGATCAACCCCGTTGTATTGAACTTTTTGCAGGTGAACGGCGGGAGTCAGCGGTCAAACTCCGACGGAAGAAGTTAGGGTTTGACTATTCAGTTTCCCCAAAGAATCCACAAATACTATCTGTTTGCCCCCACACCAGATTCAGCGGTAACAATTACCATATTTTGAGTCTACCTTATCTACATCTCCTGCATTAATTACTGCTAAACAAAGATCTGTAGTTCAATGCAATTAGTATTTGATATTCTTTATTAGTAATAGACAATTATATATATATATCTATATAATAAATTACAAAGAAAGCTATCAAGTGGCTCTCATTCAATCTTCCATAAAACCAATGACCTAGATTAATTCTCACAAAACATATTTTCCCGTCCAAAATTTCAAACCCCAAAATTAAAATTTCCCCCCTAAAACTAAAAAATTCATTACTTTATTACTATCCATCTCTTCTCTCTTCACTTTTTCATATTTTTTTCTCTCTCTCTCCCTTTCTCTCTCTCCCATTCTTTCTTTATTTACTTAGAAATTTAGATTTTAAGATTTCAGGTTTGTAAATTTTTAGAATTTTTATGTTTTTTTATTGCACATGTTATATTAAAAATAGCAAATATCTCTTCAACATTTAAATTTCATCATTTTTTCACACTTAAAGTTCTAAGAAGTTGGATTTTACACTCTCATTTATAATTATTTTTCAACATATACTAATAGAAAAATTGATTTTTAATTCAAAATTTATTATTATCTTACTATTCAAACTTGAACTACGTAATTGTTGTTTTACTGTTATAGGGCTTTTTCTGTGTTGTATCGTTCCGAAGACGTGTCGTAGGCACGTTCCAACGGGCAAATCTAGTATGTATATATGTATATATATATATATATATATATATATATATATATAGTAACATAATTTTTTACCTATAAAGACAGTAGAAGATATACTTTGCAATTCATCTACAGTTGCAAATTTGTACCTATCCTTATCAATGATAAGATCCTTTTCAACTTCATCTACAATACTTCCCAACTTCAAAATGATGTCAAATTTATCGTGCATTGGGTTATATCTTTTGTTGACATTTTTTAGTATTCCATTAGAAATTAAATAAGTTTTATGCTCCTCAAGCGTATGTTGGAACGCTTCTACCACTTCATTAAACATTATCGCCAGTATTTAAGTTCCCTACAAAAGATGAAAATTCAGTATTAATAACTATTTATGTATGTATATGTATGTATATGTATGAATATTTTAACAGTATTTAAAGTGTCTTACCTCATCATCCATAAGTGCAACTTTTGAGATTTTTCCTGTGCCTTTACTATTTGTGTATTCTTTGACACCATAATGTTTCGTAACCAATACTTTAATAGTCCAAAATTGTTGATTTTCTTAAATGGAATTAATAAAGGAGTATTCATTGTGGGATTTGTCCATTGATGTAGATAATCTGCAAAAAATATAATTATTGATAAGTTAATTTTAATTCATTAAAATAGAAAGTGTTTCATCCTCCATATATATGGTAACTAACAACACTTTAGTAAATGAATGGTTAATATAACTCTCACTTAGAAATAAATGACTAAGATTAGATGGTTGATTGTACAATCTCAACTCTTACATTATAATATTATATTAGAGATATAACTCGTCAACAATGCTTGCATGATATGTAAGGTTGTAAGTTCTAAACACTGATCAGTTGTATGTATAGCATATTTTTTAGCAAGCTTGTGATGGATTTTGAATTTAACAGGAAAGGTTGATTTTGAAGTTAACATGAAAGCTTGCGATGGTTGATTTTGAAGTTTTTCAACTATAGTTTACTATCACTATTTGAATCAGAAATAATAATAATATGATATTGTTGAAAATAATTGTAAATTTGATCAAGGCATGCTAAAAAGTAACTTCATCATATTTCTAATTTGTGCATGATTGTATTACAAGTAAATTTAATGAAATTCAAGTAATGAACACAGGTATCTTGGCTAAGTTGCAGTGACCTTTTAAGATTTGACGCTATGACTCAAACAGTAGTTGTTGAGCGCTCCAATGGGAAGAAGTTGAAGAAAAATCAAAATGATTATTCATCTCCAATGATGGGGAAGAAGCAGAAACTCTCTAAAGAATACTCTTCAGGCTTTGTTCAAGTACACAAACATGCGATTGAGACAGTAGGAATTATTAATTGTTATTGTATATTAATTCTTCAGGCTATTACTGATTGTGAGTTTTTGAATCCCTTTATTATCTCAATACTCTATGTTATGTTTTTTTTTTTAAAAGAAAGAAATTCTATTACGTTACAAATATACTCCTTATTACAACATGCATTATAGAATGTATTTATTTTCTTCTTTAAATACTTGCGAACGTTTTGCTCTTTTTTTTTTACTGTGAATGTGATATTAGATTAGATTTAGAACATCATGATTATTTGTTATTTTTATCTCTATAGCGAGTTAATTATGCCAAAAGAAAAAAAATATTAATAGTTATTTTTTATTTTCTTTTTATTGTTTATAGTAGCTTAGATATATAGCACACATACTACTGAATATCCAACAATAATAATGGTCACTCTTCGGTACTTGTCACATATTCAATTCTGGCCGGCCTGAGACAGAATTATTTGGCATGTTGGAAAATCTCATCTCTTCCCATAGTAAAGTGGGCAGACAACAATAATGGTCACACACCTTCAACCTGCACTCAAAGGAGTTATAATTTTCACATCATGTCTTTTTTGAAGGTAAATTGGTGGAGTACGATGAACCAATGAAACTGATGAAAACTGAAGGATCTTTGTTTGCGAGGCTTGTCATACCAAAAAACAAGGTCATAAGCGAAGTATCCCAGGAAGGTTTGAGCCTACGAAACAGACACCCACTCTTCCATCGAGGAATAAATAATTTCCTCCGTTGATATCTAAATTCATATTGTTCTATGAAGGCATGGTATGCTTTAAAGATAGTAGAAAGAAAAAGGAAGAAGGGGGAAAAAACAATGTAAGTGTCTAAAAAATTGTTCTCGAAACTTTTGTTACATGATATAAGTTTATGATATGTGATATATTTATGCTTTAATATTGCTGCTCCTATAATTATAACTATATATTAAAACTTATATACACAACCACTTGAGATAGTTTTTTCAGAAAGGTGTTGTCTAACATGTTAATTTGAAATATATATATATATATATATATATATATATATATATATATATATATATATATATATATATATATAAAAGATCACAGTATGTATAAAAATATATGTAGAAAAAGTGGAATTTCTCTTCATAAATTTTACCTTTAAGTGCTACACGAAGAACCTTAGCCTTTCGATTTGCGAACTTATAATGAGACAAAGAAAGGTAACCTTGCAATGAATGAGACGAAGAAAGGTAACCTTGCAATGAATTTGTCTGGCAATTTTATTGGGTATTTATAGCCTATAGGGGAACGTTAACTTGAGGTGAATGTATATCTCTTATAACTAATTATTTAATAAATACAATATGACCCTATCAATTGAAGATGTGCTGTATGATTAACTTAATTTGAATTTTTACCCTAATTATGTGTTCTTGATTCCAAGGTAAAATTCAAATTAAGTTAATCATATTGTGTTGTGCGTTCAAGAAGAAAAGTTGTTAAAATTCAAATTAAGTTAATCATATTATGCTGCTTTTATAGGAGAGTAAATTGGCAAGAAAAAAAGTTGTTGAAATTAGTATAAAAAAAATTTTAGTAAAATTATTAGTTCATTCAAATTCAAATTTGTTATCTAATTTATTAATTACAACTTTAATTTGTAAAAGCTTATAACGCAGAAACTATAAAAAGATAATTAAATAACCTTCTTAATTATCATATTTTAGGATATATATATATATATATATATATATATATATATATATATATATATAGAGGAATTGGTTGGTTCTCCTATAGAAGTTTCAATAGGGATGGGATGTCGCTTGGAATTAATGGCCATGGGATATAATAGATGAGATTTGATTTGGCTTTGGCCTGTGCTTTGGCTGACGTGAAGGGGTGACGTGTGGGGCCCACATGCACAGGAAAAGCAGAGGCTTTTTTTAGTAAAATTGTTAGTTCATCAAATTCATTATCTTATTTATTAATAAAAACTTTAATGTGTAAAAGCTTATAATGCAGAAACTATAAAAAGATAATTAAATAACCTTCTTAACTATCATATTTTAGGATATATATATATATACTAGATTTGCCCGTGGACACGTGCCTCTGGCACGTCTTCGGAACGATACAACACACGAAAATCCCTGTAAACAGTAAAACAACAATTATGTAGTTCAAGTTTGAATAGTATGACAATAATTAGTTGTAAATAAAAGTCCATGTTTCTATTAGTATATGTTGAAAAATAATTATAAATGAGGGTGTAAAATTCAACTTCTTAAAACTCTAAGGGTGAAAAATGATGAATTTAACTATTGAAGAGATATTGGTATTTTCAATATAACATGTGCAATAAAAAACCATAAAAATTATCAAAATTATACAAACCTGAAATCTTAAAATCTAAATTTCTAAGTAAGTTAAGAAAGAATGGGAGAGAGAGGGAGAGAGAAAAGAGAGAAATATGAAAAAGTGAAGAGAGAAGAGAGATAGTAATAAAGTAATGAGTTTTTTAGTTTTGGGGGGAAAAAATTTAATTTTGTGGTTTGAAATTTTGTGAGGGAAAATATGTTTTGTAAGAATTAATTTAGGCCATTGATTTTAGGGGAGATTGAATAAGAGCCACTTGATAGCTTTCTTTTTAATTTATTATATAGATATATATATAGGAATTGGTTGGTTCTCCTATAGAAGTTTCAATAGGGATGTTGCTTGGAATTAATGGCCATGGGATATAATATATGAGATTTGATTTGGCTTTGGCCTGTGCTTTGGCTGACGTGAAGGGGTGACGTGTGGGGCCCACATGCACAAGAAAAGCAGAGGCATTGTGTATGCTCTGGCGTGTGAGATAGGAGCGGAGGGGCCCACCTAGGGAAGGGGTCTCTACTTGCTGATTAGATATAAAAACTTAATAATCGAACACAATTTAATAATAGCCTTTGATCGGTTTGATCAACAAAATGAACAAAGGGTTAGGATTGGGTCTCGACATATTTTTTTTCTTCTTATTCTTGCTTTTATAATATATATACATGGTAAATTACATACAATAAGTGAGAAAAAGGCCAAGAATAAAGGATAAAGTATATAAATGATATAAACCATAGAGAAAATTTTAAGAAGAGTGAAAATAATTTTTGACAGGCAAACCAAGATTGGATAACTAAAGCAAATCCAGTTTGTTATGAAGGAGAATCTGAGCCCATAAGTTAGTGATCGAAATAGAGTAGATCCTCATTTACGCAATTAATGGTATGGAAAGAGCTGGTAAATATTCTATCATTTCTTTCGGACCAAATGATCTAAATGAGCGGCATAATGGATAAGTCTCATAATGAACGAAATGGACGCTTGACACGATGCTTACACTAGAAATCCACCAAGAAGCCACAAATCCGGGCATACTGTGCACATGCCACGCCAACTTACAAATAGTCCATAAAGAATGAATGTAAGAGCACTTAATAAATAAGTGACAAGAGTCTTCATGGCTGGTCAGGCAGAAAACATATTTTTTATCAGGAGCTAAATTTCTTATGTTGAGAATATCCACCGTGAGCAGTTTATTATGAATAGCCAGCCAAGTGAGGATATGGGCCTTAAGCGGTGCAATACACTTTCAGATGGCATTGGAGAAAAAAGAGATAACACATCCGGAATTGAAAAAGTTATAACATGATTTAACCGTATTGGAACCCGAAGGCGACCAACGCCATAAGAAATCATCTTTATGGAGCCACTGTGATAGAATTATTGAATTTATTATTGATTATTGAATTGAATAAACTGAGTACAATATGTCTCCTATATATAGGAGAGAAGGAAAGACTAAACTAATACATTATTCAATATAGGGAAAAACTAATATCTCTCATAATATAATATATAATATCTTAATACCCCCTCTCAAACTCAAGTTGGTTCAAATAACAAGAGTTTGGAATATTGATGATGTTGATATGGCAGGGACGGCAAACTGTAATACAGGAATGACACTCAAGTAGATGGCACAGGGAAGACACTCAATGGCACAGGGAAGGTGCATTATTGACGCATGTTGGGATCTCACCCCTGACTTGAGAATTATCGTATGTTGTGAAAGGAAGTGGCACCCCTGACTTGAGAATTTTCCCTGAACTGAGAACTGAGATGTTGTTGATATCTCCCCCCTCTCAAATTCAGTGGGAGTTTGCTGACAAACACTGTAGAAAGCCTCGAAAACTTCAAGAAAGATTTTTGATGCGGTTTGTTTTTGGAGAGAGTGTGGATGCACCAGGTGTGAGTTCGGACTCAATTTGTAAGGGGGGAAGAGCTCGGTAACGGACGGTCGGCTAGAGGCTCGCTCCGGTACTGAAGGGTCGGCTCGGCTGGCCTTGTCTCGTGTACCTGCAGACGGTCTGAAAACACTAGGGTTTATCCCGGTGGCAGACCCTCCGACGATCTAGTCAGTCTCTGAGAGAGAGTAGCAGTAACTGGGGATTTAAGTGGTGAAGATTGATTACCTTTGAAGGTGGGTGAGGGTCTGGTATTTATAGATAACCCCAACCGGGTTTGGATCCGCTTGGGGGCCGGGTATGGACCCGAAAGCCCATGGTCCTGACGGGGCAAGAGGCCCAGGGGGTTTAGGGCATACGTGGCAGCACCAAGAGTGGTTTAGGGTTGACGTGGCACAACCCCAAGTGGTTTTGGAGCTGATATGGCAGATCGTGGGGGTCCTGTGTCTCAAGGAGAATCGGAGGGCCTAGGTTGCGCCAGGTCATCCCCCTCCCTTACCCGGCTGAGTGGAAGGCCCGGGGGACTGGCAAGGATCGGGGACCGAAGGTCTGGGTGGATCGTCGGGATGAGGAGGCCAGTTTCGTGGCGGTGAACTTACGGCTTGGCACCGAGCCTGTGGTGGTCCGGGGCCGAGCTGGCTTGACTTTGAGCGAGAGCTATCCTGGGCCCCAGGCCATTTTTATCCTACCTCAATTTTTTTTTGAATTTTTGAATTTTTGAATTTTTGAATTTTTGAATTTTTTTTGGGAAACAGAAAATGGGTTGGGATTTCGGGTTGCGGGTTTTGGTTATTTGGATTCGGGTTGGGGTTTCGGGTGTGAATTTTGATATTTGGGTTTCGGGTATAAAGGGTTAGGATTTGGAGTATTGGGTTTTGGGTATGAGTATTTGAAGGGAAATAGAAAAAAAAGGGTTAGGGTTTGAGGCAGGAGGGGAGATTGGCGGAGAGGGGCGAGGACGGCATCGGGACGGCGATGGCTATGGCGGTGGTGGTGCTTGTGGTCGCGATCGTGATCGCGGTGATGGCTGGATCGGTGGTGGTAGCGATCTCGATCTGAAATCCTATCCCCTAACGTCGTCTTCTTTCAGATTCGACATCTGGTGATGGGGCAGGGGAATCTTCGTGGGTCTAGAAGCATAAATGGAATATGAGAGAAGGAATCTTTCGGTTGTCGGAGGGTTTCATTTGTAGGGTTTTGCTCGACGAAATGGTGGGGTTACATTGGAAGAGGGGGGGGGGGGGGTGTTGATGTTGCCGCAGTGGTGACGGTGGTGTCGTCGGAGTTGTTGGAGGGGATGTCGTCGGGTTGTTGTTGTTGTTGATGGCGGCTAGGATTTTTGGAGATTTGCTAGGGTTTTGGAGATTTGATTAGGAGAGAGATGTTGGGAGGTAGAGTGATTCCGATGAAGATGAGAACCACTTCACTTCGATAACGAGGATCAAATTAGTGTAGGCCTTATAGGAATAGAGGCTCTGAAACCATGATAGAATTATTGGATTTATTAATAATTATTGAATTGAATAAACTGAGTACAATATGTCTCCTATATATAGGAGAAAAGGAAAGACTAAACCAATACATTATTCAATATGATACTAAACTAATATCTCTTATAATATAATATATAATATCTTAACACACTGATAGGCTCTTAATAACAAAAGTAATTGGAGATAATGCAGATAACAGGACATAGGAGAGTTCTGTGGAAGGTGATGTTCCAATATCTAGCCCAGTTATTGCAAACAAGATAATTTGTCACCGAAGCTTGTTGATTGACAGCAAGAAGATAAAGTTCAGGAAAATTAGCAGCGATCGAGATATTGCCGATCCATAAATTGGTCCAGAAATTAACCTTGATACCATCCCCACAGATTCTAAAAAGCCCACATTTGGATGGGTCCACCAACTTCCAGATACCTTTCCAAAAGAGAGAGGCAATAGAAGAGAGGGAGTGGTGGAGCTCTCACACTTTGTGGTGTGTATGGTATTTATAGGTAACAAGACGACCCTAAGCTAACTCATCTTGCTTAAGAACTTTCCACAACCATTTTCCTAGAATGGCTAATTTCTCATGTCTGATGTTCATAATACCCAGACCTCCTTCATGTTTTGATTTACATAAAGATTCCACTTACATGGACGTTTACCGATTCTCAAAACATATGAACCCAATCAGAAAAGTTCATCCTGGTATGATCAATCCGCTTGATAATCCATGACAGAACATAAAAGAAAGATATCATGTAAAGAGGGATAGATGTAATAACATAGTTAATAAGAATCAATCAGCCACCTCTAGCTGACAACCTGACCAGATGATAAATCTAGATTTAACCTTGTCAATCATAGGTAGCCAGTTATTTTTATAAAGTTTACCCCAACGTAAGGGAATACCGAGATAAGAAATAAGGAAGGAGGCAGAAACACAATTAAAGAAATACACAATCTCAATCTGGTGGTTAACGGACCCGCCCAACCAAAAGACCAAAGTCTTATGGAAGTTAATTGATAACCCCGAAGCTTGTTCAAATATAGAGAAGTAGCTTCAGATTACAAAGGGTTGGACCAAAAGGTTAAGCGAAGATAATAGTATCGTTCACATATTGGAGATTAAGTGCACATCTAAAACCACGAAAACCCCCTAACCCTTCAATAATGTTAGCTTCCCAAGCTTTTAGGAGTAACTTGCTGAAGACATCAACCACAAAAAAAAATAGGATAGGAGAAATAGGGTCTCCTTGACGGAGACCTCGTTTGCATTTGAATTTATCACCTTCAATCTATAATAATATTATAATGGGAGAGTAAGGGTACGTTGTCATTTTGTAGACAACCTGTGATTTGTAGACATTTAACCATCTAATCTCACCCATTCATTTACTCAACTGTTGTTAGTTACCATAATACCCTCAAAGTTCAAATTTATTTACAATATAATTATTTACAAAAGTACCACTAATATTAAATAAAGTTTGTGGCACTAGGGGTAATTTGTAAAGAGTATGTATGAGTAAAGGGAGGTCTCAGCTTCGAGGCCAGACTACGTCTTATTATTTAATATTAAGTGAGAAAAAGGATAAAGGATATATAATATATATCATTTAGACCAAGAAATGCATTGGAGATGAGTATACGTTTTGGATCAAATCACAAGATGTCCAATATGGAAGAACAACTACGAGAATATTGACAGGATGCAAAATTAAAAAGGATGAACAAGAAAGTATAAGGAATTTTAACCTCAAGAAAGTTAAAGTCGAAAGTGATGATTGATCTTATGAAAAATACGATGATATCACATTAGGATTTACTAAATTGTTTTGTTAAATAACTTTTTTTAATTATGTTTTAGATGAAACTTTTACGCATATATCTCTCTTTTACATCGTTCGAATTTTGATCCATTTTTTCTTTGTTTTGATTGAAATTCTGCTTGAATTGATTAAACTTGGGTTCTCGATAATTGCTTCAAATTTGATTTCGATGAGCTTGTTGTTGTTGGAGTAATTTTGAAATCCATGGTTAGCTTTTTAGGATGATTGACTTTGTCGAATTTATAGTTTGAAGAATATAGGTGTTCTAAATGGAAGTATGTTTAGATAAAATTTTCACCATTTATGTGCACCAAGTCACATGCACTTGGCACGGTAAATTTAAATCTATAGTCAAAAACACATAGCAGGAAACAGACACAAGTTCAGAAGTAAGTACACAAAATTTAGAAGTATACAAAATTTAGAACTACAGTTAGTTTAACATCAAAGTTTAGAAGTACAAAATTGTCAGGTAAACAGATAAAATGGCGTTAAGTTTAGAAGTAAGTATACAAAATTGATATGCACTTCATGTCAGGTTCATAGTAGGAAACAAACACATGAAGGCTAATACACAAAATTTAGAAGTATAAGTGTATAACTATAGAAAGCAATGTCAGGTTCCATAGCAGGAAACAAACACATGTCAGGTTCATAGCAGGAAACAAACACATGAAGGCTACTACTCGATAGAAAGCATGATTAAATTACCAACAAGCATAACTACATACTCTATAGAAAGCAAACAAAAATCTATAGAATACATACTACTCTATAGATTGCATATATTCACAAAAAACTAACTTTCAGAACGCACAGTAACAAAATTCAGGGACGTATCATATATACAGGCTTCAATTATTATGTAGTTGACAAATCCTATAAATAAAATGTAACATAAACCAGACTAAACTTCAAAATATGCTGCTGATTTGTGTGGTGATTGACAGGTTCCATATGGAGTAACAAAAGTGAAGCTTGAAAAATACAATAAATGTTCAAAGATCAAGCAATGTCTTTTTTTATACTCATTTTTTAAATGCCGGCTTCCTCTCTATTTTTAAGCATAGGATATACTTAATGACAGTGACATAGAATGCCGACAGAAACTTGGTTAAGAGACAAATCATACTCAATTAAAAGTGACATTTCACTAATTTGACACAAACAATAAAAAAGACATTAATATAAAAGTACAATAATATTAATACCAGGTAAAAGTTTTGGGTATTATAATCCTCCTTTTATACTAATCCTTTGTTCTGTAACCTCAGATTGGTTTTGCTTTCTCTGCTATTTTCGACCTTTGTTCTACTTACAGAATTAAAAAAAGAAATTGCTACACTTATTGCTTTAAACAAGTGGTCCCTGAACCTCACATGAATCATGGTCAGAGATGGACAATGTGTATGTGTAGTCAGTTTTGGAATTTCATAAATAAATAAATAAAAAATCTGAGTTTGCCATAATTCTGAACACTATCTAATTGCAAACTTGTACACATAAATGATGCCAGCCAAATGGATTAATTTAGATATATCTATCTCAAGAACTGAAGGAAATGCAGAAACATAAAAACAACAAACAACTTCAGTCTTTATCTCAAAATTTTCTGACTATAATTCCTATCAGTACACCCAAAATGCACAGGTTTGACATCATTCACGTGTAGAGAATTCTGATGTAATTCATATTCAAATCTTAACAAACAGATCATCTTTTCTGTTTTCTCTATTAATTAATTCAAATGAAAGATATAGCATTGTGAAACAAAGAGGTATATAAAGAAAACTTTTACACTGATACAAAGTATATGCAGAAATAGTAGAAGCTCTGTCATTGCAAAGAGGTATATGCAAATTATAGAAAAATAATCTTTATATGAGTTTAAGTATATGCAGTATACATAGCAGTTGGTCTTTTTTTTTTCTTTTTTTTTCTCTCTCTTCTGCCCTGCTGTGCATGTGTATATACTTCTTCTGAATTGATATAGAAGAATTGATACTCCAATAGGTGTGTGCAGGTGAGTGATGTGTGTTGTCTTCAGAAGTTCTAATCAAAAGACTTATGCAATGCTCAGAACTTCAAAAAAGTTCTTTTCGTCTATGTCTTCAGAAGTTCTATGTCCTCAGAACTTCCAAAAAGTTCATTTCTGCACCTCAATTAAAGCTGGAAATCTCAAAGCATATTCGGTGTATATAAAGAGATATAATTTATTCTGACTTGATAGTTCTACCCCTCATAGTGTGCTATTTAAAATGGCCTACCCTGGCCCCAGGCTAAGGCAGGCACATGGTTGTTGGTAGGCATCTATCTTTCTGAGTTGGAAGGTCCTATCTTTCAAATTCATGTGAGTTTCTATGTGGAATATCTTGGGTTTCTGGAATCTGGATGCAACATTCCAATACAAAATGTAAGACTTAAATATCATAAACAAAAGCTGAGAAGTAAACATATGCAATGCAATTTGAATTAAGATACATATGCAGATACACATATCTTTCCGAATCAAGTGATTCGGAAAGATATATATATTGGAATTAATACAATACTTCACATTTTCATACACTGAAGAACACTACATCACATTTTCATACACATTTTCATACACTGAATTGGAATTAATGCATGAAGCCACAGATTGATGACCTACAGCATTGTGAAACTACACAATTTGTATAGAAAGCATGATTAAATTACCGTTAAGCATAAATACATACTACTCTATAGACTCCATTCTCCATTCTCCCTTCTCCATTCTCCAAACAGACTAAACTACACAATTTGTATGGCATGAAACTACATGCCATACAAATTTAAAGGTAGCTCACAAAATATATATATATATATATATATATATATATATATATATATATATATATATATATATATATATGGAAACATAGACTTTTATACCCCAATTTATAATTACTTTTCACCATATACTAATGAAAGCATGGATTTTTATTTACAACTAATTATTGTCATACTATTCAAACTTCAGCTACATAATTGTTGATTTACTGTTTACAAGACTTTTCATATGCTGTACCATTCTAAAGACGTGTCGTAGGCACGTGTCCACGGGTAAATCTAGTGTATATATATATATATATATATATATATATATATATATATATATATATATATATATATATATATATATTTTTAAATTGTGTTTATTTTAATCGTGTTTTGAGTTCTCAAGACTGTAAGCAGGACCGATTTTTTTTACTCTATTATGTCTATTATAAATATTCTTGTTGACATATTAAATGTGCACTGTCATTACAGTTATAAAAAAACGGACATATATAGATTTTAAAAAAAATGGGACTCCTACAAATAGTAACAAATTGGAGACGGAGGCCGCCATCTCTCTTGCCTCTCCATAGAGCCGACCCTGATTTTAAAAGAAATCCTAAAGTCTTATTCCAATAAACCAATGCTTGATGTCTTTAATGAAGATGTCTCGTCTCACTGTCTATCAATTATTTTGGTTGATAGAGGTTTCCCTATTCCATTGGTAAAGTCTCTCTTGATCAACCTTCAGAGATGATATTACAGTAGGGTAAATTTAAAAAAACTCACTGAACTTTGGGCCATTTAAAAAAAATCGCACTAAGTTTTTTTTTTTTTTTTTATAAAAAAAACCGCACAGGACTACAGTTTAAAAAAACACACACTGATAGAGTTAGGATAAGGGTTAGGATTAGGGGGTTGGGATTAGGGTTAGTTCAGTGAGGTTTATTTAAACAGAAATGAAAGATGAAAGTGGTTTTTTAAACACAAATGAAATATGAAAGTGATTTTTTTAAAATTAGCCTAATGGAAACCTAACTCCGTTAAAGTGCATTTTTTTAAACTATCATTTTGTGCAGTTTTTAAAATAAAAAAAAACTTAGTGCAGTTTTTTTAAAATGGCCCAAAGTTTAATGGGGTTTTTTAAAATTTAACCATTAAAGTAGGCCTTTTAGAGGTAATTTTCTTTGCAATTTTTTTTTTTTTTGGTTTAGGGAAGATTTTCTTATCAAATTTACATCGGTTTGTACCGTTTGGCATCTCAGATTCCGAAATTTTGAAGAACATGCTCTTAACTTAAAGAGAACTTTGGAGGATAAAAAACACACTGTTTAGTTTTTCAGAACATCGATGTACTTAGGAAATAGCTTTAATTATCCATGGACCATTATCTCTTAAAATTTAGCATATTTTTTTTTTTGATAAAAAGACGACTAATGTCGCCGCTTCATTAAAAAGAAATTAACGAAACAGGAATAGTAAATACATATAGTGCCCGAAGGCGAATGCCACCTAATAGTCTCATCCTGACGGAACACTCCGCCGAATATCCAAAATTTAGCATATTGGTTGATTATTTATGTATAATGGCTGATTCTGAGTAAGAGCTACAATTATTTTTTCCCCTAATTTAAAGGGTCAATGGCTCTTTGAGAATATGATTAATGGAAAACAGAAATATAAAAAAAATTCCAAGCTGAAGCTGATTTCGTAAGCGAAACATTGTCATTATATTTGAAGGAGAACTTTATTTATTTATTTGTCCACTTGTTTATTTATTTTGGGATTATCAGCATGCTTGCTGTCTTCCACAAAATTTTCTTTAAAAAATAAAATTAATGACTTCATCTCCTAGCAAGGCACAGCTCCCCTTATCCAAGTTGTCATTTTTTTGGAGTTTTGAAAATATTTAGTCCTCAATTACAAAGTTTTAATCTAGTTACAATTTTGTACTTCACTTTTATACTATTTAAGGCATTACTTTGTGTTTCACTTTTGTACCATTTAAGACCAGGGCCAGCCCTGAGTTCCGGGGGGCCCTAGGCGAACTTCCGAAATGCCCCCCCCCCTCCCCCCCCCCCCCCCCCCCCCCCCCCCGCCTCATATAAAAAAAAAAAAACAATTTACACGCGAAACGCGTGCCTATATTTACAAGAAAAGTTTGAAATCGGGGGCCCAAAAATGACGAATTCCGCGGGGGCCCGAGGCGGCCGCCTTGCCCGCCTACATATCAGGGCCGGCCCTGTTTAAGACAATGCTTCGTGGTCAATTATCCCAAGTTGTCTTAACTTATATTTATTTGGTTAAATGGAAGAGAATTTGTAAACCATCTTCAAACTTATAAGAAGAGTTTAACTCCAATTTATCATTTTGTGCCTTTTTTTTTTTAATACCTACTATTATTTTGGCCGGGTCCTCCTAAATTGTCACTATCCCACATGCCACACAACCGTCTAAAACCTAGTCGCCTATTTGAATTGAACCAGTCCTGGCTTTTAAACTCTGCAAACACAAATTCTTAGCCGAAACAAACTTCATATAACACATCCCCTCTTCAATTCCCCAATCTATATCGCTCGCTTTCTCTCACAAACACAATGACCTCGGCCAAAACTACCACCAAAATCACTCACTACATGAAGGCCCCCTTCCGTGCTCTTGGTCGGGCCAGGGACATGTATGTACGCAGTCTAGGCACGTGTGCAGGCCGTGTTGGGCGTGGCCGTATCATTCAGTACAACGCCTCCATATTGCGTAGGCAGAGTTATGGGTTTCACAAATCGGGAAGCACAACAAGTGCACGTGAGGATGATGTGTGCGACCTCATCAAGGCAGCGGGTGAATTGAAGGCGAAACAGAGCATTGACACGAGCGTTTCACGGAGCCAGAGTGTGGCTGTTGAGAATGGGATGGGGATTGGGAGGATTGATGAGGATGAGGAGATTAGTGATTTTGGGGTTGAGAATAACAGCAGCATGTTGGTGTGTCCTAGGAGCCGGAGTTGTGCAGTGGTGGTGGAAAAAAGGGGGGGGGGGGGGGGGGGGTAGGTGTTAGGTGTGAAAATTAAATTCGGGTAGGGACGTAGGGTGTTGAGTTGTTTAGTAATTATGCGTTAATTATATGTTTGATCTCTAAATTTAGTTGTGAGACTGGTCAAAGGACATGGAAATTTACCGTTTTCCGTTGGCAGTCAACTTTTTTTATATACTTCAAGTGTTTTCCGTTGATTTTGTGTAACACCCTTTTATCAATTTCACACTGGTTAGATACCAGCATCTACAAATCCAAAAGGCATTTTTTTTTTCTTTTCTTTTCTTTGTAATATGATCAATTCTAGAGAAATTTTTTCGTTTCGTTTTTGAATGAATGGAGACGCTGTAGCCTGTTCTTTACGTCAAGACATACCTCTGCCCATTCCTACCCTTTACCTCAGTGGTATCAATTGTGTATCACAGCGTTGGGGGACTCCAAACAGCCCATGGTCACTGAGAATGCTGCACTGCCAACACCAAAGCAGCATCCAACCCAACCCCAGGGATGAACTTGCAGTCGTGTCACGACCCCAAATCAGAAAATGACTAAAAGAACCCAGACAAAGAGAGCATACGCTAACCAGGCTAGGGAACCGGCATATCACAGTCTCGAAGAATTCGAGAGGAAGGAAGGAAGAACGCAGTGAATGACTACGCTGTCAGAGATGCAAATGCACTAGCAATACCGCTCAGCTAACCCTAGCGATGATCCCACCCGTAGTGGGAGCATAACCATGGCATCCTCCGGAGGGAGGAACAACATTGTAAGGAACAGCGACGGCATGAGCCTCTAAAAAAACTCAATACCGACGCAAAACATGAAGGAGGTCGGAGAACATCCCGAAAAAAACTCATAAGGAAGCAAACAGGTAACCGAAGAAATACAACCAGGAACTAAGCCCACCACAACAAAATTGCTAGCAAAACAGTGGCAGAGACTGCAACTCAGTCTCCAAATCAAAGCAAGATAACTGAGCCAAAAAACCAAAAAAGCTCAGAGATTCAAAGGCAACTGCCCCGAAGCTAACAAACAAGGTGCTAAGCGGCAGCAAAGCACCATCTCAACAAAAGCCATTAGAGACTCAGCCAGAAGCACATAAAAACTAAGCTATAACATTATAAATGAACATACATTAAAGCCAGGAGCCAAAGTATACCAGAGGTTGCCAAAGAGAGGCCCAGATACACCTTAAATATCATCCATCCTTACAATACAGTAAAGGAAGAGGAGCCATCAAAACATCACAAACAAGCCATCAGAGCAAAATAGCCCAGACCAGAACAAGCGAGCTACATGATAACAGACCAAACCTGTCGGCCCCAACCAAAATGACCCAAAAAGACTGCCTAGAAGAAGGCAAACAGCCAGCACAACCACTTCAGGTCTGCAAAATGAAGAGAAAATAGCAGAAATTAGAAATAAATAAGGGTACTAAGGTTAAGGAATAGTCGAACGAAACAAAATAATCGCCTCATCCAGGCGACTTAAATGCAAAGCCTCCACTTTATCATTCGTTAAAGTGGACGACCAAAACTTAGCGAAGAATAAAAAGTCCTCGATAATGTTATCAATCGATAAGGCAGAGTGATTAAAAATATGATTGTTCCGTTCCGACCAAATAACCCAAATAATGGCCATAATAGAGAGACTCCAAGATTTACGAAATTCTTTTATGAGAGATTGAGTCCTCCAACAGGACGAAAATTCACAAGGGATATGAGGTGCTTGCCAGGCAGAAACAGTAATCATCCATAACGGTTGAATAAAGCTACACTTAAGAAAAAGGTGATCAGCGTCCTCATGAACATAATTGGCCTAAGGCCAGGTTCATCTTGTTAAGGACATCAACTGTAAGAAGCTTGTTGTTAATCGCTAACCAAGTTAAAAATTTTGATTTGAGTGGAGCGCAACTGCTCCATAAGAACTTAGCACACGGGGAGTAGATACCCCCAAAATTAAGGAAGTTATAGAAGGATTTAACCGAGTAATTAACAGAGCTGGTTCATCTCCATTTGAAATCTTCTATGGTGTGCCAGGGATAAAGGTTGAGACAGCTGAAGAGCTCATGAAGGTCATTCACAAGAGGCGAAGGTAGAACGCACGTGAAAGGAATCGACCAAAATTTTTGGTTATTGATGACGATGACATAATCTGCCACCGTGGCGGAGGAATTGGAAACCAATTGATATAACGACGGATAAGCGGACGCTAGCTTGAGATTACCGAACCACAGATCCTCCCAGAATTTGGTCTTAGAACCATCAGCGCACACGCGGGCTAAACCACACCGGAACGGACCGACCACTTTCCAGACTCCCTTCCAAAAAGAGGAGGCCTTGCGGGAAAGGGGAGTTGGAAAATCTCACATCTTACGACGGGAAAAACATTTGAGAGAGATAAGTCGAACCCAGGGTAGTTGATCGTTTTTTAGAAATCTCCATAACCATTTGCCCAGAAGAGCTAAGTTTTGGTGCTTGAGATCAAGAACCCCTAAACCGCCAGCTGCCTTAGAAGTACAGATCAGCTTCCAGCTGCAAAGGTGAGTGCCAGCTTTATAAGAATCAACACCAGACCGGAAGAAGTTTCTTCTGATTTGGTCGATCCTCTTAATCACCCAAATAGGGAGGTAAAAGAAGGACATCATATATAAAGGGATAGAGGATAGAACGGAGTTAACAAGGATGAGTCTGCCTCCTCTCGACAGATGTTTACCAGACCAACAGTTAAGTCTGGATTCAACTTTTTCAATCATCGACATCCAATCAGATTTATGAAGCTTCCCCAATCTCAAAGGGATACCAAGGTAATGGATCGGACAGAGGTCGAAGCACAGTTAAAGAATTGCGCAATTTTTGATTGACGGTTTTGAGACCCTCCCAGTCAAAGAACCGAGGACTTTTGAAATTTAATGGCTAAACCAGACTCACTTTCAAAAACATAGAGAAGTAACTTAAGGTTACGTAACGAGCACCCGTTGGGTTTCGCAAAGATTATGGTATCGTCAGCGTATTGAAGGTTCAACACACCTCGATAACTCTTAGAACCCCCCAGGCCTTCTATAACATCGGCCTCCCAAGTATTACGGAGCAACTTACTAAAGACATCAGCAACAAGAGAAAATAAAAGTGAAGAAATAGGATCGCCTTGGCGAAGTTATCCAGACGACTTAAACAGTATTTCCCTCCTAATTTTTTATCCTATAGTAATATTTGGGTCAAACAAACAAGCCCTAAAAAAAGTATGGAAACACAAAAAGTATGCTCATGTGGACAATTGCCAATCAGGAGTACAACAAGTCCTTATCCGTGAAGGATAATTACTAGATTTCCATCAGTAAAACAATTATCAATTTTAACCTAGTGAAAGTACTTCTTTTACAGTGCTAAATGGATTGGGCTACCCGAAACTGAGCCGAACCCAACCCGATTTTTTTCGGGTTTAGCCCGATCAGATCCTGATTGGGCTAAGCCCAAAAACCCGAACCCGTATAACGGGTCGGGTTTGGTCAGCCCCTACGCTGCTGAGCCTGACTTGACCAGAATCCTGTTTAAGCCTGAACCTGATCCAATCCATAACCCGTTCAAACCCGAACCAAAAACTTGACTGAGTATCCTTTTTTCTTAATCATCTCTCTTTAATTAACTAGCAAAATATAACTTATTTCTACCTCGAAATGGAAAATAAAAATAGGTAAAATTAGTATCTATTAAAATTAATTTTTATGGGAAGTTGGGAATACTTTTAAATCATAATATTTCCATCCAAGTATAACAATTCCTTCTTTAACATGATTTTCCATCCAAATATAAATAATTCCTTCTAATTATGGTAGTCTCGTTTGTTTGTTTAATAATAAATTAGTCTAGGTCTTGTGAACATAAATTTAATCATCTAAGACTAATTGGTACAATACACACCTAGAAGTAGAGCTGCTATCAGATCATATCGAGTCGGGTCCTCCACTACCTGGACTCGGACCTGGTACCTTACGGGTCCAAAAATTGGACCCAGACCCGGAATTGCGAGAACCGGGTCCGGTTCAGGATTCGGATCCTAGTTTAAAAAATCTACCCGTCGGGTCCGGTAGTGGTGAATAAATATTCACACTTAAGTATTTTTGCACCCGATACCTTACGGTCCCAACAATTTTTACACTAAAGTACAAGAATAAATATTATATTTACACATCTATCTTCAACAATTACTATTTACATGTATATCCTATAACCCTGTTATTCAAATTCCATATTTTTGGGGGTATTTTCAATGGGTCCGGGTCCGGATCCGGGTCCGGGTCGGTTTTATTTTGAGCGGACCCAGAGCCAGACCTGGAAGTGCATCGGGTCTTATTTTAGGACCTGGACCCAGATCTGGATCCGGACCTGGACCCGTATAGTTCGAGTCGGTTCCGGTTCAGTACTGGGTATCGAGTAAATGTGACAGTGCTACCTAGAAGTTTCAGCTGCACATTGGGTGGCTGCACACGTGGGGAGAACAAGTGAGACGGTGCAATAGACGTCATATATGCCACTCCCTTTTCATGACCTTCTAGTGAATGATGCAAGGAGCTTCACCCACGAATAAGATTAGTTAGGTTTAATTCTTTGTTTGTAGTTTACTTCTGATTTATGTAAGCCTATTTGTACTTATTTTTATTTATTTCACCATGATTAGCGCGAAAAGGAAAAAAAAATCTAAGATAGTAAAAAATAGAGTTGTGTTACGAGGAGAGAGAGAAGTAGCCGAAATCAAGTATTGTAGCTCTTTATTCATAACATATATAATAGGGAAGTTAGAGTTAGGGTTTGGTAGTGTGGTTCACCCTCCATCTGAATATGTAAGCATCCATTTAATATGTGGTCACGGTTTCACAACACTCCCCCTTGGATGCCCACTTTAAAACACTGTCTCATTAAAAACTTTCCTAAGGAAAAATTCACATTTGGGAAAAATTCTTAGTGAATGAAAATTGTACAACTAATTCTTCAGGAATCTAAGTGGGTGCGGCTTACATTGCCTCATTAAAAATCTTTCAAAGGAAAACCCAGTGAGAAAAAACCTTATCGAAGGAAAAGAGTATAATGCGCAAAGACATTCTTCATGATGTTTCCATTTGCATCTTTATGATGCCACCGAAAAAATACTAAAATTTATTACATTTAGTTCTTAAATCAACTTAAATGAAAAATCACCCCCAAAAAGTTATACATTTTGTCATTACATCCCAGCACAAAAATTGATCAGTCTATACATTTGTATGCCTATCTGCTGAAATTTTTTCATGCCAATTTGGTGTACTAACTTTTGAAATATAGATTTTGAAAGAGATTTTGTTAAAAGAACTGCAAGGTTCTCTGATGATTTGATCTGCTTTACATTAATCATCTTTTCTTCATGAAGCTGGTGGGTGGAGAAAAAATTTGGCGAGATTTGCTTCATTCTGTCTTCATTGATGAAGCCTTCTTCAATTTGCTTTATACAGGCTACATTATCCTCATCAATAATTGTAGGCTTGTTTGTGACTTTTGGGAGCTTACAACTCCCACTGATATGCTGAATTAGTGGCCTTAACCAGACACATTCTCTATTTTCTTCATGAAGTGTTAGTATCTCAGAATGATTAATGTTGCTGCAATTATTTATTTAACTGATTTCCATGAAATAGCTGTACCACTATTAAGAAAAATATATTATGTTTGTGATCTCCCTTTATGGGGATCATATAAATAACATGCGTTTGTATATCCAACAAGGTCGGCACATTGATATGAATAATATAAACCACAATCTAGTGCACTGTGCTAAAGGAGTTTGTTTATTGCACTCAAATAGGGTACTTCAGGACCCAAAATATCTTCATTTTTTTCTTTCGTCCGATATGGATCCTGGTCAACTTCTAATGACCTGACCACCATATGTGTTGTAATGCCCCGATTTTTCATTTATGAAAAATTATTTCATTTTGTACGTAGTGTGCACGTGCAATATTTTTGGTTGAATTAAATGTTATGATTATTTTCATTATGATGAGTATAGATTTTTTTTAAATATATGCTTGTAATTATTTTTATAAAGCCTTCTTTCAATTAGACAAAAAGCCTTTTCTTTTTAAAAGCCCAAAGTTAATTTAATTTATTATTTTTATAATAATTACTTTGGCCCATAAACTAAAGCCCATGAGTCAATTTATTTTTAAATACAACTTGTCATGTAGGATACAATTTGGAGATTATTTTTACACAAAATAAAATGTACAAATTTTGGAGACCAAGTTGCATGCACGTGCATTGCACGTACACGTGCAATATGCACATTCCTATGCATGGCCGGGATTGCTTCTTTTGGAGGGAGACCAAAATTTGAGTGGGATCATGGTGTGGTGGTTACTTGATTATGGGTGGTTAGTATAACTCCTCCTTAAATCTTAGTCATTTGTTCCTAACTCCTACTTCAATCTTAGCCATCCATTCTCCTTGATTTTTAGTATAAATACCCCCCCCCCCCCCTCCCATGGCTAGTTATTCTTGTACTAAATAATTCCTCCAAATCTATAGTCTAAAATACAATTATCTAGTAGTTAGTAAGTGAGTAAAAGTTTGAGAAGTTGTGTGGGATTTGTGCTTGCATCATCCAAGAAGAGGGAGGCCGACTTTCAAAGAGGGGCTCACGGTTTGGCATTGGGGAGTGCTCGGGTGTGGCTTGTGCGCGCGTGTACAAGGAGGAGGAGCATTCGTTTGCAAGGACATTCGTTTAGGAGGTCGCAAATTGTACTTTTCTTCAATAAGGTGGGTAAATTTTCTATATTTCTAAGTAGGAATACATGCTAGATTGGAATGGAAAAATGATGCATGAAAAAGATAAATAAGAGTACACATTTAATTGGAGATTTGAGCTATAAATTAAGTGGAATGTGGGTGTGCAATTGTATGTGATTTGATTAGTAAAAATCTAAGTTTTGTGTGAATTAATTATAACCATGGATTGTTAAAGAAAGTTTCATTATCTACATCACAAATTATATACACAAAGTTAGTAGATTGACAATGCTACTTCATGTGATTAAATGGATCTTTGTGTTATATGGAAATAAATGAATTAAGATATAGATTTGTATGTTTGGTAAAAGATTAAAAATAGAAAATTAATGTGTAGTTTGCTAATAAAGAGATTAGTGGCGTTAATTGTTGAGAAATGTCGAAAAAGAAGAAATGTGGTAGTGATAGTTCACAATTCAAATTAATTGTATGAAAAATATGTTTTGATTATTGAAAAAAATTATTTTTATTGTACTGGAATATAACTTATGATGATATTAGTCAATCTGGAATTCTACAGTAATTTTTATAAAAACGAAATGAAATGAGGACTTGTTGAATATCGAATTGTTTTAATAACAGAGAGAATTGTATTAAAAAGAATTTGAGTTGTACTTTGACAACCCGAGCACATAGCTCAAGTGGTCAGAGCGTGCGGTTGGGTTCTCACAAGTCACTGGTTCGACTCTTGAGAATACCATCTTTTATGTGCGTTTTCCTTTAAATCCAATCAGTTCCGAACCGAGAGTATTTAACTCTCTGGTTCTCTTTTATACCGCTGAGCACAAGTGACCACATGGTCAGAGCGTGCGGTTGGGTTTCCTGTGGTGCTGGGTTCGAATCTTGGCTTCGGCAAGATTTAAAAACCTATTTTTTTGAGTGTTTTAGTGTTCGAAAAATTATGAGAAAAATATGATTATTCTTCTAAAAATATGTAGGACTTATGAAAAATAATTTGAGAATTATTTGCATGAAATAAAACATGATTTGAGAATAAAATGTGTAAATAGAACTATGGTTCTATATTTATATTTTTGTGAAATTATATCTTGCAAAAAGAATTTGAAATGAAGGATTAGAAGATTAATATAGTAAAAGAAAGAAATTTTATTGTGTGATGGATGTGAATTATTCTCATTTGAGAATAGTGTGAAAAATATGAAATGTGAATATTCGTTAGTGATGTGAATTTCAATGTGAAATTAATAATTGATGAAGTATGTAAATTCCATGTATGATTATGGACTATTGAATAATTCAGAGATCATGCTACTGAAAAAGAAATCTGTTTGATTATGAATATGAATTTATGAGTTAGAAATGCTGAATTTACAAATTGTGAATTGGAATTGAAACAAAAGAGTAGCTAAGTCTTCCCCGGCATTTGGAAAGAAATGAAATGAAATTTGAAATGAAAGACCAGGGTTGGTCATGTTTGAATAAATGAATAAGTCCGGTTTAGTGGAGAGGCTAACTCTAGAGCTTTGATTTTATTCGTGATTCTAATAAAAATTAAGAATAGTGCATAGTGAAGACGTGATGAAAGTGAGAGAAAACACGAGTATGAGAACTAGAGTTTACGGTGCGGGTGTGTGAGCCACAGAATGCATGCTTGATGAGTCAAGACATGGCGTGGGCACAACTCAGTAATGATCGGACTTTAGCCACGCTTGTGGGATGTTTGGTGACTGTAAGAGGATCGTGTGCCATGAAGGAGGCTGAATCGCCATAGAATGCATGCTTGACGAGTCAAGACATGGCGTGGGGTTCCCCTCCAAGTTTTCTGTACACGTGCTTGTACTCATAGATCATCTAGGATACTCACCGTAGTTACAATAGTAGATTAAGTCATGGCGAGGGATTGAACCCTACAAAGTTGAAGAACGATTAAGAGGCTTGCCCTCAGACCTATGTAGTATGGGATGCATAGAATCCGAACAAGTGTGCATTAGTGTCATCTAATATAAATAATTGCATTAAGGACTAAGTGCACAATCACAACACGACATCAATAGGGTAGCCCCTTTAGTTTGACATGTGACAAGTTTGTGTTTGCTAAATATGGAAAATAAGTTATACTATTTCTGGCATAGAGAGGATGGCCGTGTATAATGTTCATCGGTTGAATAAACTGACGTACCCACAGTCTTATATGCAGGTAAGTGAGATGATAAAGGTTAAAGAGGAACAGATGCTTAAAGATTATTCAATGTTGTTGTACATTTATTTAATTGTTGTAAATTTTACTTCCACTGTATAATGTAAAGTGTAAAGTTTTATATAAACTCTGATGTAGTGAAAAGTTCAAATTTCCTTGTAAAATTGTACTAAATGAAGTGGAAAGATCCTGTAGAACATCTCGAATTCAGTTGTATTTGGGATTCGGGGCGTTACATGTGTATTGAGTAGATGACAATTACTCATATTGAATCTTTTCAGGAAATTTTCAACATATTTGGCTTGATGTAGTAAGATTTCAATGTTACTATGTTCATTTTGCAGGCCAAGAAATTTTTTTGTTTCACCCAAGTCTTTCCTCTCAAATTCTTCCTTAGGATAGCTAGCTACTTTTTCAATCTCTTAAGTAGATCTGATCAAGTTTATATCATTTACATAGATGGCTGTCATGACAAATCCCTTCAGGGATTTCTTTATGAATACGCACAGACATATAGAATCATTATTATATTCTTACCTAGACAGATATTCACTGAGCCTATTGTACCACATTTTTCCGAATTGTTTTAGTCCATATAGGGCTCGTTTTAATCTAATACATTACTTATTTGTAGATTTGATTTCTGGTAATTTAAATCGTTCAGAGATTTTCATATATATATATATACTAGATTTGCCAGTGGCCACGTGCCTAGGGCACGTCTTCAGAATGATACAGCATATGAAAAGTCTTGTAAACAGTAAATCAACAATTATGTAGCTGAAGTTTGAATAGTATGACAATAATTAGTTGTAAATAAAAGTCCATGTTTCCATTAGTATATGGTGAAAAATAATTATAAATTGGGGTATAAAAGTCCATGTTTCCATATATATATATATATATATATATATATATATATATATATATATATGGGTAAAAGGGATATGAGCAACTTGCTCATTTAGTAAATGAGCAAGTGATGAGGTGGCATGCATGTGATTGGAAAATACTAAAAGTGGTTAGATACTTAATGTATCACATGCATGCCACTTCATCACTTGCTCATTTACTAAATGAGCAAGTTGCTCATATCCCTTTTACCATATATATATATATAGAGAGAGAGAGAGAGAGAGAGAGAGAGAGAGAGAGAGAGAGAGAGATAATAAAATAAATAAATGAGTTGCTTTGGTGGGGGGATTTGATTTTGAATTTTTGGGGGAAACTTTTGGGGGGAAAAATATGTTTTGTGAGGTTAGATCCGAGCCTTTGATTTTTGGGGATTGAATGAGAGCCACTTGATAGCTTTTTTTGTGTTTTATTATATAGATATATCACTGTCTATGTTACCATTTAGGTATGCTATCATCACATTCATAAGTCTCAGCAAGACTTATTAGACATCTAAATGTCCATTAGAGGGTAATATGTTCATTTATGATCTTTTCATAGTCTTTGTGAGAATCTTTGAGCAACTAGCTGTGGTTTATAGCATTGGGTCTCATTCTTTTCATTTGTTTTTCTTGCAAACACTCATCTAAAACCTACATGGTTTATTCCTTTTTGTGGTTTGTACTATACAACCAAGCACTTCACGTTTTGCGAGGGAATCTAATTCTGTTTGAATCACATCCTTCCATTTTGGCCAATTTTTTCTCTTTCAACATTCAAGGATTTTTCATGGTTCAGTGTTATCATCATTTCCATCACCTTTTTAATCTTATCTACTACTGCATATGAGAAAATTTCATCCATGAGAAAAAAATTTTGATTCAAAGTTTCTCATGTATATGTATAAAACACAGATTTCTCATTATAGTTGGGTATCGATACCTTTTTCAGTCTCTTATGAGATATGAGGCATATCCTCGACCGGAGCGATATGTTTTATTTAGGAGAAATTGAATCTTTAGTTCAAGACATCCTCCAAACCATCATAAACTCTCTCTACTGGAGATGCTACTTCAAGAGCTGCTCCTTCAGGAGCATCATGAACTCTTTCTACAGAAGATGCTACTTCAGGAGCATTAGGGTGTGTTATGTTATTCAATATCCTCTTCCGGGGAGCTGAACCTTTAGAACCTTTAGCTATTCCATGTCTTTTATGCGGAACTGTTTCATTTACTGCTTTATTTGGTATTTCTATTCTATCAGGTACATTCATAGGTGGTACATTTGATCTAGTCACTTTTGCAGTATCATTGAATGCATCAGATAATTCATTTGCAATAGACCACAAGTGAATAATTCTCTTAATTTCTTGTTCACATTGGGTAGTTCTAGGGTCAAGATAAGATAGGGTAGGAGTACGCCACGATAATTCACGACATTCTTCTGGAACGAGGCATTTATCTTCTTTTCATCTCCCCCTAAAGACGGGAATATTGTCTTATCGAAACAGGATGCTCAACATCTATTCCTAAGGATTTATAAAAATCATTAAAGGTCTGTGAGGTAAATTCAGATTCATTGGCTAGTCTTATTGATTTGATAGCTTGTTCAGGAAAATGGATAATGTTAGTCAATAGACTAGAAAAATGAGTTCTAGTTGAAGCGTCAAATAATACCATAAAGTATCTAAACATGCAATATTTAATCAATAGGGGAAAATAAAAATTGTTCATCAATAAATTCTAAAGAAATATTGTTTACAAATCATAAGTTTCAAAACATAGTTCCAAAAATACCAACATAAGCCATAAAGTCTTAATGTCAAGTAGTGCAATGCTAAATAAATAAAACTAAGCTACTGATAATTAAGAAAATATGCAAATTTCAAGTTTGTGTTCTCTTGTTCCTCAAGATCTTTGCTAAGGAGATCATCATTGTCTATGTCAAGGGTGGCATTTGCTTCACTCTTTTGGATTTTCTGATATTTGGCCACCGCTTCCTTTATTGCATGACAGGTGCGGGACCAATGATGTTCACGCCCACAATTAAGCATGTATCACTTGGTACTCTATCACTTAAAGGGAGCTGCTGCTATCCTTGATTTTCATGATGCTTTTTCTATTTCTTCTGCTGCTCATTTTGTCTACCACTGTTGGGGTGACCGCGCTTTCCTTTTCCTTTGTAGCCACCTCTGCTGGAGTGACCACCTCAGTCCTAGTAGGCAAAGATTGATCCATTCGTTCCTTACTTCTGGAGGTTGACAACTCTTTGGTGGTCATATCTATCCTTCAGGAATTTCCACAAAGTTTTTGGATCTTCTATTATGAGATACTCATTCTTCAAATTTACTCAAGTATGGAGACGTAAAAAGATCGTCGCTTAGCCTTGTTTGCAGGACTAACATGCTTCTCTACTGGAGCAGTACTCAATGTGTGTATCAAGTCTAGGGAGCTTAGATGAAGCTTACATTTCAATTTCCAGGTGAGATAATTATTTCCGCTCAAATCCAGGGCAACAAACTCCAGCTTGGTACGGTTTGACATCTAGGGGAAAAATATTATTTTTGGGTACTTTTATATTAATTATAAGTTGTTTAGACATAAAAATTCAAGTATGTGATAGCAGGTCGGGCAATCAGGCATCCATAGTCTCCTACGGATAGGACAACCTTATGGAATAAAACAAGCAAGAAGGAAATATTTTCATAATTCACAAGATTAAGGTGCAGTGCATTGTTAGCTATCACCAATGAAGTTTTGCCCATACAAGATGCCAGTAGTTCAGAATGGTTTCATACTATTTAATGGCTTCTAAGAAAATTCTCTTTGAAGGATGATGATTCCTAACTATGTGATTAATACTTTAGTACAAATTTTATCCTTAAACATGATTCACAAATAATCTAGGTTCTATGCAATATGTTAAGTATTTTGGAATTTACTGCAAACTATATGTTGCTGCTTATTTATGTGTGGGAGCAAACAGGTACGCGAATTCTTATAAATAAAAATAGTAAAGATCGAACCTTCACTATTCGTCGATATTGACCACCAAAAACAGCACTTGACTCCAAGATCTGATAGTTGTTGATCGCTCAGTTATCTAAATTAATAGATAATCTAAACACAAATTAAAAAAATCTCGCAAGTGTACGAATCGTTTACAGAAGCGTAGTGAAAAGCAAGGGTCGATCCCACAGAGATTGTAGTAAATAACTTACTAATCAATAAAACAGAAATGCTTGTTATAAAGTTTTGACTGAAGGGAAGAGAAAGATTAACATCTAGATCAAGTAGTTCTCAATTTGGTTAATTTGAACCACAAAAATATCTATTGAATTAGTTGGGCTTGATTTCCACCTATAGCCAAGAATGCTAGATCAACTTCTACACTACTCTGATCACTCATGTTTGTTCATTTAAGAGCATGGTATCTACTTCTTAAATTAAAGATTTCCCTGGGCTAAGAAATTAGGCATGGTATCTACTCTAATTCCTTTCTCTCCTTAAGTGTTTTAGCATGATATCTACTAAGTTGCACTTGAAGAAAGCATAGAAACTATGGAAATTAACAAACACTCAAAGCTCTAGAAGTTGGTATCAAATCTAGATCCTCCAAGTTGATTAAACCAAAGAACCTAATAGATTCTTGTGTTACTAATTACGAGCATAAAACTTGATTATTTCAATTACTCATATAACAGATTCAATTTTATAATACTGCTTATTATAAATTTGATCAAGAACAACCAGGTTTAATCAATAAGTGATCGGAGTAATGCAAAAGAAGATTTATTACATGATTAAGGTTTCAATCTGCCCAAAATGAATTTAGTTGCACATAATCCAACTTTTATTGACTAACAGTTTTGAATACATGACTCTAATGAATTTAACAAGAACAAAAATTAAAGAGAGAAGAAGAAACACTGATTTGTATGATGATCAGCTTGAAACCAATCAGCCTGAAGTCGACTTGATCCCTCTGAAGTCGACTTGTTCTCCTCCCCCTCAATGCCGAGTTGTAGTACTTGATCCCTCCTTTGCCCTTAAGTTCTCTCGATTTCCTCTCTTGTTCGATTATTCCTCGATTGTGTATTCCCCCCTTTTTTATAGCTTCTTTTGGCCCCATCTGCAGATCTCAAGCTCCAGATTTTGATCTCCTCAAACACCGGATATGGATTGATTCAAATCTTCTTCATTAACTACTGGACCAGACCAGATCTCTAGCTTGATTTTTGGGAGGTTGTTATTTGCAACTATACAATATTTGTTTTCTGGATTTTAACAGCTCAATCTGATATGTTTTGCGGATTTGGATGAGGGTGTATCTCAACTGTGCTTATCTCTAATTCCCGTTGAATGCCAGTTCAGTCGACTATTGGCTAAGAATCAGTCGACTGTACAACGAACTTTTGGAAACTCAAAACAATCAGAGCAGTCGACTGTTGACTAGGAGTCAGTCGACTGTTCTGCGAAGCTTCGGAGACTCAACCCACTCTGTTCAGTCGACTGTCATTAAGGAATCAGTCGACTGTATTCCGCAGCTTCTAACAAATGTTTTGATGCAAAATTAGGATTTTTCATTCTAGTGTATCATCCTCACAGTGATGGATTAGTCTTGAGTAAATCATTGAATCCGCTTCATTTAGTTGCTTTTAGGCTGTTTCCTATGGAAAAGAGAAAAGAAGAATAAATTACCAAAGATAGAGAGTTTAATTATCTAATTCCATTCAGATTATTGATCCAAAATGTGGACATTAATGGATTTATCAAATACCCCCAAACTTAGCTTTTGCTTGTCCTCAAGTAAAAATAAGAAACTAAAACTACAAGCATCGCAAGACTCACTTGATCCTTCCAACATTTATCTCAGAGAACTTGCTACTTTTAGTGTCAAGATGAGAACAAGCATTAAGATAGGCCTAAAAAAAAAATAGTTCAAATGTTAATCACTTATTCACAAGAATACTCAACTTGAACATCAATAAGTAGGGTGACCAATGCCTATGCAACATAATCATGATTAAGGTTAGCAAGTTCAACTATATTTCAACTCCAAAATCTCACCATGGCATACACTCCCAAAAAATAATTGCTCACATTAACATGTGAAGTTCAAATTAGATCTCTTGACTTGAATGAAATGAAACCATATGCTTGATCTTGCTACTACATCTTCACACCATTGATTTGCACAATACTTGGATCAAAAGGTCTTTATAGGTTGTAATGGGGCCATGGGTGAGGTTTAAACCAATGAGGGGGAAAAAGGAATACAAAATTTCTAAAGAATTAATAGAGCAACTTGTATTGTTCTAAGAGATCATATTTCTACTAAAATCATTTTATTTTTTTTTGTGAATAATCATGAGGCCATATATCAAAGGCCTACACTTTATTTCTACCAACACCTCTCAACCTCCCACAACTTAGTAATTTACATTTGATGAACAACTTTTCATATTTCTTATGGCAAATCCTCCAACTCTTCTTTCCATTTTTTTATATTTCAACCCCTCTCTTTTACAATTTTTGCTCTACTAACTCAATAGATATAGGTAAGGTAACCTATTTATCTAGGCATGGTTAAGGATGTTGTGTCTTACAAAAAAAAGCTTTTATAGGCTTCAAAGGGGCAACTGGTGAATAATTGATGTTGGGTAGATTATTTGTCTTTGGTGATAGATTCTTAGGTGCCTTAATCACTTCCAAGTTTCATGCAAAATCCAAAATAAGTTTCGAAAAGTAACAAGAACAAGTTCTAGTTCATCTCAAGAATGTAGATACATGCAGTCAACTAAATCATGAATACTGAGATCTTCAAGTGTATGACTCTCAAAAAAGAAAAATGTGTTAGGCTCAAAACTCACAATTTGTGTATTTAAGTTTACTCATAGTTGAACTCGCTATTCTCTTTCAAAATTTGTCGAATTTACATGGCCAAATGAATAAAAGTTTCAAGCATGATCCATATGATAAGTTATTAACATTTTTAAAGATAAAGATCACAATTAATACTTGTTCTCCACTCTCTACCTATAGTAACTGAGCTCATGTTCTCATCATTGTTGTTAGAAAGGTTTTTTTTTATTTTTATTTTTATTTTTATTTTTATTTTTATTTTTATTTTTATTTTTATTTTTAAATCAATAAGACTCCAAATGTGAATAAATACCCCCAAACTTAGATGGGATATTGTCCTCAATGTTTGAAACAAAAACTTAAAATAGGCATGTGTCACCATCCAGTTTAAAGGAAAGAAAATGAATAAAGAGAAATAAATAAAGAGAAATTTGTAAGAACTTCCCTGACAATTGGGTTGCCTCCCAATAAGCGCTGCGTTTCTTGTCTTCAGCTAGACTTGACAAGTTTATGCAATGTATTGAATAGTTTGAAGAGTTATATCTTCCTCTCGCGGCTCAAAACTCATCTCAATATAAGGCTTCGCCCTATGCCCGTTCACCTTGAATGTTTGATTTTTCTCTTTGCTATGAACCTCCAAAGCTCCATGTGGGAAAACCTTTGTAACAATGTACGGACCATACCATCTTGACATAAGCTTGCCTGGAAAAAGTCGTAATTTCGAGTTGTATATCAATACCTTCTGTCCCTCATGAAACTCCTTCCTTGCTAGCTGTTTATCATGGTATATCTTGGTCCGTTCTTTGTACAACTTTGCATTCTCATATGCATCATGCCTCAATTCTTCGAGCTCATTCAGCTGCAATCTTCTTTTGTCACCTGCTTGTTTCATATCAAAATTGAACTTTTTAATAGCCCAATAAGCTTTGTGTTCTAATTCCACCGGAAGATGACATGCTTTTTCAAAGACCAAACGATATGGTGACATGCCATTGGGCGTCTTGTATGCAGTTCTATATGCCCACAATGCATCATTCAAGCATAGCGACCAATCCCTTCTGCTTGTATTTACGGTCTTTTCCAAAATGCTCTTGATTTTTCTGTTGCTAATCTCCACTTGCCCACTGGTTTGAGGATGGTATGGAGTACCCACTTTGTGTGTAATCCCATACTTCTTCATCAAAGCAGCAAATGGAAAATTATTGAAGTGGCTACCTCCATCACTAATTATTGCTCTTGGTGTACCGAACCTGGTGAAGATGTTATCCTGTAAAAACTTGACAACAACTTTGTTATCATTAGTTTTTGAGGGGCAGCCTCGACCCATTTAGACACATAATCCACACCCACAAGAATATATAAATAACCAAGTGAGTTAGGAAAAGGACCCATGAAGTCGATTCCCCATACATCAAAAAGCTCAATTACTTGAATGTTTTTCAGTGGCATTTGATTTCTGGAAGAGATGTTGCCTGTCCTTTGGCATCTATCACAAGTCTTGCAAAAAGAAAAAGCATCTTTGAATACATTAGGCCAATAAAAACCAGATTGTAATACCTTAAGTGCTGTCCTTTTTGTCCCAAAGTGTCCTCCACATGCATATTGGTGGCAATGTTGCAGAATACTCATCTGCACTTCTTCTGACACACATCTTCTTACAATTTGATCAGGGCAGAATTTGAACAAGTAAGGATCATCCCAATAATAGTGCTTGCACATGGCCACCAACCTCTTTCTTTCTTGACTCGTCATACCTGGAGGAAAAACATGAGCAGCGAGATAATTAACAATATCTGCATACCATGGAAGCTGTAAATTTATTTCAAATAAGTGTTCATCTGGAAAGTTTTCATTCAGTGGGGGTATATTTCTCTCTTCATCATGCAGTATCTTGGACAAGTCATCTGCAACAACATTGTCACTTCATTTCTTGTCTCTAATTTCAAGATCAAACTTTTGGAGCAAAAGCACCCATATGATCAACCTAGGCTTAGCATCCTTTTTTGCAAACAAATATCTCAAAGCAGCATGGTCAGTGAAAACAATGACTTCAGATCCAATCAAATATGATCTAAACTTCTCTACAGCTTACATTTCTTTTTCAGTAGTGGAATAATTAAGTTGTGCATCATTTAAAGTTCGAGAAGCATAGTAAATAGCACGGGGTACCTTATTTATTATTGACCTAAAACAACTCCCAAAGCATAATCACTTGCATCACACATAAGCTCGAAAGGACGGGTCCAATCTGGTGCCATGATGATGGGTGTGGAAATGAGAAGATTTTTCAATGTAACGAAAGTATTCGTGCACTCTTCTGTCCATGCAAACTCAACATCTTTAGCTAACAATCCACAAAGGGGTCTGGAGATTTTGGAAAAATCTTTTATAAATCTTCTATATAACCCTGCATGTCCAAGAAAACTCCTTACACCCTTAATTGTAGTAGGAGGAGATAGCTTCGATATGACGTCAATTTTTGCCTTGTCCACCTCGATGTCTTTTTTGGACACCACATGACCTAAGACAATGCCTTGTTGTACCATAAAATGGCACCTTTCCCAATTCAGCACTAAATTGCATTCTTCACATCTCTTAAGCACGAGCTGCAAATGGTTAAGGCATTCATCAAAACAAGATCCAATAACACTGAAATCATCCATAAATACCTCAATGAACCTCTCCACCATGTCTGAAAATATACTCTTCATGCATCTCCGAAATGTAGTCGGTGCGTTGCACAATCCAAAAGGCATCCTCCTGTATGCAAAAGTACCAAAAGGGCATGTAAAAGTGGTTTTTTCTTGATCTTCTAGAGAAATAGCAATTTGATTATAGCCACTATAACCATCTAAAAAACAATAATGACTATATCCTGCTAATCTTTCTAACATCTGATCAATAAAAGAAAGAGGGAAGTGATCTTTCCTGGTTTCGTTATTCAACTTCCTGTAGTCAATGCATACCCTCCAACCTGTGGTCATCCTCGTAGGGATAAGCTCATTCTCATCATTCTTCACCACTGTGACTCCATTTTTCTTAGGCACTACATGTATAGGACTCACCCATTTGCTATCTGAGATAGGATAGATGATGCCAACATCTAGTAGCTTAAGGACCTCTGTTCTCACCATTTTCTTCATGTGTGGATTAAGCCTTCTTTGTGCTTCCCTGCTAGGTTTTGCATTGTCTTCAAGAAGTATTTTATGCATGCACTTGGATGGACTTATTCCCTTGATATCTGCAATGGTCCACCCTAATGCACCCTTGTATTCTCGCAATACTCTCAACAGCTTCTCTTCTTCCTGCATACTCAAGTTTGCAGCAACTATCACAGGTAACGTCTGGTTTTCACCCAAGTATGCATACTTCAAGTGTTCGGGTAGCGGCTTTAGCTCCACGTCTGGTGTCTTGGTAACAGAAGAAACAAAAGTGTTATTAGACACAAGATTTTCAAACACAGGTGTAAACTTACCTGAATATGATTTTTGATTTTCAAGGTAGTGTACTGTCTCTGTAATCCTCCAATCAGTATCATCAAATTCCTGTTCAACTCGAGATAGCGTTAGAGAGTGTTTAATTGCGGCCTGTAGTGGATCGACGCTATGTACCTGAAATGTTTGGTCAACAATCTCCTGAACCACATCAATATTATAACATTCATGATCATCGTGTGGTAATTTTAGTGCATCAAACATTTTAAACTCAATCTTTTCACCATTTATTTTCATACTTATAGTGCCTTTTTTAACACAAATTTTTATATCAGCAGTACTCATAAAGGGTCTACCTAAGATGATCGGTAAAGAAGATGGCATTGAAGAGTCTTCCATATCTAAAACAACAAAATCTGCTGGCAAAATGAAATCATTTACCTGAACCAAAACATCTTCCAAAATACCTCTAGGTTTCTTGACGCTCCGATCAGCCAATTGGAAAGTGATTGATGTTGGTTTGAGTTCCCCCAATCCTAGTTCTTCGTAAACAGAGTATGGAAGAAGATTGATGCTTGCCCCCAAATCTAACAGTGCATTTTCAAAGAAATGCTCACCAACCCTGCAAGGAATGGTAAAACTACCTGAATCCTTCAATTTAGGAGGTAATTTCCTCAACAACACCGCACTCACTTCCTCTGTTAGAGCCACATTCTCCCAAACCTGAAACGTTCTCTTGTGAGTACAGCATTCTTTCAAAAATTTGGCATTAGAAGGAATTTGTTTAATAGCATCAAGTAGGGGAATATTGATTTCTACCTTCCAGAGAGTTTCAAAAATATCAAGTAAATGTTGTTCTTTCTTTTGTTTGACTAACCTTTGAGGGAATGGTGGCAATACTACCCTTTCTTTGTCACTTACCTTGTTGGAACCCAAAGATTTTGCTGGTTGTGTGTCTGATTCGTCCGCGTTAGTTCCAACTTTGCTGTCGATTATCTTACCACTTCTTAGGGTTGTCACCGATTTGAGCTGTTCTTGTCCTCTAGGGTTTGGCATAGTTTGTGATGGGAGTTCTCCTGCCTTTCTTTCACTTAACTCCTTAGCAATTTGATCAATTTGGGTCTCCAATTTCTGAATGACCTGTCCTTGTTGGTTGCTTGTTTGATGTTGCTGTTGGAGCAATTGAAGAACGGTGGATTCGAAATCCAACTTCTTCTGTTCTTGAACTGGACGATCAAACCCATTCCCGATCTGGAAGTTCCGCGCATGCCCTTGTGCGATTTGAGTGCCTTGATTGTTTTGATTATTGTTCCATGAGAAATTTGGATGGTTTCTCCACCCTGGGTTGTACGTGTTCGAGAAGGGGTTGTTCTTGGGTGGAAACACTTTCTGTCCTACGTAGTTTGCATGCTCCTGATCTGTGAAAGAAGACATGGGACAAGCATCAGTTGTATGATTAGAGTGAGAACAAATTGCACAAATTTCTTTTTCTTGGTTTTTTACGCCACCTAGCGTCGAAATTGCATTAACAAGCATATCAATTTTTTTGTTCATGGTTACCATTTTTGATTTGCATGTTGTTACTACTAGAAATTTCGTAAATTCCCAGTTTTTTCGAAAAATCCCTTCCCCTTGTTGAGAATTGTTGTGAGTTCTCACTGAGTTCTTCGAATAGCTCGATGGCCTCCTCACCACTCTTCCTCATCAAGATTCCATTGCAAGCTGAATCTACAATTGCTTTGTTAGTGTCATTTAAACCCTCATAGAATGCTTGTACCTGATCATCCTTAGGCATGTTGTGCATAGGACACTTGAGAAGTTTGTTCTTAAAGTCCTTCCATGCCTCGAAGAACAAATCACCATCTTTTTGTTGGAAGAGTTGAATTTCCCTTTTTAGTTGTTTGGTTTTCTGAGCTGGGAAAAATTCCTTCAAGAACTTTGTTACCAATTGCTCCCATGATTGAATTGATCCTGGTTCCAAAGAATTATACCACAATTTAGCATTAAGTTTTAATGAAAATGGAAACAAAATTAACCTGATTTGTTCAGGGGTAAGCCCTTGGACGCTTTGCGTTCTGCAAAGATCAAAGAAATCTTGCAAGTGGAGATGAGGATCCTCGTCTAGTTTTCCACTAAAGTGGGAAACCATGCTGAGTAATTGAGGTGATAAGTGCATATTCCTGGTGACATTAGGTTGATAAGCTATGCAAGAAGGTTGCTCAATATTCTTCGGAGTGAATTTGTCTTGCATTGGTATTCGATTTGGTACTTCCTCACCCATTGTTGCTTTTGGAATGTTTTGCGGTACAGTCGACTTACACCTTAAAGACAGTCGACTGGACTGGTTTAGTTTGTGCAGAGTGTGCTCTATCTCTTGGTCAATATGTAGTAGCTTGGGATGAAGTGATCGTCTCCCGTGCATACACCAAAGTCATGTAACCTCAAATTGGATTATACCTAAAAAAAAGAGAATATTCATAGTTTTCAGTAAATAAAATAATTTTTTTTTATTTTATTGATTTGCAAGTTAAAGTACTAAACAATTCCCGGCAACGGCGCCAAAAACTCGTTGATCGCTCAGTTATCTAAATGAATAGATAATCTAAACACAAATTAAAAAAACCTCGCAAGTGTATGAATCATTTACAGAAGCGTAGTGAAAAGCAAGGGTCGATCCCACAGAGTACTAATCAATAAAACAGAAATGCTTGTTATAAAGTTTTGTCTGAAGGGAAGAGAAAGATTAACATCTAGATCAAGTAGTTCTCAATTTGGTTAATTTGAACCACAAAGATATCTATTGAATTAGTTGGGCTTGATTTCCACTTATAGCCATGAATGCTAGATCAACCTCTACACTACTCTGATCACTCATGTTTGTTCATTTAAGAGCATGGTATCTACTTCTTAAATTAAAGATTTTCCTGGGCTAAGAAATTAGGCATGGTATCTACTCTAATTCCTTTCTCTCCTTAAGTGTTTTAGCATGATATCTACTAAGTTGCACTTGAAGAAAGCATAGAAACTATGGAAATTAACAAACACTCAAAGCTCTAGAAGTTGGTATCAAATCTAGATCCTCCAAGTTGATTAAACCAAAGAACCTAATAGATTCTTGTGCTACTAATTACGAGCATAAAACTTGATTATTTCAATTACTCATATAACAGATTCAATTTTATAATACTGCTTATTATAAATTTGATCAAGAACAACCATGTTTAATCAATAAGTGATCGGAGTAATGCAAAAGAAGATTTATTACATGACTAAGGTTTCAATCTGCCCAAAATGAATTTAGTTGCACATAATCCAACTTTTATTGACTAACAATTTTGAATACATGACTCTAATGAATTTAACAAGAACAAAAATTAAAGAGAGAAGAAGAAACACTGATTTGTATGATGATCAGCTTGAAACCAATCAGCCTGAAGTCGATGTGATCCCTCTGAAGTCGACTTGTTCTCCTCCCCCTCAATGTCGAGTTGTAGTACTTGATCCCTCCTTTGCCCTTAAGTTCTCTCGATCTCCTCTCTTGTTCGATTATTCCTCGATTGTGTATTCCCCCTTTTTTATAGCTTCTTTTGGCCCCATCTGCAGATCTCAAGCTCCAGATTTTCATCTCCTCAAACACCGAATATGGATTGAGTCAAATCTTCACTACAAAAGATACTGGTTTTACCGGCGATTATTCCCCGGCGTTTTACTAGTAGCGCCGGAGTAGGGAGCGAGTAGGAATTGGGCGCCAGATGGGATGGTCATACACCGGCGGTCGATTTAAAATGCCGGCGTATGTTAGTATTCACCGGCATTTTACTTAAAAACTCCGGTGAAGTTTATTATTCACCGGCGTTTTTATTATAAACGCCGGCGAATATACGGACACATTCACCGGCGTGTCTAATTAAAACGCCGGTGAATAACTGCGATAAAACCCGCGAACCCTAATCTTTCGCTCGCCATTTTCCCAAAACCCCCCCAAAAAAAAGGAAGGGGCGCTTCGTTTCCCTCCTTCCTCGCTCTACTTCCCGCTCGTTTGCCTCCGCCGCTTCGTCCTCTTCGACGGCCTTCGACCTTTCGAAATCGTCCCTTCTTCCCTTCGTCCTTTTCGATTTCCCTCTTCCCTCTCTCTATTTGGAGGTGAATCGGCGGTCGCCCCGCTCTCTCTCTCTCTCCTACGTCCCCGCCCTCGTCGCCCCGCTCCCTCTCTCTCTCTTCGGTATGATCTCTTGATTTCCCTTATTTTTCAAAAAAAGCAGCTTTTTTCAGTTTATTCATCTTGATTTCCTTAACATGAATGGTTTAGTTGAGATGAAGAATTAATAGAAAAATATATGCTTAGATAATGGAAATTTTCATCTTCTTTTACTGTTAATGAAGCTGATTTCATGCATCTGATTGTCTTCATGGCATGTTTGTTTTTTTACCCAAAATGGGTTCACTGTGAACTGAGGATGCTCTAGGTACGTATGCCAATATCCTCCGGCCGGATATGCACAACAATTGGATTTTAGATTTAGTTGGGCACAGTGAATTAGTAGAGCAACATATAAGCTCACATAATGGGAAATTTTCATTTTCGGATACTATTAAAGTAACCTGATTGCAATCTTTGGCATGGTTTTTTAACACAAAATGGGTTCACTTCCAAACTAAGTATGCTGCTAGCATACCCATTTTCTTTCACTGTTAATGAAGCTGATTTCATGCATCTGATTGTCTTCTTGGCATGCATGTTTTTTTACCCAAAATGGGTTCACTGTGAACTGAGGATGCTATAGGTACGTATGCCAAAATCCTCCGGCCGGATATGCACAACAATTGGATTTTAGATTTAGTTGGGCTAAAGAAGTAGTAGAGCAACATATAAGCTCAGATAATGGGAAATTTTCATTTTCAGATACTGTTAAAGTAACCTGATTGCAATCTTTGGCATGGTTTTTTAACACAAAATGGGTTCACTTCCAAACTAAGTATGCTGCATAGCATCCCCATTTTCTTTCACTGTTAATGAAGCTGATTTCATGCATCTGATTGTCTTCTTGGCATGCATGTTTTTTTACCCAAAATGGGTTCACTGTGAACTGAGTATGCTATAGGTACGTATGCCAAAATCCTCCGGCCGGATATGCACAACAATTGGATTTTAGATTTAGTTGGGCTAAAGAAGTAGTAGAGCAACATATAAGCTCAGATAATGGAAATTTTCATTCTCAGAAACTGTTAGAGAAGCTGATTGCCATCTTAGGCATGATTTTTTAACAAAATGGGTTCACTTCCAAACTAAGTATGCTGCTAGCATCCTCATTTTCTTTTACTGTTAGTGAAGCTTATTTTCATGCATCTGATTGTCATCTTGGCATGTTTTTTTTGACCAAAATGGGTTCGCTGTGAACTGAGGATGCTATAGGTACGTATGCCAAAATCCTCCGGATACGCACAACAATTGGGTTTTAGATTTAGTTGGGCTGAAGAAGTGTTAGAGCAACATATAAGCTCAGATAATGGAAAATATTTCATTTTCAAATACTGTTAAAGTAACCTAATTGTAATCTTTGGCATGGTTTTTTATACCAAAATGGGTTAACTTCCAATCTAAGTATGCTGCTAGCATCCCCATTTTCTTTTTTTGTTGTTAGTGAAGCTTATTTTCATGCATCTGATTGTCATCTTGGCATGTTTTTTTTACCAAAATGGGTTCACTGTGAACTGAGGATGGTATAGGTACGTATGCCAAAATTCTCCGGCCGGATATGCACAACAATTGGGTTTTAGATTTAGTTGGGCTGAAGAAGTAGTAGAGCAAATATAAGCTCAGATAATGGGAAATTTTTCATTTTCAGATACTGTTAAAGTAACCTGATTGCAATCCTTGGCATGGTTTTTTAACAAAATGGGTTCACTTCCAAACTAAGTATGCTGCATAGCATCCCCAGTTTCTTTCACTGTTAATGAATTGAAGCTTATCCCATGCATCTGATTGTCATTTTGGCATGTTTTTTTGACCAAAATGGGTTCACTGTGAACTGAGGATGCTATAGCTGTATGCCAAAATCCTCCGGCTATGTACAACAATTGGTTCACTCTGAAAAATATATGCTTACATACTGGACATTTTCATTTTTCTTTTACTGTTTCTTTTGTTTAGTATTATTATTATTATTATTATTATTATTATTATTATTATTATTATTATTATTATTATTATTATTATTATTATGAGATAAGTGATTATTAGTAGTCATGAACAGAATAGTTCATGAGTCATCAGATCTTCTTGTTACCGTAGTTACAGCACGACGCGCTCATTATTCGGCTGATTCCTCTTCATCAGCAAAAACCCTTTACCATCATCATCTCCTTGAACGGAAAGCCAAATACAGGGGAGACTATAGTCGATTTTTTTTTATGCTCGAACGCAGGGTGTGCGATAAAATACCACTAAGGTGGTTGTGATCATTTCCACAAAAGGTCGTTTAGGGTTTGGTGAATAGAGTAGATTGTGTTAAGATGTAGTTTTTGTTGTACATTTTTTGGAGCCACAATTTCTTTATTTTACAGTTAAAGATTATATCGTTTATTTATTTGCAGCTAGGGATGGTTTTCAAATAGGTGAAATTTAATATACAAAATGCCTTTTACTGTTATTACTATTTAATATATCAAATTTTAATTTCAGACTGTGTGCTATTGATATAATGGATAGAAGTTGGATTAGTAAACCACGATTATCCAAGGAGTACCGTGATGGTATTAAAGATTTTATTATCTTTGCCAAACGACATTCCCGTGATCCCAACCTAATCCTTTGTCCATGCCTCCGCTGTACAAATTGTATGCTGAGGACATGTGACGTAGTACATACACACTTGGCTGTCAACGGTTTTCTTCAAGGGTACACAAGGTGGTTTTGTCATGGAGAGGATCATACGGTAGCTCCTGTTCGTCCGGTTGTATTAGAAAATGAAGCTGAGCCCTTAGTGAACGAAGACTTAAGCGTTCCCGATGAGATGCATGCTTTGTTACAAGATGCCATGGGGATTCATAATGTTCCTTTCCACACCAATAACCCAACAACCGAAGTTCACAATGAGTCAACGGAAACAAACCAGATTGGTGGTGGGGTGGACGAGGAAATGTCTGGCCCCACCCCTGAAAATAATAAGCAGCAAGAATTCTTCGCTAAGTTACTTGAAGATGCTAGTACTCCGTTGTACCGCGACTGCACCAAATTTTCTAAGTTCTCATTCATTGTCAGACTATTTCAGATTAAATGTTTAAACGGGTGGTCTGCTAAGTTCTTCACTATGCTACTTGAATTGTTGAATGAAGCATTTCCTGAAATCTGTATTCCAAACTCAGCCTATAAAATCAAAAAATTCCTAAGTTCTCTCGATCTAGGATATGAGAAGATAACAGCATGTCCAAATGACTGTATGCTTTTCACGAGTGGTAAGGAAAATCTGGAGAATTGCGAAGTGTGTGGTTCTTCGAAATGGAAAGAAAGACCAAATCAAGACGAGGGAGCCAGTGGATCTACTAAGCGAAGTAGGAAAAAGAAGCCTGCCAAAATATTGCATTACTTTCCTCTGATTCCTAGGCTACAAAGGTTGTTTATGTCTACGAAAACTTCTTCTGATATGAAATGGCATGCTGAAGGTCGCACTAATGATGGGATTCTTAGACATCCTGCTGATTCTCAATCTTGGAAAAAAATTGATGAAAGATATCCTGATTTTGCGGAAGATCCTCGAAATGTGAGACTTAGACTAGCTAGTGATGGTTTCAACCCTTTCAGGCAAATGAGTAGTACATACAGCATATGGCCGGTTGTGTTGATACCATACAATTTGCCGCCTTGGAAATGCATGAAGCAGTCCTCATTTATTTTGTCCATGATAGTTCCTGGACCGAAAGGTCCTGGAAATGATATAGATGTGTACCTACAACCGTTAATAGATGAACTTCAGAAGTTGTGGGTGGGTGTTCCAACCTATGATGCTGTGGCTAAAGAAACATTTTCTCTTCGTGCCGTGTTGTCTTGGACAATCAATGATTTTCCAGCATATGCAAATTTATCTGGATATAGTACTAAAGGACGTTATGCATGTCCATGTTGTGCTGACCAAACTAGTTCAAGGTGGTTGTACAATGGCAAAAAGTTTTGCTATATGGGTCATAGGAGATGGTTGCCTGACACACATATATTTGGGCAGAGGCAGCGACATTTGATGGCACCGACGAGTGGGAACATGCTCCTGGGTCTTCTTCTGGTTCAGATATTTTGAGGCGGGTAGATGGTCATCAATTCAAATATGGAAAAGAACCAGAAGTCAGGACAAAGGGCAAGAAAAGGGCAAGGCCGGAGCAAGGTGAGGAGACCGATCTATATGGCGAAGATGAGGATCAAAACTTGACGAGTTTAGGTGCATGGAAGAAGAAGAGTATTTTCTTCAAGTTGCCGTATTGGGAATTCAACTTACTACGACATAATTTAGATGTGATGCATATCGGAAAAAATATTGGTGAGAATTGTATAGGAACAGTTATGGGAGATGATCGGAAGACAAAGGACAATCTCAAGAGCCGACTTGATTTGAAGTCAATGGGCATCCGACATGAGTTGCACCCAGAAGAATTACCGAACGGGAAAGTACTCCTACCTCCTGCAATCTATTCAATGTCAAAATCGGAGTTGGAGTTGTTTTGCAAAGTACTACTTGAACTTAAAGTCCCCGATGGCTATTCTTCTAACATGACAAGATGTGTCAACTTTAAAGAGAATAGGCTTCAGGGTCTAAAGTCACACGACTACCACATCCTAATGCAGGATCTCCTTCCTGTGGCCCTAAGGTCTTCAATGTGTGAGCAAGTCACTACTGTCCTGAAAGATCTTTGTAGCATATATAAAGGTATTTGCTCAAGAATGCTTCGTGTTGAAGATCTGGACCAATTGGAGCAGCAGGCGGCATTGACACTTAGTAAAATGGAGATGATATTTCCTCCATCGTTCTTCACTATTATGATTCACTTGATAATCCACCTTGCTGGTGAAGCCAGAATCGGCGGTCCTGTTCACTATCGGTGGATGTACCCCATTGAGAGGTAAAATAATTCATTCATCTTACGAAATTGAATTTTCAAAAGCTCATTTCTTTTAATCCCCTAATCCGCTCTAGTTTATTAATTGTACATGTTCAGGTACCTATACCGGCTAAAGGGTTATGTGAAAAATAGAGCATATCCTGAAGGGTCAATAGCCCAGGGATATCTATCAGAGGAGTGCTCACATTTTTTTTCCAGGTATTTGCCTGGTGTGGAGACATCTTCCAGTAGACCATGTAGAAATCCAGACATTTCCAACCTTGATGGTGCTCAATATCTTTTTGATACCGCTGGCACTACTGTTGGTAAAGTTGATGCATTTGAGCTCGATAGCTTAGCGTGGGAACATGCACATCGATATGTGCTAGACCATCATGCATCAGTGGAACCATTTCGAAAGTAAGTTGCTTTTGAATTTAAATCGAATACAGTGAAAACCACGGAGTTCGATATTTTTGATACTTTTGTTATTCCTAATTTCAATTGCTTGTTTTTTAGCGAATTTGTCAGGGACATCAAACGAAGGGCTAGACCAAGAAGACTACCACCACGTGAACAAAACAAGCTGATGAATGAAAAATTTCATAAGTGGTTTGAATCTCATGTAGGTGAATTACAGTTATGCAAGTTAATCTTTATTATATCTACATTTTCTATGGTGCTGATACGATTTGCGCAAAATTAATAGGTACATTCTTTGGGTCCTGAAGGTGCGTCATCTGAAATACAAGTACTTGCCAAAGGTCCCTATCAGATGGTCAAAAGATACGGAGGATACATATTCAATGGTTTTAGATTTCGTACTAAGGATCGCGAATGTAATTTGAAGTCTCAAAATAGTGGAATGGTAGTGACGTCTAAGACTAGAAGTTATGCTTCCAAATCGGACACGAGGCCTGTAGATGGAGATCTCGACTACTATGGAGTGCTCACGGATATCATTGAGTTGAATTATTTTGGCCATTTCCGTGTTGTCTTATTTCGTGGGGATTGGGCTGAGTTTGATAGGAATTTTGCTAACAACAAGGACAAGCTTGGCTTCACAGTTGTAAACTTCTCAAAATTGATTCACATCGGTACACACATTAGCCATGAGCCATTTGTGTTTCCACCCCAAACGCAACAAGTGTTCTACATTGAAGATCCAACCCTGCCAAAATCGTATGTGGCTATCCCTATGCAACCAAGAGATGTATTCCAACTGGGCGATACTTCAGACGATGAAGACGGTGAAGACATGAACAGTTACATTGCTTCTGAGTTTCCTGTGTTTGATGTAAACACAACCGATGTTGGAATTTGCGGGACTTGGCTCCGCAAGGATGGAGAAGAGGGCGATGTACTGGAAGATGTCGTATTGTAGTTTACATGATTTTCAATTGGGTTTATTATATGTTTGTAATTTTATGTCTTAAATCTTGTTGTAATATTATGTTTGTAATTTCGAATATGTTCATTGTGAATTTAATACACTGGTTTAATTATCTTTCTATTTTCTACTGCTTGGTATTATTTACATTAAACTATGCTTAGTGTCATTTGAACCAAACTATCGTTGTAATTTAATCTGTTACAAATCTCATTTTTTTTAATTTTTTTACAATTATGTTGGTTTGTTAATCCTACTAAAATACAAATTTTATGATAGTTATTATAAACATGTTATTAATTAAATTTGCATATCTAAGGAAGTTATCGAATCCTTGACAGGTACAACATGCCGAGGCGTGGAAAGAGGGTAAATATAAATGATGGCCACGAGAGCCATGGGGATGAGCAGCCACTAAATAATAGTGGCAGTCAAACATATGAGAGTGAGGGTAGCACGCCGCCCACTGTCAAAAAACATCGATAAGTCTTAAAATTGGTATTTTTAAAGAGATTATGGTCTTGAATGCATGAAAGACACGTACTAGTGTTTGTGAGTCTGCATTGTGGCTGTCGTCTATAAGCATTTCGTCTATGTTTCTTAAGTGGGCTGTGATTAGAAAGAAAGGGCTGGAGTGGAGATCTGGAAACCCAAATAGAGACATCTCGTTTATTATAATCTACACTTATTGTTGGACCAACCCCCTCTTGCTGTTGTTGCTGATGTCTCTTTGTGTGCGTGTGTTGAAGAGAATGAAGGGATGAGAGAGAGTTGAGGAAAATGCCGCTATGTTAGCCTGGTGTATCCTCATTCTCTACCATCCCTCTTTCTGGCTCCATATATGGCTTCTATATTAAATTGGTTTCCTTCCACGATGACAGTCCGTAATACTACACTTGATATGAGCCCATGTTCATAGCTGCACCCTATTGCATACTCACAAACAACTAATACTTGTCGGCCTTGCATCGTATGCCCAACCCCACTTTGGCACATAACATGGTATAGATGACATTGTATGACCTGCAAACAAGGATTGTTCAGCCGTGTTGTTGTACTGATTTGGAGGATTTTGGTATGCTAGCAGCATACGTAGTTTGGAAGTGAACCCATTTTGGCTAAAAAATCATGCCAAAGATAGCAATCAGATGCATGAAATCAACTTCTTTAACAGTATCTGAAAATGAAAATTTCCATAATCTGAGCATATATGTTTCTTTAACAGTGACTGTGAACAATTGTTCTTAATTGGGCTGTGATTAGAAAGAGACGAGTTGGAGTGGAGATCTGGAAACCCATATAGAGACATCTTGTTCATAATAATTTATTATTATTGTTGTTCTTGTCGCTCTTGCTGTTGTTGCTGATGTCTCTATGTGTTCGTGTGCTGAAGGGAAAGAAGGGATGAGAGAGAGATGAGGAAAATGCCGCTATGTTAGCCTGGTGTATCCTCATTCTCTACCATTCCTCTTTCTGGCTTCTATATTTGGTTTCCTTCCACGATGACAATTCCAGTTAAAACTACACTTGCTATGAGCCCTATTCGTATTTTTCTTCCATGAAGAATTGATCTATGACTACAATCTCCATTCAAAACCCAATTGTTCTATATTTGGTTCCCTCTTGCTGTTGTTGTTGTTGTTGAAGTGAACCCATTTTGTTTTATTGTTAGTGAAGCTTATTTTCATGCATCTGATTGTCATCTTGGCATGTTTTTTTGACCAAAAATGGGTTCACTGTGAACTGAGGATGGTATATAGGTACGTATGCCAAAATCCTCCGGCCGGATATGCACAACAATTGGGTTTTGCGATATAGTTGGGCTAAAGAAGTAGTAGAGCAACATATAAGCTCATATAATGGAATATTTTTATTTTCAGATACTGTTAAAGTAACCTGATTGCAATCTTTGGCATGATTTTTTTAACACAAAATGGGTTCACTTCCAAACTAAGTATGCTGCATAGCATCCCCAGTTTCTTTCACTGTTAGTGAAGCTTATTTCACAAACCTGATGGTCTTCTTAAGCTATTTTATGGTCCCATTTTCACTTAACTGTTAGTGAAGCTGATTTCATGCACCTGATTGTCTTCTTGGCATGTTTGTTTTTTTACCAAAAATGGGTTCACTGTGAACTGAGGATGGTATATAGGTACGTATGCCAAAATCCTCCGGCGGGATATGCACAACAATTGGGTTTTGCGATATAGTTGGGCTAAAGAAGTAGTAGAGCAACATATAAGCTCAGATAATGGAAAATTGTTCATTTTCAGATACTGTTAATGTAACCTGATTGCAATCTTTGGCATGGTTTTTTTAACACAAAATGGGTTCACTTCCAAACTAAGTATGCTGCATAGCATCCCCAGTTTCTTTCACTGTTAGTGAAGCTTATTTTACAAACCTGATGGTCTTCTTAAGCTATTTTTTGGTCCCATTTTCACTTAACTGTTAGTGAAGCTGATTTCATGCACCTAATTGTCTTCTTGGCATGTTTGTTTTTTTACCAAAAATGGGTTCACTGTGAACTGAGGATGGTATATAGGTACGTATGCCAAAATCCTCTGGCCGGATATGCACAACAATTGGGTTTTGCGATATAGTTGGGCTAAAAAAGTTGTAGAGCAACATATAAGCTCAGATAATGGAAAATTTTTCATTTTCAGATACTGTTAATGTAACCTGATTGCAATCTTTGGCATGGTTTTTTTAACACAAAATGGGTTCACTTCCAAACTAAGTATGCTGCATAGCATCCTCAGTTTCTTTCACTGTTAGTGAAGCTTATTTCACAAACCTGATGGTCTTCTTAAGCTATTTTATGGTCCCATTTTCACTTAACTGTTAGTGAAGCTGATTTCATGCACCTGATTGTCTTCTTGGCATGTTTGTTTTTATACCAAAAATGGGTTCACTGTGAACTGAGGATGGTATATAGGTACGTATGCCAAAATCCTCCGGCCGGATATGCACAACAATTGGGTTTTGCGATATAGTTGGGCTAAAGAAGTAGTAGAGCAACATATAAGCTCAGATAATGGAAAATTTTTCATTTTCAGATACTGTTAATGTAACCTGATTGCAATCTTTGGCATGGTTTTTTTAACACAAAATGGGTTCACTTCCAAACTAAGTATGCTGCATAGCATCCCCAGTTTCTTTCACTGTTAGTGAAGCTTATTTCACAAACCTGATGGTCTTCTTAAGCTATTTTTTGGTCCCATTTTCACTTAACTGTTAGTGAAGCTGATTTCATGCATCTGATTGTCATCTTGGCATGTTTGTTTTTATACCAAAAATGGGTTCACTGTGAACTGAGGATGGTATATAGGTACGTATGCCAAAATCCTCCGGCCGGATATGCACATCAGTTGGATTTTAGATTTAGTTGGGCTAAAAAAGTAGTAGAGCAACATATAAGCTCAGATAATGGAAAATTTTTCATTTTCAGATACTGTTAATGTAACCTGATTGCAATCTTTGGCATGGTTTTTTTAACACAAAATGGGTTCACTTCCAAACTAAGTATGCTGCATAGCATCCCCGGTTTCTTTCACTGTTAGTGAAGCTTATTTCACAAACCTGATGGTCTTCTTAAGCTATTTTTTGGTCCCATTTTCACTTAACTGTTAGTGAAGCTGATTTCATGCACCTGATTGTCTTCTTGGCATGTTTGTTTTTATACCAAAAATGGGTTCACTGTGAACTGAGGATGGTATATAGGTACGTATGCCAAAATCCTCCGGCCGGATATGCACAACAATTGGGTTTTGCGATATAGTTGGGCTAAAAAAGTAGTAGAGCAACATATAAGCTCAGATAATGGAAAATTTTTCATTTTCAGATACTGTTAATGTAACCTGATTGCAATCTTTGGCATGGTTTTTTTAACACAAAATGGGTTCACTTCCAAACTAAGTATGCTGCATAGCATCCCCAGTTTCTTCTTTTGTTGTTAGTGAAGCTTATTTTCATGCATCTGATTGTGATCTTGGCATGTTTTTTTGACCAAAACGGGTTCACTGTGAACTGAGGATGCTATAGGTACGTATGCCAAAATCCTCCGGATACGCACAACAATTGGGTTTTAGATTTAGTTGGGCACAGTGAATTAGTAGAGCAACATATAAGCTCAGATAATGGAAATTTTCATTTTCAGATACTGTTAATGAAGCTGATTGCCATCTTGTGCATGATTTTTTAACAAAAAATGGGTTCACTTCCAAACTAAGTATGTTGCTAGCATCCTCATTTTCTTTCACTGTTAATGAAGCTTATTTCATTAAGATCCAGGATGGCAAATTTTGACTGGGCTATGATTGGATTGTTTAGTGGATATTGTCTATGTTCTTAATTGGGCTGTGATTAGAAAGAGTGGGCTCAAGTGGAGATCTGGAAACCCATATAGAGACATCTTGTTCATAATAATTTATTATTATTGTTATTCTTGTCGCTCTTGCTGTTGTTGCTGATGTCTCTTTGTGTTCGTGTGCTGAAGGGAAACAAGGGATGAGAGAGAGATGAGGAAAATGCCGCTATGTTAGCCTGGTGTATCCAAAGTCTCTACCTTTCTTCTTTCTGTTTCCATTTCTGGCTTCTATATATATTTGGTTTCGTTCCACGATGACAGTTCCCTAAAAATACACTTGATATGAGCCCTATCTTATTTTTCTTATTTTTCTTATATTTGATTTCCGTCCACGATGACAGTTTCATGGATTGTCTGAACAATCCATGAAGGACATGCTTAGATACTGAATTTTCATTTGTTTTACTGTTTTAGATAGTGGATATTCCCAATCAGAGGAGAATATAAAGGTTTCAAGTTAGATACTGAATTTTCATTTGTTTTGTTATTTTAGATATATTTAAAAACAAAATTAAGTACTAGATTTTTAGCATTGCAATGTAATTATTTTACCTCTGTATATATCATTAACAATTCCATTTGCAGTTGGCACTTTGATCTTATAATTTAAGATACAGGTAGTTCTTTTTGTAAGTTCAAAAAATATGTATATTCTGTATTGTGGTCTACTGTTCAATTAAACTATTGTTTTTTTTTCACAGAGCGGTCGTCCAGATGAAGGAAATTCTGATGATCAGAGCTGAAGCTACTCGAAGGGTATGAATCTGCGGTCCTCCTTGCTGTTCTTATGTCCTCCTTGCTGTATGGTTGTTGTTCTTATGTCCTCCTCCTTGCTGTTGTTATGTCAGACTGGTTTTTTTTATGAGAGTTATGTTAGACTTTTAATTTGGGATATTTTGGATATTTGTCAGACTGGTTTGTTTGGATATTTGGGATGTTAGTCTTTATATTAATTTGTTAATTATGACACTGTTAATTAATCAATGAATTTGGACGTTGATATGACACGTGTGAAACTTGATTATCTTTAATTATTCTTGTGTTTGGTTGTGGTTTGCGCAGTAATATGCAACGAAATTGATTGAATCAGTTGTGAGAATTAGTTTACAGGTTTTGTAAATGAAACTGTAAATTGAAATCGAACGGAAAAGCGGAGTATCGAAAATAAACGGGCATAGCCAGAACGGCATTTTAAAAAACGCCGGTCTATCTAATCTAATTGTTGGAGTGTGTGATACATCGGCGTTCCAACGCACGCCGGTGAATGTTGTCAACTGTAACGGCAAAGACGTACACCGGCGTTTTATAAACGCCGACGTATATAACTACACCGGCATTTTTTGGTCGCGCCGGTGTTCGTAAATAGGGAAAATCAGGCACTCATAAACGCATATACACCGGCGCTCCTTGACCGCCGGTATACTTTCGTTCTACACCGGCATTTTCATACACGCCGGTGAATGAATAAATACCGGCGGTTTACGACCGCCGGTGAATGTATATAGGTGCACAAGAACGGCACTCAGAGACCGACATACACCGGCGTTTTATGACCGCCGGTGTAGTTCTAACATTTACCGGCATCCACCAAAACCGCCGGCGTAGACCCCTTCGTTTCAGCGACGCCCGCTTCGGCGGCATTTGGACCGGCGCTATTATAAACGCCGGTGAAAGTTTCACCGGCATAAAAAAACGCCGGTAAAGACGTCAAAAAGCGCCAGGAAAGCTACTTTCTTTTGTAGTGCTTCTTCATTAACTACTGGACCAAACCAGATCTCTAGCTTGATTTTTGGGAGGTTGTTATTTGCAACTATACAATATTTGTTTCCTGGATTTTAACAGCTCAATCTGATTTGTTTTGCGGATTTGGATGAGGGTGTATTTCAACTGTGCTTATCTCTAATTCCCGTTGAATGCCAGTTCAGTCGACTATTGGCTAAGAATCAGTCGACTGTACCGCGAACTTTTGGAAACTCAAAACAATCAGAGCAGTCGACTGTTGACTAGGAGTCAGTCGACTGTTCTGCGAAGCTTCGGAGACTCAATCCACTCTGTTCAGTCGACTGTCGTTAAGGAATCAGTCAACTGTATTCTGCAGCTTCTAACAAATGTTTTGATGCAAAATTAGGATTCTTCATTCCAGTATATCATCCTCACAGTAATGGATTAGTCTTGAGTAAATCATTGAATCCGCTTCATTTAGTTGCTTTTAGGCTGTTTCCTATGGAAAAGAGAAAAGAAGAATAAATTACCAAAGATAGAGAGTTTAATTATCTAATTCCATTTAGATTATTGATCCAAAATGTGGACATTAATGGATTTATCAATAGTTGGGAACGGCTGAAATCGCTCCCGTGGACCTGCAAACAAGTCTAAAACACCAGGGGTGGCCCCGACGATAGACCCTCCGACGCCCAAGTCTGAAACTCGAAGATATGGTGGGTTTTGAGAGCAAAGTTGTCAGTTACCTAGTTTCTGAGGAGGTATTGAGGTATATATAGTCACCGATAGGGGCCAGTTTCAAGATATTCATTTTATCTCTACTTTTCGGTATTTGGAGAGAGTCGGTTATTCCTTTCACATGAAAAGATCGAGTCTAAGCTCTCTCTTGACGAAGAGATAGAGCTTTCAAACTCAGTTACCCCTGGAGGGATAAAATTAGTTACCCCTAGAAATAAGGGGTTTAAACTGGGTTCGATGGATCTGAACTCCTTTGCGTTAGGGTTGTTGTAACAGTCCCTATTATAGGATGGATTGGTTTGATAGGCTTGAAAACGGCCCAAATCATTTCATCGGGCCTGTATCTACTGAAATTAATATTTTACCCCTGAGAGCATAAAGATTTGTGCCCGATTTGAATGATCCCAATTTTGTTCTACTTTTACCCATATCACAAGCCCCCACTCTCGAAAACTGAGTCTTACAACCTTTATGAGTAGTTCACCATTTTTTAATGGTTTACAGAACTTATCAGAGTGTTCCGGGACGTTTGAATCTTGCTTAGGGTGTAAAGGAGTTGTTCCGACTTTGTACAGTATCAAGATTTTTTTAAAATTTTTCGAGACTTTTCTTATTTTTTGAGATTTTTTTGGTTTTTTCCCATTTTTTAATAATTTTTCAGAATTTTAATTAATTAATCCAAATTTTTGAATTAATTTTTGGAATTTAAAAGTACTTTTTCTAAAGTAATAATGATTTTTTGGAATTTTAAAATAATATTCTGAATTTTTAATTATTTCTTAGAATGGTTTTCAAGATTTTAAAAATAATTTTTGGATTTTTAATTATTTTCAAAATTCATAATTAATAAAAAAATTTAAATAACAAATAATTCCTGAATTAATCTGAGGTGTCGATCGAAGCGAGAGCGAATTTTGAGGAGATTCTGCGATCAGAAATCACCAAAGCAAGCAAACTCCCCGGTTTCATGATTGTACGTAGGAGATCGTAGGCCCCATATGTCTGTCAAAAAATCTGACATGTGGGTCCCACTCTTATTTTCTTTTATTTTTCTTATTTTCCGATTTTAAAAAAAAAATTGGCATGTGTTTCGCACATGAAATCAGGGAACACGATTTTTGGAGAGATCACGCTTGTTCATCACGAGGGGCGCAACCCACGAGTCAATCGAATGGTGTAGACGCAATGAGGCAAGTACTCTCCCCGGTTCGCACCCTCTCGGTTTGGCGCTGGGGAGTAGGGTGGGGCCTACATGCCACGTGGCTCTGCGCTGCAGCAGGTGATCGTGGTGAGTGCATGCGCGCCGTGTGGCACGCCCCGCAGCTGTACGCACACGTGGCGCGCCCTAGAAGGCTGCCGCATGTGCTGCCCAGCTCTGCTGTTTCCCTCCTCTTATATTCTGAGGCGCATTGTGTGTAAATTATTACGCGCTTAGTGCGTAGGGTTTTTTTTTTCTTTTTTCTTTTTTTTTTCTGTGTGTGCGCTCACGCACTGTTATTGTATAACATATATTCCCAGAGCTACAGAGGTCCGATTGAGGCGTATGACCCCTTTCTTTGATGGGGACTAGAAGATCTACAAGTCTTGTTCTGAAGGAGGTAGAAGAATCATCTGCCATAGGGGTCAAAACTGGCCAGCAATGTCTCTGCCTTCGGGGAGTTGTAGAAATTAGCTACGAATAAAACTTCGCCATGGAGAAGCTACGAAGATGAGCTTAGTCCCTGGGGAGCTATGAAGAGGACCTTCGCTTGCTGGGAGCTATGAAGAGGTGTTTCGATCTAGATGAGCCACGAATATGGGTGGTTTTGCTAATGGGAAGCTACGAAGAGGAGCTTCGTCATCGAGAAGCTTCAAAGAGGAGCTTCGCTTCTGCGGGAGGCTATGAAGAGGAGATTCGTTCCCGAGAGACTAAGAAGAGGAACTTCGCCATCAGGGAGCTTTTTCCCGTACTGGATGGTTGATAAGGATTTCTGAGGACAGAACTCTTCTAAGGAGGGAGTGATGTAGTACCCCGTATTTTTAAATATTATTTTTAAAGGTTTATAAATGAATTAAAATGATTTTTGGAGATTTAATAAATATTTTTCTGGAAATCTATCTTTTTACACGTGCAAAACATGTGCAAATATTTTCTTGAGAAGTTTAAAAGCCAAAATTTCTTCATGGAAAATCACTATTTATTATTTGGGATTTAATTGTAATGTTTCTAGATTTTTCTGATATTTATTGTATCTATTTGCAAATATTAAGAAAAAGAAGGATCTTTTTGCAAAATTGTTATTTTGAGGGGTGAAAGTGCAAAACTATTTTTCTGGACTTTTCAAATAGTGTCGGCTGGAAATAAGGTGTCTATTTTACTTTTAAATCTCAATTTAATTGGTTTTAGCAAGTTCCAAGTATAGGGATCTATTTTATGTAAAGTTATATTTTCAAGGGGTTATCTTGCAAATGTATTTAAAAACCCTAATCTTCAATTCCGGCCTATTATAAGAAGTGCAGCCGTCTTTCGCTGCACAACACAAAGGTTTATTATTTTTTTGGAGGATTAAGGAGAGGATCTTGGATTTCGCAAAAGAAATGTTTTCTTATCAGATTTCTTCATTCGAGGCGAGTGATTTGTTGTGTTTATTTTTCTTTTGATTTGTGTATGTTGGGATAAAATCAGTTGTTTTGTTTTGTTTCTGTGTATGTGAGTGACTTGTTTTGTTTTTCTTTTGATTTGTGTATGTTGTATACGAATGATAGAAATGTTTTGGATTGTTCTTGGATGTTAAATTTCATCTACTAGAAAGCATGTTTAGGGTTTGAATATGAATATGCACATTATGAATTGGATGGATGGATGAAAAATCGGATCTTGTGAAACCCTATTTGTTTGTGAATAAAATTGTATGTGGGTAATTCGAGATTGATGAGTGTCCCATTGGAAATCATGGGTAGTCCATCTCTTTTGGATAGATGTTGGATTGATTGAGTATGGTGGATTTTATGCATAAACCTAATAAAGATGAGACTTTTATTGCTTTTGAGTATTGTTGAACACAAATTTGATATGGTGATGTTACGAATTGATTATAGTTGTGAGTTTTAGTAGTAATTCAGTTTTGAGAAATCTAAATGGAAAAGTATGAATCAAGAGACCATGACATGAGAATCGAAATTGAGAATTTAGTGAGTTTGTAGAAATGAATCCAAATTGAGGATTTTCTTTGAGATTTTGATATTTATATGGTTTGGATCTGAATACGAAACTATTTCAGTGATCAATAAATTTTTTAAGAAACTCTATTTTGACTATATGCACAATCCATGTTTTAATCGAAAGAAATCAACAAAATCTCTATTTTTATAAATTCAAGTAGTTTTAATTTATTTTTATGGACTATTATATGTCCTACAAGCTGTATTTGATCATATAAGAAATAAGCTTTTCGTAGAAATCGTTTTCATAAAGTAAAACTACGTATCGGTTGAAATGTGCACAACCAAAAGTATGCAGTCTGTAGGTCGACAGTCGACTGGCATGACTTCTCAGTCGATCGACACGACCCAGATGCAATGTTCTCTAATTTTTCTTGAAATCTCGTTCTGGACAGTCGACCGATGGTTTTTACAGTCGACTGGTACCACTTAGAATTATTTTCTCGAAGTTATTATAATTTTTCTCGCTGAACAGTCGACCTATGACCTTTTACAGTCTACTTCTATACTTAAAATTATTTCTTAAAGATTATTGGATTTTTCATTCTGGACAGTCGACCTATGACCCTTTTACTGTCGACTGCTATACTTAGAATTATTTTCTTAAAGCTATTGAATTTTCTTTTTGGACAGTCGACTTACGCTTGTCTATAGTCGACTGATACTGATGTATCTTTATATCTTTGAATGTTCTTTTAAATGATTTATCCTCTAAATGTTTTTAATCTATAACTTACTATTCTATATTTTATCTTCTACTGAACATATGTTTTCATGTGAGTTAACTGAGCAATTTATATTGGAAGATTAGTTTGTATATTGGGTGTGAGTCTCTAGAGGGTGTGTGTGACCCTAGTATACCGGCAGTTGAGATATTTATGTTTGGGCTTGTTAAGGCATTTAGTTGATCAGTTGTTTGAGTTAAGTCCGGTAGGGTACACCAACTCTAGGAGATTTGTAAAGTAATTAAATAACCTAAAAATGATAAGGACATGCACTAGTGGTGATATGATGAATGAGAACATGGGTTATGGACCTCAGTATGGCTTGCGGTGTGAGATAATCCCCGGAATTATCCAAGTGTGAGTGAAATAGTCTCCGGAATTACCTGTGGTGTGGGATTGATCTCTGAAATTATCGGGGTCGAGGCGACGCACATATAGTATTCGTGTGATGAGGTGTCATTGCCTGCGGTGTGGGGTATTCTCGAAGATTCCCAGGTGTGAGTGAAATTGTCTCCGGAATTATCTGTGGATAGAGATTGACCTCCGGAATCATCGGGGCATGGGCTAATACTCACAGTTTATCTTTATCTCGTAGTAGTCATCGTGTTAGGATTAGTTGCATAGCGGGAGATTAAATCCTATTAAGTGGAGACGTTATGGGCTTGCACCGGACCTAAGTAAAGTGGGATGCATAGACTCCGACAAGTGCGCATTAGAGAGTCAGCATATAGACTTGTTTTTCTTGACTTGGTTTCATGCATGTGGTTCTTGTTTTCTACACTTAACACTTAGTCTAGTTTCACTTGTTGGGTTTCTCGCGTTTCGTGATTCCTATACTCATTTAATCCTGTTTATGTTCTGTTGTTGATAAATCCATGTTTTATTTATGTTGCTTGTTTGTTTTTATATCACTCACACCTTTATGGCTAACCCCTTTAGTTTTGGGAGTTAGGGTTATCTCTAGCCTCATATTTTACAGGTGATTTCTTATAGCTCAGATTTGGATGCTTGAGTTCAAGTGATGTAATGATTTGTGTAATTGTAAAAGAAATTGTTGTAAAGAAATGAGATTTTGATTTAAGGTGTATTGTATTCCGCTGTGCTATATAAATGAAAGTTGAAATTTTTATTGGTGTTGACTTTGTTTAATATTACATTGAAGTTGATGTTGGGATTGTGCCACGTATTTTCTAAGATATTATATTAGAAATTCGGGGCGCTACACAACAACCCACGAACGGATCCACCTCAACTGGATGCGGGTTCCTGTAATGCCCCGATTCTTCATTTAATGAAAAATTATTTTATTTTGCACGTAGTGTGCACGTGCAATATTTTTGGTTGAATTAAATCTTATAATTATTTTCATTGTGATGAGTATAGATATTTAAATATGTGCTTTTAATTATTTTATACAAAGCCTTCTTTCAGTTAGACAAAAAGCATTTTTCTTAAAGCCCAAAAATTCAATTCAATTATTATTTTTATAATTATTATTTTGGCCCAAAAACTAAAGCCCATGAGCTATTTTATTTTTAAATACAACTTGTCATGTAGAACACAATTTGAAGATTATTTTTTATACAAAATTTAATGTACAAATTTTTATGGAGACCAAGTTGCATGCACGTGCACAAGCACACTTGCATGGCCGGATTGCATTTTGGAGGGAATGGGAAAATTTTGAGTGGGATCATGGTGGAGTGGTTACTTGATCATGGGTAGTTAGTGTAATTCCTCCTTAGATCTAAGCCATTTGTTCCTAACTCCTTCTTCAATCGTAGGCATCCATTCTCCTATTTTTTTAATATAAATACCCCCCCTTTTGGCTAGTATTCTTGTGCAAATCATTTCTTCCAAACCTATAGTTAAAATACAAGTATCTAGTAGTTAGTAAGAGAGTAAAAGATTGAGAGATTGTGTGGCATTTTTGCTTGCATCAAGAAGGAGGAGAGGCGGGTTTCATCTAGGAGGAGTGCTCTCGGTTTGGGCATTGTGGAGTGCTCGAGTTGGCTTGTGCGCGTGGAGGAGCATTCGTTTGCAAGGACATTCGTCTAGGAGGTTGCTAATTGTACTTTTCTTCAATAAGGTGGATAAATTTTCCCTATTTCTAAATAGGAATGCATGCTAGATTTAATTAGAAGAATGATGCATGAAAATGATTAATAAGAGTGCGCATTTAATTGAAAAATTGACTTATTGATTGATTGATATATGGAGGTGCAATTGTATGTGGTTCTATTAGTAAAGGCAAAATTATGTGTGAATTAATTGTAGCCATAAATTATTGAAGAAAGTTTCATTATCTACATCACAAATTATGTACACAAAAGTTAGTAGATTAACCATGCTACTTTATGTGTTTAAATGAATCTTTGTGTTGTATTGAAATAAACGAATTAAAATATAGAGTTGTATGTTTGGTAAAAGATTAAAAATAGAGAATTAATGTGAAGAATTGCTAGTAAAGGGATTTGAGATGTTAATTGTTAAGAAATGTCGAAAAGAAGAAATGTGGTAGTTATAATGTAGAATTCGAATTTAATTGTATGAAAAGTACGTTTTAATTGTTGAAAAAAATTATTTTTTACATACTGGTATGTAAATTATGTGAGGAAGAATTAATCTGGAATTTTTCAGTAATTTTTATAAAGGAAAAGTGAAATGAAGACTAGTTGAACATCGAAACGTTTTAATAGCAGAGAGAATTGATCTAAATAAATTTCGAGTGTAACTTTGACAACCTGAGTGCGTAGCTCAAGTGGTCAGGATGGCTCTAATCGCTACAGTATAGGCTCACGGGTCTGAGGTTACTGGTTCGAATCCCCGGGCTGCCATACTTTTGTTTCATTTTAAAAAAATATATATAGACAGTGGCCGAGAGCATTTAATGCTCTCAGCGCCTACTTCTAACGCAAAGGGCACTCGGCCTATTGGTTTGTGCCTTCGGTTGGCTTCCCTGTGGTTGCTGGTTCAACCCTGGCTTTCGGCTGTTGTTTATGTGTGGGAAAAACAATTTTTTTGGGGGGGGTTTAATGGTCAAAAAATATGGAAAAAATATATTTATTATCTTAAAAATATGTGGAGCTTATGAAAAATAATTTGAGAATTATTTTACATAGAATAAAATATGATTTGAGAATAAATGTGCAAATAGAACTATGATTCTACATCTATGTTTTTGTGAAAATTATATCTTGCAAAAAGAACTTGAAATGAAGGATTAGAAAATTAATATGGCAAAGAAAGAAATTATTTTTGATGCGATGTAAATTATTCTCATTCGAGTGTCCACCTTTGATTGAATAATTAGTGATGAGAGTTTTTATGTGAAAATAACATTTCATGAGTTACATGATGAATAAATGAATTTCATGTATATTTATGGACTATTGAACGATTTAGAAATCATGATTGGAAAAGAAATATTTTTGAGTATGACAACTCAACATGTGAACTTATGAGTTGGAAATACTCAACTTTAGAATTTGTGAATGGGAATTGAAACAAAAGAGTAGCTAAGTCTCCCCTGGCATTTGGAAAGAAATGAAATGAAATTTGAAATAAAAGACCAAGGTTGGTCATGTTTGAATGAATGAATAAGTCCGGTTTAGTGGAGAGGCTAACTCTAGTGCTTTGATTTTATTCATGATTCTATTTTTATTAGAACTAAGGATTAGTTACATAGTGAAGAGGTGATGAAAGTAAGAGAAAAACATTGAGTATGAGGGTCATTGGGTAGCGGCGAGAGCGTATCCCAGGATGTCCCATGATGAGTCAGGGCGAGGATACTGCTCCAGAGTACCGTCCCGGTGGCGACGCTCGTGGGATGTTTGAAGACTACGGGTGGTGTCATGTTTATGGTAGGAGCTGAATTTCCACAGGATGCCTGCATGATGAGTCATGTGTCAGTGCGTTGGGATTCCCTCCAGGGCGCCTAGACATGAGTTCGTAGGTCAGAAAACATCTAGGATACTTACCGTAGTTACAGTAGTAGATTAAGTCATGACGAGGTATTGAACCCTACAAAGATGAAGAACGATTAAGGGCTTGCCCTCGGACCTATGTAGATGCATAGAATCCGAACAAGTGTGCATTAGTGTCATATAATATAGATAATTGCATTAAGGATTAAGTGCACAATCACAACACGACATCAATAGGGTAGTCCCTTTAGTTTGATATGTGACAAGTTTGTGTTTGTTAAATATGGAAAATAAGTTATACTATTTCCGGCATAGAGAGGATGGCCGTGTATAATGTTCTTCGGTTGAATAAACTGACGTACCCACAGTCTTATATGCAGGTAAATGACATGATAAAGATTAAAGCGGAACAGATGCTTAAAGATTATTCATGTTGTTGTACATTTATTCAAATGTTGTAATTTTACTTCTGCTGTGCAATGTAAAGTGTAAAGTTTTATATAAACTCTGATGTAAAGTGAAAAGTTCAAATTTCCTTGTAAAATTGTACTAAATGAAGCGAAAAGATCTTGTAGAACTCTCGAATTCAGTTGTATTTAGGATTCGGGGCGTTACAGAGTGGTATCAGAGCCACGCTTCACACTTGTACAAATTTATAAGGAACGACACCCTAGAAGTGGACATTAGAGTGTGTGTTTGAGTCTAGAGATTTAAATGTAAGTGACTTACATTTGTGTTGCTCTATGACTTATGCTTCTTCCTCTCTATTTCTAAGATGGCTGATCACTTCGACCCTGCTGGAGGCGACGACTAGCATATCATCGAGGAAGAGTACCATCCTGGACAGGCAGATTCTGAGGATGAGTACTATCCAGGGCAAGCAGATTCTGACGGATAAGAATGGCCTGAATCCCGAGAGATCACCCCACCTCCGGATTCAGGTTGAGAAAGAAGGAGTCCTGCATCCTGCCCCGAAGATGAATACCCATGGGAAAAAGAGGGATAAGGAGAAGTGGTGCCGATACCATCGAGACCACGGCCATGACACTAATGACTGCTGGGCTCTGAAGAATGAAATTGAAGCCCTTATTCAGAGAGGGCAGCTGTCCAAGTTTGTAAGAAAGGACCAAATTGATCTTCCTCCTCCTCCCAGAGGGGCTAATAAGCGGCCCGAGAGGTGCGACGAGAGCCCCGAATTCGAAGAAGAGCGCATCCTGCACCTCATCCATGGGGGTCCGATGGGAGGAACCTCCAACTCTTCTCGAAAGACTTTTATCAAGGAGGTCAACTCGGTGCACAGCATACCCCCTCCCAAAGTCCTCGGAGTTCCGGTTATTTTCTCGGATGAAGACCTGGAGGGTGTCCGAACCCCCCATTGTGACGCACTAGTGATTAACCTCTACATGGCTAACTTCAAAGTGGAAAGGATTCTAGTGGACAATGACAGTTCTGTCAACATCCTCTTCCTAGCGGCCTTCCGAGGACTCAAATTACCACGGGACAGGCTCAAGCCCGCCGGCTATATGCTCCATGGGTTCACGACAATGCTAGTGACTATCGAAGGGGTGATAACCCTCGAGGTAACCGCTGGCAAAACTCCTACTACCCGGATGGAGCCAATGGATTTCATGGTCGTCGACATTCCAGCTGCTTACAATGTGATCGTAGGCCGACCTGGCCTAGCTGCATTAGAAGCCATCCCGTCAGCTTATCATCTCAAAATGAAGTTCCCAACCAAGGTAGGTGTAGAGGAAGTAAGGGGGAGTCAGGAGATGGCCCGCAAATGCTACATGACCTCGACCGGAGGACCCGTTCTTTCTCTCGAGACCCTCGAAATTCCACAAGGGAACACCCAGCCAATGTCAGAACCGGTAGACGAGCTGGAGGAAGTGCTCTTCTCAGAGCAAGATCTGAACCGTAAATTCTTCATCAGCAAGACCCTCCCCTTTGCCCTCTGTTCTGACATAGTCCTTTGCATCAAGAAGAACCATGACCTCTTCGTCTGGACCGCTGCGGACATGCCAGGGATTTCCAAGGACCACCTCGTCCACCACCTAAGTGTTGCTTTGGGGTCCAAACTGGTCCAGCAGAAGAGGCGCAAATTCGCCCCTGAATGCCAGCAAGCTATAAAGGAAGAAGTGGACAAGTTCCTCAAAGCCCGGTTCATACAAGAAGTCAACTATACCGAATGACTCTCTAATGTTGTTATGGTCAAGAAGGCCAATGGAAGTTGGAGGATTTGCATTGACTTCATGGATTTGAACAAGGCATGCCCTAAAGATCCTTTTCCTCTCCCCAGCATAGATACCTTAATCGACGCTAGTTCGGGCCATGAGCTGTTGAACTTCATGGATGCCTTCTTTGGATACAACCAAATCAGAATGTTCTCCCCAGATATCCCGAAGACGTCCTTCGTCACCGATCAAGGCCCCTATTGCTACCGAGTGATGCCCTTCGGGCTCAAAAATGCCGGTGCCACCTACCAGCACCTCGTCAATAAGGTCTTCCAGAATCAGATCGGCCGAAACATGGAAGTGTACGTCGATGACATGCTGGTCAAAAGTATCCATGGGTCCGACCATGTCGCCGACCTACAAGAAGCCTTCGACGTGTTGAGGAAGCATAATATGAGACTAAACCCAAACAAGTGTGCGTTCGGGGTCTCGTCTGGTAAGTTCCTGGGCTTCATGGTCAGTCAAAGGGGGATCGAAGCCAACCCCGAGAAGATCAAAGCCATACTGAATATGGCTCCTCCTACAAGTGTGAAAGAAGTTCAAAAGCTTACAAGACGCCTCGCGGCCATAGGGCACTTCCTGTCTAAGTCAGGGGAGAAGTGTCTTCCTTTTTTCAAAGCCCTCAGGGGGGCTAAGGGCTTCGAGTGGGGCCAACAGCAGCAAGAATCGTTCGACCAACTGAAATCCTATCTGGTCAACCCCCCACTCCTCAGCAAGCCTATTCGCGGGGAAACACTCTACCTCTACCTCGCTACCTCCGAACAAACCCTCAGCGCTGTCCTAGTGAGGGAAGAAGACAAGGCTCAGAAGCCTATCTATTATGTGAGCAAGGTACTTCGGGATACCGAGCTCCGCTACCCGAGGTTGGAGAAGATAGCCTATGCCTTGGTTATGGCAACCAGGAAGCTCCGCCCCTATTTTCAATCCCACTCAGTGGTCGTCCTTACCGACCAGCCGCTCAAGCAAGTCCTGCACAAGCCCGAGACCTCCGGGCATCTGATGAAGTGGTCGATCGAGCTAAGTCAGCATGACATATCCTATCAACCTCGGTCTGCAATTAAGGCTCAAGCCTTAGATGAATTTATAGTGGAAAGCACCATCCCTGAGGTGAGTCAAGCAGCCAATGGGCCACCTATCTAGACAGTATATGTAGACGGGTCTTCTTGCGCCGAAAGGAGCGGAGCCGGAGTCATTCTGGCAGGCCCAGATGACATCGTTCTCCAATACTCCCTCCGCATCAACTTCAAAGCTTCCAACAACGAAGCTGGGTATGAAGCACTAATAGCAGGCCTGGGTATGGCTCGCAAGGCAGGAGCGCAACGTGTCCAAATATTCAGTGACTCACAGCTGGTGGTTAATCAATTCTTAGGAGACTACGAGGCACGAGACGACTGGATGGCAAAGTACCTGGCCAAGGTCCAAAGTCTCATGGCTTCATTCGAAGAGGCTCAGCTCCAGTGGATTCCTAGAGAAGAAAACTCTCAAGCATATGCCCTCTCAAAATTGGCCTCCTCCTCCCTCCAAGGTCTCGAGCAGACCATCCTAATCGAAGTACTCCTAAGACCAAACATAGAAGAACAAGCTCCCGACTCAATGGAGTCACTGCCCGTCCAACTCCGGGACAACTGGATGAAGCCTTTGATGGAATTCCTCAGGGATGGGACCCTTCCCCAAGATCCAAAAGAAGCCCGTCGAATCCGAACGAGAGCAGAGCGGTACACCCATGTTGAAGGGGTCTTGTACAAACGCTCCTATACCCAAGTAGATGGCAGACCCTACTTGAGATGCCTCTCCCCGGAAGAGGCCTTGTATGCCTTGCAAGAATCCCACGAAGGTATAGGCGGAGCCCATTCAGGGTCAAGGTCCCTCACCAGGAAAGTTTTGAACTACGGTTACTTCTGGCCTACCCTACTTCGAGATGCCGAGCAACACGTCCGACAATACAGCCCTTGTCAACAGTTCTCCAACATCCGCCGACTACCCCAAGCACAAATCACATCTCTCTCGAGTCCAATTCCCTTCGCAATGTAGGGGATGGACCTTCTAGGTCCATTCCCACCAGCTCCTGGCCAGCTCAAGTTCCTAGTTGTGGCGATCGACTATTTCTCTAAGTGGATCGAGGCCGAACCACTAGCTGCTATTACTGAAAGCGAAGTGCTGCAATTCTTCTGAAAAAATGTAATCTGTAGGTTCGATGTGCCTTGATTTCTAATAATGGATAACGGAACATAGTTTACAGGGGCAGCCTTCCGTTCTTTATGTGAAGACCTTGGCATTCAGTAACGCTTCTCCTCTGTCTCCCATCCTCAGTCCAATGGTCAAGTAGAGAATGCCAACAGGCAGATCCTCTCCGGCATCAAGAAGAGACTAGATAAATCGGCCAAAGGCTTATGGGCGGAACAACTTCCTAACGTACTATGGAACTACCGCACTACGAAATGAACCCCCAGAGGAAAGTCGCCCTTCAACCTCACCTATGGGTCCGAGGCTGTAATCCCCTTGGTAGTTGGTTTTCCATCCCCTCGCCTTATTGCCTATGATGAAGAGCAGAACGCCAGAGAGCTCCGGGCGAATTTGGACCTTATTGATGAGCTCCGTGAAAGAGCTTCAATTCGCCAGCAAAATTATCGGAGGAGAATCGAGCATGCCTACAACAAAAGAGTCCGTCCCACCGATCTCAAGGAAGGGTATTTAGTCCTCAGAAAGCTAGTTATCTCATTCCCCAGCCAAAAGAGTAAGCTAGCTTCGAATTGGGAAGGATCGTATAAGGTTTCCAACGTAGTCCGGCCAGGAGCATATCGTCTTGAAGACCTCGAAGGCAGAGAAATACCAAGGACCTGGAATGCCGACCATTTACTGAAGTACAAAAAAGGTGTTTGAACGCCTCTCCGAGTACCTTCAAATGTCGAGCCATTCCTATCTTTTTATTTTTTGTACTTGTTTCTTTATTTTCTCATTATAATAACGGCTTGCAACTTAGAAGCAGCCGATTAACAGTTATCAATAAAGAACTTCTTTCCCCTAATGATTCTCTTGTGATTATTTTATCTATCTATTTAAGACATTTAATTGCTTTTACTCGAACGACGTGTTCGGAGTCTAAAACTTGGCTCGATCCCGCTTCGCAAACTCGCTTTTAAGGGAGTTAGAAGCGGTTTGCCATTCGGAACTGCTCCCACAACTGTTGAAATTTACTCGAACGACGTGTTCGGAGTCCAAAACTTGGCTCGATTCCGCTTCGCAAGCTCGCTCTTAAGTGAGCTAGAAATGATTCGCCATTCGGAATTGCTCCCACAACCATTGAAATTTACTCGAACGACGTGTTCGGAGTCCAAAACTTGGCTCGATTCTGCTTCGCAAGCTCGCTCTTAAGCAAGCTAGAAGTGGTTCGTCATTCGGAACTGCTCCCACAACTGTTGTAATTTACTCGAATGACGTGTTCAGAGTCCAAAACCTGGCTCGATTCTGCTTCGCAAGCTCGCTCTTAAGCGGGCTAGAAGTGGTTCGCCATTCGGAACTGCTCCCACAACCGTTGAAACTTACTCGAACAACGTGTTCGGAGTCCAAAACTTGGCTCGATTTTGCTTCGCAAGCTCGCTCTTAAGCGGGCTACAAGTGGTTCACCATTCGGAACTGCTCTCACAACCGTTGAAATTTACTCGAACGACGCATTCGGAATCCAGACCACTGGGCTGGATAACTGACGAAATTTCTACAACTATACTAGACATGGGAGAAGAATACATGGAGGAGTGCTTGAATGAATGCCCCATTGCTTTACTTGGCTGGATAACTGATGAAGATATTCATGCATACATTCCTGAACGACTTGCATTCCGAGCTGCGTATTGGAGAAAAATAACTTTCTCCCCAAAATTCGTGCAAGATCTCGATCGGACGGCACAGATTGGGCCATGACCACAAAACGACAAGATAGCATTTTCTCGTGATCCACACCGCCTTTTACATCGAGATCCGTGCAAGATCTTCAGATGGACGGTTCAGATCATGCCCTGTCCCTCGGAATCCAAATCCGAGCGATTGGCGATCTCAGCTGCGATTGGAGAAAAATAACTTTCTCCCCAAAATCTGCGCTAGATTTCGATCAGGCGACACAGATTGGACCACGGCCACAAAATGACAAGATAGCATTTTCTCGTGATCCACACCGTCTTTTACATCGAGATCCGTGCAAGATCTTCAGATGGACACCTCAGATAAAGCCATGTCCCTCGGAGTTCAAAAGTTTGGCAAGACCCCACTTCTACTCCTCGCTCTTAAGCGAGCTAGAAATGGTCCGTCCTTCAGAAACACTTTTACAACCATAAAGGATTAACTGAACATGCCAACACACAAACGCAAAGGTTTAAAACGAGCTTTCACTTCTATAAAAGTTTAAAGTTCAAAGAAACTCAAGTTACAAAACCAGCTACTCTTATCTACGACGAGTTACAAAATTCGAAACGCTTAAATTACAAGACTACTTCAGCAACTCTTAGGAAGGGGGATGTTCCTCTTAAGAGACAAGCGGGGACGACGCACACCTTGTCGTTGTGATCCCGCACTTGTTGAGGTCCCCAAGCCAGCAAGCTTAGTTGTGTCTCTCAGTGTTGCGCCGGCTGAGGCTTCGCTCGATGAAGTAGCCACCCCACTTTGTGCATCAGCAGGGCTTCGACGAACAACTGGCGATCGAGTCGCAAGCTCGTAAAAGGAAATTCCCTTCTCGCTTTCTTCATGAGTACACGACGTACTCCTTACATTAACCCTCTCAGATTGGGGTTTTAGGCGAGCAACCTCCCCCTCTTGCTCGACGATTCGTTGCTTCAGAAAGTCGTCCTTCATGGCTATCTTGAAGCAAGGAAGCTGAGCAGAGCCTTCGGCACCGGAGCTATCGGCAATAATTCGACGGAGATGAGTAACCTCGATGCTCCTATCGACCGTAACCCTCTTCAACTCGTCGACCTCAACCGTCAACTCATTGCGCTCGGCCATCAACTTGCCCACCGCCGCTGCTAATTCTTCATCCTCCGCCAAAAGCTCTTCTTCTACTATCCGCAAGTGGTGGATTTCAGCCAATAGTTCACCTCTCTCCGCGGTAGCATCAGACAGTGCCTTCTTTAACTGCTTCATCTCGGAGAGACGCTTCGACAGCTTTAGCATGAGGCGGTCCAAGTCCAACTCGCTCTTGATATAACACTCTCGACTGCGAGAGAGGGCCAACTTCGTCGCTTTAAGTCAGCTCGAATACGAAAGACTCCAGCTGCTGAACTCAATTCGGCGACCTGGAAAGCAAAAACATGTCAACTCTGAACATCGGGAGCACTTAGCAAGAATTCACAGAACAAAAGGTGTTTTCAACACTTAGCAAAATTTTCAATAAGCAAGGTGTTCACAACACTCGGGTCCTCAACACAAAGAGCAGAAGGGCGAATTCAAATCAATATCAAAATCTCAATACTTAGCCAAATCTCAAAAAGTTGGTCATTTCATTAAAGTTCAAAAGAAAAGTACATGAGAGCGGTGGCCAGTCCGCGGTTCGGCATTACAACAAAAAAAAACAACAAACAAAAGAAAGGACGACTAAGTCAGGGGTCCACCTCGCAGTGCTGCTCCGAAGCATCCTCGATCGGCAAAGTGGCGAGTGCTCCGTCAAGGTTCGCCTCATCCTCGCTGTCCCCCTCGATCTCATCACCCTCTAGTTTGGGTTCGGCCTCTACCAGATGGATAAGCTCCTCGCCTTCTACGGGGTCGTAAAAGTAATACGGTGAACTGTCGAAGCCGGGGACGCAAGCGGCCACGTGCTTCAGTGCTCAGGCGTAGGCCTCCTCCATGTTCGTCATCATGTGGGATTCTGTCTCGTCCCGAACCGCCTTCTCTGCCTCCGCCACTTTCAGCACATGGCTCTTCAGTGCCTCCTCGGACGCCTTTAAAGCCTTCGCGAGCTCCTCCTCGAGGCGAGCCCTATCCTTCTCCAACGCCTCGACCTTGGCAGTCTCAGCTGCAGAGTGCCTCAATGCCTCGGCGAGCTTCGTCTTGAGGGCCCCCACCTCGGCCGCACGCGAAGCCGAGAGTCGCTGCTCGGCCTCGAATAGCTTAACCGCCATGGAACGCTCCGATCTCTCCCAATCGTTCGCCAGCTGCATGTGCATCTCCTTCTCTTGCTCGGCGAACTGCTCGAGCATGTGGCTAAAGTGGCAGAGGGTCTGCGAGCAAAACGAAGGAGAAGAAATGATTAAAACCGAACAAAAAACTTAGAAATTTTTTTTGGTTATCATAAACAACTCAGACTTACCGACATAGTCGACCGAGCTATCTCCAGGGCATTGTCACCCACGGAGCCGGCCCTCAGCGCAGTACGGTCCTTCGGGGTCGGCAGGTGGTACACCGCCTGCATGCACATCCCCGCGTTGCCGAGGAAGCCGTCTACCTTCATCACCCTCCAGTCGGGGACGAAGAGTTGCTTATGCTCCTCGGTGAGGATGGTCTCCACCTCGGCAGTAAGCGGCGACACCTCCAAAGCCAGAGCAGCACTGGCGGAGAACGCCCCACTCAACGAACCCGGGGCATCGGCCAGAGAAGCCTGAGCAAGCGGTTCCGAAGGGGCCTCGGTCTCCGAGACCACAACAACCGAGGGTGCCAAGGGGGCTTGTACTGTTCGATCGGAAGGAGGTCCCGTCGTGGTCCTCTTCCTCTTCCTCGTATCCGTGCCCTTTGTCGAGGCAGCGCGACTCTTCTCCATCAACGCCTTGTAATCCATACCGGGGGCCTCTGCATACGAAGAAAAAGCCGAGCAAAAGAGTTAGAAAAAAAAACGAACACTAAAAGACACTAAGACTAGCAAGAAAGAAGAAAGAGAGCGTACTGGGGTCGATCGGACTGAGACCTCCCCCGAACAAGACCTCCTCGGTTATATCCTTCCAACTGAGGGTCGGAAGACCGAGGATTTGAGCTATCACCCCTTCTTCCTCTCTAGTGAGCACCGGCTCTTTCTTCGCCCACTTCGGGACCCCATCTTTCCACGCCGTCGAGAAGCCCCACGGCTCGGGATCTCGGATGAGAAAATACTTCTCCTTCCAGTGCTTGATCAAGTCCAGATTCTCGATCAACTTCACCCCCTTCCTCAGCGACAAGTAATACCGATCTTCCATCTTGCTCATTCGACAGATGCGATAGAGGCTCTGAAGCAGAACCAGTTGCGGTTGCACACCGACCGCCCAGCACTGGAGGACGAAGGCGATATCATGCCGCCACATGTTCGGCATAAACTGAACCGAGCTTAAGCCGTACCACTGCAGCACCTCGACCACGAAGGGATGCAATGGTAGCCGAAGACCGGCGTTGAGTGCGTCGTACGGGAAGACGCATGTGTCCGCCGACGTCCCCATACACGCTTAAAACCCGGGGACAGAAAGTAGTAGCGCGTACTCCTTCGGGATGCGGAATCCCTTCCTGATCCGGTGTAGATCTTCCTCGGTCATGATTGAAGGGATCTCATCCACCTTAGAAGGATCCCTCAGATTATTCTCCTCGTATACCGGAGCCATCCCACGCACCACTTTCTCTAAAATGTCCTCGGGGTAACTCCTCACTCCGCTGACACTCGACAACGTGGACGGCAGCCGACCCAGCTCTCCTACAGCCCTCGGAGTCTCAACTATCATCGACACCCTGACCGAATCAACCACTTCCTTCCCCTTCCTCGGCTTAACCACTACCACTCGGCTGGTGTCTTGGTCCGAGGTGGAGGTCTCGTCCCCAGAAGAAATTCAAAAAGAAGGGGGAAGGACTAACCTTGAAGTGACGTGTATGGTCGGAAAAGATCATCGGAGTTCAAACTCGCCTTGCCATGAAAGCTAGTAGCGCCGCTCGAGAGCAAAAACACCGCTAGCAAAAGTAAAAGTAAAAGTGAAAGAATGAGAGAAAGAGTGGGGGGGGGGGAACTTATAGTAAAAGAAGTGACTCTTGGGCTTTGTAACATAGAGTCGCGACTCTTGGCCCCCTCAAGCCCGTTAAAGAAAGCTAAGTGACAAAGTAGAGAAGAGCGGCGACGGTTCATAAGGGTGGTGACAATTCAGACTAGGCCACACTGCTCGGCAATTCCTCTAGCTCCGAGCGACCGAGGCACTTTGCCGAGCCATCGAGGGATGCCTCGGATCGAGCCACGTCCCTCGGAAACCAAATTCGAGCGACTGGCGATCCGAGCTGCGTATTGGAGAAAAACAACTTTCTCCCCAAAATTCGTGCAAGATCTTGATCAAACGGCTCAGATTGGACCATGACCACAAAACGACAAGATAGCATTTTCTCGTGATCCACACCGCCTTTTAGATCGAGATCCGTGCCAGATCTCGTGATGAACGGTCCAGATCGCCCCACGTCCCTTGGAATCCCGATCTGAGCGACTGGCGATCCGAGCTGCGTATTGGAGAAAAACAAATTTCTCCCAAAAATTCGTGCAAGATCCTGATCAGACGGCTCTGATTGGGCCACGATTTCAAATTGACAAGGTAGCGTTTTCTCGAGATCCACACCGTCTTTTACATCAAGATTCGCGCCAGATCTTGTGATGAACTATCCAGGTCGCCCCATGTCGCTCGGGATCCCGATCCGAGCAACTGACGATCTGAGCTGCGTATTGGAGAAAAACAAAGTTCTCCCCAAAATTCGTGCAAGATCCTGATCAGACGGTTTAGATTGGGCCACGATCACAAAACGACAATATAGCGTTTTCTCGTGATCCACGCCATCTTTCGCATCAAGATCTGCGCCAGATCTCGTGATGAACGGTCCAGATCGCTCCACGTCGCTCGGAATCGTGATCCGAGCGACCGACAATCTGAGTTGCTCATATGGGGAAAATAACGCCGAGCAGCACAGACCGACCGATCGTCTCAAAATTTGCGCCTTGGCCTGATGAACGGCCCTAATTCAGCCACGTGGCCAAGATCACGTTTTCTCGTGATCCACGCCATAACGCCTCGAGATTCGTGCAAGATCTCATGATGAACGGTCCAGATCACCCCCACGTTGCTCGGAATCGTGATCCGAGCTACTGGCGACCCGAGCTGCTCATATGGGGAAAATAACACCGAGCAGCACAGACCGTCAGATCGTTCTAAAATTCATGCCACGGTCGGATCAAAGCCCCAGATCCGCCCACGTCGCTCAGTGCCACTCGGCCGTCCGATCTCTCAAAACCACGCGCTGATTCGAGATGGGCGGCGCAGATTGCGCCACGTCATCAATAATATTAAAAATTAATTTTCTATTTATTAAATTCAAATTATTTATTTTAAAATTGCGAAAAAATAATTAAAAATTCAGGAAAATTAATTAAAAATTCTAAAAAATAATTATGAATCCAGGGAAATATTTTTGAGTTCCTAGGAAAATAATTATTTCTTAGAATGATTAATTAATGCCCCCGAACATTAAATCACCGCTTCGCAAAATTAAATAGATGGTCCGAAAAATAAACAAAAAATTAAAAAAAATCACCAAAAGTCCAGGAGAGCTCAAGAACAACCTTGAGCACGCAACCAACTCTGAAGATCACCATAATACCTCATATAGGGATTCGACACCCCTCATTTGGACCCCGATACAACTCCACAAACCATTAAAACAGTAAAACTACTCCTCAAAGGCTGATCAAACTCAGTCTTCAGAAATGGGGGCTCGTGATATGGCTAAAAATAGGGTTAAATCGAAATCATCCAAATCATGCACGAATCTCAAAGATCAGGGGTAAAATGGTAATTTCGCTTACAAACGGGTCCGAGATGGAAACTGGGCCTGTTTTCCAAAGGCCCAACAACCGACGAACGGATCCACCTCAACTGGGTGCGGGCGGGTTCCAACCCGCAAGAAACCCGGTCCAGCAGGATAGAATTAGGGTTTATGATTAACCTTAATCAACGGCCCTGATCGCTTCTATCCATTTACTGGGAAGTAGGGATTTGATCTTATCCCGAAACTGGTCCCTAGGGCGGCTATAAATACCCCCCATCCTCCACTGTTACCAGGTGATCAATCTTTTGCCAATCAAAACTCTTTCATAATCTTCTGATTACTGACTACAGCGTCGGAGGGTGCGTCGGAGGGATCAACCCCGGTGTTTCGTACTTTTTGCAGGTCAACGGCAGAAGATCACGATCAAACTCCGGTGAAAGTTGTTCAAGTTTGACTATTCAACATCCTAAGAATCCACAAATCTATCTGTTTGCCCCCACACCGATTTCAGCGGTAACACCACCGACGCTTAAACCTGAGAAAAATATCTCACTTGGACTTCGGCATGCCTCGCCGAGCGTTCTTGCCACTGACGCTCGAACGTGAGAAAAATGGCTCATTTGGACTTTGGCAAGCCTCACCGAACCCCTTTGACACATGTCGTCATCTCGAAGCGTCGCTGGACCTCGACAATGGAGTTCGAACCCACCTCGACTTTGGTCTCCTTCCTGACACATGTCAGCTCACCGAGACGTTTAGTGGGGGTCGGCAACCGTTGCCGAGAGTTCTTGCCACCGATCCTCAAACAAGGGAAAATAAGCCTTTGTACAACTCGAGCCATTGGATCACCCTGAAACTCGCGCGACGACCTAATCAGCGTCTCAGAATGATCCACGTCAGCGGGTGTTGATCCACCATTCGATCATCCATATTTTCGCACCCAAAGCTGATGGACGATCTAGATTGCGCCACGTCATAATTGGGTAATTAAAATTATATTTTATTTATTAATTCGAATTATTTATTTAAAAAATTGCAAAAAAATGATTAAAAATACGGGGGAAGTAATTAAAAAATTCTAGAAAATAATTATAAATTCAGGAGAACATTTTTGAGCCCCTAGATAAATAATTGTTGGTTAGAATGATTAATTAGTGCTCCTGGAGAGCAAATCATCGCTTCGCAAAATTGAATAAATGGTTCGAAAAAATAATATAAAATTGGGAAAAATCACCAAAAATCCAGAAGGGCCTGAGAGCAAACTTGGACACCTTACCAACTCAAAAAAGCACCATCACCCCTCAGACAAGATTCGAACACCCTTTGAGAACTCTGATAAAGCCCTATACGCCATTAAAACAACAAAACTACTTCCCAAAGGCCGTAACACAGTCTTTGGGAGTGGGGGCTCGTGATATGACTAAAAATGGAGTTAAATCGGAACCATTCAAGGTGGGCACGAATCTTAAAGTCGCAGGGGCAAGATGGTAATTTCACCTACAGACGGGTCCGAATTGGGAACCGGGTCTCTCCTCTTAGACCCGCTAACCCATGAATGGGTTTGTTCAGTCGAGAATGGGTCTCAACCCATTAGTTTCCAGCTCAACAGGATTGGAGGAAATCCTGGCTAGTCCTTATCTTGAGGAGGTGGTTATAACCACCCCTATCCAGCCTCACCGGGAAGTAGTGATTCACTCTTATTTTGAAAGAGGTCCCCACGGTGACTATAAATACCCCCTACCTCCTACTGTCATAGGTGATCACTCTTTGTGCACTTGAGCTCTTTCCTATTCATTTTTCTAGTATTGACAAGAGCGTCGGAGGGTTCGTCGCTGGGATCCATCCCGGTGTTTCGAACATTTGTGCAGGTCTACAGGAGCACCAAGGAGTCAACTTGTCAACAAGGGAGAAGTGAGATCCAGCCTGTTCGAGTTCCTGCGAACCTACAAATTCTGTCTATTGCCCCCACACCGAATCAAGCGGCAACACTATCTATATAATAAAACACAAAGAAAGCTATCAAGTGGCTCTCATTCAATAGGGTTGAAATCAATGGTCCAGCTCTAACCTCACAAAACATATTTTCGTGCCCAAAAGTTTTTCCCCAAAACTCAAATTCAAATCCCCCCAAAACAATTTATTTATTTATTTATTTATTTATTTATTTATTTATTTATTTCTCTGTCTCTCTCTAATTATCTCTATCTACTCAGAAATTTATATTTTCATATTTCAGGTTTGTAAATTTTTAGATTTTTAATGCATTTTTTATTGCTCATGTTACATTGAAAATAGCAAATATCTCATCAACAGTTAAATTTCATCATTTTCCACACTCAAAGTTCTAAGAAGTTGGATTTTACACCCCCATTTATAATTATTTTTCAACATATACTAATGGAAACATGGACTTTTATTTACAACTAATTATTGTTTTACTATTCAAACTTGAGCTACATAATTATTGTTTTACTGTTTACAAGACTTTCATATGTTGTATCGTTCTGAAGACGTGCTGTAGGCACGTGCCCACGGGAAAATCTAGTAAAGTTATAATTCGTAGGGAATGTGTATCAACATGTATAGAACTTTTCAATATTACTGGTCTTCTTGTTGAAAGCCTGACATGCTATTAGCAATAACTCTCAACTCATATACAAACCATAACCATGGATGTCAGGTACAGAAAATATTAAGAACTTTGCAATTTGTCAGCTTTCGTGTCTTTATTTGCTCCAAATACAAAACACTAAATTTACACTACAAACATGCTAATAAAGAGACCAATCATTAAGAACATGACTAGTTTGAGGTGCGAGTATAGTTTAGAGGCGGAAGGAAATGTTACACACATCTTTTTCACGTGTCATAAGACGAGGAACACTAGGAAAGTTATCTGTAGGGGTTTGGATGTGACGAGCGTCCTAATTCGTCTACAGACGTGTGGGATAGAATCACGGATAGCCTAATCATGATAGAGAATAGATCAGCATGGGATATTGTGGTAGCAGCAATAATTTGGAACCTATGGCCAGATCGGAACAACTTATGCTTTCGCAATCAATTAATTTCATTCTCAAATTCAATGCATAAAATTTTTGGTCTCATCCATGATTGGACAGGTTATACCGGGGCAATGAAGAAGATAAAGACGACCGAGGAGGCTTAGAGGCGGATCCTCCATTTCTTTGCTTTTATGTTATGATTGTAATAAACTCTTTATTTTGTGGAGATGTAGGTGGATGACTTGGTGAGCTTTATGCTCCTACTTTTCGTTGTATTTTTGTACTACTATGTTTCATTATTTATCTTTAATGAAGCGATGACGTGAATCATCTTTATATAATAATAATAAATAAATAAATAACATGACAAGTTTGAAATCCTGGTCCTCAATTTATTATAACACATCACGCAGTTACATGCTGCATGCAGATTGGTTGATCATATGAATTAAAGGTGGGTATTTGTATTCTTGTAAATAGGCAATAAAATAACATACAAACGTGACTTTTAATAGCATTTGCAGGACAGAACAAATAACAATGCACAAGATTACGAAAAATTATGGGCACAATATTTAGGAACTAGAATAGCAATTATGTTAATCGACTGGTATAAAAATTAGATAGGCTCATACAAAAGTTGTTCCATGGTTTTTTTTTTGTTTTGTTTTTTTTTTGTTTTTTGTTTTTTTTTTTGTTTTTTTTGAAAGGAGTATACTGCATGCAAGGAGTATAGAACGCAATATATTATTTATTCGATAACAATAAAACATATAAGTTAAATCGAGTTCTATAGAATGATCTCTATTGTTGAACCCAAAGATAAAATCAAACTATTAGTTTCCTCAACATATAACAGTTGAGGAAAGCTAACACCAGAGAGAATCGTGAGTTTCTCTCTCTAGTTTTTCTAGAGAGAGAAGCTCTCCTAAAAAAATCCAAAAAAAAAACCCTAAATCTAGATCTGAGTGGAGGGAGTGGCAGCTAGGATCGCGCCGCCCCCTCTCCGTCCGCCCTTCACTCACCACCCCTAACCCCTTCTCTCCAACAACGAACCCATAGAGAAAACCCTAGATCTGAGTTGTGAGGGCCGCGGCCAACGTCCACTGCCCGCAGGGGCGAGAGGAGAAGGTAATGCTTCAGTTAGTTATGATTTGTTTCGAATTTTTGCATGAGAGAGAGAGTGAGAGAGTGAGAGAGTGAGAGAGTGAAGATGTTACTTATCACTACTCTATGCAAGTGTATGTTTGTATTTGTGAGAAATCACTTGAGAGAGTAAAAGCAGGAGAGAGGCGAAGGTATCTTCTTCACGGCTCTCTCTTTGATTGTGTTCGTGGTTAGGGTGAGTGAGAGTTTTTTTGGTGAGAAATCGCTTGAGAAAGCTAAAACGTGAGATAGGTGAAGGTATCCTCTCCACGGCTCTCCTTTTGGGTGTGACTTTGACTGGGCCAAGTGTGGGAGTGTTTTGATGAGTGAGTTGGGGCTGGAAAGAAGGATGGGAGCGGAGAATATCTAAATCTCGCGTGATATGCTTCAGGTGGGTGTGCGCGTGCCATGGAGGCGGTGCACGAAGCTTATTTGACGTACTTACAATTAGTTGGTCCTTGCTTTGTGAGTGGACCCAAGATGGGGTCCAACGGTGGAGGTAGGGGCCAAGTTGTGGCTGGTTCAACCTAGCAGGATGTTTGGTTCGTCGGCACACCCCTGTGGGTGCTGAAATTAAATCTGATTGTGTAACGCCCCGAATCCCAAAACACTGAATTCGAGATGTTCTACAGGATCTTTTCACTTTCTTTGAGTACAATTTTACAAGGAAATTCAAACTTTTCTTTTTACATCAGAGTTTACATCATATTACATTTATATTTGCACAGCGGAAGTAAAAATGTACAACATTTAAGTAAATATACAACAACATGGCAAAATCTTTATGCATCCATTTCTCCTTAACATGCAATTTCCTGCATACAAACTGTGGGGACGTCAGTTTATTCAACCGACGATAATTATACATGGTCATCCTCTCTATGCCAGAAACAGTATAACGAATCTCATTTCTTAACAGATCACAACTTGTTCATAGCAAAAATGTAAATCAAAATAGGGAAATCTTAAAGATGTCGTGTTGTGATTGTGCACTTAGTCCTTAATGCAATTGTTTAATTAGATGACACTAATGCGCACTTGTTCGGATTCTATGCATCCCATACTACATAGGTCCGAGGGCAAGCCTCTTAATCGTTCTTCATTTTTGTAGGGTTCAATCCCTCGCCATGACTTAAACTACTACTGTAATTACGGTAAGTATCTTAGATATTTTTCAACCTACGAACTCATGTCTAGGCACTCTGGAGGGAATCCCATCGCTGACATGACTCGTCATGCAGACATCCTGTGGTAATTCAGCTCTCACCATAGACATGATACCACCCGTAGTCTTCAAACATCCCACGAGCGTCGCCACTGGGACGGTACTCTGGAGTAGTATCCTCACCCAGACTCATCATGGGAATTCCTGGGATACGCTCTCGCCGCTACCCAATAGCCCTCATACTCAATGTTTGTCTCTTATTTTCATCACATCTCCACTATGCACTAGTCCTTATTTTAATAGAATCATGAATAAAAATCAAAGCTCTAGAGTTAGCCTCTCCCTAGACCGGACTTATTCATTCATTTCAATACATGACCAACCTTGGTCTTTCAATTCTCATTTCATTTCCATTGCCGGGGGAGACTTAGCTACTCTTTGTTTCAATTTCCAATTCACAATTTCCAGTTTGAGCATTTTAACTCATGAATTCATTTTCATTGCCTCAGCATATCATGTTCTTAATTTTCATATTCATGTAATTCTTCATTCAAGTATGACTCATTTCATGTAAGTTTCTCGATTCAAAGAAATATGATTCATTTCATATAAATTCATAAAGCAATAGAAAGAGTTCATCAACATCAATCAATAAGTTCACGTCTTTAACAGTAATCGAAATGAAACCTCTGTCATATCAAAATAATACAAATTCTTCATAATCAATCGGGAGAGTCGACTGCTGCACATGGTCAGTCGGCTGTCCCGCAACTTTTCATGTTCAAAATGTGATCCACGTGACAGTCGACTGTTACTCCATCAGTCGTCTGTCCTGAAGTTTTTAATAGTACATTTCTATGTTCAGCTCAGTCGACTTGCTACACACATTAAGTCGACTGGACAGTTTCAGGATTCAAAATCAGGAATTATCTTTCCAACCGTTCACACATGCACTTTCATCACAGTATACATACATTCATGTTTCATAAACACCACACTTCTTACTTGTTCAGTAACATCGCAACATGGAATTTCAAGTTACTAATATTGTCCTTTCTCTAAGGAAATACTTTAAACATGCATTTACACTTTATTCATAACTTTCTTGCGAAGATGAAGATATTAATCTCAGTTCATTATACTAGGTTAACATAATGGAATATCTCATTTCATGGAATTGCCGAATCATCAAAATTAAATCAATGCACCAGTCGGCTGAACACATCGTCAGTCGACTGCACCGACCGTTCTTAGTTTTATTAATCATCGCTAGCTCTTTTCATCCGTTCACCTTCCCTCCATCATATGTAACAGGGGGAAATATGAACTTAGTATTCGTACTATTACGTCTGTTTTGCATACATGTTTATTATCATATCATGAAAATAATTGTCTCGTACCAGTCGACTTGTTCATGTGACAGTCGACTGTACCGACCCTTTTGTTCTTATTTACAAAGTCGTTATTACACTATTTGTCCTTCATGATCATCAGCATGCTCAGACAATTTCTAAAACATTGAATTTACTTTTCATAACATGATAACAATCATAATAATCATGGTATAATTCCTACATTAGAAGTCCTGAGAAACACCCACCTTATTTGACGAGATAATCGAAATCCAGCAAAGCTCCTTAATGTAGTGGACGCCTTCTTGCTCCTTGCTTCACACCGAACTCCAGAAGTGCTACTCGGTCTCCACAGAAAAAGCACACACAACTCTCTCACAATATTTCTCTTACAATAATAATTTTAGTGTAAAAGAGATAGGGAATGAGAGGGGGGTATTTATACTAGAAAATAAGTGGAATGGAGGGTTAGGATTTAGTAGATGGTTATAGGATCAAGGGTTAGGATGCACTAGGGGGTTGAAATAACTACCCACATTCTACAAAAACTACCCATGACTTGATCCCCACTTCTCTACTCCAACCGACCACCAAGAGTGCTCAATGCACGTGTACATGGAGTGCACGTGCAAGAACAAACCACACTAATAAAACTTGTACACTCATAACAAGTCTTATAAAAAGAGGGTGTTACACAAAACAAGTTGCAAATATAAAAGGATTAAACTATGGGCTTAAATTAATTTGGGCCAAAAATAAGTATTTTAAAAGAAAATAAGCAAACTAACATTGGGCTTTAGGAAAAATGCTTTATAGAAAACAATACTCTTTATTCATCATGTTGAGAAATAATAGTCAACATGCTACACATGCATACCATATGTAAAAATAAATAATCTTTCATATATTTGAAAAATCAGGGTATTACAGATTGTATGTACTGGTCACGTCGCTTCATGTTCTATTTTTTATGTTTGTAGTATGTAATTTGGCCCAGTACGCTGGGTTTGTTTGGCTAATTTCTTATTAACGAAATATGGTGACCATATTCTACTTTTTCCTTCAACAAATTTTTTAAATATATATATATATATATATATATATATATATATATATATATATATATATATATATAACAGTTGAGTGATAAGCAATGCAACAATGTTCATCATTCTAACAAACTCGTATATTAAATCAAGTAGTCATCTGGCCAAGTGAAATAACAATGCATAAATGAGCATGAACAGACATAATAGCAGGTTCATAGATCTCCGTTAAAAAATAAATAAAATCGTTTGTATGTCCGACTAAGTCATTATACAACAAATAAATATAAGTAAATAAATAAATTAGAAGAGAATTAGCATTTTCCAATTTAAAATATAGTGGGCATTAATATATAAATATGCATGGTAGAAACACTGGGCATATTAGGCAATTAGCCTAATAAAAACCCAAAACAAATTTATAAAAAAAAAATTGGTTCTCATATTAAGAATTTACACGTGCAACAGATCATCGGAAAAACCAATATGCATTATTATAAAATGCTTTAGCCACTACCAATTTCACTATTATTTTCTTCACTACCTTAGATGGCATACTCCTATCGGAGAGTTTTCCCACCTACTCTATCTTCCCCTACCTATTGGAGTGTGCCACCTAAGATAGTGAAAAAAAATGTAGTGAACTTGGTAGTGGATGAAGCATTACTCTTATTATAATCAATCATCAAAATAAATTGTGCTACTCCTGACTTGAAGACTATTTATAATGTCACAAAGATTAAGACAAATTGAAGAAAGGGATAAAACAAAATAAAACAAACAAACATCAACCCTATTGAATATCTCAAATTAAAGAAGCTGATAAGGTCCACTAAAAAATAATGTCATATCTATCCTATTATTATATATTATTATTAAACAAAGCTTCATTTTGACGGTTTTTTACTATCATATCCCCATATACATAAAAAGCTAAAAAATATATATATAAGGTTAATTCTGTAATTTTCACTTTACATTTAACGTCTCCATAAAATTCCGTTCCCTCAAAAATCGAAACCGTCTCTTCCTCTCCCTCTATCAAATTCGTGCATTGCACGTGCCTATCTCCAGTGCAAATTGCACATGCTAACTCATAAAACATGTGTTGCACGTGCGGATTACTAGTACTAAAACAAACTAGAGACACGGATGAATCAAATAATCAAATAGGACGTTAAATTAAAATATGCTCAAGTAAACTTTGATGGTGACAGATAGGAAATTCAAATCCTTCTGTCATGGTTCATGAATTTGCCTACTAAGTTAAAAAAACATCAATGCATCCAATATGGCCAATTTGACTCATGCAATAGTAAATGATAGGCCAAGACCCAGTTCCACTACTGAAGTTTCAATCCCTGATTTCTGTTTATAAATTCAAAGGCATAGCAACTAACATATTCCCCTACAATGTAATCTTATCTCGTCACATAATTTGTACGTAATTTCATTAATTTATTTTGATCCGGTTAATAAAGGCACCTATAGTGAAATTAAATATCATAAACATGCAGAAAGTTAATGGTGGCCCATGCAGGTTTTACTTGCAAGCAGAGTGCAACAATTGTGAAGCACCCTGGAGATGGTTTTGAATAAACCAAAAAACCAATATTTGCTTGCAGATGGAAGCTAATGTTGGTAGAGGTGGTTAGATTCTATTCATGCGTTTTTTTTTTTTTGGGTGGACAAAGCCTGTTATTGTATTATTTGTTTCTTAAATCATCGTCAGAGTCTAGCTATGCTGTTTTGTTCTGCTTCTATCACATCAAAACATTAATAAAAACATTATCATGTTCACAATTAAAATAAGCAAATCATGTCCTAGATTGATGGCCAACCCCTTTCTTAATCAAATGTGGAAGAAATATCATATCTTGATACAATAATAAACTATATATTACAAAGATGAGATTTTTATTGAAAGATTAAAATGATTCTTTCTTTAGATATTAAAGAGAAAAAGTTTGTATACCTTTCTTTGAGGGTTTGTGCGGATAACATATTACGAAAAAAGAGAGAAAGAGATATGTAGCCGAAATCCGAGTTATATAGCTCTTTATTCATAACATATATATCGAGGGAAGTTAGGGTTAGAGTGTAGAATAATTATGTCTACCACATTGCATTAGAACTTCAATTTCGTAAAATAGAATATTTCTAATAATCTTTGTGAATAAAATAAGTTACAGGTAATAAAAGAACAAAACAGACAAAACTTATATAGAGTCGAAATGAAAATCTCTGTCCTTAAAGCAAAATTCACCCCGTAGTGTGACGGTTGTTGACGAACTGCCTCCCAGGATACAACTGTATTACCTTCTCTGAATAGCAGCACCCAAGCTTCAGAGACACCAACGAACCAGCAACTGCTTTGTACTCTCAGACAGACTCAGAAGAATAAGGAGAAGAAATAAAAAGATAAAACAATGTTTTTGACTCACCAAAAATGACTGGATTTTATAGGAGATTAGAGGCTTAACTGATGGATCTATTACTCTGTAACAGCAGAGTAATGACACAAAAGCGTAACTGTTGGATCCATTATTCTGCTGTTACAGAGTTATGGCATCAGTTGCAGAATTCCAAAAGCCTCAATAGAAGGGAGAGAACTGGATCTCAGGAAAAATTCGGAGCGAGGCAAAAAATAGTGTGTTTGTAGCTTTGGTTAGGTCATTTCTCCACTACACGTTAGTGGTAACCCAAGGATACGCCATTTAGTCAATTTCTTTAGCTTATATACTAGAGAAATCTTTTTCAACTTTCGATGTGGGACTATCCATTTTCTTCAAATTTCCAAGTTAGTACATTTCGAGTACCTAACTTTGGACCAACATCTCTCATTCATACGGAATCCGTTTTTAGCAAACGAGTACATTACAGAATAGTACTCGACGGGTGGAACACAGTCCAATCACATTCCGGCGCTGCCGATGGCCGGAGCCCACTGGAATCAGTCCCGGAAAATCTGCAAAAAATATTTCCAACACATTGATCAACCTCACGAACAAGATCACAACTCATATATATATATATATATATATATATATCTTACATATCCTCGAACAATTATAGCTCTCTTTGAAAGGTATTATGCCACCTTTGCATTATCTTTTACTAGTAATTTGCACATGCAATGCATATTTTAATAAATACTTTTTAAAAAGTAAATACAACTACGTAGTCTGAAATCGATTGTCCGACTTCGAATTACCCATCACGAACTCTTATTAGTTATGCACGAACAATGCACATAAATTGGTTTGTCTACATATACAAATTGAGTTATTTGTCTATAACACATTAATCCCAACTCTCCCATTAAAGTATTAGATTAAAGTATTACATTAGACTAGTGTTGTCTAAAATAGTTTTGCGGGACTTATTATATCTATATATTATACTAATAGGAGAGAGAATGTCAACCCCTCTCTTCTTCCTCTATTTAAAAATAAAGAAACGAGAGGAAAAAAATGTAGGGATTCCTATTTAACTAATACGTGCATTATGCATGATTTTATTAAAAAAACAAAATAAAATAAAAACCCTAACCCTCAAACGCACCCTCTTCCCCTCACAATTTTCCAATCTCACAAAATCTCACGTCTCTTCCCAAATCCACACCCATCCCCTTATTTAGATTATTTATATTTTTAAGCAAACACAATTCAGAAAATTATTTCATATGGTTTTCTTAGTACATCATCTTTATCCTTACATGTGTTATAATACATGGTTTGTAATGTATAACATATAAACTGAATGTTAATGATGTTATAATATACCTATTAACATAAATTAATTGAATTTGCGACATCTTTTCATTGCATGCATTTTTTAGCTTTAGTAATATTCAATTAGAAATCATTATGGTTTGGTAGTGGTTATTTAAATCATCTGCTTATATGAGGATGATAATAAAGATTTCTGTAATTACGGTAGGGGTGATATTCATAAATTTCTCACAATTCTCTTATGTTTTTTTGGAGTCCTATATAATTTTATAAGTTTCGCAAAACTATTTTAGACTGTGCAATTTGCACAGGGTAACACTAGTCTAATCTAATACTTTAATGGGAGAGTTGGGATTGTATTATAGACAAATAACTCAATTTTTATATGTAGACAAACTAATTTACGTGCATTGTTCGTGCATAACTAATAAGAGTTTGAGATGGGTAATTTCGAAGTCTCAGATTCGATGTCAGACTACGTCGTTGTATTTACTTTGCAAAAAATATTTATTAAAATATGCATTAAAGTATTAGATTAGACTAGTGTTACCCTGTGCAAATTGCACAGTCTAAAATAGTTTTGCGGGACTTATAAAATTATATAGAACTCCAAAAAAACGTAAGAGAATTGTGAGAAACTTATGAATATCATCCATACCGTAATTACCGAAATCTTCATTATCATCCTCATATAAGCAGATGATTTAGGTAACCACTACCAAACCATAATGTTTTCTAATTGAATATTACTAAAGCTAAAAAATGCATGCAATGAAAAGATATCACAAATTCAACTAATTTATGTTAACAGGTATATTATAACATCATTAAATTCAGTTTATATGTTATACATTATAACCCATGTATTATAACACATGTAAGGATAAAGATGATATACTAATAAAATCATATAAAATAATTTTATGAATTGTGTTTGCTTAAAAATCTAATTAATCTAAGTTAGGGGATGGGGATGGGTTTGAGAAGAGACGTGAGATTTTGTGAGATTGAGAAATTGCGAGGGGAAGAGATTGCGTTTGATGGTTGGGGTTTTTATTTTATTTTGATTTTTTAATAAAATCATGCATAATGCACGGAATTCCTACTTTTTTCTCTCATTTTTAAATTTTAAAATACAGGAAGGAGAGAGAGGTTGACATTCACTCTCCTATTAGTATAATACTAGTAATTTACACGTGCGATGCACGTTTTAATAATTTCAAAAAATAAAAATAAATACTCTGACGTGGGGAGGATTTGAACTGGAAACCTCCCTTTATATTAGTTATGTATGTGCGTTGCACATGTTGGTAGAATGACAAAATCTATATACTATTATTAAGCAAAGCCCCATTTTGGCAGCTTTTTACTATCATGCCCTCATAAATATAAAAGGCTAAAAAAATATAAGGTTAATTCTGTGAATTTTTGCCCCTGATTCCTAAACAATCAGGGGGCACAAACGTAATTTTCGCTTCACATTTACTTCAATCTCTCTCTCACTCAAATCAAACTCCCTATCACCCGTTCAAAATAATTATCCTATCTCTCTCCTACGCCTGTTCATCTCCCTCCCTCCCTCCCCCTCTCCCAGGCACCGCCGCCTCCCTCCCCTATCAGCGCAGGCAATTAGGTTCCTACGCATGTTCATCTCCCTCCCTCTATCTCTCTCTCTCCCAGGCACCGCTGCCTCCCTCCCCTATCAGCGCAGGTAAAAGGTACGATTTTTTTAATGACCCCGATGCTTGATTCTGTGATTTGAGGAGAAAAAAATTGTTCTTTCATGGGTTTTTTGCAATTAGGTTTGATGGGTATTTGCTACCGAGTTCCCCATATCACATTGTTTTGTGTTTGGTGGATGAATTGAAGCTAATGGAGATGGTTGAGTTTGTTTAGTACGTGTGTAGCAGAAACCAATTTTGGCTTCGATCATGTAGCGCCCCGATTTCCAATACTGGGAAAACCGAGACACGAGCCAAGACATTTTCTTCAATTAGTCACAATACACAAAAAAACAGGAGAATTTAAAACTTTTTATTCAACACTCAATGTATTACAAGTCTGAACATTATACAACTGCAATACATTACAATGGAGTTACAATATTACCTTTACATTTCCAAGTATTACAACCTTCAACATCTTACATCAGAGTACTTTCCAACTAATAGATGATTAACACACATTTTACAGCGGAACTAAATACGATATTGACTCCTTGCTTTCCTTGTCTTGAGTCCTCCTGAATCTCGCCCTTGTACTTCGGCGATCCAGTACCTATGGAAGTGGGGACGTCAGTATTCACTGACGCTTAAAGGCTGATATCAAAGCAGCGAATCTCCCAAACAACATACAAAACATGGCAATGGTGTTGGTGTAGTTTAAGTGTTCGTGAGTGCTAGGACTAGACTCTAATGCGAAATTTAACTAGAACTAGGATGCTCCTATTCTAATGTCAGCGAGTCTCCGAAGCAACATGCAGCCCATACTACATGCGACCCCATCTCACGCCGTTTCTCCATATATAGGGATTTGAACCCGCGTTATGAACTTCTAATTGTACACAACCTGTTCCTGACACCTACACGCGACTGATGAGGTTACAGACGTGGTCATGTCCCACTGATGCAGTACGCCAGTGGTGTCTATGTTCACCACTGCTACTCGGCTAACCGGACCTTACTCAAAAAACAGACGGTCGTCATTCCAAAATCCAAATCATAGGGTTTCGCAACGCAGGGTAGCGCGAAGCCTACCCTGTGGCACCCTCTGGGGTCTCGCAAGCGCAGGGTAGCGCGAAGCCTACCCTGTGGCACCCTCAGCCACGGCACTTCAGGAATTAACAGCGCGAGATACGCAACCCGTGTCCTCAACTTGTGAGACGGCACCGTACGTATCCCTTTGACGGGAAGGTACAACCCACTATCACCACCTAAGGCCTGCCTCAAGGGACAAGTTGGTCGTAAGGCGCCCCCTACAACCAACTCCTCTCTTTTCGGCAAGGGTCTGAGCAAAATGATCTTTATAAATCACTACCTTAATGATGTCCCTGACTCGACAATCCTAGGGACGATAATATTATAAACATAACATGCTAGGCCTTAAATTAGGCTTCGCAAGACAACTCTACTAGGCTGCTCAACCTAGACTCACCAGAATCCTTCGGGATCCGGTTCCTGGCCCATCGATCCAAGACCTCGGCCGTGCGAATATACGTGCACGCCGCTACCCTAAACTTGGATTCCGTCTATACTCCGGTCCTCGATCAACCTACCCTGGTTAAGATTCGACGGTACACAAGAAGTGACTCCTCCACAGTTCCTTATGGTAAGAAAACATACGTCTTGATGGTCGATAGCCCCTAGGGTGGTAATATCACCCTAGACGAGCACAACGAACAGTGTGCTTAGCTAACAAACTATATATGAGTAATAACCACATACGAGCTAATAAGCTACGCATGAAACAATAGCTACCTACGAGCCAGGCGGGCCTCGTAGGAGATAACCACGTACATACCAGCCAAATAAGCAGCATATGAGACCAACGGCTACGCACGGGCCAGTCGAGCCGCGTACGAGACAACAATCCTACATACGAGCCAATTAAACTACGTATGAGACCCAAGCTGCATACGGGCCAGTCGAGCCACGTACGAGCACAACCATATGCAAATAACCATACAGGTAATCAATTCTAGAAGCAACCAAAAATGCTTACTAACAAACTCGATCTTCTATTATTAGAAGCAACAGAAGAATCTACTAATAGTCTATGATCGGTATTCTACCAATGAAAAACCGAAGGCGACATAACAATCTTTATCAAACTAACTATTACTAGTGGTCTCCCAAATCCTTATTACTTCAACCTATAGTACTTTAAGCATGGCATACAATTGCAAGCATCTATCAACGACAATCTAATTATGGTACATAACGTAACCACTCACCACAATACTCCTAAGTACGAATATGATTTATGCATGTGCTTATATCAAGCTTAAGCATGAATTATCACTATGGTCTAAACATGAAGTTTACTAGGGTCAAGCATAGGTTATAACTTGAGCGTGAATGCTTACTACTTATCATGATCAATCACCCCAACCCAAGCATAGATATATAACTAGTATGAACATACAACGTTCCAAGGCATGGTAGGTATTCTAATATTAATCCTACAATCTTCTAAGCATGTTTTTAAACTTTAGCATGGTATACCTCATTCCTAGACATGGTATGCTACTTCCACATTAACATATAGCATGGTGTACATTTTAGTAACATTCTAGTCGTGTATACTAGTTAAGTATCAACCTACAACATAGTATGAGTTTCTACCACAATTCTAGCATGGATAGGACATAACATAAAAATCACCACAACTAACCATGAATAGTTACCTTAAGTTAAGCATGAATATCTACTATATTTCAAGCATGAATATCATTAGCATGGATACCATTAACTTAACATAAACCATCATTAGCATGGTCATCTACTAACTTAACATAACAATAATTAGCATGACATCTCCTAACTTAGCATGAATAATGATTGAGCATGATAACCCTCTAACATAACATGAACATATACTTATCTTAAGCATAGATATCAAGTAAGCATGAATATTTATTTGATCTAGCATGGTGTATAACTTTCCTATAAGCATGTAAGCATGGATAAATTAATCTAGCATGACATACCACTTTCCTACAACTATCTAAGCATAGATCAATTAATTTAGCATGGTACACAACCTTCCTACTAGCATGAATCTTATTAAGCATGAATATCTTACTAAGCATGGATAGCTACTAGTATGAATATCTTACTAAGCATGGATAACTACTAGTATGAACATGCAACATTCCTAAGTATATAGATATATACTTCTAAACATGATAAATAATTTTAGTATTTATCCTACAACATGTATATCATTCCTAAACATGATAGATAATTTTAGAATGAATCCTACAACATCCTAAGCATGAATATCATTCCTAAACATGATAGGTAATTATAGAATAAATCCTACAACATCCTAAGTATGAATATCATCCCTAAACATGATAGGAAATTTTTAGAATAAATCCTACAACATCCTAAGTATGAATATCATCCTTAAACATGATAGGAAATTTTAGAATGAATCCTACAATATCCTAAGCATGAATATCATCCCTAAACATGATAGGAAATTTTTAGAATAAATCCTACAACATTCTAAGCATGAATATCATTCCTAAACATGGTAGATAATTTTAGAATAAATCCTACGACATCCTAAGTATGAATATCATCCCTAAACATGATAGGAAATTTTAGAATAAATCCTACAACATCCTAAGTATGAATATCATCCCTAAACATGATAGGAAATTTTAGAATGAATCCTACAACATCCTAAGCATGAATATCATCCCTAAACATGCTACAAAATTTTTAGAATAAATCCTACAACATTCTAAGCATGAATATCATTCCTAAACATGGTAGATAATTTTAGAATAAATCCTACAACGTTCTAAGCATGAATATCATTTCTAAACATGATAGGAATTTTTAGAATAAATCCTACAACATTCTAAGCATGAATATCATCCCTAAACATGGTAGGTATTTTTAGAATGAATCATACAACATTCTAAGCATGATACTTACTTCAAAACATCAATTTAATGCTCATATGCATCTACTACAATTTAATAAAACACAACACCTACTACAACATAACATCTACTACCACTTCCATAAAAACATAAACCTTTTCCATAATTTATGTAGACATCTACTATGACCATTTTATTTGGAACATACACATCTACTACTACTACTTTATTTAACCATAATACCACTACTTTATTTCAACATACTACTACTACTTTATTTAAACATACTACTATTATTTTATTTAAACATACTACTACTATTTTATTTAAACATGAACATAAACATCTACACTACTTCTTTTAATCATCTACTACTACTACTACTATTTTATTTTAATATACTACTACTATTTTATTTTAACATGAACATAAACATCTACACTACTTCTTTTAATCATGAAGCATCTACTACTTAGATATCTACTAAATCTTTATTAGCATTTATTTCTTATTATTACTAGTGATCATAAAAAAGAGATCTTTTTATTCATTCTACAACTAGTGATTTCTTTTTCATAATTAGAACTAACATCTAATTTAGGTTCTTTTTACTTAAGATTATAAAAGAGAACAACAATAATAAAAATAAGGTAAGAACATTCATTTGGTTCAACCAACATATGCTTATCTTTTTAGTCCAAGTTCAATACAAGTCCTACAACCCAAATGGTTGTATACAAGTTCATATGCTTTATGTGTGAGTCCACATTCAAGTCCTACAACCAAAAATGGTTGTATATGCCAAGTCCATGTGTATGTGTTCATTTTAGTCCAATTTCATAACACAAAACAACAACTACAACTATAAAGATTTGATCTTTATGTTTATTACTACTACTATTCATTTCTTTTCTTTTCATGTGGTTATTATCTTTAACATTTACAAACATACATACAACAATACCATCAAAACAAACCATTCCCAAAAGAACCAAAGAAAACAAAACAAGGAGGATAAGAAGAAGAAGTCAAAACAACAATACAAACAAGCAAACAAACATACAAAAGAGAAACTCCCACCTTGTTCTACTTGTAGGAAGGACTAGCTAGCTAAAACTTCTCCTTCCCCTAGCTCCTAGAACTTCTTATGGAACCTACAAGAAAACTCTCTTGTTAGTCTCTTCTCTTTCTTTTCCTTTCCTTTCTTTCTTTGTGTTTTCTAAAATGAGACGAGGTGGAGAAGGAGGGGGTATTTATAGGAGGGGAGAGGAGGGGGAGAGTGTAAATGTGCACTCGCACTTTGCACAAAAACCCCAAGAAGAAGGTGAGGCCGGCCATGCTTGGTAGGGGGTAGGGGTGAGGTGTAGGGTATGGTCCTAGGTATGAGTTGGAAGCATGGTGAAAGGATAGGGTTTCTAGAAGGGATTTTAATCTTTTCATGCATACAACCCTAGTTTAGGCCTCCTAATCAAACCCTAACCATCTAATTAAGTTGTCATGACAAGATGAGTACATTGTCTAAGAGTACATGCTACATATTTTGTATAATGTACTAAGTATAATACAATGTATGTATGTGTACATGTATGTGTATACCAAAACTCCTTATATAATCCTCATAAAATAGTTTAATTTGAAAATAATAATAAATTAAGTCTTATTATCAATTCGGAGGATCGCGCTACCAATTTGATGTACTTCGGATGTACACCGACCGATATATGTGCGTAGACGATGTTTGTGAACGGACCGGCGAAAAATCACCAAAATAATCTGATTTTGGAATTAAAACAAAATAATAATAAAATAATAATAAAATAGTAATTTATACGAGGTAATATCCGTCCGGGATATTACAGATCAGGAAGAGTGGTAAAAGATAGTCAAAGTGTATACTACAGTATATGTTTGATTATTGATATAAGGTTGAGGGAAGTGTTTTTGTTTAGATAATTTAAGTTTGACATTAGCGAAACTATGAGAATCAAGGAAGTATTGTCGTTGACGGTCAAGAAGTTGTCATATCTGTTTTGAAAACCAATTCATCATCAATGAGTATTTTTAATCGTAATGTATTTTTAATTTCTGGGTTTGTTACTGACTTCGCAAATATTACCTCTCATCCTGAATTTCCTGAAGTTTCTTAGTAGACAGAACCAATTCATCATCCATGAGTATTTTTAATTTTAATGAATTTTTAATTTCTGGGTTTGTTACTGACTTCGTAAATATTCTTATAATTCGATCACAGTTAAAATTTTAACTGTATTTTTAATTTTTGGATTTGTTACTGACTTCATTAGTAGTATTTCATGGTCAAGAGAAGCTTTACGATTTTTAACGAAGGGTTAGTTTTAATGCATGTGGATCATAGTCAAAAGAAGGAACGCGGTTCGTGGTCTACAAGGGAAGGAGTGCCTTCCCATTGGCTGCAACTAGGTGTTGATAACTATCAGCGTAGGTAATTTTTGTTAAATTTTAACTTCATCTTCAATATTTGATCTTTTCTGGTTTATCTTTAACAATTTTACATCTTACCTGATTGTCATTAATTATGCACTTGAAGGGTAAATTGTTTGAACATTTAGTTGTAGAAAGACGTAAGGGAATACGAAAATATAGTCGTGGATGTATCTATATGGTTCATGATGTTGAGGGAACCACAAGGAGACCACTGTAAAGATCTTTAGCGGATTTCAGAGAGACTTTTAGTCTATATTCTGTAGTTATTTTCATCAGATTGATTTTAACAATTGTTAGTTTTGTGAGAAATTAACAATTGGGAATTAGGGTTTATATCTAGATCTAAGTTGTTTGAGATATTCACCCTAGGTATCAAGATTGGAATCCTTAGACTGCTATCACAAGCCAGTATTTATTCCTAAATACTAGTTTGGGTATCGGGTTATAAGCCCACAAACTCGTGTTCCAATATCCAATCAATTGTACGTTCATTACACGTGTTACTCATATGTACATGCAATATTTATATAGAGAGAATATACCAATATATCCAACAATCTCCTCCTATATTCTTAATATATAAAGTACAGGATTATCTCATAAGTTCGGTATAAAACTGACTGGCTGATAACAGTTCATAAAAGAAAAACATCATAAAGGTAAGGTTTCATAAGAGCCAATATAATTATAAATTTGAATAGTTCAATCAAGACTAAACCAATATAATTAAATAGTTCCAAACCATATCCAATTCAGAATAGTTCACAAAGACTAAACCAACTGGAATAATCTGTCTAGTTTCAAAGTCAAACAAAGCAAATAAACTTTAAGAACAAAATATGAGTTTTAAGCTCATGAACACAAGAGTCTTAAACTCAACAGAAGTTTTACCGAGCAAGTGACTAATTTATTCTCGAAAAAATAAACTGAAACTCTATCCTTGTACACTGCTTTATATTTACTCCTTCATTTTGAGCAAATCATTATTTTTGAAATCTATGTTGACATATTCAACTCCTCCATCTTTGCTAGCTTATTGAAAATAAGAATATCAAGAGACACATCTCTAAGAATTCCAACGAATTTCTCAAAGTATTTAGTTCCACCGAAGAACTTAGTACAATTCATAATTAGCTTAGCAAAAATTTAACGCAAGCATCACAATCAAGTTTCTTTAACTAAATAAAGAACATGAACTTTTATAGTTTCTACACAAGAACCATACTATGTTTCATATTAGAATGAAAAGCTTGCCATTTCAATCATGGTTTAACATTGAATCATCAAAATTGGAATTAAACATGTATCCATAAAAGACATATCATCAAAATTGGAATGATATTTAAGACAGTTTAATCATCAGAAACACATCGACAAATTTTCATGTTTCGTATTGGAATAATATGATTATTCTAAGTAAATTTCCTAGATATATAATATCATCAAAATTGGAATGACATTATATATTTGTGGAATTTATGTGGAATCATCAAAATTATCTAAAACATGTCAACTGCCTAAAATTGATGCTTGAGTTTGAACTTCTCTATGGCTCCAATTGGATTCTAAATTTCAAAACAACTTGGATGTTAAATCTTTTTACTCAATAGCTTTTAACTCCATTTCCCCCACAGTTTTGATAACTAGATTACTTTCAAGTCTCTTAGCAAGAGCATTAGCCATACTTATCACAATTGCACTTTATCTATGAGAAAGTTCAACCAGACATCTTTCAGCCTTAATATACTCCTCTTACTATTATAGAGTGAGTCATGAGCTACAGTACATTGTAGCTTGATAGTCACATAACAGAATTAGAGAGTTACTTAAACTTCTTAATGGATAATTAGTAACAATTTCTTCAATCCACTCAGCCTTTTTCCCTGTAGAGGATTACACATAGAGGTCTGATTTCATGGATGATAGCACGGTGCCTGTTTGCTTTTTATTTCCATAACATTTCTGTTTTTCCTAGTGTAAACACATATCTACTAGTTATCGACTTTCACTAAATTCTGAGCATCATAATGTATCAAATCAGCTATTCATTCGAAGAATGACTAGGGTAGCACAAAGCAAACTCTTAAATACCACTCAGGTATCTCAATAGCCTCTTAAGGGCTCTCAAATGTGTATGAGATTATTAGTGAATCGCAGATCATACCTACCTCAAAGGCTATATCTATTCTAGTGCAGATCTTTGTATACATGAGAATGTCAATTCCTTTAGAATGATCTACCTGACTCATAATTGCACCATCAATAGATGTCAACCTTTTATCATAATCATAAGGTGTTTCAAAATACACTTTCAATCACTATATCCCCACTTTTGAAACATATTTTGATTTGATGAGTTTGACTAAGAGTTATCCCTAGCCAACTGAAAACTCACCCTTATATCTATGGTGTCCACAGTAACTAGGTTTTCATGTTGAATTCTTTGGATAGCACAATTTTAACTTCATTTGTAATGGAGAGGTCACTTCCAAGAACATGCATGTCAACAGAACAAGTAAATAATAGCCACTATATTTGACACACCACAAAGTTGAAGGGACTAATCTGAATTACTTGATTCATATACTAGGCTCTTTCAAAAATTTGTCAAATTATTTATTCGTCGGCTATACATGTTTTAAGAATATACAATGATTTTACTAAATTGTAAATTTTGTTCACTAAACATATTAGTTCAAAACTTTCCAGTACAAAACTGTTCAATACAAAACATTAAGTACAAAGCCTTTTAAATATCCTTTATGAATGACAAAATTTTCAATAGATGTAAGGGTAAGAAGAATACTTATTGTAGCAATATGACAAACATGTGAGTAGACATCAAATAAATCTACCCCATTTTTCTCTGTCAATCTATTAGCTACTAAAAAGAATTAAAATTGCTACTGAACAATCAAAATTAAGTTTCTTCTACAAAACCCCACTTACTTACTAGAGTTTTAGCCATTTTCAGCAGATCAACTAAATTAAAGTAGTATTGTATGACACTAAATCATCTCATTGTCTACTAAAGACTCTTCTTAGCTCATTTGTCATTCAGGTTTTTAAGTGTCAATAAGGCTGGTTCTTGATTCCAACTATGAATCATTGAACGTGTCTGTAGGACTAGATTATTTCATACATTTATCTTTGATGAACACATCCTCAAATAATTCTGCAAGTCTAGGTTCTTCTAACACAAATTAGATAGATCCAACATCTGTCCACAGAATTACATTCTGTACTTTCTAAATACACACAAATATTTATTGTGGGTCATACTTTAGGCCTTCTAGGGTCGTGTACTCTAACAAATGTATCACAACATAAATTTTCACTTTAACAAAATTATTTGTATTTTCGTGCCATGATTTACAGGGTGTATTCAATTTAGAGTGTAGTAACACATTAGAGATATGATTAACAACACAACATCACTCATAATTACACAAGACAAACAACAGTCAATAATATAAAATTCAACATATCACTAAGTATTTGATTCTAACTTTTATCAATATCGTTTAACTGTTGTAAGTAGAGTGCAGTAGAGAAAATGCCAAATGCAAACTTCTCTAAAATTGTTAAAACATATTCACCACCTCTATCAGATCTGAACCCTTGATGTTCAGAATTTAACTATAATTTTTAATTTATTAAGAATAACAAGTGCTTCATTCTTCATATATATGACAAACTTATATTAATCATCTACAAAAGCGATTAAATAATTCTGACCAACAATCGTCTCATCTAGTCACAAAGCTACTGAGATAACAAATATCAGAATGTATTGACTCAAGAAATTGTGTGCTCCTAGAGACCATACTAAATGATTTTCTAGTGATCATAATCTGAGCACAACTTTCATATTTGTCATATTTAATGGAGTATCATTTAGTAGAGTTCTGAGTTTTAACAAAAACAGACAATTTAATATATAGTTCATAATGATTCTAAATTTCAAAACAATTAGGATGTTAAACCTTTGACTCAATAGCTTTCAACTCCATTTCCCCCACAGTTTTGATAATTAGATCACATTTCCTCACAAACAATTGAATATATAGTTCTCAAAACCTAGCCAATTATGCAATGTTCAAGAACACAATTAGAACTATTATTATTAATTATCTTATTTGTTAAACTCAACTTATACATGTTGTTGATTCTTGATTTTGATGATTACAACACAATGCAAAATATATTTGTGTTATGCTCTATATATAATTGCAGGTTGTATCAAGAAGATACACAAAGGCCTCATTACTCTAAAGCTGAACAAATGATCAAGCACAGCTCCGGATAAAAACAATGGCTTCATTCAAGACTCGAGTCAAGACCAACGCTTCAAATGTCATAAAATTGTGTCTTGTAAAAATGTAATATTTTTTTCTATTTATTGAGTCTTAGATTGATGTACAGCCTTATTACACACACACACATACACACACATACACTCACATATAACTTTTTATAACTGTGAGTTTACAAAATCCAAAGGTCGAAACAGCTTGAACTAGATCAACTGTTGAGTACCAATCGACTGCCATTTATACCAGTCGACTGAGTCTGTACAAAACTGCCTGATCTTCTTAAAACTTTGACCAGTCGACTCATAGTGGCAACCCAGTCGACTGTTCAAGTGCTTTTTGACCGTTTTCTGATCTCAAAAGCTGTTTTTCGAATTTAAAAGAGTTATCCGTTATTTTTCCATTGATCAAACGGTTATAGGTAACTGTCTTTAACTGCCAGGGACCCTAGTCTATAAATATAGCCTAAGGTTCACCTTCAAAAGGTTACTAAGAATTTTTTAGAACAATTTTAAGATTTGTGCATTCAAGAGAGAAAAGCTTTCAAAACTCACTAAGTCTTGGTTCTCTTTCTTCAGTCCAGTATAACATTGAATTCGCTTTGGACCGGATTTGGAAGTCAACCAATTAGCCACGTACTATATCACAATCACAACAAGGCTATAGGTTGATTGTAAATAATTTTATTGTTTTTCTTTTTTCTCTCGGTTGGAGAGTAGGACTCTAGGGTGTAGAGTCGGGTTTTGTCACTCTTGATGGAAGAGTGGGTTGCTTTCTCTGGTTGAGAGAAAGGACTACGGGTTGGACAAGGTTGTTGTCTGAACGCCGTAGGGTATTCTTGTAATCTTTTTCAAGAATAGTGGAAAATCTCAAGTGGGTTGCTTGGGGACTGGATGTAGGTCGGGAGGACCGAACCAGGATACATCGTGTGCACTCTGTGGTTGTATCTCTCTACTTGCATTTCTATTTTCTCGGTTTATAATTTTTACTGTGAAACTTGTCTAGACAGTCGACTGTGTACTCATATAAGTCGACTGGTCAGACTCGTACTACTCTGAAATAATTTGTGTGACTAGTCGACTGTCTCATCCCTAAGTCGACTTAACAGATATTTTAAAATACTATTCTTTTTGTGGTTTCAGTCGACTGGTATATCTCTCAAGTCGACTGAACAGAAGAAATTCTCAATTCCGCATTTTAAATTTTTATAAAACACTATTCACCCCCCTCTAGTGTTTCTTGCATTGCCTACAGGATCCAACACATGCGACTGACAATATATGCACTTTATAAGAGTTAATACAAAATCACTCTATCATATTTTACAAAATTGTTTGCTTTCTCTAATGGTTCTAACAATGTCCACTTGCTCAAACACATTGAGCGAAGAGTTCTTTCCTTTATTCGTTCTTCATCATCTTCATAACGTTAAATGAGATAATGACTAACATATTATAATTCAACTTTGCATACACAGTACAATGAACGAGAAAGAACAAAATGTAACTAATAGAGTCGTATCCTACATTAAGAGATGCTCTCTCCTAAGTTACAAATATTCGTTATACATCTTATACATAAAAAAAAATCTTTTAATTTATTAGAGAAGCAAATATATGATCTCACACAAACTGCAAACAATGGATTTGTCAAAATATCTATACACATAGTATGATAAAATACTTAACAACCTTAAACATGCTAGTTTTCAAAGCGAGAATAACTATGATTTAAAACTCTCAATCATATGATCAAACGCACAAAACATTAACACATTTATCACATGAAAAATACTAAGAAAGATTAGAGTAGATCATATCGACACTTCAAGTTAGAAGTGTTTTCCAAATTCGATGGAGAAGCCTGCATGGTGCAGACTTATTCAACTGTGATGCATATCCATCGTCTCCAACATACACAATTTGTAAGTAACATTAAAGTTCCTACATTTATCGAATTGTTAAAGATTAACCAATTAAACAAATTATTAGCACTATCTAATTCTAGCAACAATTTAATTGGAGATCCGAATTTTATAGTCAACATACAGTTTAACTTATCAAAAATAGATATTTGGTTTTAGCACATAGCCAAAACAACTGTTCAACTTGTATTTAATTAAACGAGTGATTAATACAGTTTTGAACTTAACCACTTAGCATCACAGTAATTCTATAATTCAAAACATAAACTTAAAACGAATATTTTTGAACTTCCAGCATATAGCAAAATATTTAACAAATATTTAATATGAGAAAAGGAAAGAACTTATCTTTCATTTGGATCTAGTCCAGTTCATTCACATTTGAATCTAGTTCAAGCAATATCATCATAGCCTCACTGCTTGCCTCATAACTCCGGCACCAACCATGGCAGTAACATTGTGAAATGCCGAGTACCACCATTTTGCACTCCTCGACGAAGTGATCAGCAACCACTCATCCAACTTCTTCTTCTTCAGCGCTCGTAGTCCATCGACATCTTCGTAAAATCAACAAAATCAAACCTTTGTGAAGACTGGTAAAATATAGAAGAAGAAACAGAGAGTGCTCCTCCTCTTACCTTTCTCTTTCGATCTCACACAGAGATTGAGAAAAGTGGACGAGACGAAGTTGCAGATCAGCAAGGAGGAGGAGAAGTGAGAAGGGGTTGTCAGTGGTCAGTGGCGGCGCCGTCGACGCTAGCGGAGGCGACGCCCAGAGGCGGCGGTGGTCGGATTCCGACGACTGATCTGATCCCTCTCAAATGATCTCACTCAGAGATCGAGGAGAAAAAGGGGGGGTCGCAGAGGGTGCAACGCCTGGCGAGGGGGCAGAGGTCAGATCGCGGCGACGCCAGCGGAGGCGACGCTCATCGACGGAGGTGGTCGGGTTCCGACGACCGAATTCTTCGACGGCTTCAACAGGATCCGACGAGATCCAACAAAGGTCTGTTTTCCCTCTGGATTAATCTCACGAATTAATTAATAATATCCCAAGATTGTTAGTTTTGTGAGAAATTAACAATTGGGAATTAGGGTTTATCTCTAGATCTAAGTTGCTTGAGATATTCACCCTAGGTATCAAGATTGGAATCCCTAGACTGCTGTCATAAGCCAGTATTTATTCCTAAATACTGGTTTAGATATCGGGTTATAAGTCCACAAATCCGCATTCCAATATTCAATCAATTGTACATTCATTACACGTGTTGCTCATATGCACATGCAATATTTATATAGAGAGAATATACTAATATATCCAACATCTATATGGTTCATGACATTGAGGGAACCACAAGGAAACCACTGTAAAGATCTTTAGCAGATTTTAGAGAGATTTTTAGTCTATATTCTGCAGTTATATTCATCAGATTGATTTTCTTCTCTGATTTTCCTTTCATATCTTTTCATTGTTGTTTTTGTTGTTGTTGTTGGTAGTGGGAAAATCAATTGTTCCTGAAAGAGGTTGATGATGATAAGATTGTTGGTGGTGGTTTCATATATTTTCCTATCATATTTTCTGCGGTTATATTCATCAGATTGATATTCTTCTTTGATTTCTATATTCTGCGGTTATATTCATCAGATTAATTTTGATATCGCATGCATATAGCTATATATACAGGTTGACATTTCAACAACTCAAGTAGCGCACCGTGTTGTCATGGTTTTTGGCCTACCATGCTAATGCACACTCAAAAACTTGATATTGGTTGATATTAAATTTAAGAAGGAAGAAATAAAAACATTTTTTCCTTTTTTTCTTTTTTGGTTGTATGCTACTGAAACCTTTGATCAATAACTTAAGATGTTGGCACCACAGGTAATGAATGGGGACAACACGAGCGGGATTGCCGAGATTGAGAATTAGAGGCAATACAATCAATCAAGAGAGCACAAATGAGGGTGATTGCAATATTATTATATATATACCAAATATATTCATTTAAAATGTTTTTTAATAGTATATTCTTTATAACTTAATTATATCTTTTGTAACTTTGATTTACATTTTTTACAAATTTTTAGAAATATATTTTGTAGAATGATATTGTAAAAGAGCACAAAATCAAAACTATAGTTGACTTTATAAATGTAACAAAATTTGTGTTGGAGCTCTAAGTTTTACGTACTTTAACTATTGTTCAGATTTGAGAATTTATAATTGTTTATATAAACACTTTATGAAGCTGACAGCAAAGTTAGATGACTCGTACCAAGTTGTGTGAAACAATGGTTTTGATCCTTGAGCTATTGTGAAAGATCTAATTTGTATTCTGTTATGTATTCATAATATGTTTTCCCCATAAATGGTACCTAGTATCAAAAATGAAAGCAGAGAAGACAGCTTGGGAATATGCAGAGAAGTACAACATGGATATTGTAGTCATCAACCCATCAACATGCTTCGGTCCACTCCTTCAGCCTGGTCTTAGTGCCAGCTCTGTCGTCCTCCAGCAACTGTTACAAGGTTTATAGTAATCTATGTCTGAGTTACATTTATTTCTGGGTATGATCATTATAATATTCGTATAACATTTTAAATTCTTAAAATAAGGGTCGAAGGATACTCAAGAGTATCAATGGCTTGGTTGTGTGCATGTTCGTGCTGTTGTTGATGCTCAAATCTTGCTTCTGGAGACACCCAGTGCTTTTGGAAGGCATTTATGCACAAATGGGATATATCAGTTCAAGGACTTTACCCAAACTGTTGCTAAATTGTGTCCAGATTACAATGTGCATAGGTAATTGGTTACGCAAATTCCTCCCTTTCGTACTGTAGAGTCTCACTTTGCAAAAGTTTACTTCATTAGAGAAACTAATCTGCCATTAGTTAAAGGCATGTAGGTCAATACACCAGAATCTTTTTCTGTTTTCTTCATTATATAGTATGTCATCTTATATATAAGGTGATATGGCAGGCATGAACATTCCTACTTCATTCTGAGTATCATTTAAGATTTATTTGCTTTCAGTAGTAGAAGCTTTGGAAGGAAAGTGATTAGAGACTTTCACTACTGCACTAAAAGCTATTGCAGAGGAATGCGAACTACTACTGAAGATGCTTGACAAAAAGCTGGAAAGGACGCTCTTGCATTCTTGCTGCAAGGACTTGACATCACAAATTTATGCGGAAAATGATCCAGCGGCACTTCTGCTAAAAGTGGTTGCTTTGCTTTATTTGCAGGTGTACAACAAAGCTCTTCAAGCACCTGGGAGAGCCATATCTGCTTTCATTTCAGAAGCTCTTAGACCATGTTGTAGAGCTTGACTTTCTGCATTTCAGTGAAGGTATTCGCAAAGGTAGGAACACATGAGTTTTTTTAAACATTCATTGGCGTTTCTCAGTTCCAGTAGACTATGGGAGCTCTTTTGAAAGGGGGAGGAATGATCCAGTTCACATGAACTTGGATATGAATCAGGTAATAGCAGCTGATTCTACTGGAGTTGTGGAGTATGAGTGCATATCAGTCCATGAGCTATTTTAATTCTTTGTTGGGTTTATGTGCAAATATGCGTGTTGTTTATTTTAAAGAATCTTGAGCTTGCTGCTCCTGAACCTGAAACTGGCTTGGAGGTTGTGCTGCAGCAGCAGTAGAAGGAGGTAGGAGGAGGTGGTGGAGAGGAATTGTAAGAGGGGGTGGAGGTAAATTGTAATTGGGGTATCAAAATCTGCACTTTCCAATCTTTAGACTATGTTTCAATATCTCTACTATTTTAATGGGAGAGTTGGGGTTGTAAACAAATAAACCCTAATTTTGTAACTGAGCAAACCCGTGCAATATACGGCCAAACTAAATCCACCAAACATACTCGTGTGATGCACGTGCAGCCCCTAAAAAAGGGATATTTTAGCAAATGCCCCTATTTAAAATGTGAAAATTAGCATATACCCACACTATTTTTAAAAACTAAGAAATACTCCTATCTCTATCTCTAATATTATAATGGGAGAAGGCCTTAGTGTCATTTGTAAATATTTTGTCAATCTACCAACATGTGCAATACACGTGCATAACTATTATAAAAGAGTTTCTAAGTTCAAATCCAGATTATGTCTAAATTTTTATTTTAAAAAACTATATTTATTAAGACGTGCATCGCACGTGTAAATTACTAATAAATCTGTAATGTCAAAGTTATATTTGTATTCTCAAGGGTCTGAAGAGTTTGTAATGAATTGGGCTTAGAGTTTGTAATGAATTGGGTATTTTTGAGATAGATTGAGACTTTGGTTTTTTTTAAATTTTTTTTTTTTCTATTTCTTAAGCACAATTCATTTAATTTGATGACCAGGGTCGACCCTGGGCCTGTGCAACCTGTGCGGTTGCACAGGGCCCAGTTAAAATGAAGGCCCAATTTATTATTTATTTATTTTTCATTCTTCCCATATGAAAAACTTGCCCCTTTGTAATAAAGGCCCAGTTACAACGAAGACCCAAAATTTTGCTAAAATTTTGCTTTAGCTGAAAAACCTTTTGATCATCTAAAAAAATATCTTCATCTTCCTAGTTCATAAATCATTCGCCTTTTTCCATGATCTTCCCCAAAACTCCACATTTACTCCACAAATGTGAGAAATAAGCAATCTCTATTTTTTTTGTTGATTTTGCATCTGATCATTTTATTCAAAACTTTTGGATATTTTCTTGAAATCGGAAGCTTAGCGATAAAGCGCGTCATCAAAGGACTTTGTAAGTGGCATTTGCTGGAAGAAGGGCGCATGCTCCCGCTATCAATGCCCTCTCTCGGATGGCAATTCAGGTAATTTTGTTCGAACCCTTTTCAAAAGATGAAGATTTGGAGTTGCCCTTTTTCAGAATTTCAAAATTGTTTGTGGTTTTCTTTTTGGCTTTTCCACAAACTGTTTAGGTTCAGAATGCTGGGTTTTTTTTTTTTTTTAAAAATTAATTTTTGAGCTCTTAGTAACTTAATTTGGATAGTGGTTATTTGTAGTATCTTATACAGCTGTATTAGGAAAGTTTTTGTGAGTTCTGTATCGACATGGAACTTCAGAAATTTATGTGTACTCCTTTCATTTTTATATTATTGTGATTTCCAAGGGTATATTGTTTAGGTTGTTATCAATAAACAACATCAGTCACAAAGAAAAAGAGGTAGCTATATTTTGGTATAAAAATCTTGCAAATGTATCAGTCAAAAAAGAAAACGAAAAAAAATCAGACTTCTAACCCATATCTGAAGTACACATAATGTGATTTCCGAGGGCATCTCCTTTCATTTTTATATTAATGTGATTTCTTGGCAAATTAGACTTCTAACCCTACCTACATGTATGCATCTAAACTTCTAAATTTGATGTTTTGTTTTGTTTTTTAAGGTTTTCTCATGAAACTCCTATAAGATTGTGAAATTTTAGAGAGATTGGAGATTTTTGAAGATACCAAGGTTTTGCAACTTGAAAGGTATTTTTAAATGAATTCATATAAAATTTTGATTGATATAGAATGTACGCTACTCATATTTTTTAATTGAATTCGTATAATATATATAAATATATATACATGACATCGAAACCAATCTAACACTAAAAATTAGTATTGGAATATGTAAAGAAGGCCCAATTTTTTTCTTCTGCACAAGGCTCTAAAAATCTTAGGACCGGCCCTGTTGATGACTATTCTTTTTTGGGAACGTGCATCGCACATGCATTATACTAGTGACAAATAACACTAAGGCCTCTTCCATTATAATATTACTAGTATTATACACGTGCGTTGTACGTGGGGAAAATGGGAAGGAGAATGAAAAGGACAAAAAAAAAAATCTACCAACACGTGCGTTGCATGACAAACATTTACAAACGACACTAAGGCCTTCTCCCATTATAATATTAGAGATTACAGATTAGAGATATAGATATATAATTTTTATTTTTATGCTCACCAATGCCTTAACAATCAAATTATCCTTGAAAAACAAAACCGCTGAAATCCAATGAATTCATACGTCCGGATCGGGTTTACCTTTGATCCAATAACCCTATAACAACCCCCTACCCAAACCCACTTTCCCAACTAAAACCCCGAACCCCACTTCAACCCCCCAAACCTGTCCCCATTTTCTTCCACCTTCAAAATCCCTCCAACATCCTCCCTCAAACTTCCAATGGCGGCCACCGCCGCCACAGTTGCCGCATCCGCTCCTCGCTCCGTCGCTGGAATCGAGGTTCCCGCTGTCGGCTCCGACAAGATTAACTGGATCCAACTCACCGTCTCCTCCACCCTCCATCCTCCTCCAACTTCCCCTTCTTCCGACCACGTGACGCCGCCAACCCTCTCACGTGACGCCGCTGGCTGCCAAGTCATCGACGGCGATCCGCCGGCGTATCTTTTCTGGTAGGTTTACTCAAACCCTACTTCGATGAATGGAGCTGATGGTTCACTTACATTTGCTGCACGTGGTATGCACGTGTATTCACTGTCATCCCCAAGTTGGAAACATATTGAGGAGTAAATTGATCACTATGTGTATTCGTTGTCGATAGGAAGGATGGTGGTTCACTTTGTTGTTGTTATTCCTGTTGCTTGAATACTAGTATATCCTCTCCGCAAAATTGCACGAACCAAGATAAGTATGAAGTGATACTAAAACGGTTCGAATAGTTCAAGTACAACTGATAAAATTGTTGTTGTTATTACCAAGGTTTTAAAACTCCCCCTAGGTGGCCGCCTAGGCGCTTGGCCATCCCCAACCGACTCGCCTAGAGTATGGGCCTTTTAAAAAATCGGTTTGGCTGCCTAGACGGGTTTGGGGCGGGTTTTTGTGTGTTAAGTGAACCGGTTCACTTAAATCTCCACATTATCAAAACCCTTGACCCCCGTGCTTCTCTCTCTTCCCAAAATCCCAAATTCCTAGATCAGAAATCCCCCACTAGAAAGTACAGATACTCTCCCGGATGTGTATCTCTCTAGGGGATGCGTATTGTCCATTATCGAGATTCCAATGAAATACGCATTCCGGGGAGAATATCCGTGCTTCATAGTGGGGGATTTCTGATTTAGGGATTTGGTTTTTTTGGAGAGAGAGAGAGAGAGAGAGACGGGAATTGGGAGTTTTGAGAATGTGGGGATTTAAGTGAATCGATTCACATAACACAAAAAAAAGCCCAGTCCCGCCTAGGCAGCCAAATCAATTTTTTAAAAGGCTCAGGCCCTAGGCCAGTCGGCTGGGGAGGACCTAGCATCTAGAACACCGAAGCAGTACCTCATTGTAGCTAAGTAGCTAAGTTACTTCTTCAAGCGATAGCATAGGAATCACTCAAGTTGGACGTACTTATTAAGTCAGAGGTTTCCAAGAAGAACCAACAACCCCAGAGCAAAGCTGTAAGCTTTAGATCACCGACTTTAGATCACTCAATATTTGCGTATAATATGTTTGCTCCAGTGATAACCTTCTGATGCACCCCAAAAAATAAATGCCATATTCTAAATGACTTCTTCCAAAAATATAATAAAAGAATGGAGCAAGCTACATATGATGTACATTAAAAGTTAAAAAATTATCCGGTAGGTAAGAGTAGAGTCCCACAATCAATTAAGAATGTGGGTAGGGTAATTTTGAAGTTTCACAACAACTTGAGGGAATAGGATAGGATAAGTATCTTATAGACTATAGCAGTGAGGTTCTACTAAAGAGAGTTTACATATCTGTGCTCTCCTAATGAAAAATTGGGTTTAGTCTTTTCCTTAAGAGATTAATAATGTCATTTGAAATAGATGACTAAACAGATGCATGTGTATAGAAAAATAATTGATCGTTAAAATTGAAAAATATAACAATCCACATAGCCAAATGCTATTCTATGTTCAAAGCCAAATCTCTTCTTTGCGGAATAACTTCAACCTCTTAATAGATCTGGTCTAACATTAGCTGTTGCTTTTGGTTTGCCAGAGAGAATGAGGTTGGTTCCAGGAGAGGTAAGAATAATTTAGTCACCAACGACAAATAGAAATTTATCAAGTTAATTCACCTTTGAACAAAGTTAGTAGTGCAACAATGACTGTACTATTTTGGCATAATAAAAGCTTCACTTCAGATTGCCTTTACTAATGTAAATTAGTATGAATTATAATACAATCAACATCTTTGTTCCTCTTTAGGTCATTATCTTACAAAATCAGACTTGATTTTTGGTAAAATTATTGTCCAGATTAATATACCGAATCTGATTAACTTCAAGCCAAATTTGTAAAGATTAGGTGTGAATGTTCACAACGAAATTTGCTGATTTATTTTTCAATTTTTATCCATGAGTAGATGTCTCCTAATTAGGAGCTGAAGAAACACTACTGCCCCAACACAAACAATTTAAATGTAGTGAAAAATAAGACATTTGTATAAGTATAGCAAGACCCAAATTTTAATTAGTAATGAGAACAAAGTGAAAGGAAGGGTTTCATAATCATTCTTCAAATAATAGTTGAGATGCGACTAAAACTTATTTTTCACCATAGCATAAAGCCATAAAAAGACATGATTCACGGTTTAGAGAATTAAGAGCATGATACATGGTCAATATTTATAGAGTTAAAATGTTGCACATGATACTTAAAATAAAAAGAGCAACCAAAAAGCTAACTTTGAGATCTGCAAAGATTTCCAAATGTGTACCTAATATAGTTTAAATGATGATTTCCTTTGTGTATTCCTTTGGAATTGCATATACCTTCTCCTGTATTTATGCTTATACATACATAAAATATGAAAACCGTACCAAAATAGGACCTTGATCCTTTTCATATTCCTACGTAGATCCATTTTATTCATGATATTAATAGGAATAACCACAAACATCTAAGGATAACCAAACTTTTGAAATATTTCCTATGTTTAAGAAATATATATATTTGACATACCAGTACTTCTAGGTCAACATGCCAAATTTTTGTATGTATTTAATTTATCTTGATTTCCACCCTTGGGCCCATGAATTGCATAATTGTATGCCCCAAATTGACTCCTATATCAGGCAGCCTCTACTTTCTTCTGTATACATTCATTTCTTATAGGTCTTTTAGCGTGTTTCCGTTTTTCAGTTTCCACTCATCGATTTTAACATTCTCATTTCGGCTACACCCTGAAGCATGGGAATCATGTTACGAAGGAACCTAAATCCTAAATCATGTGGTGAGGCAGAAAAATATTTTGTTAACAGTTAACATGTATATGTTAATGGCTTAATGCTGTGATTATGGAACGATACAATACTCTATTCCATTTGATCATAACTACCAATAACGAAGTATAAGTTATGTTCTTGACATCCCCTTAGTAATTAAGGGCACCTGATATATGTTCACCTCGATGTTCATTACTATTGCATTTAAGTTTACTCGCATAGTTGCATGTTGAACCATATGTATGCATGTATTAGGTGTACATGTATTCTGTTATATATATATATATATATATATATATATATATATATATATATATATATATATATATATATATATATACTTTTTATTTTTTCAATTGACTTTTTCCCTCCATCTTCTCATTATGCATCAAAGTTCAAACTGCACTCTGTGGCAGTTAACTTGCATTATGTGTTTTCTGTATACATTTGACCTCACGTAGGGTTTTGAGATAATATTACCTTTTTTTTTGGAGTGTTTCTTTTATTTTTGAAATATTTTATTTCGAATTTAATGTCTCAACTCTTCCCAGGAGAATTCACCAGAACACCCCAAATGTTCTTGAGTTGGTTGAAGTCTTTGCTTGTAAAGAACATCCTGATAGCGGGCTGCATCTTGTGTTCCCGGATGAACTTAGTCCATTTGCATTTTTGTGCAAAAATGAGGTTTGTTAGTGTCTTGAACTCATATTTTGTCTGCTGCTTTCTAATATCACCAAAAGAACATCTGTTTCTTATCTTGCAGCACTAAGTTTATATTTTTCTTGCAGTTTCAGAGTGCATCAGGAGACATGTACTTGCTTTATGCATTAACAGTTTCAGGAATTGCATATCTTCTTAATATCCGAACACCATTTTCTTATATTTCTGGTTCAAACTTCCCATCCAATCATCTGCAAGAAATCAATGTGCAACCTCATACACAAAATGGAAAGATAACATCTGTAGCAGCAACAGCAGGGTGTCTACTTACTGGACGCCTGGATGGTTCGATTGGCTGTTACCAACTTGGGAAAATTGATCCAAAAGCTCCAGGTTTACTTCTATTTCCAAAATTAATTTTCATAGTCCACTTTTCCTGAATTGTGGTCTGATCCTCATAAATGGACCTTTTATTGACGGTTTTGTCTAGTGATGACCATGCATTCATTCTTATATGTGCTCATCAATTTTAAAATATTGAATTCTATATACTTTTGGCATAATGTAACTTGTGATGTAATTTTCTTTTTGTATTGCTTAGGTTTCTTGATTGAGCTTCGTGATGATGGGGGTATAGGTCGCTTGTGGAACCTAATGTCGAGGTACTTCTAGCATAGGTTTAACAATACATTTGTGAAAGTGATCCCCCCCCCCCCCCCCCAAAACTCACAACAAAATTAACACTTCTGTACGAAAGCACCGATTTATATATGCCACTTGTAATCTTTATTCTTATTGTGTAATTTTGCATATACAACCCGATTTCACATCCATGAGCAGCTGAGCACATTGTGTATTCACAATGGCATTCTGCATCCATATGCATTTTCTTCTGCTAAATAATATAAATCCTCGACCTTCACCACAACTTTGGAGTTTTGGGTGCAGTGGCATGAAAGTTGACTTTGTTTGGACCCTAGTCTGAATTCCCCATGACACATTTTGAACACGGATTATAGTAAAATTAATGCAGCTTTGCATGGGCACAGACCAATCATTGACCCAAAGAAAGGATGCTCAACCTGCGGGGTCTGTTGGACTTTAAATATAAATCCTAGGCCATCATCACAACTTCATAATTTTGGTTTAGTGGCATGGGCATCTCATGCTTTCCCATCACCTCAATTCACTAAAGTAGAGTCTACCTTAACTCCTATATTTATATGTGTAGTTTTTAGGTAGTATTTGCCCCTAATTTATAATACCTCCAACCATTATTGTATAATAATCATATTCTTACGGATAACATGAAAGACTCCAATATTGACTGTTATTATAATGTCGGTCTAATTCATTATGATAATGGATGGTAAATATATTTAGCACTTATTCTAAATTCTATATCCTCAGGAATTAATTTTGTTATTTTTTCTTTAATAAAGTTCTTCATTTTGACGTGTATTTATTTTTTTTGCTTAATATTTTTCAGAATTTATTTTCTTGTGAGGGCTTCTTTCATGTATTACACAGGGGAAAGAATGTTGGAGCTGTAGAAGATTTGGTGATATCTGAAATATATCAAAGAAAATGTTTGTTTACACTTTACTCAGATGGAAGCTTGCGTATATGGGATCTTGTTAGCCATGCAAGAATTTTCAGCCACAACATTGGTTCACGTGCACCAACAAGTATATTTTTCATGACCTTTTTTGTGTCCGCATTAATTTATATTGCAAACACATCTGTTAAATAAAAATGTTTATATGGTAAAATTGTTTTTGGAGGCTAAAATTGCGGACAATCCTACTTAGTTTAAACCTAAATATAATACACTTAAAAAAATGAAATTTATAATTTAATACCTTTACTCGTGTCTGAAAGGACAACATTCCAGCACGGAAATGGTTCTGCAAAACCTGACTTTTTGCTATTATATGATTATTGTGTAAAATGATTTAAGTTTTCTGTTTGGAGAAACAACTGGATGGTTAATTATTCTCCGTACTTGTCATTGTTATTGGTAAATTTTATTGTTAATTAGTAATGGAAAATGCAGTCATAAATGTTTAGGGAGTTCAACCCTGTGCATAGATTTTTGTTATTAACCAGCTTCTGTACTAAATATATTTGAACCAATAATAAGAGATTCAGTCTGCTATGTTCGGCACAACATTTTGCAATAAAAATATACTTTTCTATTTGTTTTATGATCAGCGTCAGGTGATATTTCCAATGCAAAGGGACCGACTTCTCAAAATATTCTTCTCCAAAAGAAAACTTGTTTTAATTTTTCGTGGTAGCAGTGGCTTAGACAGTTTGAAGATGAAGGAAATTCCGAATGAGTATATTTAGTTGTCTTTCCTAGAAAAAAATTATTTCTGTTCATTTAATCAGTTTTCCTCTTTAAAATTTCAGGTACTGCTCCACCGAGGTTATGTGTTGGAGGAGCTAACTATGAGACGAACATTATCTCACTTGCAGTATCGCATGGGAGTTCTTCAGTATGTTAACACAAATTTCGAAAACATATACCTAAATCATGTGCTGCATGTCGTTATATTTTTCTGTGGATTTATTTTTTTGATCTAATTTATTTTTGTAAATTGTGATCTTTATTGCAGTCTGCTTGGGTTTCCTTAAAATTTGATTTAAACTGTAGTTCTCAAATTTGAACTGGATTCACTGTTTTACATACTCCCATTGGTGGAACTTGTGGGCGATTGACTTCTGATATTGGGATGGCCTGACAAAATAGTTCTAATAAGTATTAATTAAATGATGGAAACCAATCATGCATGTTCATATTTTTTGTGTATCTCACCAGAAAAAAGGGAAATCACTCGGAAGGCATTTATTGACTTCGACAGTAAGTAGATACTAAATGATAATCAAGTCCGAACTTAGCAAGTATATACACTAGTTAATACTGTTGGAAATCGATTCCATCATATTGTACTCATCAAGACGTACAAAATGATGTACTCATATGTCTAAAACCGATTTCAAATGAATGAAAAATTCACCTCCAAAGTTAGCTTGTTGAAATGAAGAATTGAACTTTTGCTTGATATGTGACATCTAAACTTAGTCCCATATCGGTAAGGAGCAAAAAGCAAATGAAGTTATAAGTTAAAAACTGAGCCAAAGGGTTGTGCCCTTAGGGGTACGAATATTTTCTCCGGAGGGAGAACACACCCAACTTGGGCGTCGGTGTGGAACACACGCGCGCGCCCGGCCGGATCGGACCGGACCGGACCCGGGCTTGGGCTTGGGCTTGGGCTTGGGCTTTCAGTAAACTTATTTTTTTTGCAGAAATTTAGCTCTGTTTTGAGCTGGATACGGGCAGTTGCAACAGTTTTTGTCTGAACAGTTGCAACAACTGTTACAACAACTGTTGCTGCAACTGCCGTCAGTTCTGATCTGATACGGGCAGTTGCAACTGTCGTGACAGTTTTGTCTGAACAGTTGCAACAACTGCCACGGGATTAGGCCTATAAATAGGACAAGATTCTGATCAAATCCTCGTCCCATTCATAAGTTCCCTATCTCCTGTATCAACATAGCATATCACAAACGTTGTCATCATATCCGATCTCGCCCGAGCCTCCATTATTCTAGTGTAAGTTAATGGAGTTCTGACTGTTGTATCTTGGGAGACGACTGCTGTTAAACCTGTTTACACCATTGCAGTGGCAGAAATAAACGTCTTAAGGACATTGCTTCGACAAGCCTCTGTATTTTTCTTTCTTCACCATACTCAAGGTCGGAATTGAAGATAACATATCTTCTTTCTGTGCTTTGTGTACAGTGATATACACTGTTTGCGAAACAGTCCCTTTAATTCACAATTATCAAGGTTCGAATGGAAGATTCAGTATCTTCCTTTTCTTCTTTGTTGATAGTGAGTTATACTGTTTGCGTAGCAGTATTAGTATAATTAAATTTGAGTAGAAATTTAATTTGTTGTATTTTTATATTAAAAATTAATTTGTCTACATAAGTTGTAACAACTTAAGACGTTTAATTTTTTATTTTTATTTTTCTTTTGTAGACAACAATATGAATACCAAACCAGAACCCCCAAAAATGGTTAATAGTATGCACAACAAGCCCGAGAATTTCAAAGGGGCTGACTTCAAGACTTGGCAGAGTAAACTGCTCTTCTATCTCACAACTCTCGGGTTGGATAGGTTCCTCGAGGAGGAAGAACCTAAGCCCGCTGAGGGGCAGACTCCAGAAACTCACAAGGAGACATTTGCAGCAGTGGATGCGTGGAGGCATTCGGACTTTCTTTGCCGGAACTACATCCTTAACTGTTTGGATGAAGTTCTGTACAAGATATATTGTCCAATCACTACTGCAAAAACCTTGTGGACCGCTCTGGCCTACAAATACAAGACTGAGAATGCCAGCTTGAAGAAATTTATCGTGGATAAATTTATGGACTACAAAATGGTGGACTCTAAGTCCGTCACTGTCCAGATGCAGGAGCTTCAAATCATTATTCACGAGATGGAAGCCGAATGCCATAAGGTTGGCGAATCCTTTCTAGTGGAAGCAATCATTGGGAAGTTGCCACCATCATGGAAAGACTTCAGGTATTACCTCAAGCACAAAAGAAGGAAATATCCTTAGAAGATCTTGTTGTTAGGTTGAAGATTGAAGCAGTCAACTGAGGTACAATAAGATTCAAAAGCGAGGAGGCTAAAGTACATGTTGTGGAAAGTTCCAATAAGCGGAAAGGCAACTTCAACAACAAGAAACATTTCCAGAAGAGGAAAGTGTCAGATCAAGGGTTCAAAGACAAGAAGCCCAACAAGAAGTTCAATGGAAATTGTTGGATTTGTGGGAAGCCTGGTCACTCTGCCAGATACTGCCGCTTCAAGAAATCTGGCGGCACTTCAGAAGCAAATGTCACTGAGAACATGATTGCAAGCATCGATGACCTGAACTTGTCTGCTGTTGTTTCTGAATGTAACCTTGTCCAACATCCCGGGCAATGGTGGGTGGACACAGGTGCTACTCGGCACATATGTTTTGATACTGTTCTCGACTTGTCAGAAACTGGACCACGAAGAAAAACTCTATATGGGCAACTCTGCTGTGTCGATGGTCGAAGGCTGTGGACAAGTCATCCTGAAGTTCACATCTGGAAAGAACGTCACGCTGAACCACGTGCTTCATGTGGCAGACATCCGCAAGAACCTTATCTCTGGATCCGTGCTCTCCAAGAAAGGCTTCAAGATTGTAATTGAGTCAGACAAGTTGGTGCTGACCAAGGCTGGGATTTATGTTGGGAGGGGATATCTGTGTGATGGATTATTCAAAGCAAATGTAGCCGTAATTGGCAATAACCCAATGTACTCTAAATCTATGATTAATAAAAATTCAGTTTCTTATTTGCTTGAGTCTGAAACAATTTTATGGCATGATAGATTAGGGCACATAAATTTTCGAAAGATGAAAAAACTTGCAAATTTAGGTTTGATTCCAAACTTTAAATTTGACAAAACTCACAAGTGTGAGATTTGTGTGGAAGGAAAAATGGTCAAGAAACCATTCAACACAGTAGACAGGAGTACTGAGCCGTTATGCTTAATCCATACTGATCTGTGATTTTAAATCCTTACCCACGAGAGGTGGAAAAAAGTATTTTATCACATTTATCGATGATTGCACCCGATATTGCTATGTCTATTTACTAAATAGTAAAGACGAAGCAATTGCAGCATTCACAAAATACAAGGCTGAAGTAGAGAATCAGCTTAACAAAAAGATCAAAATACTGAAGTCTGATAGAGGTGGAGAATATGAGTCTCCATTTGCACAACTGTGTGAAGAGTGTGGAATTATCCACCAAACAACTGTCCCATACTCACCTCAGCAAAATGGAATTGCTGAAAGAAAGAACAGAACGTTAAAAGATATGATTAATGTCTTGCTTATAACTTCTGGACTACCTACCAACTTGTGGGGGGGAGCTTTATATATGTCAAATCACATATTAAATAGAGTTCCACATAAGAAAGCTGATTCCATTCCATATGAATTATGGAAAGGACATATGCCTAATTACAAATACCTCAAAGTGAGGGGGTGTTTAGCTAAGGTCTCGGTTCCTCTTCCTAAGAGAACCAAACTTGGACAAAAAAGGTAGATTGCTATTTTCTAGGCCATGCCGAAAATAGTAGTGCATACAGATTCTTAGTTTTCAAGTCTGAAGTACGTGACATCAGTGTAAACACTATCATTGAGTCAAGAGATGCCATATTTTTTGAAGATGTGTTTCCACACAAAAGAAATAATGGAAACCCTGATCTCAAAAGAACAAGTGAAGTGTTAACTGAGAAACAGGATGAAACTCATCGTGACAATGGTGAATCTGAACCAAGAAGAAGTGTAAGACCTAAAACCTCTAAGTCTTTCGGTCCAGATTATCTAACATACATGTTAGAGGCTGAACCTCAGACTTATAAAGAGGCAGTCTCATCCTCAGAGTCTCCCTGTTGGAAAGAAGCTATCAATAGTGATATTGAATCAATTCTAAGTAATCACACCTGGAAATTGGTTGACCTTCCACCAGGTCATAAACCAATTGGATGTAAATGGATCTTCAAATGGAAGATGAAACCAGATGGTTCCATTGACAAATACAAAGCTAGATTAGTAGCTAAAGGGTATCGCCAGAAGGAGGGCTTAGACTTCTTTGATACTTATTCACCGGTTACACGGATAACCTCTATAAGAATGCTGATAGCAATAGCTTCTATCTATAATCTTGAAATTCATCAAATGGATGTCAAAACGGCATTTTTAAATGGGGATCTCGAAGAAGAGATCTACATGGAGCAACCGGAAGGGTTTGTCTCAAAGGGAGCTGAAAATAAAGTAGGTAAACTTGTTAAATCCCTATATAGACTTAAACAAGCTCTGAAACAATGGCATGAAAAGTTCGACAATGTCATGATGAAAAATGGTTTTCGAATTAATGAATGTGATAAATGTGTTTATTACAAACAAATGGGACAATCTTGCGTGATTGTTTGCCTATATGTGGATAATATGCTAATCGTTGGTCCTAACCTGGAAGTCATCAAGACTGTAAAGAAAATGCTAATCAACCACTTTGACATGAAAGACTTAGGTGTGGCAGATGTTATTTTGGGTATCAAAATAATAAGAACACCTAGTGGAATTGAATTATCTCAATCACATTATGTGGAAAAAGTGCTTGACAGATTCAAGGAACATGGGATTAAAGGAGTATCAAACCCTTATTCACCATCTATAGTTTTGCACAAAAATACTGGTGAAAGTATAATGCAACTGGAGTATTCTCGTGTAATAGGCAGTTTAATGTATATCATGAACTGCACGAGACCAGACATTGCTTATGCAGTGAGTAAACTAAGCAGATACACCATTAACCCAGGAAAAGGTCACTGGACATCATTACTAAGAGTACTTGGGTATTTAAAGAATACTACAAACTTTTCACTGCATTATGGTAGATATCCTGCCGTTCTTGAAGGATACAGTGATGCAAATTGGATATCTGATTCAGAAGAATCAAAATCCACAAGTGGTTATATCTTTACCCTAGCAGGAGCTGCTGTGTCATGGAAATCTTCCAAACAAATGTGTATTGCACGATCCACAATGGAATCCGAGTTCATTGCTTTAGATAAAGCAGGTGAAGAAGCAGAATGGCTTCGGCACTTTTTAGAAGATATTCCTTTTTGGCCTAAACCAATGACGGCCATTTGTATTCATTGCGATAATCAAGCAGCGCTAAGTAGAGCGCACAATTCTGTATATAATGGCAAATCACGACATATTCGTAGACGCCATAATACTGTTCGACAGTTACTCTCCAATGGAATTATTTCCATTGACTTTGTGAGGTCACAGGATAACTTAGCGGATCCATTTACTAAGGGATTATCCAGAGAGAAAATTAACTGTGCATCGAGGGGAATGGGGTTAAAAGCCTAAAACAATACGAGTTACCTTATACGGAAACCTAACCTGGCGACTGGAGATCCCACGGACCAGGTTCAATAGGACAACCAGTTATGAGTAACTTAAAAAGTAATGCATTTGGACTCAGGTCCATCTCATTCCTAGGGTGCGAAATAAATGCATGCCTACATAAGTATCAAAAGGATAAGCTATGCTTTTAATGACGTCCATATCTTGAAAATCACAAGTGGAGTATTGTAGGGTACTCTTTATGGATGCGGTCACCTATGCAAGTGTGAGTTGGGTCGGCTCTATGAGAACTTTGAAAGGCTGGAGTTCTCTAAAAACACTCGCAGAACTGAGATTTGTTCAGGACCAAAATGAACACAACCGAGAGATTGGATGTGAAGAACACAATGTTGTGTAGAGTTTATTGCTTGGGTATACACTAACGGCTGACGGTTCAAGATGAAATATTTCACCGATTAGCCAAGTATGTCCGATAAACTTTAACTAGGGAAGGTTCAAAGTGAAATATCTACCTATCCACGATGCGACACTGTTTCAAATTGTACACTGTGATATGCACCTGTTGTAAGGTGAGAGACGAAAATTTTCATTCATGTGGGGGATTGTTGGAAATCGATTCCATCATATTGTACTCATCAAGACGTACAAAATGATGTACTCATATGTCCAAAACCGATTTCAAATGAATGACATATTCTCCTCCAAAGTTAGCTTGTTGAAATGAAGAATTGAACTTTTGCTTGATATGTGACATCTAAACTTAGTCCCATATCGGTAAGGAGCAAAAAGCAAATGAAGTTATAAGTTAAAGACTGAGCCAAAGGGTTGTGCCCTTAGGGGTACGAATATTTTCTCCGGAGGGAGAACACACCCAACTTGGGCGGGCCGGACCGGACCGGACCGGACCGGGCCCGGGCCTGGGCTTTCAGTAAACTTATTTTTTTTGCAGAAATTCAGCTCTGTTTTGAGCTGGATACGGGCAGTTGCAACAGTTTTTGTCTGAACAGTTGCAACAACTGTTACAACAACTGTTGCAGCAACTGCCGTCAGTTCTGATCTGATACGGGCAGTTGCAACTGTCGTGACAGTTTTGTCTGAACAGTTGCAACAACTGCCACGGGATTAGGCCTATAAATAGGACAGGATTCTGATCAAACCCTTGTCCCATTCATAAGTTCCCTATCTCCTGTATCAACATAGCATATCACAAACGCTGTCATCATATCCGATCTCGCCCGAGCCTCCATTATTCTAGTGTAAGTTAATGGAGTTCTGACTGTTGTATCTTGGGAGACGACTGCCGTTAAACCTGTTTACACCATTGCAGTGGCAGAAATAAACGTCTTAAGGACATTGCTTCGACAAGCCTCAGTCTGTATTTTTCTTTCTTCACCATACTCAAGGTCGGAATTGAAGATAACATATCTTCTTTCTGTGCTTTGTGTACAGTGATATACACTGTTTGCGAAACAGTCCCTTTAATTCACAATTATCAAGGTTCGAATTGAAGATTCAGTATCTTCCTTTTCTTCTTTGTTGATAGTGAGTTATACTGTTTGCGTAACAGTATTAGTATAATTAAATTTGAGTAGAAATTTAATTTGTTGTATTTTTATATTAAAAATTAATTTGTCTACATAAGTTGTAACAAATACTTCAATAATCAACATATGCAGTTGCGAATCACTTCAGTAATGCGTATATATATTACTAGTAATATATATAGTTCTTAACAAATACTATAATGACCGGATAAGAGGAGAGAGCTTTTATAAGACCTTCATGACATCAATGCAGAGATCTTTGTCGCACTTTGAGGACAAGCAGAAGAGTTTTGGAGCTTGGATTTTGAGCTTCTGAGTGAATTTAATAAGATTGGTCTAGAAATCCAAAACGAGCATTTGCTTGAAAGAGATTGATGATTCTAGATGCCTAGAACTGTATATGCTTCAAGTTGTAGCTATGACATAGTGGAAGTCCTTATAATTCTCATTTATGTTTTATGATGTTGGCTTATGAATATCCATTATGTAGAAAATTTACATAAATGTATTTTATCATTGCACTTATATGGTTTGGTCCAAATCTGGCTCATGCTAAGTGGCATTGTACAGTTCTGAATAGTTTAGTTATCAAAATTGGGATACGTCGGCCCAAACCCGCCTTTAGCCAGATGTGGCATCTTTGGCATGGATCTGGTTGGGGCCAATTGCCAGCCCTAATAACATGTTAGACTCAACTATCTGTGGATATGTTTCTCAGATTTTATTCCTATATTAAGCCTTGTGTTGACGGTAGTTGCTAGATGCTTAGATCCATTTAGAATATTCCCCGTAATGATGACGATTGATATGTTGCTCCCTTTTACACCATATTTAATGCTTTTTTAATTATAACATTTTTAAAAGCGATGTATATCACAAATTTCTGCTTGTCCTGTACAACTCTTGTTAAGAATCCATACAAGACTTTTTCTTTTCGTCTCCCTGTAATCATATATCAGAATGTATCAGTTTACTGTTTGCAAAGTTTGTTTGTTTTTTAAATATTTTGTTTAAAGATCTGTATGTGAAACTTCATTGTTTTCAAGATATTTATCACTGTCACCAATATTCAACAGCAGCCCTCCTTTATCTGATAGTTCTTGCTGAAGGAATAGAGATGGATAACCCCTTACCTCTCCTGAGGAGATCCTGGAGATGTTCTCATTTTCTGCATCCTTAGGTCTTGAATATGTGAATTCATGTCATGTGTGCCAAGCCCCACAAAATTTTATCCTGTAACCAGCAAAACACATTTTCCTCTGATGATGATTGTTTGATTGCACTGCAATTTCTTTACAGTCTCTATTTGATATGTTTCTGCTTTCCATATGTACTGTTGTATTCTTATGACCTCTTTACACATTGTAGGAGTCAGATATGGAGACAATTACTGTATATAACTTTGGATTTAGTGTCGGAGACAAGATTGTTTTATCATCGCAACCCTCAGTCCAGAGTATTCCTTTGGACCAGGTAAATGTACATTTGTTACTGGAGATGCACACCCCCCCCCCCCCCCCCCCCCCCCCCCCCCCCCCCCCCCCCCCCCCCCCAAACACACACACACACCGCGCTGCTGATTTTATTTTTGAACTTTTATGTTTCTGTTTAACTGCTTTCTTCGGAAACCAAAAGACGGTGTGGTGGTGGTTTGAGATGGTCAACTGCATTGCTTCCCAGACTAGTGATTATGAGTTTGTTTATACAATTCATATCCACTCATATCGATGGATGCTTACTGGGGGGAACTTAGAGGATTTTGTAGAGTTCAAATATCACTTTACTGCCTATATTATTTACATTTAATTATAAGATGCTTTGTATGACTTTTTTGCTAGAGTTCAAATATCACTTTTTTGTCCTTGGTTCTATAAAAAGGCTTTCTTGTTTTACCATGTTGTACATCCGCCGACAACACTGGTTTCGTATCTTCTCAGCTGTGCAATATTTTAACTGAAGCTGTCTGGTAAAGTTTTCATTATTTATTTTTGCCTTTTCCCGACCAATTTAAGCATGTCAGGATACTTGCTGGACATGCTTTTCCCATGCCTAACATTTCTTTTTTATCTTCTGTTAACATCACCTACGCTGCAAATGCCTTGTTTTTTGGGAGGTACTGCCTCAAGCTTTGTTTCGTCAACTTGCCTTCTTCAACAAGCACTTTTAGATGGCTGATCTTACTTTGTACTTCCATTTATGAATTCTCTCTATAAAACTTACGATTTTTGTTGGAAGACAATCGGCCTTTCCAGTTTTGAACTTTTATTAGTATTCTTTTAAAAATCACTCTCTTTTGCGCTCCTTTTCACCAATTGCTCTCTTTTGCTCCTTTTTTGCATGTATATATATATATATATATATATATATATATATATATATATATATATATAGGGTAAAAGGGATATGAGCAACTTGCTCATTTAGTAAATGAGCAATTGGTTATATGACATGCATGGGATACATTGGACAACTAACCCTTTGAAGGCTTTTCCAATCACATGTATGCCACATCATCAATTGCTTATTTACTAAATGTGCAAGTTGCTCATACCCCTTTTTCCCCATATATATACATACTAGGTTTGCCCGTTGACACGTGCCTACGGCACGTCTTCGGAACGATGCAGCTTGTTTGATGATATAAAATAGTTTTGAAGGTCCAGCAAATTAATTGAAGTAGCAAACATAGAGCAAAAAACATATTATATGATTTTTTGGATTTTTTTTGAATTATTTTAAAAGTTTTTAAAATTTTAATTTTTTTAGTTTTTAATTTTTTCAAGTTTTTAAAATTTTTATTTTTTTAAAATTTTTTGAATAGAATAGGGAGGGAAAGAGAGAGAGGAAAAAAAAATATGGGAGTTGTTTTGGGTGGGAGATTTGAATTTGAGTTTTGGGGGAAACTTTTGGAGGGAAAATATGTTTTGTAAGGTTAGATCTGGACCTTTAATTTTTGAGGGGATTGAAGGAGAGCCACTTGATAGCTTTCTTTGTGTTTTATTATATATATATATATATATATATATATATATATATATATATATATATATATATATATATATATATATATTTTCAGTCCTTATGTGGTTGTGGTGATGGTAAATAAATTTAGTGAGCACAGAGGTATTTCCTGACTCCACCTTGCTCCATTCTGAAGCAAGGATTTAATGGTTTCAAACAATTGTTCCTAGCTATATTTGAGGCTCTTAAATTTATTAAATTCTGCTAACTTACTGTTTTGCTGCTCGATTTGTTTTGCAACTATGACATTTTTGTTTTCTTTCAGGGAAAGCTTATTGACATGAAAATCAGCTCTAGCAAGCTTTGGATACTTAAAGAAGATGATGAGTCAATGTTATATGATCTTTCTGTATCTGATTATGAAATGTAAGCATACTTGTAGCAATGCATTTATTTTGGATTTCACAGTTATTTCATACTTGTATTGTTCTCTTTTATATGTAATGCAAGTAGATAACTTAATATTTCCAAGGTCTTTAGTATTGCCATTTCATATGATTCGATCATGTTTATGCATATGTAGATAACATCAAAGAAGCATTGACTTCTCACAAAATATTACTTTCTTTCTGAAGCGTGGACACAGATATTAGCACAAATACGAGCTGACTCATAAAAGTTTTTAGTATATTAGATTAAACTTTTGTCCTCCACGCTTTGATGCAACACTTTTTCCAAATCAAAATGTTTGTGCTTTATTTTACCTACAGTTTGTGTATGCCAGCCTATGCCATGCGCATTTGGAGTGTTTTATGTTTCATATGCAATAAATATTACATTTGAGATGATCTTGTATTTAACTAGTAAATCTTGTCCATGGAAGGAAGCCAAAATCTTGTTAAACTCATTATTAATATGGGTTAAGGACATAAAGGAACCCAAAGTTTGTATTAATTCCCTACACACACCTTAAGTATAAATCCCCAATAGTACCCATTTTTTTTTTTACAATTGGACCTAAAGGCCCCCACCGTCCACTTCTCCGTTAAGTTAGTGGAATATTCCAAAAATATTCCTCTTAATGGGTATGAACTCGTTAAGAAGCATGTTAAATTACAAAAAATGCCCCTTAACTATCCAAAACCAAACCCATTAACCCTATCCAAACCCGAAAATCCATCTTCTTCTTTTCATCCTCTTCATATTCTTCTTCTCCACCTGTGATCTCTCTTCATCTTCTTCTTCTCTACCCGTAATCCCTATCACCACCACCGACCACCACCACCATCTCCGTCATCATCTCCGTCAACCACCACCATCACCACCACCGTCAACCACCACCACCACCACCACCACCACCACCACCATCATCATCTCCGTCAACCACCACCACCACCATCACCATCACCATCACCATCACCATCACCACCACCACCATCACCATCACCGACCACCATCTCCACCATCATCTCCACCACTATCTCCAACCACCGAAACCCATCACCATCACCTCCAAAACTTATCTCCACCGACCACCACTGACCACCATCACCATCACCTCCGAAACCAATCATTATCACCTTTAAAAAAACTAAAAAACTGAAAGAAAAAATAGAACTTAAGAAGAGAAAAAGAGATGAGGGTATTTATGTAATTTCACGTTAATTCTGTTAAAAAATTAGCAAAGTGGACGGCAGGTGCATTTTGGTCCAATTGTAAAAAGTTTGGGTGCTATTGGGGTATTACTATAACTTTAGGTGTGTATAGGGTATTAGTATACACTTTAGGTGCCTTTACGTCATTAACCCTATTAATTATATTTACTTTGAGGTGCCTGTATTTAATCCTTCAATGATCTGAAAGAGTCCTTTAGTTCTAGTGTGAGTGGTTGTTAGTGAAGTTTGGTTCTCTTACTAGTATATGTGATGTGATTAATCAAAATGCTCATCTCTAGTTTAGTTCTAGTGTGAGTGGTTGTTAGTGAAGTTTGCTGCTCCATTAATCGACTCCTCCGTCATCTCATGACAGGATATTAAGTTATTAACCAAACCGATTGCAGACAATGTTGACTAAAAGCTTCTGGGCCACTTGTTTTAGCTTATTATTATTTTTAGAAATGTCTCCTATTTTTGAGCTTCATTTTATCAGAGGATATTCTGGAAAATGATAGTTCATAGCTGTTATGTTGGTTTACCCATTCTCAGATTGTTTTTTTTAACAGGGAACATTCTCGTAGTTATAGTTTGCAAGAAGAATTTGTTGCTGACCAGCTATTTCAAGGTTCTGATCATGCTCTAGATGATCTTATATGGACCAATGATTCTATATTTTCTCTAATGAAGGTATTATTTTCTTACTAATTTTATTCGCTGCCTTATTCTTTATTGCATCCAGTTATCATTACAAGTGATCAGAGTTGGATTAGTTAAAATTTTGTTATTCCAAGTGTGGTGACTGCAATTGTCTTGTTTTACCTATCTCTATCATTTAATTTAGCTCTTCAAGTTTATCGTTCATGTATTAAGCTTTTGAGTGAATTGATTCAGAGATCTTTATGTCATGTTACATCGTTTCAATCAAGAAATGAGCCTTTGGCCGATCCGTATTGGTTTCGGCCATTTCCGATCAGATTCGATGGGTACACAAAAAAGGAGGGTGAAACTCGGTTTCTGCTAAAACCTATTCCTATGTTAAAAAAAGAAAAAAAGGAAGAAGCTAGGGTTGAGGAAAGGAGGGAAAGAGGAGGAAATCTCACAATAATGTGCGACTTTTTTTTTCCTTCTTTCTGAATTGACTTCTTCTTTGAGATTTGGCGCTCAGGATTAGGGTTAGGTTTGAGAAGAAAACTTAAAGAAGAGTTATTGGGCTGGATCCAAGAAATCTAACCAAAATTTTTTACCAAGATAACTTATTTTTTTTGTTGGGCCTAGCCAGATTTAGGTGGATCCGACCCGATGGAAATATGCCTTCACTAAAAATGTTCAAAATGTAGGGGTGTAAAATGAACAGGACAGTTCGTCGTCCGTCCGAGTCCGGCTTGAGAAATGGTCCGACCCTGGACCGTTCGAACTGTTATACGAACAGATCTTGAACAAATTATTCAGTCCGATTCTTTACCGAGCTCGAGCCGGACATAAGTCCGTCCGAATATTATTGCGGTCCGATGCTTTACCGAACCGAGTCCGGACTATAAAAATTTTGTCCGACCTAAACCGAGCCGGATATAAGCCCGTCCGAGTAGAATTTCGGTCCGAGCTTGAACATATGGCTGTCCGATACCGTTCGGTCCGATTTACAGCCCTATCAAAATGTATAAATATTGTACTATTTTGCATATTGCTTCCTATATTTCCACAAAATGATATGAAATTTATAATAAAGGTGCAAGTATTTAGTGAAATATAATATTTAATATTATTACTCAAAGAAACTTGATGCATATCTATAGGCTTACAAAATTTATTCCCCAAGTTGGTTTATTACCAAGCTAACGTACTCCCCAAGTTAGTGTTACCATAATACCCTTACTACTAATACTAGTCCCTAACACTCCTTAAGTTGGAGCCTTACTAAGCTTCAACTTGTTACAAATGAAAACCAAGCCAAATGCTAAACTGCTTCAAATATCACCTTACCTCCAAACAAAATAATTGACCCATCCCGGATATAAGAAACAAAGCTAAGTGAAAACTCAAGCAAACAAAAACAATGATGTGATACTTATGACTTCAAACCGAACACGAAGTGGTCACAACAAAGAGGCAATGATCGGAATAGACCAACATATAATTGGAAACAGATTGAAGAAATCGAGAAGACGAAACAGATTCATAATAAATCAAATCTTTGGCCAATTCAAAACATTCAACAAATCGGAACATATCACAACATATCGAGGACAAACGAACATATCAAAACATCTCCAACAGCTTCTTAACAAGCTCCCCTCCTGAAACTCGTGGTGCAGATAGATTATCTTGTTAACAACTATTCTCAAGCTCTCCTTGCTACTAGTAGACTTAATAGGCATGCGACCTAACATCAAAATATTCTAAATAGATCCAACCTAAGCATCAAAATTCAAAACGGATCAAGCATCAAAATCCCAAGTGGAACCAACAGGAGTATCATGAAACGTCAAACATCCAAAATGGATCAAACCGAAGTATCAAAGATCCCCAAACGGACCAAACTAAAATATCAAAAAAGATCCCCCAACAAATTAAACCAAAGCATCAGAGATCCTTGAACAGATCAAACTGAAGCATCAAAGATCCCCAAATGAGTCAAACCAAAGTATCAAAGATCCAAAAACGCATAAAACCAAAGTATTAGAAGATTCCCGAAACGATCAAACAAAAGCACCAAAATTCTCCAAATGGATCAAATCAAAGCACCAAAGATTCCCAAACTAATCACACCAAAGTATCAAAAGATTCCCGAACGGATCTAACCAAAGCATGCAACTACTGCCAAGAATGAGCAACAAACATACTAGATTTCCTCTTTCTCTGTTTCCTTTCATTCTCCTGTTAAAAAAGAAACATGCAACACTTGACGAAACAATTCAAACGACCGCCGTCGACAACAAACTAAAATCTTTTAAAGTCTCTATTTCCTAAAAAAAGAATCACACAACCACGAACAATGACAAATAGAATAAATCACCTCATTTCTTTATCTCCTCGTCTCTCTTTCTTTTCCTAAACAAATAAAGTAGTAACAACAGATTGAAGTCTCCACCTCTCTAGATCTCCTTTCTCTTTCTCTTCCTCTCTCTCCCTCTCTTAAAAAAGAAACACGACTCAAATTGAAATGGTTCTCGCTTCTTTCCTTTCTCTATTTTCTCCTCCTTCAGATTTGACTTGATCTAGTCAAAACGAATTATAACAACACATGAAACGGAACAAATCATAATTAATACAGAATATAGGCAAATCAGATCAACACATCCATAACATGACACTAATCACTAGACATACCATATCAAATCAAATCTAAATCTGGACATGAGTAGTCAGAGGACTTGTGGGCTTGTTTCGAACTAGAATATGAATGACTCAAACTGTGCTTTAAATGAAGCATATTGCTCTTCTAGTCTATTTTGAAACGAGTGGTCATATGCCACAAACTGAGTCATATGCCACAAACAAAGTATGATTATTGCAGCATGAACAACAACACAACACGTAAAAACAACAATAGCAATAGCATAAGAGAACAACAACAACATCGGTAATAGTACAAGTCAACAACATCAACACACAACAACAACAAGAGTCAAAGGTGGCGACAAGGAATGGTGTTGATCGTAGCGCAACAATGGATAAAGACAGAAGCGAAAGTCAGAGGTTGGAGGCGATGGCGGTGGGATTGGATCTACACGATGATGGGTGAGGTGGCAGCAAATTACGAGGACGATGACGGCGATAGTGGATGATGACAGCCAGAGATGATGTCGATGGTGAGGGGGTTTGGTGAGGGGGTAGATGGTGGCGAGGCATTCGGAGATAATGGTGGCAAGATATGAGTCGGAAGGCGGGATGATGATTGAAAGAGGAAGAAGAATGAATCTATATAATAAAACACAAAGAAAGCTATCAAGTGGCTCACCTTCAATCCCCTCAAAATCAAAGGCCCAGATCTAACCTCACAAAATACATCCCCCCTCCCCAAATTTCAAACCCCAAAACCAAAATTTTTCTCTCAAAACTAAAAAACTCATTACTTTATTAGGCCATCTCCAACCCTGAACTCCATTTTGGAGCAACTTTTACTCCAAAATGGAGTAACTGTCACATCAAACAGTAACTTCATCTCCAACCCATAACTCCATTTCTAACTCCAAAAAGGAATATTCTCAGCATATTCTTTTTTATCTACTTTTTAAATTAATTCTCTTCTAACTCCCCACTATTTATCTATTTAACCAATTAGCCACAAACAAAAATAATTTAATGTATTGATCCAATAATATGCCTCAATATTTAACATTAATAAATAATATTTTATTATAAAATGACCATTCTACAAATAATATAATACTTGGAAAATAAAATTGCATTAATTAAAACAAATGACTACCAAAATATTACATTCAATAACATTAATAGGAATACTAAAAATATATATATATGGTTTAATTAACCATCTGAGTTGGTGTACTCCTCCCACAAATGATCAATTAATGCATTACGAAGTGCGATGTGAGCATCTTTATCCTTGATTTGTCTATGGCGAGCAATAAATTGTTGAAATCTTGCATTTTCATCTACAACCATTTCAACTTCTGGAACTGCAGCCTCCCTCATATCTTGAATTGGTGCATGAAGATCACGTTCATCCTCGATAATCATGTTGTGCATAATAATGCACGCAGTCATTATATCATATAACACATTATTGTTCCAATAACGTGCCGGTCCTGCAATAATTGCGAATCGTGATTGTAGAACTCCCAATGCTCGTTCTACGTCTTTTCTACATGCTTCCTGTTTCATAGCAAAATATTTTTTCTTCCGACCAAGCGGCTGATGTATACTTTGTACAATAGTGGACCATTTTGGGTATATACCATCAGCTAAATAATAGCCCATGTTATACTCTTTTCCTTGAATAATATAATGAGCAGGAGGAGCAATACCTTGAGCTAGATTAGAAAAAAGATGAGATGACTCTAACACATTGATATCATTGTTGGTGCCCGGCATGCCAAAATATGCGTGCCATATCCAAAGATCATAATCTGCTACAGCTTCAAGAATAATAGTTGGATGCCCACTACGACCTGTATATTGTCCAGCCCATGCTGTTGGACAATTTTTCCACTTCCAATGCATACAATCAAGACTGTCCAACATTCCCGAAAAACCACGTTGTTGACCAACATGGAGTAGCCTTGTGACATCATTAGCGGTTGGAGTTTTTAGATATTGCTCTGCAAATATTTCCACAATAGCACGACAAAATTTCTTCATACTTTCAATCGACGTTGACTCGCCTATTTTAATGTACTCGTCCGCCGCATCTGCCGGTAGACCATACGCCAACATCCGGAATGCGGCTGTTACTTTCTGTAAACTTGATAATCCAGCTCTACCAAGTCCATCATTTCTTTGGTGGAAGTAATTGTCATGACCTTTGACCGCATCAACAATACGAAGGAACAAACTCTGAGACATTCTATACCGTCTGCGAAACATGACTTCACTGTAGCGTGGGTTCTCGGAGAAATAGTCGTTGAACAAATTGCGATCTGCGGTTTCTCTATCGCGATTGATCACTACATGACCCGAAATCGAGCCACCATGGTGGCTTTGTTGGTTGAAGTAGCACGCAAGAACCATGTTGTTAGCGATCCCCTGATATATCGCATCTTCGGAGGCGAACAAACTTTCCATAACGTTCATCGTTGTCGCATCATTGTCAGCATCCGAAGATGAAGTGGAACTTGCTGAATTAGATGGACCTCCAATATTGAAGTTCATTTTCAAATTGAATAAAATGAACAAGTTTGTTGAATGTTTATTTTGAGGAAATGGAAGACAGAAGAATAAAATTTGAAATGAGGCTGTAGTACGTTATTGATATGAGGCTGTAGTACGTTATTTATAGTAGATCAATGAAGTGACTCCAACGGTTACACTTCAACGGCTATATTCCAACTTTTAAATTACACTGGGTATACTATAAACGAACACATTCAAACAGCTATATTCCAACGAATATATTCCAACGGCTATAATCCAAATGGCTATACTCCAAACGAATATATTCCAACAGCTATATTCCAACGGCTATAATCCAAATGGCTATACTCCAAACGAATATATTCCAACAGCTATATTCTAACGAATATATTCCAACAGCTGTATTCCAACGGCTATAATCTAAATGGCTACAATCTAACATCTATAAATAGAGATACTATTATCTTCTTTCTCATTCCACTTGTTCAGAAGAAAATGTCTGTCCGAGCTTCTTCATACGTTGTTAGCGAAGACGTGCACCTTTGTCAAGTTTATTTAGAAATTTCTCAAGACCCTATTACGGGTAGGTACCAGTCAGCAGATCATTTTTGGTCTCGTGTGGAGAAAAGTTACAATGCATCAGGAAACCAGAGTTGGGAGTCTCGTTCAAAAAGATCCGTGCAATGTCGAATTCAGACTATAATAACTGAAGTAAAAAAATTAAATGGTTGTCTGAAACAAGTAGAGAATTTGAATCCAAGTGGTGCATCAGATGCAGATATTGTGAGTATTCATTTAACTTTTACATTCAAAGGTTATTTATTTCTTTCCGATTACTTAACCTTATGTTCACAATAATTTACAGTTTAGTCGAGCGAAGGAATTATTCATGCAATATCCAAAGTTCAAAAAAGGATTCAAATTTGATCATGTTTGGATTATAGTTAAGGATTTTGAGAAATTTAAAGATAATGTACCCACTGCAAGAAAAATTGCTCGAAATTTAAACTATGACTCGCCACAGTCAGATTATCCCACTCCAGAGTCTCCCATGTCATCTTCCCTGGGCTGCCTTCATTTTCTCCAAATTTAGATGATGAAAATTTTGGTAGTACTTCATCGCAACGACCCATTGGGGTAAAAAAAGCCAAAGGAAAAAGAAAAAATGATGAAGATATTAACGATGTTAAAGAAAGTAATCGACAACTGCTGGAGATGTTAGAAAAGACCAGATCCGAGAGGAAGGAACTTCTGGAAATTCAGCGGCAAAATTTGGCCTTTAAAGCAGTGAGAGAGGAAAATAAAATTTTATTAAAAGACTTGAATTCCATTGCTGATCCAAACGTGTGTGAGCTATTCCGAGTTGAACAAGCAAGAATTCTTCAGAAAAGAGCTCAACAACAACAACATCAAGGGCCATCTTCCGATGCTTTTGGACAATTTTTCAATGATATTGGAGGATCCAGAACTGATTTACTGCCTTTCTAAATTGTTAGTCTTATGTGTGTTATTATTTTATTGCATTATGTATTTTGCATTGTTTTTTTATTGCACGAGTTTAGTTTGATTATTGTATTTTGCATTATGTAGTTTGCATTGTTTTTTATTTGAATGTTTATGAAATTTTAATTAAGGCGTCCTAAAATGTACGAAGTTTATATATATTGTACTTGACATTTCGTATTATTTTCTAAATATTAAACATACTAAATATTTAATTAATAACCTTCAATAGAACACAAAAAAATTAAATTTTTATTTCTGGGAGTAGAATGTAATAAACTTTGTTAAGAAAATATTGAATTAGGGTTTAATTAAAAATTAGAAAACTTTTAAGGGGTTTAAATTTTTTTTTTTTTTTTTTTTTTTGCTTGGTGAACAGTAGCGCGCCATATATGGCGCGCCACTGTTCACCCCATCTCCATCCTCACCAAAATGGCGTTGAAAGTGGCGCTGGGTTGGAGGCCAAATCCAACACCAAACGCCACTTCAGCACCAAAGTAGCGCTGGGTTGGAGATGGCCTTACTATCTTTTCTCTCTTCACCTTTTCATATTTTTCTCTCTCTCTCTTCCTATCTCTCTCTCTCATTCTTTCTTTCTTTACTTAGAAATTTAGATTTTGAGATTTCAGATTTGTAAATTTTCAGAATTTTTATGTTTTTTTTATTGCACATGTTATATTGAAAATAGCAAATATCTCTTCAACAGTTAAATTTTATCATTTTCCACACTTACAGTTCTAAGAAGTTAGATTTTACACCCCCATTTATAATTATTTTTCAACATATACTAATGGAAATATAGACTTTTATTTACAACTAATTATTGTCATACTATTTAAACTTGAGCTACATAATTGTTGTTTTACTATTTACAGGGCTTTTCGTGTTTTGTATCGTTCCGAAGACGTGTCGTAGGCATGTGCCCACGGGCAAATCTAGTATGTGTGTGTATATATATATATATAGAGAGAGAGAGAGAGAGAGAGAGAGAGAGAGAGAGTAATGTTCCGTTGTGCACTAGGCCTCCGTGTGCACTCGGCCTTCCCGCCTTCGTATCGACGATCCGAACCGTTCACATTGATCTACACATCTAAATTAGTCTAAATATGTAAAATCAAATCATTTGAAATTCATTTGCCCATCCATTGATGTGTTACAAAATTGTATGGCTGAAAATCGTTATTTTTTATAGTCACATGATGGATGGACAAATAAATTTTAAATAATTTAATTTTACATATTTAGACTAATTTAGATGTGTAGATCATTGTAAACGGTTCGGATCGTCGATACAAATGCGGGAACGCCGAGTGCACACGGAGGCCTAGTGCACAACGGAACATTTCTCTCTCTCTCTCTCTCTCTCTCTCTATATATATATATATATATATATATATATATATATATAGGGGAGTGTTCATGTGAGAACTAGTTCTCACGATAAGCTTCATGTGAACTCTTTACATAGCCTTCACATTGATGATCCGAACCATTTACATTGTTTAGAACGACTAAATTAGTCGAAATATGTGAAATCAGGTCATTTGAAATTCTTTTGTCTATCCATCAAGTCATTATAAAAAACTAACGTTATTCAGCCATACAATTTGTAACATTTTAATGCATGGACAAACAAATCTCAAATGATTTGATTTCATATGTATACTAATTTCAAATCTGAACTTTTTTTTTCCTTCTTTTTCTTTTTCATCAGCAACCAAAAGAAAGAGAGTTATGAGGGTTAAGGTTTTTGTAATGAAAGATCTGATCCCATGTAAATATTCAGAGAAATATAATACTTGATATTATTACTGAAAGAAACATGATGCACATATATAGGCTTATATAGGCTTACAAAACTTATTTCCCAAGTTGGCTTATTCCCAAATTGGCTTATTCCCAAGCTAACGTATTCCCCAAGTTAGGGTTTTCATCCCTAAACAATATTAGCAAAATATCCTTACTATTAATAGTATTCTCTAATGAAAGGTATATATATTTTGTGTATATTACTGTAAAATTACTGAAACTATAAACCAAAACTCAGGAAGGGAACTGAATTAGACCAATGATTGTGCCGAGACATTTCTCAGACCTTGGTTTCAATTAATGAATTCTTTTATCTCTATGTCCCCTTCCAAGTAAGTCATATTTATGGAGGCCTTTAAACATTGCCCTTGGCACATGTGAGGGGGAATTGGAAAATGTCAAGTGTTAAATATATGCTTCGTAAACATTTTCCCCCACAAATTAAGTGGGTTATGAGAATGTGAATAGATATGATAATGCATGATGCGAATCCTCTTGTATTATGTTACTTTTCTTACCAACATTTTGGAAACCATATTCTTGGTTTCAAGTTAAATTTTAGTTTTATGAAGTTTTTTCTATTATATGTTATTGTCACTGTACAACTCTTTAAGTAGATTGAAATTCTGTTATCCTCGTTACGATACGACTGTTTTTAGAAAGGGTTACCTCATTCATCTAACATATCCCTGATTTCAATGTAAACTGTTTTCTTTGGAACCCTATTTTCCATATTGCAGGACCAAACTGCCTATTTTATTTCGTCAATATTTTTGCGAAGGTTGCTCCAGCCTGGGGTTTATCATAATGCTGCCTTACGTGCAACAGTACTGGATCACAAAAAGTATCTTTCTGATTATGAATTTCAGTCACTCACTGTTGCTGGATTAAAGAAAGAAATCTTCACGACCATTGAAAGTGAGGTAAATGCATATACAAAGTTCTTTTCGGTTCAAGCTTCAAGCTGTTCATTAGCTTATGGTTTTCCGTCTTTGCATCCCGCTCCTGTTTATTGACTCTTATTTATTTATTTATTTCTTTTATATGTATACATGTTTACATTAGGGAGCTGCTACAAATACAAGCTCAATGGTTTATTATTGGAAGAATTTTTGCACTCGCTTTTTCCGTTATTGGTGTCAGAACAACACACCATATGGGTTCCTTGTTGATTCTTCAAATGAAGTTATTGGCTTAATCCGGAAGAGCTCTTTTTCTTTATTCCGTTCTCTGGATGGCAGTGAGCAGCTTATCTATGGTCGGTTATAAAACTTTTGTCTTACAACTCTTACATTTATGGAGTTCGCTGTTCATCTCGATTTTACTTTTACCTTTCAGGTTCTTCTGAAGAGTTCCATGATTTGAAAAACGCGGGGTTTATCTTTCTAGATAATGATGTTGATACTGAACTCTTTTTTGATGTGCTGAGATGTATGAGCTGTATAAACCAACAACTGGGCAGAGCTGCAGTTGCTGTATTTTATGAATCCCTCATAACTCCTTTTGTTTCTTCTGACGATATTATATTTCAGTTACTGAGGATACTGGAAACTGGGTACAGTCCATCACTGTCAACTTGCCTTGTATCACAAGTAGGAGCTGATGCTGCTCGAGATAAGAGGCAGACAGCTCATAAGAGCCAGAGAAAATTTTCAGTTGATATGTTCTTGTCATTAAATGCTTTACGTGCTAGAGCTTCTACCTTTGATGGAGTTTTAGATGTGATAGAAAAATACCTGAAGTATTTAAGTCCACATAAAAGCAATGAAAGGAGTCGCTCTGAAGGAACTTGTAGCGTTAATTCGCTCTTATTGGTCCAGGCTACTTCACAAGTTGCAAGAGTGATGCTCGAGGCTGCTTATGAAGTGCTGCTTCTTCTGGGTTATCTGGTCAATATAAGTGGACAGGTACTGTTGTTTCTTCATCAACTTAACAGAATGGGAAGGAACTTCCTCCCAGCATAATGATTTCTTCTTGCTATATTATCATTGCCAACTACTATGCATTATTTCATTATATCAAGCAAATATAAGTTCCAACTGTACGATGTTTGCTATTAAGTTTTTTTTGGAATGTTTGTTTTGTTATCTCTGTTGCCTTATATATAGTTTGGAAAGTGGTAGCTACTTAGCATGCTTTATCAGCATTCTGTTGAAACTTAGTTTTCCAGGTTGACATGATCCAAGCTGATATTGTCCGAATAAAACTTGAACTGATTCCAAAGATTCAAGAGATAATTGCTCATTGGCTTGTTCTCCATTTCTTGGGATCCACTCCGACTACACCACCAACTGTGGAGGATTTTAGTTCTCGTCTTTCTTCATTGTATATAGGTAATTAATTTTATGCTTCTTCTTTCATCATTTTAAATTGACTGAGCTAGCCCTTTCATGTTTCTGAAGTATCTTCAAGTTTCCCTCTCATTTCTCAAGTTTTGTCTATTGACTTCTCCAAAAATGATGTGGTCTGCTTCTATATGTGACTAAAATACTTTTTGTGTTTGTGTTTTAGGCAACAAAGCTGATAAAAGATCTTTAGATGAAAGTCTTGGCTCATCTGATTTTACATTGGCTTGCTTACTTGATTTGCCAAGATTCAGTGAAACTGCAAACGTTGGTTGGTCAACTTCTTTTCCTCGACACAGTGAATTTATTTATTTAGTGCACAAATTTAGTAGCTCGATGGTGTGGGGGAAAAGTGGAGAGGAATCTTCCATTTCCTCTAGCCCCACAATTGAGATAGCTTCTCTTCTTCTAAGGCACGGCCAATATGAAGGTGCTGAGGTGATAATTATTTCTATGTTTTGTTCAAACTTTTCCTTTCATTTGAATTAAATGCTAGGTATTTTAACTAATTATAATTTTTTGTTTTCATTTAGAATTTGTTTCTGATTATAGATGCATATTCAATTAAGAGAGATGTATCATTTAGTACTAAAAGTGTTGATAGAGACCGCTGTGCACGTCTTCATCTTTTGGGATTCTGCCTTCTTATGAGGGCATACTATGAATTGCATGGTGCCCTAAAAGAACAAAAAATTCGAGAAGCTGTCCGTTGTTTTTTCAGGTACCATATAATATATGCTCCTTTTTTGGCTGTTTTGTTCTCAGCAGCGATATATAACCACTTTCTAGTGATGTTGTCTTTAGTTGCGTATATTAGTTTCATTGGTTTTTCTGGGAACCTTCCTGCATACCCTTGTTCTAGTTCCTCCATATTTTTCCTAATTGGAAAACTTGAACCTATTTTAAAATAATAGTTTGGACAAATGGTTTGTCTTCTCTTATATCAGTTGCATTATTTAATGGTAGCAATTGGAGAATTATTATTCATGCTACAGTATGGCTGTCGGAAACCACTTGAGTGAGTGTTGATGTTGCCTATAAGATCTCTTGATGAAGTAAGAAACAAGGAACATGATGCTTTAGTATATATATATTTTTTTGGTCTAGGACATTGTCTTTATTTTTGCCATTTAATCTTTCTTGATTGTGCCTAGCTTGTGTTTTGTTTGTAATTTTGTTGCACATCTAGTTTGCCTTAAATATTCTCTAGCTTACATTTCACTTATAAATTTGTTTGATTCAGAGACTTTGGTAGTGGGGGTACCACAAAACAAGAGAAATTGTTATTATATTCCCTCCACAGTTTTCGTGTTTCATGGGGTCCCCCCTGATTGAAACCATAAAACTAGATCTTGATATTTGCTTTTTCTTAAACAATTTCAAATTATTAGCGATTATATATTTTTAAATCTTATTGAATGATATTTTCTTGTTCTGATGTGGAGCCATTTCTGGATGGTTACTATATTTTGTTCTCATGATCCATCTTTTGGTAGCCTTTAGTCCCTCACTTAGTGTTTGCTTAAGGTTAATGGTTTTCTCTGGACCGTTGCTATGGCCAAAACCAATATTTTGAATAGTAATCTCTAATTAAATCTCGGAAGAAGCTTAAAAACCATGTTGTCACCCATTTATTTCTGATGCGTATTTCCTTTAGGCCCATGTGAGTCAGTTTTCATAACAAAAAATCATTTGTTGGTCTCATATTTACTTTATAAACTCATTGCTATTTACTTTATAAACTCATTGCTGTCACTGTTTTCAATTCTTCTTCGAAGTTACTTTGTTGATAAGCTGTGCAGGCTGGTTATTTATTTGGTTAGCATTAGTACTTTTGTTGTTATTACTTTTTTTCGGAAGCAAAGTTGTTCTTTCTAAAAAAACTACAATCATAAACAGAGTGGCATCTGGACAGGGAGGGGTAGAGTCTCTGCAAAATCTCCCATTCCAAACTGGCTTCCAGTATTCTGGTACTGTGAACTTCTTTGTTATCTATGATTTATAATGTAATGACTAATGAGATGTTCTTAAAGAAAAGTCTCTTCTGTCCAGGTGATTCTGTACCATTAGCAGTTTGGAGGCTTCACTATTATCAATGGGCAATGCAGATTTTTGAGCAATATGGCATGAGTGAAGGTGCTTGCCAATTTGCTCTAGCTGCCCTTGAGCAAGTTGACGATGTTCTTGGTTCAGAAAATAATAACAATGACGAGGAGTTGCCTGAATCTGCAACTACAGTTCAGGGAAGGCTCTGGGCAAATGTCTTCAAATTCACTTTAGATCTGAAGCATTTTGGAGATGCTTATTGTGCTATCATTTCAAATCCAGACGAAGAGAGCAAATTTATATGTCTGAGGCGTTTTGTCATTGTTCTATGTGAGCTTGGAGCAACTAAGGTTATTCATTTATTAAAAAATATTCTGCATTGTTTTCTTTTCTCTCTCTGCGGTTAAAGTGCATATGTTTGTGTTGCACACATTTCACATTTACTTTTGTAGTTTCAGCATATGTGTACTTGTTTGCTTGAGAGTAGAACTAATTTTATCTTGTTTTAGTTATAGCATAGTTTTGTTGGGTCTTACAAATATAGAATTTTTGAATAAGCAGCTGCCAGAAAGTGACTTTGAACAAATCGACTGTATTTTTGTCTTAGCCAACATTCTTTCTTTTATTGGTCAAAACTTCTCTTGATTTATCATTTAAGTTTCAATCAAATATATACAAGTGACCTCAAATTATCTACATCTGTCATGGTCAAACACTGGTATATATATGCACATAAAGAATGAATTCTACTATGTTTTCTAAATATTGTGAAATTGATCGTAAATATGATTCTATTCACTAAAATTCACCATGATTGTTGTTTGCGTTGAATGTTCTGTTACTTTAAAATTGCCAAAAATAAATTAAAAAGGCAATGAGAAGTACGTAATTTTTCAGACAATCCTTGTTTTTTGTGCGAGCATCACCCTGTACATGTAATGATAAAGATCTCACATACCTCAGTGGTTGTTCTATTGCTGTCTATTGCTGTTGTACTTGCTCTCCATGTTTAGAATATTGAAAAATCTGTGATTAGCAGAGCTCTTTTCTAACAGAATCTCTGTATTTGTGGAGCAATACATTTTTTAGTTTTTTAATGACATGTGTGCCTTTTGGGGGTAATATTTCTTACGTCCGCGTCATGTCTGCTTTGGCACAGATTCTTTGTGATGGTAACCTACCATTTGTAGGATTGACGGAGAAAGTCGAGCAGGAGCTAGTTTGGAAGGTATGGCCTTTCACAATTCAAATTAACGTATTTTAAGTTAGTTTGGCTCTGACTGATGCTAATATCTTATTTATTGCTTTACGGAATAACTTAAATTTACAGGCTGAGCGTTCAGATATTTTTGCAAAACCAAATTTATACAAACTACTATACGCTTTTGAGGCATATCGAAATAACTGGAGAAAGGCAGCTGGCTATATGTATCGATACTGTGTCAGGTTAAGAAAAGAAGCATCCTTGAATGACAACCGGCAGCTTTCTTTGCAATTGCAAGAGAGGTTACGTGGACTTTCTACAGCAATTAATTCTCTGCAACTAGTTGATCATGCTTATGCTTGGATTGATTCAAAGCAAGGAAGTAACTTTTGTAGTGAGCAAGGTTTGCCTATTAAAAAAGCTCGACATGCCCTGGCAGTGAACTGTATGTTTAGTTTGTGTTTTATCTCTCCTTGTTCATATCCCACACTATTAATTTCCTTCTCATTTTAGCAATAATAATACTTTGTTTATCATTTTTAGCAGCTGCCACTGATGTTCCTGACTCCGGAAATCTGCATTTTAATGTTGATATTCAGATGCTTGAAAAGGAATATGTGCTAACATCAGCACAAAATCTGCTTATCAATTCCAAAAAAGTTGCAGGTTATTAGCCCTTATGATTTCCTCTTAATCTTAACTGTTGGTCAAGAATATTTACAGATATGTGATGTTTTTTCATCTTTGGGGTCATGCCTTAACTTGTTATAGTTCTTTTGTTATTTTCATCTTTTTAACTTGACATAATTCAGTTATTATTTGCTCTATTTTAACTTGACATCTTTCTTTTTCGACAGGGAAGCAGACACCTGAAATTTTGGTTGACATTCTTATTCAGGAAAATTTTTATGACATGGCTTTCACGGTTATACTGAAGTTTTGGAAAGGTTCTGCATTAAATAGGTATAGTTTAAGCGTACTTGAGCACTTACAATAAAGAGTATCAATAAAGAGTATCAATAAAGAGTATCTTGGTATGGTATCTTCAAGCGCCACATCACTTCCCTCCCAATATTTGAATTTGGGATACCACCAAGATACCCACAACTATTTCACCCACAATAAGATGGGTATCTTCTCACATTTAATAATAATATGTTTATTATTAATATTAATTATTTAAATAAGATTTTGATTAAAAAATCAAAAAATAATGGTGGGGCCTACCCGGGAGGCTGTTAAAGTTGAGGAGATACCGGGTCTTGATGAAGACCCGGGCCCATCAGGGTCTTCATCAAGACCTGGTTGCTGTGGTGAGAGAGGGGGGTCTTGGGCTTCAACAGGGTATACCCTTGTGAATGCTCTTACTATGTGTAGATTATTTATTTCATCATGATTTTTGCATAATCAGTTTCAATTTCCCCGTCAAAATGAGGTGGGTATGGAGGGACAAATATGGTAATGTTACAATTTTTTTAGAGGCTCCTTTCAACCAGCTGACATCTTGGGATCAAACCCTCTAGGTTGGAGTTGAATTTCTGGTATAACCGTGGAATTCTTTTTGTAGTTATCAATCTGTTCTTCTCAGTTAATCAATCTATAGCATTATTTTATGTGAGGTCTGCGTGGATTACTTTTTGAAGTCCTCTTATTTTTTCTGCAGTAGCTATAGAAGAATTGACTTTCTTCACTGTATCATTTGAGTATTTTCTATTGTTCATATTAGCTTCCTTCAGCATTCGATATTGAACAACGAGTATCCTTCAATTTTTAACCCGGAGTCTTGGAGCTGTAGCTCAGCACAATCAATATGCATTCTCACATTTCCTGCAGCTCAGCTTGAACTACATACCTGGCTATAAAGTATATAGCACCTGTCACCATCTTGACTTTTCCCTACAGCCTGTATAAGTTGAGGTCCAGTCACTTTCTTGAAGGTTCCAGCAAACCACCTTTGAAGCAGTGTGCTCTGTGGATACCTCATCAATACACCATTTTAAGTCCATGTCCACTATATACCAACATGTTGCTTTCTTTCCGACGTGACATATTAAACTCCCCTGTCCAAATGATTTCGACATTGCTAAGCTTTGAAGTTTGAACAAACCCAATTAGTCATTTATGCTTAAGCTCAACGTACACACTCCAACAGTAGATGGCCTCATCATTCTGCAATCATCTAGGCATACCAACCCTACATTGTAGATCTTTTTGCAGAAGTCCTCCTGTTGGTTGACAACCTGAAAATTTTTACTTGAGAAATTGTCAGTCACATTGCTACTCGACACTCCCTTTTCTACTCATTGGGGATTGATTTAATTACAAAGGTTACCAATTATTCTTTATGAGGAATTGGAGGTTCGGAAGTTCGCTACCTGCTGGTTGTGAGGCATTCTCCATGTTCGAAGAACACTGTAGCTTATATGTTTAATAATTAGGTCATTCTGTTCATAAACCTTCCACAATACGATCAAGACAATATGCTTTCCTGCTAAATTCTGAAAGTGCTATCTTTGCTTGTTTATTGGTCCAGCATTCTAATCCACCTTTCCTGCAAAAGAATCATTTGCTTTTCTGCTAAATTCTGTCTACTGCTTATTTGTATACCTTGATATTCTGATTACATGCCTATGAGTCTTCTTCCTTCTTGGGCTTCTGTGTACACATGTAGCACCATGTGTTGCTATGTGCTTGTGTGATTCATCCTGTTCTGATTTCTGAGGTCCATTCCAATTTGTAACACTCCTAACCATATACTATGAATGGCAACTTTGTGAACATGATCTTTGCTTGTTTATTGGTCCGGCATTCAAATCCACCTTTCCTGCAAATGAATCATTTGCTTTCCTGCTAAATTCTGTCAACTACTGTTTTTGGAACTCACCTTTTTGATCATCATGTTGTTGACAAGATTAATAATCTGAAAGTGCTATTTAAATGGCCAGTCATTGGGTTCCTGCATTTAAAATTCGAATTTTATTTGATTGGCTTGCCTCAGCATAGTTTGAGTGGAATTGTTAAGGATCATATTTGTAAAACATGTTAAATTTTATGGTTGGCTGCTTCAACTTGCTTAGCAAGTATAGTTATTTTTAGTGAAAATGAGCTGTGAAAGTATCCAGCACAGCACTTTCCGCCATCTCTTTTCGCCTTATTATTTATCTTGTTGGTTTAAAGATGATCAAGACGCCTAGCAACATGATGATTTTTTGGATAAAAATAGATAGAGCTCTAAGAGCATCCATAGTTGTTTGCTATATTGCCATTTTATAGCAAAGAAGTCCGCCGCAGTTGTTTACTGTTTTACCATTTTTTCCATTTTTTGCTACACTAGATTACTATATTTGAGATTGGATTTGGAAATATGCATAGTATAGGGGACCCTATTATCTTATCATATTTTCAAACCATCGGACAGTATAATTAGGAATTTTATTTTTTAAAATAATCCGAGGAAAAAGTTTGATTTTTTGTTTTAATTAGTTATGTATTTAGTTAGATAATTAATTAATTAATTAGTTTAATTAGATAATTAGTTACTAGTTAGTTAATTAGCCAAAAGACCTAAACTAACGCCTAAATTAAAGGGGAAAAAAAGCAAAAGTCCTGGACGAAACACCATGTTTCGTCCGTCGCTTTTACTCATTTGCAGAAGTGTTGGACGAACAAAAAAAAACCGACGAAACAAGATGTTTCGTCTATACTAAAAAGCTAATTTAAAAAAATATAAAATACAAAAATAATTTAAAATATTAAGAAATTTTAGTTGGATGAAACTTGATGTTTCATTCGTTTAATTTTTACTTCGAAATTGCTATAATTTGGCATTTCTCACTGTAGCAAACTCACGAATTTGCTACTTCTATTTTTCCATTTTGCCATTATTTTCCTATACGATCGTGGATGCTCTAAGGAGTGGATGCACTAAGGAGCTCCAGTCAAATATGTAACATAAAAAACAGAAATAAGTCTTAATGCATGATAACTGAGTTATAAAGTACAGCTTCAATAAATAGCGGTACAGACTTCCAAAATAGAACAGACGGTTAAAGAACAGAAACGCAGGCTCTAAAATGACTGCATCAACTTCAGCTTCAAAATATCTGCAGCACCATGAAACTTCAACAGCAACTGAGCCTGGACTGCATCATATTTCTGCAGGTTTCTTTAATGAACGCTTAGCTTTCTCTCACCTGTACATCTGAATCAATTATTGTAGCAACATGACACAAAAAAACTTAAAACAATATCCAAGAGGTAGGCAAGGTGTCGTAATTTGTGATTCCTGCTGGATTATCTTCATAATTTATTTTCTAGTTTTTCTCTCTATTCTTCTTATTTTCTTTGATTTTTACCTTGTTACAAAATTTCCCATCTACCACTGATTTTTCCCCCCATCTTCGTCCTATATTCATCTTTTTTTTTCTTCTTATGTCCTGTCATGTAGTGGTGGCATTAGGGCCGGGCCAGCCTGGGTCCGGGTCAAGCCTGGCCCAGCCCACTCCGAACCGGGGCCAACCCGTCGAAATTAAAGGGCCGGTACGGTCCATTGAAAATCCAAAAAAGTTCGAAATTGGCCCAGCCCGAAACCGGCCCAGCCTTGTCAGACCCGGGATCGGGATGAACCAGCTTGGCTGGTCCGGGCCGGCCCACGGGCCAATCGTTGATAATCTATTTTTTTAATATTTTAAATTCAAATTTTTTTAATAAATATTGTGTTTGTGTAATTACTAAAATATCCCCCAACAGATCTATACTAGCTAGTTTTGGGGGGTATTTTGGAAAATTCAAAAAAATGCATATTCTATATATACAACCTCATTTCATTCAATTCTCTTCGCAATTCACTCAACTCTCTCTACTATCTCTTATCTCTCTCAACAAATCAACAACAATGAACAACATTCAAATACTCTCTTGCAAGGATCAGCATCAACAACATCCAATAACAATCAACAACATCAACAACATCAACAACAACACTACAAGCTCTCAACTCTCTCAACCTTCATTCTTCAATCTACATTCTACATTCTACATTCATACGGTATTTTTGTATTTGTAATTTTTAGAATTAAAATTGTTGTTTGTTGTACTTCTTTTTCTTCTTCTATTTAGATTTTTTAAAAAATTGGTAAACATATACTAGTTTATTCATTTACTTCTTGTTTTATTGAAATATTAGTTCTTTTTTAAAGATTTTTTTATTAACATACACCGGTTTATAGTAGTATTTTATTTAACTTTATTTTTTTCGTAGAATCATTTTCTACACTAGTTTATCTACCTTTACTTGTTTGTAGAATTAAATTATAAAATATACACTACAATTAATTTTTAAAATATACACTAGAATTAATTTTTAGAACATACACTAGAATTTTTAGAACATATACTAGTTTAGATGGCATCTAACCGATTATGCGGTAGACTTAGTAGCCAAGAGTCCACTAGTAGTCGTCACATTCATTCCATTCTAATTCCATATGTAGAGAGTGAAGAAACACTTATGAATTCTGATAGTATTCCCGATTTTCATGAAACACACACGGATCAAGTAGAAGTAGAAGACATAGAACTACAACCATCGGAACAAGGCCCTTCTCAATCCCGTAAAACAAGAGGGAACACTTCCGAAGTACACAAATATTTTGATTATGTCCGTTCACAAAATGATAAGAGTGTAGGATTAAAAATTTGTAAGAAGTGTTACCCTATAAGTTTAGAATAGGATCGGAAATGGGTACACTTCAACGTTACTTAAATAAATGTCAACCCGAAAATTTCTAAAGATAATCTCACAAAAAAAAAAACACCCCTAAGACTAGGGGTGGACATCGGTTGGTATCCGACCTAATATGGACCATCCACCACCGATCCAAAGAAGATTGGTTTTTTAATTTTCTCATCCACAACCAATCCGAACCTTAATTGGATCGGTTTCCATCTAAGCCGATTAAGCTCGGTTTGGATTGGATAGGATGGTCGGTTTGGCATGCTACTTTTCACCTTCAACATCATTCATAATTTTGTTGAAATTTAAAAGATCGACTTCATTCAAACTTAAGAAATAACCTGCTATTTGTTATTCAGAAATGAATTTAAAATGAAGATTCATAAAACCACAAGTTGTTAATAAATTTTGCACTAATTGTTTGAGATTATGACATTTAAATGGGTGAGATAAACTACTTTTTCACTTGCATACTTCTGTAATCTTAGTTTATTATCATAAAAGAAACACTAAATAACCATAGCTAATTGAATTCAGGTACAATAAAAAAAGACTTAGATTACAATTTCTACTTGACTTGATTAAAGTAACTACTAAATGTTACATCAACTTCATGATTCTATTAAGTTGGGCTACACTGTAAATCAAGCATTTCTCAACAACATAACACAGGATTATAAAGAATCAAAATATAGGTAGAACAATTGCTCGGTTTGTATTAAAGAAATTAAAGAAGACTGTTTGTATCTCCATGAAAATGAGAAATGACTTTATATTCAAGAAATTAAAGGAGAACTATATTTTTTATGGATTTATGCATAGAGGTACGGTCAGTTCGGTTTCATCGGTTATTTGAAAGCCCCTTCCAACAACCGAACCGGTCTAGTTGGTTATTGAAGATCAAGAACTGAGCCAATCCAAATCCTCAATTGGTTCGGTTAAAAACCGGTCGGTTTGGGTTGGATTGGTTCGGATTGGTTGGTTCGGATAACAGTTGTCCACCCCTACCTAAGACAAGTAGATAGTCATAGCTACGATCACGATATCGTTCGTAAGGAAATAGCTAAGTTATTAATTAGAGATGATTTACCTTATTCGATTGGTGAAAGTAGGAATGTAGATATTTTTGCACAAACCGCATTAAACCCCCATTATAAAAAAAAATGCTAGGAATGTAGTTTACAATGAGAGTAAGGATTTTTTTAGTAGCAACACTAACATCACTACTAGAGTTTCTTTGACATCAGATGAGTGGGTAGGAGTGAACATGTCATTGGATAGATTCCGATTGGCTACTTCAAAAGAGGATAATTTCATTCGGATTTGTTAGGTACCCCACATAAGGGTGAAATAATTGTCACACACATCATTGAAGCATGTAATAATTTCGGTATTTTTGATAAAGTTTTTGCTATTGGTTTTGATAACTCTCTAATAATACTAAGACAATCGTTAGTTTGAAAATTACATAAATCTTATAGAACCGGAAATTTTTTATGTTAGGTGTGCTTGTCATATTTTAAATCTGTGTACAAGATGCACTAAAATATGGACACAATAAAATTGAGGTAATGAGAAATTGTGTTTATTTTATTATATTGAGTGGTCCAATATATCAAGCTTTTCATGATTGGTGTCATCAACTTCAGAAAATTGTATTTAAACGTTTTCCTAAATATGTTAGACATCGTTGGAATTATACTTATGATTTATTAGGTGTTGTTTTTCACTATTGTTTTAATCTTAGAAAATTTTGTGTTGCAATGGGTATGTAAGATTGTATGTTAGATGATGATTTTTGGTTTTTTGCTGATAGTTTGTATAAATTTTAAGAACCTTTTAATGATGCTACTTTATAATTTTTAAAAACATATACATCTACATATAGAGGTACTTTACTTGCAACTGTCACTAAGATGACAACAATTAAAGATTTGATAAATGACTCTTTTATTGGAGAAATGGTTTATGCTGCTTATATTAAAATTTTAAAATATTTCATCTACTTCCAACGTTATATTGTGTTGCTAGTGTAATGAATCTCATGATTAAGTTAGAGGGCACAAAAAATTTAATTGGGGTTTTTTATACTTATGCTCTACACGATAAAATACAAGATTTTGATCATGTTGTTTTCACTACAGATTTTGAGCATGTTTTGACTAGTTTATATAATGGTTATGATGGACTTTATTAATCTAACACTACACAAATACAAAATATTAGTTATTCTTCTTCTTTCTATATTATCAAAGGAAAAGAGTCTTGCAACTAGTAGTATTCTAAATCTCATAAAATCAAAAAAACCAAGAACCAATTCACCAAATGAGTTGAATTGGTATAATGCACAACATCCCATTGATGATGTAGTAGATGTGTTTTATATTTGGAAAACCAATGAAAATATTTTTACTATTCTTTCTCGTATGGCTAAAGATTTACTAACTATACCGGTGTCAACCGTTGCATCGGAAAGTGTTTTTTCTCTTGGTGGCAGGATTATGAGCCCAAATAGAAATCGCTTGATATCAAAGAATTTGGAGATGCTAGTATGTACTGAAGATTGGATGAAAGCGGAAGAGAGGACCCAAGAGTTACATGAAATACAGGCTCAACAAGTAGCGACGAATGAACATCTAGTATAATGAAGTTTGGATAATAGCTATGGGAAATTTAGGGGGATGATTTTCTATATTTAGGTTAAGTAGAAGTGCACGACAATAGTCTACTGCTTTCTCTTCAATCTAAATAGAGGTCATCTTGATCTCTAAATACAAATGTTCCCTTCATATTGTAATTTGATAAAATTTGTATGAAATGTTACTAATCTATTTGATTATATATTAAACTTTGTAATTCATAAAAATAATTTAATTTATGAATATCTCTTTTATTTATATGTTATTGACAGTTCTGAACAATTTTCCTTCTCCTTTGTCTTTGTTAAAAAAAAAATTCTACCCCGGTCCCTGGCCCGACCCCCAAGCCAGGGGCCAAGGGCCAGGTCTGGGCTGGCATTTCCCTGCCGAGGCCCGGCCCAACCCGTCATTCCTCCCAGTCCGGCCTGCGAAAGCCCGGCCCGGGTCAAAACCCGCAGGGTTTCGAACTGGCCCGGTCCGCTAGCCCCGAATGCCACCCCTACTGTCATGCTGCACTCTTTTCCCTTGTCATTTTTTTTCTCGAAAAATTCTAAGTGTTACATTTTTTGTACTACTGAGGTGCTACTTACACATTACCAACTTACACATTACCAGACTCAAAGTGGTGGAGCCCATGTAAAACACTTTTATATTAATTGCATGTGGGCCCCATCTACTTGTTTCTAGTAGTAAACAAGAAGTATAATTATCCCTACTCCTTTTCCTCTCTTCCTTTCTTTACTCATTCCAGCGTTTCTTAAGTGGATGATGCACTTGATAAAGATGTTTATGAACAATCTGAATTTTATTTGATTTATGAAAGCAGGTATATGGTGAATACAATTTCCTTTAGAATAGGAACCGACTTTTTCTTCGTTTTTTTTTCTTTCATATAAAACTATCTAGTCATTAACTATTTGAAATTTGTTTTATTTTTTCCCCCCTTCATGATTGTACTTATTTTTTCTTAAGTTATTGGAACATAGAGTTGCTTTTTCCTTCTAATGCGGGGTGCAAAACTTATTGTTTCTCTCTGCTCTCTGCTTACCACAATATTGTGAAAGAATTACCTCAAAGAATCCTTTTAACGAAGGATAGTCTACTTGCCTGCCAACCTAAAATTATCTTGATGCTTTAATAATGGAAAAACCAATTTCTTTTCCATCTAACGGTGACCCCAGTTTCTTCATAGTAAACTTGTCTTCTCCAATTTGAAGCATTGTATGATTCTACCGCCTTCTATCAACCTCTTCATTATTTGTAACATTAGATTTTGAAATTTAACTGCCCTTCAATCTTTCAAGATTTCATCTCTCCTTGTTGTTTTCAGCCTTGCTCTGTTTGATCGTGATTAGTAGTTGGCCTCTATTTAACTGAAACTTGAATCTTAATCCACAACCTCCCCATCTCAGATTTTTTTTGGTTTCAAAGAAAATATAAGAATATGATTAAATTTGTTTTAGGTAATTGTAGCAGCCTTGAGGCACATGCTAACTCAAACTGACGAAGGAAGCACATTAGTTTATGAATAATTTTTTAGATATTCATTAGTTATTATACTAGATACTTTACAGGGAATTGGAACAAGCCTTCGTTTCAATCTCGCAGCAGTGCTGTTCAAATATAGGAGGCCCAGCATCGGTAGGGTAAGTTAAATTGTTCATACTTGATCAATTCCTCTTTATCTCATTTGTTTCTGTTAAGATATGTTGCAAAGAAGTTTTATACTAAGCATCTGCAGAAAGCAGACATTTGATTTTGATTTCTTGCATATTAACCTATAGGACTGATCCAAAAATTAGTAGATTTTTGTTGCCATCATCTGAGGATGACACCTATGCTAATGCTGACATTAACTCAAGCTCTGCATTGCCTCCATTAAAGGGAAATGCTCAGTGGGAAATGCTTGAACTCTATCTTGTAAGTAGTTTGCTGCTTTGACTTGTTAATGCTTCTATTATATCTTTTACTGATAATTAATATTTGCAGGAGAAGTACAAAAAGTTACATCCAAGATTGCCAGTAACTGTCGCTGAGACACTACTGCATACTGATCCCCAGATTGAGCTGCCGCTTTGGCTGGTGCACATGTTCAAGGTGAAATTCTCCTCCGGACCTCTTGGAGATCTTTAGTTGTTTCTAGCAACTAGTCAAATACTATTGAGTATTTTTCTGCATGGTTTTTAGTAGTGTGTGGCATGTGCAGTTAAATCCTTTCCGTACTTTGTTCAATATTCCAACTACACATTAATGCAATTGTATATATGTCTATAACAAAATAATTAATTATTCTAAAGCTTGTAGACTTAACTGAAGTTTGCAGGAATAGGTCAATTTTACACAATAGATTAATCTATATTGAAAGGATAGATTATTTTATAGTTGGTTTATTTTTTCATTTTTTCTTTCATACTCTAGATTGATCAAAGCAGAAAGTTCTGAAACAACTCAAGTTGTAGGAGAGTATACTATAATCATCTTGTTATACAATAATACATGTATTCCAGCGGGGGCAGCTCTTCTTTAATAATGAATATCTCACTTCATTATCAAGGAGGGATGAGGTACAGAGTTTGCTGGTTAAACTTGCGAGAAATGTTGTACTGATTGTGTGGATGCTATTTGAGGTGTTTTTAAATATCTTTTGATGAGGCTGTAGAATCATGGCCGCACAAAAATGGCTCTCTAGGGTGACTTACATTATAGTATTTTTTTTTAGTTTGCACTGTTTGTGCATGAGACTAAATACAATTACAAATGCTTTTAAGCAACAAGCATACTCTAATTATTGGCATTGAACTTGGGTGCACCTTTTTTTTGTGTGGATGGGGCGTTGGTTAGGACTTAAGAGTCTACTCTTTTTCATTGGTTGGTCCATGCCAATATTGGGTTTCCTCCAATCAATGCGGGCTCAAGTATGCCAGCCAGGCACCTATGAACACATTTATTTGTTTTATTAGTATCCCAGTTTGTAGAGCACAAAATATTGAACTTGGGTGTGTATGGTGTTGGGTCTAAAGGGATGCCTTTTTTATTTGTGGTGAAGAATTTATTTATAATTCTGATGTGTTTTACTCCATATAAATTATAATTATTCTTCAGCTATGCTTTAGCAGAATATAGAACAAATACAAGAATTAGTATGATAGCAAAAGCATGTTCTTTATCATTAATGTGTTTGCTTGCCTTAATTGGGGCTTTTTTGGACAAGTGATTCTGTATTCTCATCTTTAATGGATCACTAGTGTGCCTACCGAGAATTCTTAGTTGGCTTGTTGTAATTTACCCCAAGTCTATTTACAACGAATTGCCCTAGATATATTCACAGTGGCTTGCAACAATTATTCTAGAACAGATTGATACCATGTTCATTACAGTCGAAGACAGGGCTTTGTTTTACCTACCTATTGATTGTCAAAAAGGGCCATTAATTCACTTCTTCATTCTTTTATTAGAGTGTACGAACTGTTGTGGGATAAAACTTATAAGTCATACAATAAAACTTTGGGAGAAAGCGATTGAGCAAAGATTAAGAAAGGAGATGATAGTCTCTGAATGCCAATTTGGTTTTATACCCGATAGTTTGATTGTGGAAGATATATATACTAAGATAACTGATGGAAAAGTAGAGGGAGAAGAAAGGGGATCTTCATATGGCTTTTGTTGGTTTGGAAAAGGCTTATGATAGAGTCCCTAGGGACATTTTATGGTCGGTTTTAGAATAGAAACACGTGTCTAGTAGTTTTATTGATGTCATTAAGAAGATTCATGATAATGCTGTAACTTTTGGAAGAACAAGTGGAGGAGAGACTGGGTCATTCCATGTTACCATAGGCTTGCACTAAGGGTCATCCTTAAGTCCGTACCTATATGTTTTATTTATGGATGAATTAATTAGGCATATTCAAGATGAGCACCTGTGGTGCATATTGTTTGCAGATGATATAGTTTTGATTGATGAGACTTGAGATGAATAGCTTCTGAATTAGAGAGATGGGGAGAAACATTAGAATCTAAGGAATTTAGAATTATTATGATTAAAATTGAGTATGTATTGTAATTTTAGTAAAATTAGTATGAGAGCGTAGTGCATATTCAAGATGAGCACCTGTGGTGCATATTGTTTGCAGATGATATAGTTTTGATTGATGAGACTTGAGATGAATAGCTTCTGAATTAGAGAGATGGGGAGAAACATTAGAATCTAAGGAATTTAGAATTATTATGATTAAAATTGAGTATGTATTGTAATTTTAGTAAAATTAGTATGAGAGCGTAGTTTGTTTTGAGGACCATAAATTACTTGGTAGCAACAACTTTTGTTATTTAGGGTCGATCATTCATGAGAATGGGGAGATCAAGAAGGATGTTACACATAGAATTAAGGCGGGTTGGTTAAAATGGTGAAATGCATCCGGAGTATTGTGCGATCGGAAGATACCATTGAAATTAAAGGGAAAATTTTATAGAACAGCTATATGACTGACCCACCACGATTTATGGATCGGAGTGTTGGGCGATTGAAAAATAAACACATTCAAAAAATGAGTAGCCGAAAATAAGAAATGGATACATAAGGAAGAGAATAGAGATTTGCCCCAATTGAAGATAAAATGCGGGAAAATCGATTAAGGTGGTTTGGACACATACAAAAATGCCTTGAATAGGAAAATTGATAAGATTAGGGGTTAGACCGAAACAAAGATCGGTGGGTAGAAGCTCTTAATAGGGATTTGGAGTGTGTTAATTTGAGAAGGGAGGTGGTCTACAAGAGACTTGAATGGAGGGAAAGATTCATGTGGCCGACCCCAAAAAATTAGGATAAAGGCTTTGTTGTTGTTGTATTCTCTTACGAGAGTCAAAAAAAAAAAATACTCAAGTAGGAATGTAGGATTCTAACCTAAAACTACTATCAGCAAAAGTAGATCAATGATGGAGTAAATACACTTCTACCTACAGAAGTTTGTTTTTCTAGATCGTCATTATAAGATATCTGTTTACCAAAACAGTATAAGAGCTCCATTTAGTGATTACCTTTCTTTTTTCATGTCATTACTATTCTCTTGTTTTATACATAGCTACTGACTAATAATAGTGTAGTATCCTCGCATAGAACCATATTCTAGGGTTAGTAGTGATCCCCTAAATGAATGTCCCCTTAATTATCAAATATCATTTGTTATCCAGATATTTTGAACATACTAATCGCTTATGGTGATGAACTAGGGTGGACGTGGAGCCACATCCTGGGGGATGACAGGCCAGGAATCTGATCCTGCTACTCTATTCCGACTGTATGTTGACTATGGTCGGCATGCTGAAGCCACAAACCTTCTGCTCGAGTACTTAGAATCTTTTGCCTCACTGGTAATTTTTTTCCTTACTAAATTACTTTGCCATCTCGGTCTCTAATTCTCTCATCTTACATAAGAATTGTAACATTTTCTATTAACTTTTCAATTTCAGGGGTCAGCCAATGCCATAAATCGTAAAAAGATGTCAGCAGTTTGGTTCCCTTATGCAGCAATTGAACGGCTATGGTGCCAGCTCGAAGAGTTGCAGAGTGCTGATCACATGGTCGATCAATGTGACAAACTCAAGAGATTATTGCATGGAGCTTTAGTCAACCACCTGAAACAGGTAGGCTTCTGTTGGCTGATCTTTTACGCATACAAGCATCAGTTGCAATCTCCAGTAACCGAGTTGGTAGAATTTGTGTACCTTTTGCGGTAAACTGAATTGTAATCCAATTATATCCAAGTAAATATTTACTTCCAGGTTGTAGGAAATAATTTGATCGACATCCACAACATTTTCCAGTAGCTTCTTGGGATGCATTTTTATGGTTGGACATGTTCCTTTTTAATAAAGGATTTTTTTCCATAATGACACTTGAAAGATTTGATAATTCCAAAAAACACCTGCAGTTTTTTTATTTCCAAAATAGCAACCCGTAAGTATTTGATATATTCCAAAAAACCACATGATGTTACTAGATCCATTAAGTTAATGGAGTATTTCTAGAATATTCTTCTTATTGGGTTTAAACCGAATAAACAACTTGTGAAATGACAAAAGTACCCTCTTTATCCTCTTTAAATGTCTATCTTCTCATCCCAATCTTATTTACTCATCTTCATTTTCTCAATAAAACCAAACTTAAATGCAATCAATTGGTACTCACCTTTTCATTGAACTCACTCCATCCTGTTCTCCTTGAACATCTTCTTTAAACCCCTAAACCTACCTAAAGAGGGGGGAAATAATGAGTTAGCAAAGAAGTGAAAAGATAAGGCTAAAATAGTCATTTTAATCCATTTCTGTCCAAAACTTAACACCAAGTAACTTCACTTGGTTTTTTGGAATATATCAAATACTTACGATTGCTATTTTGGAAATATGAAAACTACATGTGCTATTTTGGAAATATCAAATCTTTTGAGTGTTATGGAAAAAATAAATTATTGTTTTCATTTCAGCTATATAATTCATCAAGTTTACTCTTCCACATCCATCTCCCGACAACTACAAATGACAATACATATTTCTAGCTAAGTAGTCACCCTAGCCCCCCATATTCTCTTTTAGAAAAAAGAAGTTTCTCTATTAGTGTGGAGGAAAGTTTTCTTAATTGTAGCGAGTTTTTACTCTCTTGCATACACCCAGTTCAATGTCGTCATCATCAACAACAAGAAATAATAATATTCGTGTTGACATGAAAATTGATCAAATGTCATAATTTTGTTTTATTGCGTCTCTTAGAGAAAAAAATTTCAAAATTCTGATTTCTTATTTTCATTTTGTGTTATGCTTGTGTAGGTAAAGGTTGAGTCAGAGGATGCGGTAACTTTGAGTCAGAGGATGCAGTAACTTCAGCCCAAATGCGAGAAATGCAGAACGACACCTCAGAGTAGTTGGGGAGGAGTGCTAATGGCATATTATCTGTTGTATGTAATGAGTTTAAATACCAGTTCTGTTCACACTCTAGTAGTTCTGTATTCTAGTCACAATGTAATGACCATAACTGATCATGTTATCATTTTTTGTTTGAGTGCTAGATGATCTTTATGATAATGTCCGCCATATCATTAAAGATGGAGTTCCGTGAATTTAATTTTGTTTGTTCAGTAAGTAGTGGCCAAAGATTTAGAGGTAGTTTACCGATAAATTGCCCCGGAGTTCATTGGCGAATTTTACAATGAATGTATACATTCCACATCTCATATTTCTGGTTTCTGTGAAATGATAAAGTATCAATTTTTTTATAGTTAGTATTTGTTTGTAGACGTTTTCGTGCATATGATTCGTTTTGAATTTTTGATAGCAGATGATTAGAAGAGCTTATTGCAAATGTCTTGCAATTGAAAAATTGACAGTAAAATTGGAAAAAGTTCAGAAAAGTTTGGAAAAATTACAAAAAATTCAGAAATTTCTAAAAATATTTTTTGGTCTTTTACAAACTCAAAATAACACCCTTACACCTCGAGCAAGATCCAAACTTTTTCGAGATCTCCGATAAGTTCTGTAAAGCATTAAAAACGGGTGAACTATTGCTCAAAGGCTGTGAATATTCGAGAGTGGGGGGGGGGGGGGGGGGGGGGGGGGGGGGGGGGGCTTGTGATATGAGTAAAAAATGAACAAAATCGGGACCATTCAAATCAGGCACGAATCTTAAAGCTTTCATGGGTTAAACGATAAATTTCATTAGAAACAGGTCTGTAAACGGAAATTAGGTGTCTCTCAAGCCCAATAACCCAAAACGGATTTGTTTTACTGGGTTGTCAGAATAGCCCAATATAAATGTGTTCATATTTTTAAAATATAATTTAAACGCATAATTATCCTCAAGAGACAATTCAAAAACTATATCTTTTATCAAGAGAAGAGTTTCACTGAATTCGAGATGTTCTACAGGATCTTTTCACTTTCTTGAGTACAATTTTACAGGGAAATTAAAACTTTTCATCATACATCAGAGTTTACATCATAATTACATCTTTCTTTTGCACAGCGGAAGTAAAATTTACAACAATTGAATAAAAGTACAACAGCATGATATAATCTTTAGGCATCCATTCTTCTTTAATCTTTAACAAGTCATTCACCTGCATATAAGACTGTGGGTACGTCAGTTTATTCAACCGACGAACATTATACACGGCCATCCTCTCTATGCCGGAAATAGTATAACTTAACTTTCTATATTTAGCAAACACAAACTTGTCACATTCAAACTAAAGGGACTACCCTATTGATGTCGTGTTGTGATTGTGCACTTAATCCTTAATGCATTTATTTATGTTACATGACACTAATGCGCACTTGTTTGGATTCTATGCATCCCATACTACATAGGTCCGAGGGCAAGCCCTTATTCGTTCTTCATCTTTCTAGGGTTCAATCCCCCGTTATGACTTAGTCTACTACTGTAATTACGGTAGTGTCTTAGATGTCCTATGATCTACGAGCCCATGTCCAGGCAGCCTGGAGGGGAATCCCACGCACTGTCACGACGCATCGAGCAGGCAACCTATGGACAATTCAGCCTCCGCCATGGAACAATGGCACCACTCATAGCCACTCGAACATCCCACGAGCGTCGCCACCGGGACGGTACTCGGGAGCCGTATCCACGCCATGTCACGACGCATCGTGAAGGACCTGTGAATACCCTCTCGCCGCAAATCCGTTGGCCCCCATACCCGTGCTTTTCTTCTACTTTCATCACATCACCACTATGTACTAGTCCTTAGTTTTATTAAAAATCATGAACAAAATAATCTCTAGAGTTAGCCTCTCCATCAACCGGACTTATTCATTTGTTTCATCTTAACCAACCTTGGTCTAATTTCATCTCAATTCATTTTCTTTTTCAATGCCGGGGAGACTTAGCTACTCTAGTTCGAATTTCATTTCACCATCTTCAACTTGAGTACTTACAACTCATAAGATTCATATTCATGGCCAACAAATTTCTTTTCTTTTCATCAACATGATTTCTAATTCCATAATCATACATGAACTCATGCACTTCATAATTTCACATTTGAAATTCATATTACTAATAAACATTCATACTTCATATTTTGCACAATATTCTCAAGTGAGAATTAATAATATCATGTCACACAACATTGTTCTTTTTGCCAATTACTTTCTAATAAATCCATTTCAATTTATCTTTATAAACTATAATTTTCATAAGTGTATCTTAGAACCATAGTCCTAATTGTGCCTTTTGTCCACAAACCATATTGTATTTCATTCAAATAATACCCAACTCAATCTTATAAAATTCCTTGCATTTTTATGAGAATTACCATATTTTTTCCACATTTTTTGGACATCACAAACTCACAAAAAATATATTTTTTTATAAGTGCCGAAGGGAGGAATCGAACCCAGGCACAACGGAAAGAGAGCCAAGAGCACCCGCCAACCGGCCAAGCTGTGCTAGCGATATAAGTAGGGGTCAAATGGTATATATGGTATACAGACCGAAAGTTATAAGTTCTCAAAAATTTGTAGAAAAATGCTGTCATCGCTGGGGCTCGAACCGTTCGACCCAGAGAAGCCAATCGCAGTCAGTGACCGCCTGAGCTAGTAGCTCGGGCTGTCACACTACCCAATAAAAACCCATATGTTTCATATTCGTACTGTTTAAAAGAACAACTCGATGTTCAAATTAACTAGTTTCATATTGCCTTTATAAAAACTACTGAAATTTTCCAGATTAAATCTCCTTTACCTGAACTTCATAACAGCAAGTAAAAATAATTTTTTGTACTAAAAACATAGTTTTTTCCATACAAATTAATAAATTGTTCATTAAGACTACCATACTTTTATTTTCGACATTGAATAATCAATTGGTCTTCTAATCCCTTTTTATTCACAAATTTCTTATGATAATTCACTGCTATAAATTTTTATTCACAACACATACATTTTGGTTTTATCCATCCCCTTATCAACATAAAGATTTATTTAGCATATGAATGGGTAAACTCAAAACTACTAATTTTTGAGTAGTTCTACTTTGGTGATAACAAAGTAATTTCATTAGTTCATCTATGTCACAACATATACTACTACTCATTAATTAACATAATTATGACTCAATCATTCAAGAAAACTCTCTATTCAAATTAAAGTGTGCCATTTTCTTAATCAATTTCATACTTCAACCATACAATTTACTAGCGTTCTAATTGGAAATTTTCATGCATCATGCTAGCAATATTCCACCATCATTCATTCAATTAGTAATCATGGAGAATTCTACATACAATTTAATTTCATGCTAGAATTTCACACACAAGTTAATCACAACATTTCAATCCATTCATACACTAACTTTTCAATTTAAGTGTGTTCTTATTAGTATTTTTCATGCATAGTGTTGATAATTAAAACTAGTATAGATTCCTACATTAGAAATATGAAAGTTTTACCCACCTTGTATGGAGAGAAAACACAAAAAGCAACCAAGTCCTTGTAGATGAAAGCACCTCCTCCTAGACAAAGCGCGCACAAGCTCCACACCAAGCCTCCTAGCACAAACCGAATGCTTCTCCTCCTTCAATGATGCCGGCCTCTCCTTCTCCAAGCAATCCCACACAACTCTCTATTTTTTTATAACTCACACTATTACTACAATAATACTATAGCTTGGAAATATAATTTGCATATGAAAATAGCCATGAGAGGGGGGTATTTATACTAAAAGATAAGTGAAATGGAGGGCTAAGATTGCTTAGGTGGTTGTAGAATGAAGGGCCTAGATCAAAGTAGGAGTTAGAAAAACTACCCACATCCAAGAAACTACCTCCATGATCACCATGCTAATTTTCAAAATTCCCTCCAAAGAAATGCATGCCGGCCATGAATAAAGTGTGCAATGCACGTGTACGTGTAGTGCACGTGCATGCAACTAGGCCAAATTTGTACCTTTTAATTTTGTACAAAAAATAAAATAATGATATTTTAGTCTTCTACATGACAAGTTTAATTAAAAATAGATTTATTCATGGGCTTTATTTTTGGGCCAAAATAGTTTATTAAAATAAATAAAATAAAATACATTTGGGCTTTTAAGAAAAGGACCTTTTTAAATAAATCGAAATAAGGCTTTAAAGAAAGGCTTTTTGTACAAAATAATTTGAGAACAAATATTTAAATAATTATACCCATCATTATAAAAATAATTCAACCCAAAATATTGCACGTGCACACTACGTGCAAAATAAATAATTTTTCATTAATTGAAAAATCAGGATATTACAGCACTCCCTCCTTAGAATAGTTCCGTCCCCGGAACTACCATCAAGAGCGAGAAAAACAAAAACATACAACACTCATACAAGAACAAAAGATACAAAAATACAATCAAGCAAAAAGCTCAGGATAGTCCTTCAACATCCTCTCCTCAGATTCCCAAGTAGCCTCTTCAACCAAGTGGTTTCTTCAGACTACCTTGACCATCGGTATCGTCTTATTCCTCAAGACTTTCTCTCGACGATCAACAATCTCAACAGGAGACTCGATGTAATTCAGGTCTAACTGCAAACCTTCCGGCACTTCAGGCAAATGATGACTCGGATCTGGAATGTAACCTCTCAGCATAGACACATGAAAGACATTGTGCACCTGAGACAACTCTTCCGGTAATTCAAGCCGGTAAGCAGTTTTCCCGATCCTTTTCAATATCTTATATGGGCCTATAAACCTCGGGGCTAACTTCCCGCCTTTGCCAAATCGAACCACACCTTTACTGGGCGATACCTTCAGAAAGACGAAGTCACCAACCTCAAACTCAAGGTCCCTTCTCCGGTTGTCTGCATAGCTTTTCTGCCTGCTCTGAGCTTCCACCAACCTTTTTCTGATCAGATCAATCTTCTCAGAAGTTAGCTACACAAGCTCAGGACCAAACAACTGACGCTCCCCTACTTCATACCAACAAACAGGAGTCCTGCACTTCCTGCCATACAGAGCTTCGTACGGCGCCATCCTGATGCTAGCCTGAAAACTGTTGTTGTAGGCAAACTCCACCAAGGGTAAATGCCTTTCCCAACTGCCTCCAAAGTCTAGTATACAACACCGAAGCATATCCTCAAGAATACGGTTGACTCTCTCGGTTTGCCCATCGGTTTGCGGATGAAAAGCAGTGCTGAAATCTGTCTTGGTACCCAAAGCTGTCTGAAGACTCCTCCAGAAATGCGAAGTAAACCACGCATCTCGATCAGACACAATAGTTGACGGAACGCCATGAAGTCTGACAATCTCACCAACATACATCTCAACCAACTTGTCCATCGAAGCAGTGAGTTTCATCGCCAAAAAGTGAGCGGACTTGGTAAGTCGATCGACTATGACCCAAATCGCATCATTGCCTTTAGAACTCTTAGGCAATCCCGTGATGAAATCCATACTGATGTTATCCCACTTCCACTCCGGAATAGGTAACGGCTGTAATAGACCTCCGGATCTCTGATTTTCGGCTTTGACTTGCTGACAAACCTCACACTTCGCGACAAATTCAGCCACATCCCGCTTCAAACTTGACCACCAGAAATGCTGTTTAATGTCTTTGTACATCTTAGTACTCCCAGGATGTACCGACAAAAGAGTAGCATGCGCCTCCTGAAGAATACTCTCTTTCAGGTCCGCCTGTTTTGGAACGCACAGCCTATCTCCGAACCACAGCACTCCATCCCTGATTTGAAAACCGGGCAACCTGCCAGCACCAACCTGCTCCTTCAACTCCAAAATATCAGCATCAACCTCCTGACTTGCAATGATCCTTGTATTCAGAGTAGGCTGAAGCCTCAACTGAGCCAAAGATGCTCCCAATCCTTGCAAGACAACCTCAATACCTGCTCGATCCAACTCCTCAATCAGATGCCTCTGAGTTGTAATCAAACTGGCCAAACTGCTCTTGCGACTAAGTGCATCAGCAACAACATTAGCCTTTCCAGGATGATACTTGATCTCAGGTCGCATGTCCTCGAGCACTTCCAACCATCTCCGCTGCCTCAGATTGAGATCCCTCTGCTGATATATATACTTCAAGCTCTTGTGATCCGTGTACATATTCAACTTCTCACCGTACACGTAGTGCCTCCATTGCTTCAGAGCAAAAATAATCGCAGCCAACTCCAGATCATGAGTCTGGTAATTTTTCTCATGCGGTCGTAGTTGCCTAGACCCATAAGCGATTACTTTTTCCTCTTGCATTAAGACACAACCAAGCCCCTGATGTGAAGCATCGCTATAAACATCATACTCAACACCTGCTCTAGGCAAGGCCAAAATAGGTGCAGTAGTCAGTCTATCTTTCAACTCCTGAAAACTCGCCTCACATTGCTCAGTCCACTTGAAGCTCACATTCTTCTTAGTCAGTCCAGTAAGCGGTACAGCTATCTGAGCATAACCTTGAATGAATCTCCGGTAGTATCCAGTTATCCCAAGAAAACTTCTGACTTCCTTCACTGTAGTAGGCCTAGCCCAATCTCTCACTGCCTCTATCTTCTGAGGGTCAGTTGCCACTCCCTCCTTAGAAAGGATGTGACCTAGGAATGCCACTTCAGATTTCCAGAAATCACACTTGGATAACTTGGCATACAACTTCTGCTCTTCCAACTTCTGCAAAACTGCTGCCAGATGCTCAGTGTGCTCCTCCTCGGACTTGGAGTACACAAGAATATCGTCGATGAACACCACGACGAAAGAATCAATAAACGGCCTCAGAATTCTGTTCATCAAGTCCATGAAGATTGCGGGTGCATTCGTCACTCCGAATGGCATAACTAAGAATTTGTAATGCCCATGCCGAGTTCTAAACGCAGTTTTGTGCACATCTTCAGTTTTCACTCGAACTTGGTGATATCCTGATCGAAGATCTATTTTGGAGAATACAGCTGCTCCTTGTAGACAATCGAACAAGTCATCAATTCGAGGAATCAGATACTTATTCTGAACAGTGACCTTATTCAGCTCTCGGTAATCGATACACATTCTCATCGATCCATCCTTCTTCTTTACCAAAAGCACTGGTGCTCCCCAAGGTGACGCACTAGGTTGAATAAAGCCTTTCCCCAACAGTTCCTCAATCTGCCGTTTCACCTCATCCTGTTCCACTGGAGCCATCCTATACGGTGCCTTAGAAATGGGTGCACTTCCCGGTTGAACAGTGATGCTGAACTCTACATCACGATGCGGAGGTAACCCAGGAAAATCTTCCAAGAACACTGTCGGATAGTCCCGAACCACAGGAATCCCTTGCACTTCCACAGGAGTCTCTTCCTTGTGGATAGTTGCCACCAGCTTAGAACATTTCTGCTTCCCTTGGAACGTGACTTCAGGTCCACCTGGAGCCTTCACTGTCACCGTCTTGGTCTTACACTCGATGCTTGCACTGTACACCGACATCCAATCAATGCCAATGATAACATCGACTCCCAAGATAGTCAGCTCGATCAGATCAATGCCAAAGATTCGATCTCCAATCACAATCTCGCAATCAGCATAATACCGATCAGTGGTTAAAGTTTCCCCTGACGGAGTAGCTACTGCTAAGATCTTGCCTGGAAAAATCTTCGGCTCAACTCCCAACAATTTAGCAAATCTAGGAGACACAAATGTATGAGAGGATCTAGTATCGAACAATACCACAGCTTTCATTCCATTAAGATATAGTTCGCCTGTTACATAATACACACCATTACATAACAGTCTCACTAAACAAAGGGAAAAGAAATGACAAAGACTCTAAACACCAGCCCTCGTACCAGAGATGACCTGATCTGCCTCCTCAGCATCAGCCTTGTCAAGGCAAATACTCGCCCTGATTGGTACGGCCTCTTCCCAGCCTGTTGCGTTGGTGCACTGCTATTACCATTCCGTAGTTTGGGACATTGAGATCGGTAATGTCCCGCTTCACCACAGTTAAAGCAAGTCACCGCAGGAGGTCTCACCACATTGTTTCCAGGTCCTCCAGCTACACCAATAGCGTTCGCCCCTGTCGGTTTGAACCTCTGTGCAGATGGTTGCCCCTTGAAACTTCCAGAATGTGCAGGCCTCTTTCCAGACTGCCAGTTGTTCCTCCGGTTCTGAACAACTTGGAACTGCTCCATATCCGCCTCCGTTGCTGCCGCCCTCTTGACCAGCTTATCGAATCGCCTGATACCAAGGGGTATCATACGAGACCTCAAGCTCGGTCTCAGACCATGCTCAAACTTGCGAGCCTTCTTGGCCTTATCCATCACCAGTTCTGGAGCATACCTGGAGAGCTGAGTAAACTTGGTCTCATATGCTCTCACCGACATGCTGCCTTGCTGAAGCGACAGAAACTCCATCGCCTTCTTCTCCTGGACGTCGGAGGGGAAATAGTGACTGCGGAATTCTTCCAGAAATTCCTCCCAGCCAAGCAACAGACCTCCCATGGTCCTCTTCATGGATTGCCACCAAACCGCCGCATCCTTCTCTAGCTGCAAAGTTGCCAACTTGACCTTGCTACCCTCCGGTGTCTCCAACACCTCAAAGATCGTCTCCACTTGACGGATCCAGTTGTCAGCCGCATCTGGGTCTGACTTTCCCTCGAATACAGGTGGTTTCATTCTCTTGAACGATTCCACCAGCTTAATCGCCTCGGGCACTGGATTCGCCGGCCCTCGACCTTGGTTCTGAGCCACTGCATTAAGCGTCTGGTAGACCCTAGCAAGTTCAGTCTCCAGATCCAACCCTTCCCCATTCCTAGCTCCTCTTCTCGACATATTCTGATGCAAAAGATCCGTCAAATTCGAAGTATAAGACAAGAATTTAAACCAACTTGCATTTCATTGAATTCCAAAGTTTATACATTCGAATTTAAAAATAGTTTTGACATCAGAATGGAAAATAATAGAAGCTAAGACAGTCTAACTCCTACGGGTCCTCTTCGCTGCTCGAAGTTCTTCCCGCAGTTCATCAACCTCATCCTTTAGCACATCAGTTAGGTTCTTTTTCTTCTCAAGTTCCCAAATCCGATGACTGAGAACAGAATAGTCGGCCTTCCGCTTCTCCAGCCGAGCCTACAACAATCCAACTCTCTCCTTCAGGGTTTCCACTTGCCTCTGAAGAGAAGTCACAAGACTATTTGGAACTGGTTCTTCTTCGTCGGAAGAAGAATCATCAGATGAATCCGGAGGTGGGGTGATCTCTCGGGATTCAGGCCATTCTTCACCGTCCATCTCTAACCATTCTTATCTCTTAATGAAGAAGAGATAACTAATTCAATCCAAAAATACTAGGAAGTAGAGATAAATTATTATTTTGAAACTGGCCCCCAAAGCGACTATAAATACTCTTCTACCTCCACCAGAAACATGTAATCAGTATTTTGGCACCAAAAATCTCTCTCATATTCTTCTTGAGTTTTGACGAGCTTCAGTGTAACGCCTCGAATTCCAAACACATGTAATTCGTAGCACAAACAAGATCTTTTACTTCAAATTCGTACAAATTTACAAGGAATTTAATTTTTTTTTATTTATAACATGTTCTTTACATCAACATAGCGAAAATTAAATCAATACAATATGATCTACAATAATAAAAATTCTTCAATCTTGTAACAACTCATCATAGTGACTGCAAGTCCAAACCAAATCTAATCCTGCAACTGGAAAACTATAGGCACGTCAGTTGCATATAACTGACACAATTCTGTAATACATCGATTCTTCTACTTTAGCAATCACAAACATGAATGCAAACAGGAAAAGTGAAAACCCTAGTCGTGTTAGTGTATGATATGACTTAATGCCTAATGCATATATTACACTACGATGACATTAATGCATACTTGTTCGAATTCTATGCATCCCATACTACATAGGTCCGAGGGCAAGCCCTTATCGTACTCTTCATTATAGGGTTCAGTCCCTCGCCATGCAACCTACTACAATAACTACTACAAGATACTTTGCAAGTATTGGTTCTCACCCCGGAATACTGGAGATCAATCCCACTCCGCGGATCATTCTATGGCCTGTTTCATCCATCATCTTGGAATACTGGGGATTGTCTCACTCCGCGAGTCATCCTGGAACCCTCATTACACAAATACCCCGTGAGCGTCGCTCTCGCCCCGAAATACTGGAGATCAATCCCACTCCGCGGATCATTCTGTGGCCTATTTCATCCATCGTCCGGAATACTGGGGATTGTCTCACTCCGAGAGTCATGCTGGAGTCCATAACTCACGTTTGTTCTTATTTCATTATATCTCCAACTAGTGTCTGACCTAAAGTTTAAGTTACAGTTATTAAGATCTAGAGCTAGCTTACCCACCGGGCTTAAACCAACACACTGAGAATGTTATCTCACACTGGCTACTTCTCAAAGAGAAAGTTAACCCACACTAGTTACTTCTCAAATTCCATTTATCACAATTGGCAGTATTCTGGGTCCCGCTCACTCTTGAACAAACAACCATCTCAAAAGAGATCACATAGGTTACATCTAACCTTATATAAAAAATTCTATTCATTAAACATCTTGTAACTTCTTTTATCCATTATCTTAATGTTTATTATCAATCATGAAGTAATCAACTTCTTATAGCAACATTCAATAACACTTGATGAGTTAAAATCCTTATAACCATCACATGATTAATATTCCAAATTCATCCTTTAATTATCTCTTAATTCCTTATAAGGTACTTCTTACTAACATTCCAATTTTAAATCCAATTTTATACATTGTAAAAGTTTTAGGACAACTGGATTAAAACATCAACCCAATGATATTGTAAAAATCATATAAATTCCAATACTACCCCAAAAATAGATTTATTAGTTTCATAGGAATCATAAATGACTCTAATACAACTCTGTAGTTAACCTCATCTAAAATCATCCTCAATTACTTCGTCTAAATTCATTTGCAAAATAGTAGGTTCAAAATCCGAAAACTGCAGCTCATGCTACTTGTAAAAATCAGAGAAAATTCTATACTTCATTAAACCTTGTGTTATTTAGATCAAGTTAAAGGTATATAAGTCTACAATAACTTTGTAGTTACAAGTTTCCCCAAAATATTGTGTCTATAACCCTGAATTCTTCGAAATCTACAATAGGGTCGGAATGTTATACAGACTGCCAAGCTTGTAAAATTCATTATAAATTTAGTTTTTCATGAAAAATTGATTTCTTAGACTCAAAAGAAAGGTTAATGAGTCTACTTCAAGTTCTTAGTTTTGACCTTCCTTAAAATTGTAACGCCCGAATTCAAAACACATGTAGTTCGTAAAAAATACAGGATCTTTTACTTCAATTCGTACACATTTACAAAGAATTTAAAACTTTTTCATTATACATTGTCAGTTACAGTTACACAGCAGAAGTTACAACAAGAAGTATACAAATTTAACATTCAACAACTTTAATCTTGAAGTAATCATCAGTATCAACTCATCTTTGCATCTTTCGCTAACAAGTCCTGCACTCGAAAATTGTGGGCACGCCAGTTGCATACAACTGACACAAGGCTATAATACAGCGATTCTCTTACTTTAGCAAATATAAACTTGAATGCACAACAAAATGGAAAAAGTGACTATCTTAAACATAACAGTGTATGATATGACCTAATGCCTAATGCAGACATTACACTACGATGCACTAATGCACATTTGTTGGGATTCTATGCATCCCATACTACACAGGTCCGAGGGCAAGCCCTTATCGTACTCCTCATTATAAGGTTTAATCCCTCGTTATGAAAATCCTACTAGGTGACTAATGTAAGGTCTAGATATCCTGTGAGTATCTAGTACACCCCGATAATTCTTGAGAATTGCTCTCCCACCATGCGTCGTAACCCAGATAATTTTGGAGGCGAAACCCACACCGTGAGCCATGACCCCGATAATTCGTGAGAGTCGTTCTCCTACCGCGAGTGGTTTTTGGCCATTACGCCTCACACCCCGATAATTCTGGAGATGAAACCCACACTGCGATTCATAGGTACCTCATCACACAAATACCCCATGAGCGTCGCCTCGATCCCGATAATTCTGAAGAAATATCTCCCACCGCGAGTGATTTTGGATATCATGCCTCATACCCCGATAATTCTGAAGATAATCTCCCACCGTGAATCATATGAGGCCCTCATACTCATATTTGTCCATACTTCATCACATCCCCCCTAGTGCCTGTCCGTAGGTTTACTTATAATCATCACAACCTAGAGCTAGCTTACCCTACCAGACTTAAATCAACACACGAGAAACATTAGCCCACACTGGCTACTTCTCAAATTTCTTTATTCACAAATTACCGGTCACTATGGGTCTCGCTCAGCCTCTAGATTACAACAACTATCTCACTATATATGGATCAATTAGGTTATATCTAACCTCAACATAAATATTTAATGCATAGCTCATCATTTCTTCTTCATCCATTCTCTTTATGTTTATAAATTATGAAGTATGCAACTTCTTATAACCATATTCAATAAAAATTTGTCAATCACATTCTTGTGGACTATTTCCCTATTAACCAACCAAACTATTCACCTTAATGATATTCAAAGTCCATTTTGTTAGTATATTTCTTTTTCATGTTTCTACACTTCAAAAATATAATTATTAACACCAAATTTAAAAACGACTAGAGGTTTCATATTTTGTCTTGACTCTTCGCTTTAAAGCAATAGATTAATATCCATGTAATTCCACATGGGTAAATTCTAAATTGTATTCTACATTCATCTCTTAATTCTTCTTAATTATGCATAACCCCTTGAATTTGAAAAATATAATATTTAAGGTGAATATAACTTCTAATTCATATAGTAGATCTTTGAAATGTGTGGAATTATTTTTTAAGGGCTCTAATAATACTCTAGAATATAAATACATATTTTCCCAAATTTTAATAGCTTGGAAAACCCCCAAAAAATATTAAAACACAATTCTGTGTATGGCCGGGCTCGAACCCAAGGCCAGTGGAGCACCAACCTCAATCCCCACCCACTAGGACAACTAACATCGATGATAATAAGCCCACTCAGTTTCTTTTATACTCGCCCTACTGTTATTAAAAGAAAAACAGGCAAATAGCCAGTGCTTCCAAGTTTCGAACCCGCGACCAAACGACGACCAAGAACCCCCCCCCCACAAGCGCAAGCGCTAACCACTATGCCCAATCTTTTTTTGGTAATATCTGTGTTTAAAGTCTTTTAACTCAACTCTCTGTTTTCATCTCATTTTAATTTGTTCATCTATTTCGATTTCTATCGTTTCCTTCATTATTAATACTACTAAATTACCTTTCTAAATTTCCAGAAATGTTTTCTATCTATATTAGAGTGAGGTTTTATACAAACAATTTAAATAGTAATTTTAAGAACTTTTATATACATATGCTGTTACTAATCAACAAAACTACTTTTTATAGCAACTAACATGAATATATTTTTCTTTTAGCAATTTATTCTGAATTTATGGAAATTCACACCTCTCCTTTGAATTATAATCTACCCCAATTTTAACACAATTTTTAGGCATAAGTTAACAACTTTGTATACACATAATTTATATACATGATCTAATCATGGTATACTACCATACGCATGACATCACTACAAACACTCTAATAAGAATTTTAGTTTGGTCACATGATAATTCTATATGGTAATTTTCAACTAGTATGCATTAATTTATCATATTCATCTATTACTAAAACTCTAGATGTCAACACAACATGCATAAAAAAAGTTTAGAAACTAAAGAACTCATGCAAAAATTTTCATTTCAAACACAATTTATCTAAGCATGTATTCTACAAACAACTAGAAAGTAAAAGATGCGGCCACATCTTTCTTGATGCAATTAGTAGGTAGAACTCCTAGAAAAATGCTCCAAAGCTCCAACACAGAATTGTCTTCTCCTCCTCTAGCAAAAATACCGAAATCTCCTTCCCTTCTCTCTTTTTTTTTTATTTTTTTTATTTTGATTTTGATTGTTACTGTTGTTCATGGTAAAGGAGAGGGCTATTTATAGGAATAATGTGTGGTTGAGATGATTCCCACTACCCAAAATAACTCCCTACACACACATAACACTCCCCACTCTTTCCTCTCTCTCAACTAAGGCCGGCCAACCCCTCCATGTGCACAAGCACGTGCTCGTGCACCCTATGTGCACACTCTTCTCATGCAATTTTATTATTGTTAAATTAGATGTATGTGTGTATTACATGACAAGTGTACTAGATTTAAATGTTCATTTAAGTGTAGAAAAAGAATCATGGGTCTCAATTTGTAATTAATTTTGTAGTCGGCTTCAATAGTGGATTTAGGCCTAATGTGTTTAATTAAAAACAAAACATACAATTGGGGCAAAAAAAATAATGTTCATGACTCTAGAAAATTTTTGGAACCAAAGTGCACAAAATTTTTACGTGCAATGCACGTGCAAAATATTAAAAATTAAATTTTCTGGGATGTTACAACACTATATTCGGTTTGGGAAAATATTCGGTTTAGGAAAGGAGGAAAGCTAGTCCCAAGGTACATAGGACCATACAAGATACTGAAGAGCATTGAGAAGACAACGTATCAGTTGGAACTATCGGAAGAGCTAGCCCAAGTGCACGATGTCTTTCACGTGTCGATGCTACGATGCTACATTCCTGATTTGAGTCATCACTTAGCAGAAGTGCCAGAAGGTCTACAGATAAATCTAAGCTACAAGGAACGTTCGGTGGAGATTGTGAATCAGCGGAAATTTTTTTTGAGAAACAAAACTATACCTATGGTCAAGGTTATGTGGAGGAGTCAATTGGTTGAGGAAGCCACCTGGGAATCAGAGGAGAGGATGATGAGAGACCATCCCGAACTTTTTGTCTAAACCCTGTAATTTTACTTCTTTTGCTTTTGTCACTCTTTAAGCTTAGTTCCGAGAACGGAACTATTCTTAAAAGGCAGTGCTGTAACTTCCTCGAAAAATTAATTTTTAATATTTTGCACGTGCATTGCATGTAAAAAATTTGTGCATTTTGGCTCCAAAAATTTTCTAGAGTCATGAACATTTTTTATTTTCTTTCTTTTAGTCACAATTGTATGTTTTATTTTTAATTAAAACCCATTAGGCCTAAATCAACTCTTGAAGCCCACTAAAAATTTAATTACAAATTGAGGCTCATGATTCTTTTTCTACCCTTAAATGAACATTTAAATCTAGTACACTTGTCATGTAACACATACATACATCTAATTTAATAATAACAAAATTTTATGAGAAGAGTGTGCACGTGCACGTGCTTTTGCACATGGAGGGGTTGGTCGACCTTAGTTGAGAGAGAGGAGAGAGTGGGGAGTGTTGTGTGTGAGTGAGGAGTTATTTTGTGTAGTGGGAGTCATCTCAACCATACATTATTCCTATAGATAGCCCCCTCCTTCACCATGAACAACACTAAGAATCAAAATAAAATGAAAAAGAGAAGGGAAGAAGGAGATTTTGGTTTTCTTGCTAGAGGAGGAGAAGACAATCTTGTGTTGGAGTTTGGAGTATTTTTCTAGGAGTTCTACTTACTAATTGCATCAAGAAAGAGGTGAAAATTTTGGCATGAATTCTTTAGTTTCTAAACTTTTTGATGCATGTTGTGTTGACATCTAGAATTTTAGTAATAGATGAATATAAGAAATTAATGCATACTAGTTGAAAATTACCACATAGAATTGTCATGTGATCAAACTAAAATTCTTATTAGAGTGTTTGTAGTGATGTCATGCGTATGGTAGTATACCATGATTAGATCATGTATATAAATTATATGTGTATACAAAGTTGTTAACTTATGCCTGAAAATTGTGTAAAATTTGGGGTAGATTATAATTCAAAGGAGAGGTGTGAATTTTTTATAAATTCAGAATAAAATGCTAAAAGAAAAATATATTCATCTTAGTTGTTAAAATAAGTAGTCTTGTTGATTAGTAACAACATATGTGTATAAAAGTCCTTAAAATTACTATTTAAATTATTTGTATAAAACCTCACTTTAATATAGATAAAATTAGTGAGAAAACATTTTTGAAAATTTAGAAAGGTAATTTAGCTGTATTAACTATGAAGAAAAAAGATAGAATTCGAAATAGATGAACAAATTAAAAAGAGATGAAAACAAAGAGCTGAGTTAAAAGGCTTTAAACACATATATTATCAGAAAAGAGATTGGGCATAGTGGTTAGCACTTGCGCTTTGGGGGGGGGGGGGGGGGGGGGGGGGGCTTCTTGGTCGTTGGTTCGAAACCTGGAAGCACTGGCTATTTGCCAGTTTTTCTTTTAATTTATTGAATAACAGTGGGGCGAGTATAAAAGAAACTGAGTGGGTTTATTATCATCAATGTGAGTTGGCCTAGTGGCTGGGGATTGCGGTTGGCGCTCCACTGGCCTTGGGTTCGATCCTGGCTGTACACACAATTGTGTTTTAATATTTTTTGGGTTTTTTCAAGCTATTAAAATTTGGGAAAATATGTATTTATATTCTAGAGTATTATTAGAGCCCTTAAAAAATAATTCCACACATTTCTAAGATCTACTATGGGAATTAGAAGTTATATGCACCTTAAATATTATATTTTTCAAATTCAAGGGGTTATGCATGATTAAAAAGATTTAAGAGATGGATGTAGAATACAATTTAGAATTCCCATGTGGAATTGCATGGATATTAATCTATTGCTTTAAAGCGAAGAGTCAAGATGAAATACAAAATCTCTAGTCGTTTTTAATCTCAAAATTTGGTATTAAGTATTGTATTTTTGAAGTGTAGAAACATGAAAAAGAAATCTACTAACAAAAAGGACTTTGAATATCATTAAAGCGAATAGTTTGGTTAGTTAATGGGGAAATAGTCCACAAGAATGTGATTGACAAATTGTTATTGAATATGGTTATAAGAAGTTGCATACTTCATAATTTATAAACATAAAGATCGAGAATGAATGAAGAAGAAATGATGAGCAATGCATGAAATGTTTATGTTGAGGTTAGATATAACCTAATTGATCTCTATAGTGAGATGATTATTGGAATCTAGAGGCTGAGCGAGACCCATAGTGACCGGCAATTTGTGAATGAAGAAATTTGAGAAGTAGTCAGAGTGGGCTAATGTTTCTCATGTGTTGATTTAAGTCTGGTCGGGTAAGCTAGTTCTAGGTTGTGATGATTATAATTAAACCTAAGGATAGGCACTTGGGCGAGATGTGATGAAGTATGGGCAGATATGAGTATGAGGGCCTCATACGATTTGCGGTGGGAGATTATCTTCAGAATTATCGGGGTGTGAGGCATGATGTCCAAAATCACTCGAGGTGGAAGATATTTTTTTCAGAATTATCGGGATTGAGGCGACGCTCATGGAGTATTTTTGTGATGAGGTACCTATGACTCGCGATGTGGGTTTCGTCTCCAGAATTATCGGGGTGGGAGACGTGATGTCCGAAAATCACATGCGGTGAGAGAACGACTCTCAAGAATTATTGGGGTCATGGCTTGTGGTGTGGGTTTTGCCTTCAGAATTATTGGGGTTATGACTCGCGGTGGGAGAACGATTCTCAAGAATTATCGGGGTAGTACTAGATACTCACAGGATATCTAAACCTTACATTAGTCATCATAGTAGGATTTCATAGCGAGGGATTGAACCCTATAATGAGGAGTACAATAAGGGCTTGCCCTCGGACCAATGTAGTATGGGATGCATAGAATCCGAACAAGTATGCATTAGTGCATCGTAGTGTAATATCTGTATTAGGCATTAAGTTCATATCATACACTGACATATTTAAGATAGTCATTTACACATTATTCTGCATTCAAGTTTGTGTTTACTAAAGTAAGAGATTCGCTGTATCATAGCATTGGGTCAGTTTTATGCAATTGACGTGCCCACAGTTTTTCAGTGCCGGACTTGGATTAGCAAAAGGCATAAAGATGAGTTGATACTGATGATTACTTTGAGATTAAAGATATTTAATGTTATATTTTTATATTTTGTTATAACTTCCGCTGTGTATTTTGTAACAGACAATGCGTAATGAAAAAGTTTAAATTCCTTTTAAATTTGTACGAATTAAAGTAAAAGATCCTGTATTTCATACGAATTACCTGTGTTTGGAATTCGGGATATTACATATTGGTATCAGAGCCAACTTCAATAAGTAGTACAAAATTACAAGGACGACAACTTAGGGTGGACATTAGAAGTGTGAGTTCAGTTTATAAAGATTTAAATGTAAGTTGATTTACATTTGAGTTGCTTTATACACTGATGTCTTCTCCTCCCTTTCCCTACAAGATGGCTAATAACCAAGATCCAGTGGACGAAGTGGAGTGGTTCTTTGAGGACCCTGAAGAAGAAGAAGAAGAAGAAGAAGAAGAAGAAGAAGAAGAACCGGAAGAAGAAGAAGATCCCTGAGGAAGTTAAGAAGATTCCAGTAGTTCGGAACTTTTCGACAGTGTTCTTGGAGGATCTACCTGGGCTACGACCTCATCGGGATATGGAGTTCAGCATTTCCATTCATCCAGGAAGTGCATCGATATCCAAGACACTGTACAGAATGGCACCAGTGGAACATGATGAGGTCAAGAAGCAGATTGAAGAGCTTTTGCACAAGTGTTTTATCAGACTGAGTGCGTTGCCTTGGGGAGGACCAGTTTTATTGGTGAAGAAGAAGGATGGATTGATGAGGATGTGCATCGACTACAAGGAACTAAACAAGGTGACTTTCCATAATAAGTATCCTATTCCGCGAATCGATGATTTGTTTGACCGACTTCAAGGAGCAGAAGTTTTCTCCATGATAGATCTTCGGTCGGGTTATCACCAAGTTTGTGTTAAGAAAGAGGATGTGCATAAGACTGCGTTCCGAACTCGACATGGGCATTACGAGTTCTTGGTTATGCCATTTGGAGCGACGAATGCACCAGCTATATTCATGGACATGATGAACATGGTTCTGCGACCATTCATCGACTCTTTCATCGTGGTGTTTATCAACGATATTCTGGTATATTCTAAGTTAGAGGAAGAGCATGCTGAGCATTTAGCAGAGATATTTAAGAAGCTGTAGGAACAAAAGTTGTATGCCAAATTATCCAAGTGTGACTTCTAGAAGTCCGAAGTCATGTTCCTGGGTCATATCATTTCTAAGGAGGAAGCGGCCACCAATTCACAGAAGATAGAGACAGTGAAGAATTGGACAAGACCCACATCAGTTCATGGTATCAAAGCTTGGTTAGATAAGAAGACAATGTCGGAAGCATGATCAGAGGTTCTCACAGTGTGATTGATGGCGAAGCATTGGCTCTTATCCTGACATGCCCAGGTCGGCTAGCTGGTGGATCTTGTATGCAAGGAAGATAACACTAGAGGGGGGGGGGGGTGAATAGTGTTATTAAAAAATTATTTAAAAAATTTTTCAACTTGAAACACCTTTTAAGTCAACTGAAAAAAAAACAGTCGACTGAATCGACAGATAAAAAAAGAGACTTGATCAACTTGAAGAACGAGTCTGTAAGTTGACTTAATAGGACTGCCAATCGACTGATCAGACACAGATAAAAATAAAATGCAGCGAAGTTAAATTTAAAAGTTAGAAAGATCAAACCACAGAGAATCAGCAATGCTAACACAACGATTATATCCTGGTTCAGTCCTCCCGACCTACGTCCAGTCCTCAAGCAACCCACTTGAGATTTTTCACTAATTCTTGAAAAGATTTACAAGAATACCCTACGACCTTTGGCAACAACTATGCCAAACCCGTAGACCTATCTCACTACTAGAGAGAGCAAAACTCCACTCTACAACCTAGAGTGAACACTGACTCTACACCAAGAGCCCTTCTCTCTAACTGAGAGGACCACTCTCACAACCCGAGAGTGAACAACAAAGAAATTGAAAATTACAACACCTAGAGCCTTGATTTTTGAATGTGCTTTTTGTATTGAGGCTATAGGTCAACTTCTAATCGCAGTCTTGAATTTAATTGTTGTTATACAAGACTGAGATTAGAACCAAGTCTAAGAGAGTGAGAGTTCTTTGAAAACTTAGAGTTTTGTTTCCTAAACACTTGAACAAAAGCAAAGACTTGTTTAATGCAATAAGTAACATTTTCAAGTGAAATCTGGACTCTATTTATAGAGTAAACACTCCAGAGTCATCGGAAAACAGTTAACCAACTACCATCAAACGGTAGAAAAGATTTGAATTCGAAAACCAAATTTAAATACTCAGAAAACTGTCAAAGCTGCTCGAACAGTCAACTGGGTTGCCAAAGGAGTCGACTGGTCAGAGCTTGAGTAAGTTCAGATTGTTTCGTATTTGAACAGTCGACTGGTACTTGACAGCTGAACTCATACAAGCTTGAATTTGACATTTTTGATTTTTTAATAAACTTTATTTTAGTCCTAGAGAATGTGTGTGTGTGCGCATCAAGACTATTACAAGATTTCTAAGCAAACATATCAAAGATTACAATTCTGTACATCAATTTACATAGAAACTCTTTTGTTCTTGAGCTGATCACTTTGAAAATGTTTGAAGCTTTGAGTGACACTTGCCTTGTAGCTTGATCTTGAACCTTGAAAGCTTTGGGTATACACTACAAGAGACATGTTAAATAGAATATATGTGTATCGTGTTGTAGTTATCAAAATCAAGAATCTACATTCTCCCCTTTTTTGATGATGACAACACAATAACCAAACAATATAGAATAACATAACACATAGAATATATACAAATTAAAAATACAATTAAATTTGCTCCACCTAAATAAGATAGAACATGCACACAAAAACAATAAGATAAAATGTGCACACAACCAATCATCATAAAATGTCTCCCCCTTTGGCATCAACCAAAAAAAAAACAGAAAGTATAACAAGGGACAATCCAAAGAGTGAACATAAAGTCATACATAAGCATCTAAATATAGTGCATAAAGTCATACATAAACATAAAGAACATAAAGTCATAATCCACCGTCAAAGATAAAGTCTTACAAAAAAAAAAAAACTAGAAAAGTAATGCAAAATACACGACATGCAACATCAATCTTCGTCTTCGTCCTTGTCGAGGGTAGAAGTAGGCTGAGGAAATTGCCGAACAAAATATTGAGTGAGGTTGGCAATACTAGCCTCTAGAGAATCTTGAAGACCGAGAATGAGATCTTGACGGTCCATAATGTAGTTTACAGACGCATAGAGACTTTCAGGATGAGAAAAGCTTGCCTTAGGTGGAATAGAAGACGAACTAGATGCCGAAGAACGAGGTGGAATGGAAGTGGCCAAAGGTATATGTGGAGCATTACGGGTAGGTGAATGAGGAGGAGTATGGAGCAATTTCATATGGGCAAGACTAGCCCGATCAAAAGTTTCAAAACGAGACACAACACAAGACTCCTAACTAAATCTACCTTAAAGTGGCTAAAGGTATGAGTGAGAATAGCCCCATAAGGTAAGAAAGAGGTGTGAGCTTTGTGGAGATGACTAAAGATAACTAGACTCCAGTTGATATGGATATTCCCAAAAATAGCATAAACAGCCGCTTGTAATTCGCGCAAAAATTGATCGTAGCTCCCTGTTTTAGGGATAATATTATACGATAAAATTATTGCAACAAGCTTCGCAAGCGGGGTTATGTTCTTATTGGTCATAGGAGGACCTTGAAGCAAATATTGGGGGAAGAAATATTTTAGACAAAATGGAGGGATCATCTAGTTCAAGTTCTCCTAAATCCAACCCATCAAAAGGAATTTTTAGAATCTATCCCAATTTCCTAACACCCAATTTCATAGTCACATTTTTAACAAAGGTAGTGATTTTTATCTCATCACCATTAGCATTACTAGAAACTTTCATATTAACATAAAACAAATAAGTTGCGGGTAGTAATGGGGTTGATTTACGAGAGATAAAAGATCAAACAATCCACACTGCTGAAACAATAGAGCAATTGGATATTTATCTAAATTGGGAAAGTTAATAAACCTACCAGGAAAATTAACCAATTGGCAAATGACAAAATATTTTTCAACTAGGTTTGGATTCCTCAAATTTTGAAGGTAATTAGGATGGGTTTGTTCATCTTCAACAGGAGCAGAAGACCTAGATCTTTTGAATTTCGACATAAAGATAATAGAACAACCTAAAAGACCTAAAGTGATAAGATTAAAACGTTACCCAACAGCAAAGAGAGAAAATAAGACCAGATCTAAGAAACTTCAAGCAAAGAAGCAAGCGCTAATCTGCAAACTCCAATCAGCGATCTAATTAGCGAGCTCCAATCAACCTCAGCAGCCGTCTGGTTTGTCAGGAAGAGGAAGAGTAAAAGGGGAAAGTGAATTGGAACTAGGATTTTACTAGATAAGATAAAAATTAAAGGTGGAGATTAAAAGATAGGATTGATTGATGGTGGAGATCAAATGGATAGTAAAAGTAGAGCGGGTCGGGTCTAAGAAGAGCAAAAGAATCCCCAAACAAGTGACGATTTAGATAATATAAAAAAATCTGAACACAGTCGCAACAGTCGACTGGTCAAGAGGGAAGTCGGCTGAGGCGAGAAAAAATAAACAAGTTTTAAAATGAATGTATAAATTATAAAGCATCGTCAGTCAACTGGAAAAGCAAGACAATCGACTGTTCATTCAATAATTTCAAGAAAGAAACAAATACTTAAGCTAGGTATTTTTTTAGGAAATATCATGATATGAACAAATTCCTAGTTCTCTTCTAAACTTTATAAAAATTTCTTCTTTCAATATAGGGATGGCATCAAGGTCCAGGTCAGCCCGGGCCCGGCCCGGCCCCCCTCCTTTTCGGTCTGAACCACGAACTGGCCCCCCACCTTTCCGGTCTGGTCCGGTCCTCGAAAATGGGAAAAAAGCCTGGTCTGGTTCTGCCCGATTGAGGCCCGGGACCGGCTGAACCGGCCCGCCCGGGCTCGGGCCAGGTCCTGGCCGACCGTTGGCTTCAGATTTTTTAAAAAAAATTCCAGAAAATAAAATTAAAAAAAACTAAAAAATACGAAAATGCCCCCTAACGGATTCATACTGGCTAGTTTTTTTTTTTTTTTTTTTTTTTTGGGGGGGGGGGGGGGGGGTACTTTAGGAAATAAAAAAAAATTCATATTCTATATATACCATACCATTTCTTTCATTTCTCTTCACTAATTCACTCAAATATCTCATTCTCTCTACTATTTCTCCAATCGAGAACAACAATCAAGTGATCAACACTCTCTCAAGTTTGCAAGATCAAATCTCTCTACATTTTGAAGGAAGGAAAATCAACAACAATCAAGTGATCAACTCATCAACAACAACAATCAATACTACTAGTCTACTACTAGCTCTCAAGTCTCAACTTTCTCAACAATCATTCTTCAAACTTCATGCACTCTTATGGTATTTTAGTATATTTTTAATTTGTAGATTTAACATAGTTGATTATTCTCATATTCATCTCTTAATTAGTTTGGGTTTTCTTGAACTTCTTTCTCTTTTTTTGTAGATTTTATTTTTAATTTTGGTAATGTGGTAAAACATACATACACTACTCACTCACTAGTTCTTGATATTGTTGTTATTTTTTAATTGAGATAGACTGTTTGTTTTAAATTATTAGTTGCCATACATTTAGTTGTTGCTTTCTCTCTAATTTTTACATACACTAGTTTTTTATAGTTAAATGCCCTCTAATCGATTACGCGGTGGTGGTAGACATAGTAGTCAAGAATCCACTAGTCATAACATTCCTTCCATTCCAAATCCATATATAGATAGTGAAAAAACATTCATGAATTATGATAGTTTTCCCGATTTGAATGAAACACACTCAAATCCTATAGAAATAGAAGATCATGTAGAACCACAACCATCGGAACAAGGTCCTTCTCTAACCTCAAGGAAAACAAGAGGGACTACTGTCGAAGTACACAATTATTTCAATTTTGTCCCTTCACAAAATGATAAAGAGTGTAGGACTTAAAATATGTAAGAAGTGTCAAACACCATATAAGTTTAAAATAGGATCAGGCACGAGTACACTTCAACGTCACTTAAACAAATGTCAACCAAAATTTTTGAAAGACAATCTCACACAATAAAAAATACATCCTAAAACCGGTCAAGTATATAGTCATAGTTATGATCACGATCTCGTTCGTAGGGAAATGGCTAAGTTAGTAATTAGGGGTGAATTACCATATTCATTTGGTGAAAAAAAATATGTAGAGACTTTTGTACAAACCTCCTTCAACCCCCATTATAAAAAGATTGCTAGGAATGTAGTTAAGAGTGATTGTAAATTAGTTTACAATGAGACTAAGAATTTTTTGATAGCAACACTAAAATCACTAAACACTAGAGTTTCATTGACATCGGATGGATGGGTAGGAGTAAACGGCGTTTCAATGATGTGTGTAACATGTCATTGGATAGATTCGGATTGGGTACTTCAAAAGAGGATAATTTCATTTGGATATGTTAGGTACCCACATAAGGGTGAAATTATAGCCACACACATTATGGAAGCATGTAATAATTTTTGTATTTATGATAAAGTATTTGCTATTGGTTTTGATAACGCCTCCAATAATACTAAGTCAATTGAGAGTTTGAAAATTACTTTAGATCCTATAGAACCCGAAATTTTTCATGTTAGGTGTGCATGTCACATTTTAAATCTTTGTGTGTAAGATGCACTAAAATATGGAAGTGATAAACTTGATGCAATGAGAGATTGTGTTCATTATATTATATTGAGTGGTCCAATTTATCAAGCTTTTCATGATTGGTGTAAACTTAGGGGAATTGTATGTAAACGTTTTCCTAAAGATGTTAGACATCGTTGAAATTCTACCTTTGAATTATTAGGTGTTGTTCTTCATTATCGTGCTAATCTTAGAGATTTTTGTGTCGCAATGGGTATGCAAAATTGTATATTAGATGATGATTTTTGGTTTTTTGCCAATAGTTTGTATAAATTTTTAGAACCTTTTAACGATGCAACTTTGCAATTTTCAAAAACATATACATCTACATCTAGTGGTATTTTACTTGAAATTGTGACTATGATGACAATAATTAAAGATTTACAAAATGACCCTTTTATTGGAGATATAGTTAATGCGGCATATATTAAATTTTTGAAATATTTTCATCCGCTTCCTATGTTACATTATGTAGCTAGTGTAATGAATCCTATGATTAAATTAGATGGTACAAAAAATTTAATTGAAATTTTTTACACTTATGTCCCACACGATGTAATACTAGATTTTGATCATGTCGCTTTTACTTGTAAATTTGAGAATATTTTGACTAGGTTATATGATTCTTATGATAGGCTTTATTCATCTAACACTACACAAACACAAACACAAAATATTAATTCTTCTTCTTCCTCCTTCATATTAGCAAAAGGAAAGAGTCATGCTAGTAGTAGTGTTTTAAATCTTATTAAATCAAAAAAACCAAGAACCAATTCACTAAAGGAGTTGAATTGGTATAATGCACAAAGTACAATTGAAGATGTAGAAGATGTGTTATAGTTTTGGAAGAGTAATGAAGCAATTTTTAATATTCTTTCTCGTATGGCTAGAGATTTGCTAACAACACCGGTGTCAACCGTTGCATCGGAAAGTGCTTTTTCTCTTGGTGGCAGGATAATGAGCCCGAACAGAAACCGATTGACAGCAAAAAATTTGGAGATTCTAGTACGCGCCGAAGATTGGATGAAAGCGGAAGAGAAGACCCAAGACTTACTTGAAGCACAAGCTGGATCAACAAGTAGCGATGAATGAACGATTACATTTAGTCAATTTACATTAAAATGATGTTCAATATATTGTAATTAATTGGAAAATTTAGGGTGATGAGATTCGATATTTAGGTTAAGTAGAAGTGCACGACAATAGACCAATGCATTCTCTTCAATCTAAATAGAGGCCATCTCGATCTTTAAATTCAAGTAATTCTCTTGTTTTGTAATTTGATCTAATTTGTATGAAATTTTATTCATGTACTTCATTTTATTTAAGAATTTCAAATTTATTAAATCATGTACTTCATTTATTTATGAAAATTTTATTCTTTGCAATTGTTATGAAATTACAATTTAAGACTTGATCTTTAATATATTACAAAAAAATCTCCCTAAACACCGGCCCGGCCCGGCCCAGCCCGCGAACTGGCCCGAACTTGCCCTGCCCGGCCCGGATCGCGAACCGGCCCTGTCCCCACACTTAGGGCCGGGGGCCAGGTCCGGGCCAAGGTTTTCAACCTTGAGCCCGGCCCAGGACCGGGCAAAGCCCGGTCTAACCCGGCCCGGACCGGCCCGAGTGGCCAGAATGCCATCCCTATTTCAACGGTTTGGTAAAAGTATATGCTATTTGTTTATCAGTGGAAATAAACTACTATGAAATATCTCCTTTTAAAACATGATCACGTAGAAAATAATGTCGAATATCAATATGTTTCGTACGTGAATGTTGAACCGGACTTTTAGAAAGATTAATGGCACTGGTATTTTCACATATTATAAAAGGTTTTTAAAAAGAAATAGAATAATCTAAAAGGGTTTGTTTAATCCATAAGATTTGAGTACATACCAAACTTGCAACAATATATTCAGCTTCTGTAGTAGATAGAGATACGGAATTTTGCTTTTTACTACACCAAGATACTAGGGAATGTCCCAAAAAGTGACAGGTTCCACTAGTACTTTTGCGGTCAGTTTTACTTCAAGCAAAATTAGCATTACTATAAGACAGTAACTGAAAATTACTGGTGCGAGGATAAAATAAACCATATTCAGATGTGCCTATAATATATCTTAAAATCTGTTTCACTGCTTTTAAGTGAGATTCTTTTGGATCAGACTGATATCTAGCACACAAACATACGCTAAACAAATATCTGCTGTACTAGCAGTTATATATAATAGTGAGCCAATCATACCTCGATATAGCTTTTGATCGACACTCTTACCTAATTCATCTTTGTCAAGTGTAGTAATAGTTGCCATAGGTGTGGTCTTACTACTAGTGCCATCCATGCCAAATCGTTTGAGTAACTCCTTAGCATATTTTCCTTGATTAATAAATATGCCATTTTGAAACTATTTTATTTCAAATCCAAGGAAGTAATTGAGTTCACCCATGTGACTCATCTCAAACTCATTTTTCATGGTAGTAGCAAACTCTTCACATAGATTACAGTTAGTTGATCCAAAAATTATGTCATCTACATAGATTTGTATGATTAATATGTCTGAATTTATTCTCCTAATAAACAATGTAGTGTCTACTTTATCAATTTCAAACCTTGTTTCTAAAAGAAAAGTTTTTAGAAGATCATACCAAGCACGAGGTGCGTGTTTAAGACCATATAAAGCTTTTTTTAATTTAAAAACATGGTTAGGGAGTTGTTCATATTCGAAACCTGGTGGTTGCTTAACATACACATCCTCCTTAATGAAACCATTTAAAAAATCACTTAACATCCATTTGGAAAAGTGTGAATTTCATAAAACATACAAAAGATAACAAAATTCTAATTGATTCTAGTCTAGCAACAGGAGTAGATGTTTCATCAAAATCAATATGTTCTTCTTGGTTATATCCTTGGGCAACTAGTCTAGCCTTATTCCTAACAACTTGTCCTGATTCATCTAACTTATTTTTAAATACCCATTTGGTACCAATAATAGTATGATCAGGGGGTTGTGGAACTAAATCCCATACATCATTCCTTATAAATTGGTTAAGTTCATCTTGCATAGCATTCAACCAAAATTCATTCTCACATGCTTCTTGAATGTTTTTAGGTTCAAAATCCAATTAAAAAGTAGCATGAGAAATCATATTAAAGTGTGATCGTGTTTGAATGCCGTGTGAGATGTCACCAATAACTAAGTCATGAGGATGATCTCGAACTTCAACAAATGACTTTGGTAAAGATGGAGTCATCTCTACAAAATCAGTCGTCTTAATGAACTCATCAGATGATTGATTCAACACATCAGTCGACTTATGAAGCCCATCAGTCGACTTATCTAGAGTAATTTGCTCAAGTGATTTAACAATGTTATCTAGTGGTGAAGATACAATTTCATCATCTTGAATAGCACTAGATGAAGGTAAAGATTCATCAAATGAGACATGCATAGATTCTTCAAAAGTCAATGATGAGTTATTGAAAATTCTATAAGCCTTACTCTTATTTGAATATCCAATGAAGATACCTTCATTAGATCTAGTATCAAATTTATCTAAGTTATTTTGTGTTTAATATAAAATACTTACAACCAAATACTTTAAAGTTAGAGACTTTAGGAATACGTTCAAAAAACAACTCAAAACAAGTCTTCTTTAACTTTGGACTAATTAGTATTCTATTTAAGACATAACATGCTGTAGAAACAGCTTCAGCCCAGAAGTATTTAGGCAAATTACTTTCAACAAGCATGGTACGTGCGTATTCTTGCAAAGTCCTATTCTTTTTTTCAACCACTCCATTTTGTGGTGAAGCTCTAGGAAATGAAAAAGTATGTGTTATACCATTCTTGTTGCAATATTATGAAAATGTGTCATTCTCAAAATTTCCACCATGATCACTTCTAATAGTAACTATGGTAAGAGATTTTTTTGGTATGCTTGAGATAGTGGGGATGGGCATTCCCCTTTCCTGAGCCCCCCCAGACATCAACCCCAGCCATTTTCCCGGCCGCTAAACCCCTCCTTCTCCGATCTTGATGCCCTGCCCAATCCCGCTCCTCTTCCCCACCTTCTTCTTCACTCTTTTCTGCTTGTTAGAACCCCAACACCCCTCTTCTCCTTAACCCCAACCATCCCTACAAACAACCAACCTTCTACCTCTCTGTTTTGGCAAGTTTCACTTCTCCTCTTTTTCTCAACCTTAACTTCCCTCCTTTTGCCATTCTTGTTTATTCAACGACATTCACCAATTCAGGATGCTTTCGGAACTAGAGATGAGTGGGTGCGGACCCAAAGAGAGGGTCTGCCACACTTAGACGGCCCCTTCACCCCCCCACCCTCATACGCATGCCGAAGCTTCTTCTCCCACACTTCCTAATATCGACTCTTCTAAATCAAATCCCCAGCCAAATATCCCTATCCCAACTCCAACCCCTGCCCTACAACCCAACTGTGATGAGGGGGAACCCTTGGGGCTCAGATACGCAATCTCCCACCTGCGGGCACATCGAAATGCGCACCCACGGCAGGTGGGGAGTGCATCAATTCATCATCGCCCCATGGAAGAAGAGCATTTGAGAGGGAGGGCCCAAAGAGGGGGTCTTCCTACAGGCCAGTCTTGGCGTAAGAAAACCCCTCCAATGGGCCGACATCTCGCTCAATTGCACCTCAACTCAGAAGTGCACAGCAGGCACAAGCACAGGGATCACTTCGCATCAGATAGAGAAAGGAGGTACAGGGATACAACTCACCATTCGCACCCTCACATACAACCAAGAAAGACTCAATATTATCCTTACCAGCATCACCAAGCTAACCTACAGCAAGTTCAACCCATCGCATCACCTAAGCCAATTGAGGAACTACACCCACATTCCCCTACAACTGTGATCACACCAACATTGGAACCCAACAAACAACACCCTCCTCAACATCCTATTTCCCCCCTCCGTAACTCCCTCCAACTACCGCCAAGGAGGATGACCATCGACCCCCTAAGATCCACCGCTATATGGGCCTCAAGAAGGGGTCCAAACGATGGACCTGGGGAGGGTGACGGTCTACCTCCGGTTGGGGTAGAAGCAGAACAGTGGCAAGAAGTGGTTCACAAAAGAAAACGAAAGTCCAAATCCCCACCGCCAGCACGTAGTGAACCCAAAAAACAACAGAGAAAGGGAAAACGTAAACCTACTCTGTGCTTCAACTGCGGAGAGTTGGGGCATTATCGAACGGAGTGTACCAAAGAAGTCAGATGCCTGAGATGTATGATGTGGGGCCATATGTCCTACACTTGCACTAATGTCATCGCCACCAGCAATGATGAAGAGAGGCGAGTATTCAGGGGACGTTCGCGTGACAATCCAGCAACGATCAAGTGGGCAAATAGCCTCGCAGCGATCAAACAGGAGGAAGTTTGGCTAAGGCAGTGGTGCGCTATAGCAAGGGTGAGTTCTGGTAGACCATCGATGACCCATGTGCTCCAGGCTTTGAGTGAAAGGTGGCCTATGAAGGCTCACCGGGATTGGATTGTCAAACGAATGTGCCCCCTTCGGTTTCTAGTGTCTTTCCCCTCTCCGCAAAAGATGCTAGAGATCACCGGAGCTAGCACAGTGGATTTTGGCCATTTTAGGATGGATTTCGAAGCTTGGACACCTAGCTTCGGTGCTGAGAAGCCTCAAGGGGAGAGATACTGGGTGTGGATTCACAATGTGCCATTTCATTTTTGGAAGAGAGAGGTCTTACAAGAGATGGTCTCCGACTTCGGCACGGTGGAAGATATCGATGAGAAAACTGTTCGTCCATCGGATCTAGTATCGGCAAGATTGCTCATCAGAAGTATAGACATTGCCTTGATGCCAAGATTCGCCAAAGTATTCTCCTTTGATGATTCCTATCTCATTCGCTTTGTGCTAGACAAATGCGCTAATAAAGAGACAGACCATTCCTCCATCACGCCCCAATCGCCTACAGCCTCGCTCAGAGATGGCCGAAGCTACAGGGATGTTGCTTCGCCAAGTTGGGAGATCTCTTTAGATGGGAGCCATGAAGTGGAGAGAGCCCATCGAGAGGTCATCAAAGAGGCGAGAGAGATGGATGCGCGTCAAGAGGCCACGGTGGAGGGATCAGAGAAACATGGATCACGGCGGGACACCGATGGTCGGAAGCGAAGCCAGACCAAAGGATCCAACGGCCTTGATGATCATCACCCAAACTTGGTAAATCTCTCTACTTCAGGAGTTTATCAGAAAAAGGAGAAACTACAGAATACCCAAAACGGCAATCGAGAGCTCCAAAGTGGTCAAAAGTGGCATGCAAGGCAGGAGGCACAGACTGTGGTACAGAGGAAGGGGACATGGTTTGCAGGCCCCCAAAGTGGCAAGACCCAACCCTGATCCTCCATGCATGCAGTAGATAACGGCTCTCTGGCATCGAGACAAGGGTTGGTGAGGGAAAGCGCCAGAATGGGGAACAAGACAAGCGAAAGTTTGCTGTCGACTAAGGAGTGGGTTGAAAAGCGATGGTTTTAAGCAAAAGAACCGGAGCAGGCGTCTGTGGAGCTAGGGCGACAAGAGTCAGAAACGACTCTGGAGAAAGCGAAGAGCTCAGATCTGAGCCTCCATAGGGGTAAAAACCCACTAGAGGCGCAGAGTGACGCTCATGGCTTGAGGTCAGACATATGGGGTAAAGAAGACAACAGTGGAGAAGAGTGGAGAAAAGGGTATGGACTTAAAGAAGAAAGTTGGAAATGGCAGGGTGGGGTTGGAAGAAGAGAGGCATTGCGTCTCTTCGATTAAAGCTCCCAATTCAGCTTCGAATACGCCGACCTCTGATTTTACCGCTGTCCCAACCACTCTCCTTAAGACAGTTGTCGAAAGCTGTGTGGAGGCAGCTGCGGTTACGCCAGATCCGAGCAAGGAAATCGAGGGGGGCGGTATAATAGACCGCAGGGCAACAGATTTTATTCGGCCGAAGATATTTCTAATGGGGTTTGGATTGTGCACATCTTATAGGCATTAATGGGCCTAAAGAGGGGCCCAAGAAGCATTTTATTGTGACTGGGACTAGCAGACCTGAAATTTCGAACATTCAATCACAATATCAAGCTGGTAGCGGACCCACTGAGGGGAACGCAATGGAGAACGCAATTATCACCACTGCTATTCTTGAAGCGCCTTCGTCGTTTTGTGGGCTCAATGAGGAGTCCACAATTAGAGAGGCATCTCTTCAATTTCAAAATCAGCATGCTGATAGTGAGGAGGACCTAGAAGGACGTCTGAACCTGGACGTTGACTTCTCATTTACAGACGAGGACTCAGGGGACTCAAAATTTATTGCTGATACACAAAAGGAGTTTTCGCCAGAGATGGTGCTGTCCACTTTGCCAGAGTCAGCCCCATGATACAGTACTGGATCGTCTCACAGGACGGTTGGTTTTAGGGTGCAACGGTCGCCTAAGAGGGCTAATGCGGAGTCCTTGGATGACTTTTTGGAGATAGTTGCGGCCGCCAAAGCGGCTAAACATGACAATGGAGGTACAAAAATTTTTCTTTCTAATATTTTAAATTTCATGTCAGACTCTGAAGTTTTTCTATTAGCTATGACCTGTGGTTTGGAAGTTTGTGATAAACGCAATGCGTTACTTCTCAACAAAATTAGAGGTTGGAAAACTGAAAGGGCTAAATCTAGTGTTCATAAGGAACTAGGAACCAACTCTAGGGGGATAACGATCTCTGAGGGCAAAACCTGCCCGAGTCCCTCACACACAGTCATCTCGGACATAGTTCCCCAATGAATATGCTATTCTGGAATGTCCGGGATCTTGGGGATAAAGGTAAAAGAGATATGGTTAGGGACGTTATCACTAAGTCCAAGGCGGAAGTGGTTGGGCTTCAGAAGACCAAACTTATACACGGGTCCAAACTCAAGAGAATAGGGGGGAACAGAATCAAGGAATGGGTTTTACGCCCATCCGCAGAAGCCTCAGGGGGAATTGCCATTGGCTTCAACTCGGACCTGCTCACTTGTTCCGAGGTTTATAATGGTACTTTCTCCCTGACTACACGGCTGGAACGACGATCTGATAAGTATATGCATACTATCACTGTCGTTTATGGGCCGAACGTGGCTACAGAGCGTGATGCCTTTTGGCAAGAGCTGGTCAATATTCGACTCCATTGGCCGGGGGCCTAGATTGTCGGGGAGGACTTCAATATTACCTAATTTGCTTTCAAACACAAGGGTAGAGGTTCCAGTGACAGGCACAGAGCAGAGTTCAATAGGGTGATCACGGACCTAGAGCTGATAGATATCCCTATTAATGATAGACTATTTACATGGTCTATCATGCAGTCTGGTCCGATTATGGCTAAAATGGACAGGATACTCGTATCGATGGATTGGGAGGCTAGTTCCCCTAGCAACTACTAGATCGATCCCTTGATCCACGTCAGATCATACTCCAATCTTTCTTGACACTGGGGTACAGGGAGCCCAAAGACATAGAAAATTCAGATTTGAGAAGGCCTGGCTGGAGATTCAGGGGTTTCACCACCTGGTGATGGAAAACTGGGTGCTCCCAGTGACTGGCACAGATGCTGCGGGCCGATGGTGTGAAAAAATTCGCCGATTAAGAAAGCGCCTACGTAAATGGAATCGATCTAGGTTCTTACCATCTGGCGTGCAAAAGGTTCCTTTTTGGAAGGAATTGATGAACTAGAAAGAGTGGAGGAATCGAGAGACCTGTCACAGGAGGAAAGAAACAGACTTCTTGAGCTTCGTGATAACATTGCCAATCTCTATAAGCTGGAAGAAATTAAATGCCAACAAAGATCTAGAATTTCATGGCTCAAAGAGGGAGACGCGAACACGGCTTTCTTCCACCGAGTGGCAAGTGCAAGACGCAGGTCCAATCTTATTTTATCCTTAGAAACAAGCTCGGGGACAGTGCAAGACGAACAAGTGATTTTCACAACCTTCCAAGGATACTACAAGGACCTCTTGGGGAAGGAAAATGACTTCTGGGTCCCACTCAGGAATGATTTCTGGCAGACTTACCAGATCGAGTCATCGCCTTCGCTTTCCTGCATGGAGTCTCCTTTCTTGGAGGAGGAAGATAAAAAGGCTATTAGTCACATGGGAGCTGACAAGTTGCCAGGGCCAGACGGCTTCCCAATGATGTTCTTCCAAATTTTCTGGGAAGAAATTAAACGGGACTATATGGCATTGCTGGATGACTTTTTTAACAACAAGTTCAGATTGGGTATGTTTAATTTTGCGGAAGTCGTCCTGATACCCAAACGGGAGGAGTTGACGAAAGTGGGCGATTTTAGACCGATCAGCCTCATAAATTGTTCGGCGAAGATTATTAAAAAAATCCTAGCTATCCGCCTGGGGAGTATTATGGACAGCCTTATCAACAAATCTCAATCGGGCTTCATTAAGGGCAGAAATATCCTAGATTGTGTGGCAACGGCAGAACAAGTTATCCACCGCTGCCATACGACCAACTCTCAGAACTTCCTGCTTATGCTGGACTTTGAGAAAGCTTATGACTCGGTCGATTGGGAGTGCTTGCTGGAAGCTCTCAGGGGAAGGGGCTTCGGAAATAAATAGATCTGCTGGATCAGGCAGTGCTTGCAGACTAGCAAAATGGCCATATCAGTGAATGGACGGTCGGGGCAGCCGTTCCCTTGCAGGAAGGGACTCAGACAAGGGGACCCGCTATCACCACTCCTGTTTACTATCGTAGCGGATGTGCTGAGAGGTATGCTGGAGAATTGCCAGGAAAAAGGTTGGATCACGCCGGTGGCTAGTTCCGCATCTACTCAAGGGTGTATGATCCTGCAATACGCAGATGACACCCTACTCTTTGGTAATGGGTCTAGACAAGAAACAGTCTGCTTTAAACGGATCCTATACTGTTTTGAGGCCTGGTCAGGCCTCAGGATTAATTTTCACAAGAGTGCGCTGATTCCAATTTCCCTATCCAATGATGAAGTAGGGGAACATGCTACTATTTTGAACTGTATGACGAATGGCTTCCCTATCAAATACCTAGGGCTACCACTCAGACTAGGGAAATTATCTAAAGCGGACTGGCTGCCTATCATAGACAGGGCGGAGGACAGACTGTCTGGTTGAAAAGGTAAATCGCTGTCTCTCGGGGGCAGAGTGGTACTCATCAACTCAGTGTTGTCTAACCTGCCAATCTACTACATGTCATTTTTTGAGCTTCCAAAATGGGTGATCCAGAGGATTGACCGGATTCGAAACGATTCCTATGGAAGGGGGCAGATTCGAATAAAGGAGGTTATCACCTCATCAAATGGAGCATCGCTTGCATGAAGAAGAAGCATGGAGGGCTAGGCATCATCGACCTCAGAGATATGAACCTCGCCCTGCTGGGAAAATGGTGGTGGAAGGTATTCCACAACAGTGGGGAAGGTTGGCAGGACTTCATTCAACCTTATCTAAGGGGAAAAGGCACGAGAAGCCTTGGCTTCCGAGTAGGGGCTAAAGTTTCGCGACTCTGGAAAGGAATTACCAAGGTTAGCGGCCCCTTCAATTCAGTAGTTATGTCGATTATCGGCAATGGCCAGTCCACTAGATTCTGGTGGGATAGGTGGTGTGGTGCCCATACCCTGAAGGACACGTTCCCAGAACTGTATGAGAGGTCGAGTCGACCGAATATGTCCGTTGCCAAGGGTTGGAAAAGGGGATGTTGGAGACCGGCATTCCGAGGAACGCTCACCCCAGATCTATGCCAGCAATTGCTTGACATGCAAGCACACATCACACGGGCAGGCGCAAGGTGCGTCCAAGGCCCAGATCAGATGCGATGGGGACTCGAGAGCAAGGGAGCTTTCTCGGTTAGATCTCTGTATCATCGGATCCACTTTCGAGGATGCAGACCCAACTGGGCACAGGTGTTGTGGAAGGTGAAAACCTCCATTAAAGTCAGAGTTTTCTTATGGTTAGTGCTCAATAATTCTATCGTCACTAGGCAAAACCTTACCAAAAGACAACCACAGGTGGCGACCAACTGTGGTTTCTGCGACGTGCATGTGTAAGATCTAAATCACCTTTTCATTCACTGCCCAAGAAGTAAGGCAACTATGGTTGAGGTATTCCGAGCCTTAGGAACAGGCGACTACCCCTGCGAATACGAGGATTTATGGATTGGCCCCAAATTTGCCTCGATTCGCCATGATATGAAGGATGCGTGGTACATTACAATTGCGGCAACAACATGGGTGTTATGGCTTGACAGAAATAATTTTTATTTTCGTGCTTCATGTAATAGTATTTCTGGTAACCTGACTCACATCATGCATCTTATCTCTTTTTGGGCTACAGCTGCGGCCACGGGGGCAAGAGGAAGGATAGCCAGAGTTTTCCAGGTAGAGAAGTTTGACGATGAGGAGGTAGAGTTCGGGCCGACGCTGGACTGAGGGACTGGCTTCACCAGTCATGACAGAGTTTATGCCAGTTTGTGTTTTGTACCAACATACTGTACTCTTTGGTTGCTTGATGTTTGAATAGTTAGACCCACCCCCCAGGGTTTGTTAGGGGAGTATGTTTGTTTTCTTTCTTTTTCTTCCTGCATTGTACTTTTGTTTTCTCTCGGTACGCCGGGGTTGTTTTATTAACCTCTTATTAATGAAACAGGGTGGCCTTATTCCACCTTTTACCTCAAAAAAAAAACTATGGTAAGAGATTTTTAATTTTGAACACATTTGTAGAAATTTGCAAATTCTTCAAAACCTTTATTTTTATGTCTTAAAAAAAATACTCATGTAAACTGATATGGCTAAAATTGGGGTTAAATCGGGACCGTCCAGATCGAGCACGAATCTCGAAGTACGGGGGTAAAAAGGTAATTTCACATACAGATGGATCCAAAACGGGTATTGGGTCTCCGCCTCACGAAACCAACCGCCCGCGAATAGATCCACTCCAACTGGGCGCGGGTTCCGACCCGATACAAGCCCGGTCCACCAAGGGAGAATCAGGCCACTGATTTGATTAGATCAAATCAATAAGCTTGATTTACTCTCACCAGGGAATCAAGGCCTACTTTCCTAAAACAGAATAGGAGGATTTTGCTCCTAAATGTTAGCCAGGAAATCAGGATCCAAATCATTCCAAAGGCGACTATAAATACAGCCCCTCTACCACCAAGACCAGGTTAATCACTTTTTCACCACTTAAGCTCTTTCCTAATCTTATACTGATTACTGACAAGAGCGTCGGAGGGTGCGTCGCCGGAATCAACCCCGGTGTCTCGCACTTCCTTGCAGGTTGCGGCGGGAGCAAGCAGGCCGAGTCAGCTGTTCAGGTTTTCCTCGGATCCACAAATTCTATCTGTTTACCCCCACACCGAAATCAGCGGTAACAGATTGGCACCGTCTGTGGGAAAACCACACGAACAGTCTCAGTCCATTCTCCGCCTTCCTCTGCAGCCATGCCGCCGAAGAAGAACCGATCCAGAGGGTCGAACCGTGGAGGCAACCCCACCGATCCGGCAAATGAAGCTCCGGTCAATCCTATCCCTCAATCCGACCTCCCTCCGCTGACCCAGCAGGTCCCACCTCCTCCTCCTCCCAAGCAGCAGCCCAACAACGGTCCGTCCGGTCCTAATGGTCGGAAGGAGAAGCAGCCTGTCAATCCGTGCCACGTCTCGGTCCACAATGGGTCCTCGGACTCGATGGCTTCCCATCACCCCGACCTCCGCATCACACTCCAAAACCGCCATAAGGACGACGACCTCCGTACTCACCTTGACGAGAGGCGGGCCCGAGAGGGAGCCTCCCGCCAGCGTCAAGGTGAGCGGTCGCCACGTCGTCGGGACGGCAGAAGGTCCCCGGAACGCAGAGGCCGAGCGGCGTCCCCTGAGCACCGAAGGAGGAGGTCCCGGTCCCCCAGGGATCGGCGTCATCCGAGGGACCGAGATATGCCCATCAGCCGAGCCGAGTTCCTCCAGTTTCAGGAAACCTTACTGCAGGCCCTCAATCTCCGACAGAACGCCCAGAATGCTCAAAGGGTTCCGACGCCGCCCAGGGATCCCAGTCCCCGGCGCCGAACCCGGAGTCCTTCCCCGGCTCCCAGCCGACAGCAACGGCAACAGAGTCCTCGGCGCTCCCAGGAGTACCGGCGCCGCAGTCCACACTCCCCTTCCTACGAAGAGGAGTCCGGAGGGTCGTACGACTACCAGCGGAGGGACGATGCCCTCATCCGCCGTATCCATGAGGTGGAGAGGCGCATCGGCCGCATGGACAGGGAGGAAGAGTCCCGAGCCGGAACCTTCCGTCCCAGCCGACCCCCCTTCTCTCGGTCGATCATGGAGGCCCACATACCGAGGAGTTTCAAACCGCCGCAGTTTGAAACATACTCTGGGGAGTCCGACCCAGTCGACCACGTCGAGAGCTTCAAGACCCTGATGCTGATTCATCAAGCTTCCGACGCAGTGCTCTGCAGGACCTTCCCTGCCACCCTCCGGGGGTCGGCTCGGGAATGGTATTCTAGGCTCGCCCCCTCGTCCATCTTCTCATTCGAACAGTTTGAGACACTGTTCATTACTCACTTTGTGAGTAGCCGACGAGCCGAGAAGACGAGTCTTTCCTTGCTGAACCTGCGGCAGGAGAAGCAAGAAAAGTTACGGGACTATGTGAAAAGATTTACCGCGGAAGTCAGGTCAATTGCTTCCTTGGACCAGTCTGTGGCTACCGTGGCGTTCCAGTCGAACGTCCTTAACGCCAACCTCCGATCATCCCTGGCCAAGAAGCCCCCGCATGACTTCGCCGACCTCCTCCTGAGGTGCGAGAAGTACATCCGGGCGGAGGAGGCCGAAGCCCTTCCGAGCTTCGGAGGCACCGCCGCGGGGTCAAAGAGGAAGGCGACGGGAGAAGAAGGGTCCAAGAAAGCTCAGAAGGACATGGGCGGTCAGCGCCGCCCTCCCCCCAGGTTCGAGAAGTTCACTCCCCTCACCACTAATGTCTCTACTATCCTCATGGAGGTAGAGAAGGAGGGAATCATCCCTCCGGCCCCGAGGATGCACACTCAGGCGAAGAGGAGGAACAAAGATAAGTGGTGTCGTTACCACCGAGACCATGGGCACGACACAAATGACTGTCGAGCTCTGAGAGATGAGATCGAAGCACTCATTCGGAGGGGGCAGTTGGCCAAGTTCGTGAAAGGTAACGATCGAACAGATCGGAACTCACCTCCCCTCGGGGGGCTAACAAGCGCTCCGAGCGGCGCGAGGAGACACCCGAGTTCGAAGAAGAACGGGTTTTGCACCTGATCCACGGAGGCCCGATGGGGGGCTCCTCTAATTCCTCCCGAAAGGCCTTCGTTCGGGAAGTCAACTCGGTCCACAATGCCCCTCCCCCGAAGGGTCTCGGCGTCCCTGTGTCTTTCTCCGATGCCGACCTTGAAGGAGTCCGAACCCCCCATTGCGATGCCCTCGTCATCGACCTCCGCATGGCCAATTTCAAGGTACAGAGGATTTTGGTGGACAATGGGAGTTCGGTCAACATCCTATTCCTCTCGGCCGTTCAAGGCCTGCAGTTGTCCCGGGACCGTCTTAAGCCGGCCGGCTATACCCTCCACGGGTTCACGGGGGTCCCGGTAACCGTCGAAGGGGTGATAACCCTAGACGTTACTGCGGGAAGCACCCCTACTACCCGGACCGAGCCGATGGACTTCATGGTCGTCGACGTCTCGGCAGCATATAATGTCATCCTAGGCCGTCCCGGCCTAGCCGCTCTTGAGGCTGTCCCCTCGGCATACCACTTGAAGATGAAGTTCCCCACTCGTTCGGGGGTAGGGGAAGTCAGGGGAAGCCAGGAAATAGCTCGGAAGTGCTACATGACTTCCACCGGGGGACCAGTGCTCTCACTCGAGACACTCGAGATCCCCGAGCCGAAGGCTCGCCCAACGTCCGAGCCAGCGGACGAGTTAGAAGAAGTACTCTTCTCCGACGAGGATCCGAGCCGAAAATTCCTCGTCAGCAAGTCCTTGCCGACCGTGCTATTCTCCGACTTGGTGAGGTGCATCCGGGATAACCGCGACCTGTTTGCTTGGTCGGCCGCGGATATGCCTGGCATCTCCGAAGACTTGCTCGTCCACCGCCTAAGCGTCGAACCGGGGTGCAAACCGGTTCAGCAGAAGAGGCGAAAGTTCGCTCCCGAGCGACAGCAGGCAATCAAGGAGGAAGTGGATAAGCTGCTGAAGGCCAAGTTCATCCAGGAGGTAAATTATCCCGAGTGGCTATCGAATGTCGTGATGGTCAAGAAGTCCAATGGCTCGTGGAGAATATGCATCGACTTCACCGACCTCAACAAGGCATGTCCGAAGGATCCCTTCCCTCTCCCTAACATCGACACACTCATCGACGCCACCTCGGGCCATGAGCTCCTCAGCTTCATGGATGCCTTCTCGGGGTACAATCAAATCCAGATGTTTCCTCCGGACATCCCGAAGACCTCCTTCGTCACCGACCAAGGCCTCTACTGCTACCGAGTAATGCCGTTCGGGTTGAAGAACGCAGGCGCCACCTACCAGCGCCTCGTCAACAAGGTTTTTCGGCACCAGATCGGCCGAAACATGGAGGTGTACGTTGATGACATGCTCGTCAAGAGCATCCGCGGCACCGACCATGTAGCCGACCTCCAGGAGGCTTTCGGTGTGTTGAGGAAGTACAACATGCGGCTAAACCCGAACAAGTGTGCGTTCGGAGTCTCCTCGGGCAAGTTCCTCGGTTTCATGGTGAGCCAGCGGGGAATCGAAGCTAACCCCGAAAAGATTAAAGCCATATTAGACATGGCCCCGCCTCGGAACGTCAAAGAGGTGCAGAAGCTCACCGGTCGGCTCGCAGCCATCGGCCGGTTCCTCTCCAAGTCAGGGGAAAAGTGCCTCCCCTTCTTCAAAGCACTCCGGGGCGCTAAGGGATTTGAATGGGGCGAGGCACAGCAAGAATCGTTCGACCAGCTAAAAGCCTACCTGGTGAACCCCCCTCTGCTCAGTAAGCCGGTCCCGGGCGAGCCTCTCTTCATCTACTTGGCCGCTTCCGAGCAGACCTTGAGCGCGGTTTTGGTAAGAGAAGAAGACCGGACCCAAAGGCCCATTTACTACGTGAGCAAAGTTCTTCGGGACGCCGAGCTCCGCTATCCGAGGATAGAGAAGATAGCCTACGCCCTGGTCATGGCAGCAAGAAAACTTCGGCCCTACTTCCAGTCCCACTCGGTCGTCGTCCTCACCGATCAACCCCTCAAGCAAGTCCTCCACAAGCCCGAAACCTCGGGCCGGCTGATGAAGTGGTCCATAGAGCTGAGTCAGCACGACATCTCCTATCAGCCTCAGACGGCAATTAAGGCACAGGCTCTCGCCGACTTCATTGTAGAGTCCACCATCCCTGAGGTCGGCCACGTTCCGAATGGGCCCCCCATTTGGACAGTCTTTGTAGACGGATCCTCTTGCAGTGAGGGAAGCGGCACCGGCATTATCCTGAACGGCCCTGACAGCTTCGTCCTGCAGTACGCGATCCGCATGAACTTCAAGGCCTCGAACAACGAGGCGGAGTATGAGGCTCTCATAGCTGGCCTCGGACTCGCACGAAGTGCGGGGGCGCAGCGCCTTCGGATTCACAGTGACTCCCAACTAGTCGTGAACCAGGTCTTGGGCGAATATGAGGCCAGGGACGAGCGAATGGCGAAGTACCTCGCCAAGGTCCGGGACCTCATGGGCCGGTTCGAAGAAGCCATCATCCAACGGGTCCCCCGGGAGGAGAACTCACAAGCTGACGCTCTCTCCAAGTTGGCCTCGTCTTCTCTGCAAGGCCTCGAACAGACCGTACTGATTGAAGTCCTCTCTAAACCGAGCATCGAAGACGAGACACCTCGCTCGGTGGAGTCATTGCCGGTCATGCTGCAGGACAGTTGGATGAAGCCACTAGTAGAATTCTTAAGGGATGGAGTTCTGCCCTCAGATCCCAAAGAAGCACGCCGAGTCAGAACCCGGGCCGAGCGATATGTCTTGATCGAGGGCATTTTATACAAGTGCTCCTTCTCTCAAATAGATGGCCGACCTTACCTAAGGTGCCTCTCCCCGGATCAGGCCGAATATGCCCTATAGGAGCTTCATGAAGGCATCGGAGGGGCACACTCCGGATTCAGGTCTTTGGCCCGGAAAGCTTTGAACTATGGGTACTTCTGGCCGACCCTTCTTCGGGATGCCGAGCGACATGTTCGGCAGTGCAGCTCCTGCCAGAGACACTCCAGCATCCGATGCCTCCCTCAGGCCAACCTCACCTCCCTATCGAGCCCTATCCCCTTCGCGATGTGGGGAATGGACTTACTAGGACCTTTCCCACCGGCTCCGGGTCAGCTCAAGTTTTTAGTCGTAGCCATCGACTATTTCTCGAAGTGGGTCGAGGCCGAGCCCCTCGCCACTATAACTGAGAACAAAGTAGTGCAGTTCTTCTGGAAGAGCATCATATGCAGATTCGGCGTCCCCCGCGTCCTCGTGACGGACAATGGGACTCAGTTCACTGGCACAGCATTCCGAGCCCTATGCGACGACCTCGTCATTCAACAGCGCTTCTCGTCCGTCTCACACCCTCAGTCGAACGGACAGGCCGAGAACGCTAATAAGCAGATCCTCGCGGGAATCAAGAAGAGGTTGGACAAGTGCTCCAAAGGACTGTGGGTCGACCAACTCCCTAATGTGTTGTGGAACTACCGCACAAGCAAGAGGACGCCCACCGGAGAGTCCCCTTTCAGCCTTACCTATGGGGCCGAGGCCGTGATACCCCTCGAGGTCGGAATTCCTTCCCCTCGGCTCATAGCCTATGACGAAGCGCAGAATGCCAGGGACCTCAGAGGAAACTTGGACCTGATAGATGAACTGAGGGAAAGGGCATCGATTCGGCAACAGAATTACAGAAGGAGAGTGGAGCTAGCGTACAATAAGAAGGTCCGACCCGCCAACCTTGAGCAAGGAGATTTGGTGTTGAGAAAGCTAGCCATATCCCTCCCCAGTCAGAGAAGCAAGCTAGCTCCGAATTGGGAAGGGCCGTACCGAATCACAAAGGTTGTCCGGCCTGGGGCATACCGGCTCGAAGACATGGATGGCAGAGAGCTTCCGAGGACCTGGAATGCCGACCACCTCCTGAAATACCAAGAGAGCGCTCCGGCGCCTCTCTAAGTAATCCGAGGTGTCGAACCATTCCTCTCCTCCAACTTGTAACCCATTTTTTCTCAAATTGTATTATGTAAAACGGTTCGCCGTCAAAAATCAATAAATGAAAGTTCTATTATATTTGTGAGTTTGCATGTTTCTCTCCCCTCTTATTTAACCAATGGTTCGGAGTCCAACACTCGGCTCGACTTTACCTCCTCGGCTCGTCTCCGGACGAACCTGGGGTAGATCGCCGTTCGGAATTGCTCCTACAGCCGTTGAACTATACCGATGGTTCGGAGTCCAACACTCGGCTCGACTTTACCTCCTCGGCTCGTCTCCGGACGAACCTGGGGTAGATCGCCGTTCGAAATTGCTCCTACAGCCATTGAACTATACCGATGGTTCGGAGTCCAACACTCGGCTCGACTTTACCTCCTCGGCTCGTCTCCGGACGAACCTGGGGTAGATCGCCGTTCGGAATTGCTCCCACAGCCGTTGAACTATACCGATGGTTCGGAGTCCAACACTCGGCTCGACTTTACCTCCTCGGCTCGTCCCCGGACGAACCTGGGGTAGATCGCCGTTCGGAATTGCTCCTACAGCCGTTGAACTATACCGATGGTTCGGAGTCCAACACTCGGCTCGACTTTACCTCCTCGGCTCGTCTCCGGACGAACCTGGGGTAGATCGCCGTTCGGAATTGCTCCTCCAGCCGTGGAACTATACCGATGGTTCGGAGTCCAACACTCGGCTCGACTTTACCTCCTCGGCTCATCTCCGGACGAACCTGGGGTAGATCGCCGTTCGGAATTGCTCGTACACCCGTCGAACTCCAGCGATGGTCCCGGGGTCCAACACTTGGCTCCTAGTCCATCTAAACTACTCCGGTAGGTCAATGTCGGACCTTCGTCCGGACACCAAAGACCGAACACTCCTAACTACAAGCTGAAGACCGAAGACTCACAAACTCGGTCGGCTTCCGAGCAAGTGGCTTCCCGAGCATGTAAATGGGGAAAACGCACTTCCCCCTCAACTTTCGTACGTGATCTCGATCAGACGGCTCAGATCAGGCCACCTGCGCAAAACGACAAGATAACGATTTCTTGGGAACTGAGCCGCCTCGAGATTCGCGCTTACGTTCGACGGCTCAGATCTCGCCACCTACTCTAAGCGACAAAATAACACTTTTTTGGGTACAGAGCCTTGCCGTACCGTGTCAGATCCACTAAATGACAAAGAGCCGCGCCCCTGGAGATCCATTCGGCTAAACAGACGCGCTCGGCTCAAAGATCTCGGCACGACCGATACGGTTACAAGCAAGAACAAACATACAAAGCAACGAAAGGGAATTTTATTAATTGTCGGTGCATAATACAAAACATTCCATTACAAAGTGTCGGCAAACAAAACACACAATGCCCGACCAACTACACTTGTCTCTCATACAAAAACATCCTTACTAAACTGTTTGTCCTCCTCGGCTGACGACTCCTCCTTCTCCCCCTGGAGCCTCGCCATCACACCACGCAGATGCCCCATCTCTGAGAGCAGGTCATCCCGCTCGGAGACGATCCTCGACTGAATGTGCCGAATGCTTTTGACCCGAAGAGCGTTGCTGAACGCGGTCTGCGAGTCTTCATCCTCCCCTGCGAGGCTCAGCTCGACTATCTTGTTCTCCAAGCATTGGATCTCGGATTCCCGGAGACTGAGGATCAACGAAAGGTGGTCCCACTCACCCTCGGCTCGGCGCAACTTCATATCGGCGCTCCTAGGGCTCAGAACCACTGTTCCGGAGGTAGCCTCGGATTCAGAGCCATCATTCGAACGCTCGGAGTCCGAGCCATGGATCGTCACAACGAGCTGAAAAGAAGAGAAAACGAATAACACAGTTTCAATACACTGCCGAAGTCTAACACTTGGAAGTTTTTCAGAATTATTTGCATTCAGACATGGTAGTGTTACAGACGGTCGGTCGACCCTACAGCTAAGTTGTTACAACAATCAACAAAAATAGAAAAAACGACAGAATCAGAGCCTCTTCGGAAGGGGAATGCTTCGGTTTAGGGAAACACGAAGACGGCGAGGCCTGCCCTCCGAACCCGTCCCTAAACCAACGAAGCGCGAACCCCCTTCGCTGCTAGCTCTAACGGCGACGCCGGCCGAAGCCCCGCTTGACGAGGCGGCCGCACTGCTCTGAGCGTCGGCTGGACTCCGCCTGGTCAACGGCGAGCGCATCGCAAGTTCATGAAATGTAATCCCCCTCTCGCTTTCTTCGCGAGTACATGAAGTGCTGCGAACGTTAGCCCTGACTAGCGCCGGCTTGAGCGACGCGATCTCTTCCTCCAGTTCGATGATCCTATCCCTCAAGACGTCGTCCTTCGCCAACTTCTTCGGTCGCGGAGCCGACAACGGGCCCGAGGCATTGGCGTTATCAGTCGCGAGCCGTCGGTAATGGGTGACTTCAATCCCCCTATCTATTGTGATCCTTCTGAGCCTGTCGACTTCGGCCGATAGCCTCTTGCGCTCGGTCGACACTTTCTCCAGTTCGGAAGCCAGCTTCTCCCTCTCCGCCGAACGTTCCTTTTCCGCTAGCTCCAAGTATTGGACCTCGGCCAAAAGGTCGTCATTCTTCTGCTCGACGGCAGTAAGTTCCCTACGGAGGTTCTCAACTTCGCCTTCGGGACCGGAGGCTGAAGAGCGCTTCCGGTACTGGTACAGCTCGCGACCATACCTCCGCAGAGCCGCCTTCGTATCCTCCAGCCTGCCGAGCAGGAGATATCGCTTATACCGGCTCTGAGAGAGCTCGTCCTTCGTCTTCACCAGCTCTTGCCGAAGGTATTCGGCCTCCGTGATCGGACCGAATCTCACCTGAAATGCAGAGATAAATCCGAGGCCCAACACTTGGAGAAAGTTACGCCAAAACAAACACTAAGTCCGAGACTCAACACTTGGGCAAATTTTGGCCAAACAAAATATTTTTTCATTCAAAATTCGAGGAGTTCTACAACAGCGGTGGCCAGTCCGCAGTTAGGCTTACAAAAACAAAAAAAAGGGGGAGAAAAGAAGACAACCGAGTCAGGTGTCGACCTTTTTGTCGTTCGGTTTCGTCGACCCCTCGGCCTTGTCCTTGCCCTCGCCTCCGCCACCTCCTTCGCTCCAGCTCTCCTCCTCCTCGGAGTCGTCCTCCTTCTCCTCCTCGGTCGCGGCCTTCCACGGGTCCTCGACGGGTTCTGTCTCCCCCTCGGGGCCGATCAACTCCTCGGGGACAACCTCCTCCCCTTCCACGAGGTCATAGAAGTTGTAGGTGGACGTGTCGAAGCCCGGGTTCTTGGCGACCACATGTTGCAGAGCACGGCCATAGGCGTCCAGCATGTTCTGAGTCATGTGCATTGCGGCCTCCTCCTGCACGGCTTTCTTCACCCTCTTCACCTTCCTGAGGTGTTTGGCCTTGATCTTCTCGGCCCTCTTCCGAGCATCCTCCGCCTCCGACCGAGCCTTGGCCAACTCCTCCCTCAGGTCGGCAGCCTCCTTCACCGACGCCTCGAGCTTGGCCGCCGAATCCTTCAGCTCGGAGACCTCCTTCTCCGAGGCCTCGAGCTTGGCCGCCGCATCCTTTGACAGCTGAACAGCATCGGCCAGCTGCTTCTCCAGCCCCTCCACTTCGGCGGCCCTCTTCGTCGAAAGAAGCAACTCGGAATCGAGCCGCTTCGCGACCTTGACGCGCTCCGTCCTCTCCTTCTCCTTCTCCTGTTCCTTCCTCGCCATCTCCTCGAGCTGGGAATTGAAGTGACAGATGATCTGAAAGAGAGCAACAGAATTACAATCCGAATCCAAGTACTCCCAAAATTTTCTAAGGAAGAAATTGCGGATGAGGAAGAAATCAGCCTACTTACCGACATGGAATCCCGGGGCGATCTGCATCACGGCGTCCCCTGCCATCCCGGCCTTCAGGGTCGCTCGATCCTTCGGGGTCGGCAAATGCCTTATCGCCTCCATGCAGATGTTCCCGTCGCCCAGGAAACCATCGGCGTTCATCACCTGCCAGTCGGGGACGAAGATCTGCTTGTGACGCTCGGTTAAGATCTTCTCCGCCTCGGCAGTGAGGGGCGGAACCGGCATGGACAGCGCATCCTTCACCCCGAACACGCCGCTCGACGAACCCGGAGCGTCCGTCCCCGGGGTCGGCGCAGGTGCATCCGAGGCAGGGGGATCGGAGATATTGACCTCCCCCTGCTCGGGGACCACGACCTTCGTCGGAGAGACGAGGACCTCAATCTCCCCCTCCTTGAGGACCGCGACCTTCGGTTGGTCGGCAGTCTTTGCGACCGAAGGCTTCTTCGAAGCCCGGCTGTCCTGAGGCGCTGCCGATGGCCTCTTCTTTTTCTCCTGCTCTGCCCGGCCCTTCGCCACCAGAGCCTTGTAATCAAGCTTCATTGTCCCTGCAAAAGCCGGATGAAAAAACTTAGAAAATTTTTCATGAACTTTAAACGAGGACTATAAATACCAGAAGCATACGAGGGTCGATCGGACTGAGACCCCCACGAAACAGATGCTCCTCCGTAATATCCTTCCAGCTTAGCGCTGGCAGGGCGAGGAGCTTCCTCTGGACCTCAGCCTCCTCTGCATTCAGCGGGACGTCCTTCTTTGTACGCTTAGGCAGGACGTCCGTCGCCCAAACTGTCGGTATCACCCACGGCGTCAGATTTCGGACGAGGAAGTATTTATCCTTCCAATGTTTGATCGAGTCTGGGTTCTCGATCAACTTAACTCCCGTCCGAGGAGAAAGGAAAAACCTCTGTTCATGACGCCTCGGCTGGCAAGGTTTGAAGAGACTCCGAAAGAGGAACATAGTCGGCTTGGCGTCGACCTCTTGACATCGGAGGAGAAACGCCACGACATGCCTCCAAGTGTTCGGCATCAGTTGGGCGGGACTCAGACCATACCAAACCAAGACTTCGGCCACGAACGGGTGTAGGGGAAAGCGGAGCCCGGCGATGAGGGAGTCGACCGGGAAGACGCATATATCCGGCGAGGACTTTGTGTTGGCTCGGAACCCCGGGCCAGGAAGGAGCAGCGCGTACTCGAGCGGGATCCGGAAACCCTCTCGGATCGTGCGGAGATCGGCCTCGGTGAGAGTCGAGATCCTGTGGTCGACCTCGGACAGCTCCCTAGGTTCATTCTCCTCCACCAGTTTTGCCGTACCTTGAGTGACCCTCTCCAAGTCATCCTCGGCGTAATCCCGGACACCTCCCACGGTCGATACGGTGATGAGTTGCCGACCGAATGCCCCCGCTCTCTTCGGCGTTTCCACTATTGTGATCACGGCTTTACCCTTTCGGGACTCCGCCGCGACCTCCTCGGGCACTTCGGCCACTTCACCCTCTTTATCCGGACGAACAACCTCTTGCACGCTCGGCTCCATTACTCCCTTCCCTTTATCCCCTCGGCCAACGGCTTGCTCCGAGGCGGGGGTCTCAGCCGAAATCTTAACCATGTTTTCTTAAAAAGAGAAGGGAAAGAAACTGACCTCGAAGTGACAGGTACGGTCGGAAAGTTCACCGGAGCTAAGAACGCTACCGCGACAGCTAGCAAGGCCACCCAGGGAGGTAAAAACTGCGAAGCAAAGTAAAAACGGAAGAAAGAGAGTAAAAGTGAAAAGTGAAGACTTGGTCTTGGGGGGGTGAAGATTTATAGTAAAATTGGAACGTCCCTTGGACTTCCAATGAAACTTCGCGACTTTTGGGCTACTCTCGAAACGTCACGAAGGCCCATCACCAATACTCCTCTCGCCAAGTCAACTGCTCGGCCCCGAAGGATCCAAATCCGACCTACGAGCAATCCGAACACGCCGACAGCAGGGTCCGGTCGGAATCCGAGCAAGGCCTTCCCGAGCTGGTAAATGGGAAAAACTCACTTTCCCCTCAACTTTCGCGCCCGATCTCGATCAGACGGCTCAGATCTCGCCGAGAGCACTAGACGACAAGATAGTGTTTTCTTGGGAGCTGCGCCCGTCTCGAGATACGCGCCATCATCCAGCGGCTCAAGGTGCGCCACGTCGCTCGGACGATTGGACCCTCGGATGCCTCACCTATGCTTAGAGGAACCTGGAAAAATTTTGATTCAGTTTTGAGGCGCCGCCTTCGGCGAACACCCCCCAGGTCCCGTGCATCAGTCGGTATCCCGCCGACCACGAAACCCGGTCGGGAACAGATAGGCACTCCTCCCATCTCTAACTTCCCCGGGCTGACATCCATCAGAAGCCATCAGCCCGGAAGGAAGACAGAGATGAGAAAAGACCCATCAACACTCAGAAACCAGGAGAAACACACCGTTCCGAGCTTGTTGTTTACAACTGGAAGGCGCGGCCTGTCAGAGGACACCGACCGCAGCGCCTTCACAGTTGCAAACAACGGGCTCGGACGGTCCAGAAGCCCGAGCTGCAACCCATGATAGAGAAGCGCGCCATCCCGAGCTAGTTGGTTGCAAGTGGAAGGATCCGTTCGTCAGAGGGCTCTGACAGCGGCGCCTTCACAGTTGCAACAAACGGACTCGGACGGCCCGGAGGTCGGCATCGGACATGGATCGCCCTTCTCCCACCAAGACCTCCGCCTGCTTCGGCACTCACTTCGGAGCAACCAAAGAAGGCAGAAGATCTTGGTGAGAGAACGACCACCCGTCCTTCCGAGAAGGCCCATCCCTCGGATCCGGACTATGGTCGTCACCACTCATGCCTTATTCTCCCCCGCTCCTGACATCCACCTAGGGACCGTCCGGAACGGGAGAAGATAAAGGTAAGAGAGCGACCACCCGTCCTTCGGAGATAACTCATCCCCCGGCTTCGAACTACGGTCGTCACCACTACTACCTCGTTCCCCCTCGCTCCTGACATCCACTTGGGGGCCGTCAGGAACAAAGGGAAAACCAGGCAGAAGAGCGACCACCTCTCCGAACCTCAAGAGAGAAGCTACCCAAGGCAGATGCCCTCGAGGTCTGGAACTCAATTTGGCTGTGACGAAAATGACAAAGGGAGTGGAGTACTTATAGCCTGCCTCCTAGAACCAGCCATTATGACCCTCGGAAATCGAAGCGCCGCGTCTTAATTGAGGGAGTTACTGATCCTCGGAAGCTGAAACGCCACGCATTAATTACGTCGGGAAGGCGAAACGCCACACAAGTCACGAAGCGCCATTAACACCATGGGGAGCAGAGCCATCTCAGATTGCCAAAAACCACAGGCCCTCGGTCGGCTGCCGAGCAAGGGCCTTCCCGAGCTGGTAAATGGGGGAAACTCACTTTCCCCTCAACATTCGCGTCTGATCTCAATCAGACGGCCCAGATCTCGCCGAGAGCACTAAAAGACAAGATAGTGTTTTCTTGGGAACTGCGCCCGTCTCGAGATGCGCGCCCACATCCAACAGCTCAGATAACGCCACGTCCCTCGACCTGCCGAACACGAATGCCTTCGGTCGGCATCTAAGCAAGTGCCTTCCCGAGCTGGTAAATGGAGAAAAAATGACACCGAGCTACGTGGACCACTGGATCTCTCAAAAATTCGCGCTCCCAATGATGAAGAGCCCAGATTGCGCCACGTGCGCTAAAAGACAAGATAGTGTTTTTTTGGGAACTGCGCCCGTCTCGAGATGCGCGCCACCATCCGACGGCTCAGATTGCACCACGTCTCTCGGAATGCCGAACCCCCTAGTCTCCGGTCGGCAGCCGAGCAAGTGCCTTTCCGAGCTCGTAAACGGAGAAAAACGCTGCCGAGCGGTAACGACCACCAGATCTTCTCGAAGTTCGCGCCTGTCCACGATCGATGGCTCAGATCGAGCCACGCCATTAATCAGTACTTAAATCGTTTTTTATTTATTTTAATCGTTTTATTTGTTTAAAAATTGCGAGAAAATTGCTAAAAATTCGGGAAAATTAGCTAAAAATTCTGGGAGATAATTGAAAATTCGGGGACACACTTCCGAACCCCGGAGCGAACAATTATTGCCCAGAATGCACCGCTAAAGCCCCCGAACGATTAGCAAACACATCGCAGAACTAGACAAATACTTCGAAAAAAGTAGATAAAAGGCGGTCAGATACCCGACGCAGCTCAAAAACAACACGCAGCGCCAAAAGTTACCTCACTACCCCCTTTTCTAGATTCAAAATCCCACATTTGGACTCCGATACAACTCCACCAGCCACTGAAACTGCTGAACTACTCCTCAAAGCCTGATCACGCTCAGCCTTTAGGAGTGGGGGGCTCGTGATATGGCTAAAATTGGGGTTAAATCGGGACCGTCCAGATCGAGCACGAATCTCGAAGTACGGGGGTAAAAAGGTAATTTCACATACAGATGGATCCAAAACGGGTATTGGGTCTCCGCCTCACGAAACCAACCGCCCGCGAATAGATCCACTCCAACTGGGCGCGGGTTCCGACCCGATACAAGCCCGGTCCACCAAGGGAGAATCAGGCCACTGATTTGATTAGATCAAATCAATAAGCTTGATTTACTCTCACCAGGGAATCAAGGCCTACTTTCCTAAAACAGAATAGGAGGATTTTGCTCCTAAATGTTAGCCAGGAAATCAGGATCCAAATCATTCCAAAGGCGACTATAAATACAGCCCCTCTACCACCAAGACCAGGTTAATCACTTTTTCACCACTTAAGCTCTTTCCTAATCTTATACTGATTACTGACAAGAGCGTCGGAGGGTGCGTCGCCGGAATCAACCCCGGTGTCTCGCACTTCCTTGCAGGTTGCGGCGGGAGCAAGCAGGCCGAGTCAGCTGTTCAGGTTTTCCTCGGATCCACAAATTCTATCTGTTTACCCCCACACCGAAATCAGCGGTAACATAAACATTGAATAATCATCGTCTAAAATAAATACATATCTACTTTTATTTAAGGAAGCAACTCTAGTAGGACCAAATAAATCCATATGGATCAATTCGAGAGGCCTACTAGTATAAATCATTTTCTTTGTTTTAAAAGTGGATTTTACTTGTTTCCCTAGTTGACATGCATCACACATTTTATCTTTTTTAAAAGATAATTTTGGCAGTCCTTTAACTAGGTTATTCTTAGAGATTTTAGCGATACTTTTCATATTTACATGTCCAAATCTTTTATGCCAAACCCAAGAATCGTTGTTCGAGAAAACCAAGCAAAAATCATCCAAAAACTCATAAACAAAGTTCATATATGTTATTTTTTCTAATACCTTAAAAAATCACATTTTGCTAAGAAGAGTCATAAATCAAGCATGCATATTTTTCAAACACTATCTTATAACCCTTATCACATAATTGACTAATGCTTAACATGTTATGCTTTAAATCACTAACTAAGAGTACATCTTCAATAATAGGAGTAGTATTCTTACCAATCATGCCTATTCTGATGATTTTTCCTTTGTTATTGTCACCAAAAGTAATAGTTTCTCCATCATGTGTTATATATTGAATGGAAGAGAGCAAGTTTGCATGGCCAGTCATGTGTTTAGAGCATCCACTGTCAAGTATCCATCGTTCTCTTTTAGGTACCTACAAAATATTATTTGTAAATATGGTAACTTTTTCATTGGGTCCGAGAAAGTTTAGTGCTTGGAAAACCAAACCCAAAGTGAGTTTGATTTACCCCCATATGCAGGTTTAAAATTAACAGAATTACAAACATTATTTACAAAAGAATTTATATACCAAATCCTTTCATTTAGACACAGATTAACTCGAACCCAAATTTTTTACACTGTCCAGCCGACTTATTTTTACCCTTCAGTCAACTATTTTGTGACTTCAGTTGTCTGGGAGGTGAAACTAGTCGACTTATATGTGGCTGCTGTCTTTTCGAGTAAGACTGCATCCTTCTGGATAGGTGATTTATTTGAGGGGCCAGTCGACTGGTCTTTTCAGAAAACTCTCTATTTTCATGATTAATTTTTTTTATGGCTTTTCAAAGAAATCATACAACTTATTCTTTACACTAGAAGTAGAATAAAGCTTGTTATTACTAGTGTTACTAGAAGAATGACCTTTTTCAAGATTTTTTTGAAAACGAAGTCCAAATCTTTTATTAGACTGAACTTGATTTTGAAGAACTTTATTTAAATTCTCTTTTTTCTTATTGAACTTAGATACATTCTTAGATATCTCTTCATAATTCTTTTTTAGAGATATAAGATCTATATCCAAGTTGGAAATATGAGAAGTTAAAGACTTGACTTCAACTTGTAAATCAAGGTTTTCTTGAGAAAGAGTTTGATTAACTTTCTTTAGATTCTTACCTTTTATTTTCTCCTTTTTTAATTCTTGAAAAATTTCATTAAAAGCTTCTAACAAATTACTAGAATCTATAGTATCACTTACATCGCTTTGATTTTCCATGAAGCACACGTTTGCAACTTCATTAGATTCCTCATTTTCTTCTTCCGAAGATGAATCACTATCATCCTACGTTGCTTGGTAGGCCTTCTTGTTTTTCATGTACTGGTTCTTGATAAATTTGTTATTCTTTAGGTTTGAGACTTTGCCTTTAGACTTTGCATTCTCCAATGGACATTCCTTCTTCATGTGACCTATCTTATTGCATTTGAAACAAGTAGGAGGTTCATTAGTATCTTTTAATCTTGAATTAAATTTACCTTTACGAAGGAATTTTTTGAATTTTTTTGTGAACATAGCTATTTCTTCTTCTTCATCTTCCTCATCTTCTGATTCAGAAATAGCCTTAAAAGCAAGAGTTTTCTTCTGAGCTTGTTGCGGTTCTAAGTCCTTCTTGCGCTCCTCCAACTGTACTTTATAAGCCATTAGATTTTCAACAAGATTTTCAAGCGAACGTTGTGTTAAATCATTGGCTTCTTCAATTGTAGTAGTCTTCATTTCCTATTCAGGGATAAGAGCGCGAAGAACCTTTCTCACCATCTCTGCTTGAGTATATGTTTTGCCAAGATCCACAAGGGAGTTTGTGATGTCGGTAAATCTTGTTATCATCTCAGATACACTTTCATTCTCCTTCATTCGAAACATCTCGAACATGTGAATAAGAACAGAAATTTTAGATTCCTTAATCTTATTTGTGCCTTCATGTGTTACCTAAAGAGTATGCCATATTTGGAATGTCGTTGTTGTGGTTGACACACGGTTGAATTCTTCTTTGGTAAGTGCACAAAAGAGAGCATTCTTTGCCTTTGCATTTTTCACGGTATCACTCTTCATATCATCATTCCATTGAGCATAAGGAAGAGTAGGATAGGCAACGTATACTCCATCTCGTTCATGTTCCAAATCTCATAGTTGATGGATTGTAAGTAAATCTTCATTCTACATTTTCAGTAGTTGTAGTTGTTCCATCAAAGAGAGGTGGCCTTTATATAGATTGACCTTCGTGGTACTAAATTGCATTTGAAAAAGAAATAAATGCCATTGCGATTAACTAGGCTCTGATACCAAGTGTTGGATCCTGTATGCAAGGAAGATAACACTAGAGGGGGGGGGGGTGAATAGTGTTATTAAAAATTATTTAAAAAAAATTCAACTTGAACACCTTTTAAGTCGACTGAAAAAAATAGTCGACTGAATCGACAGATAAAAAAAGAGACTTGATCAACTTGAAGAACAACGAGTCTGTAAGTCGACTGATCAGACACAGACAGAAATAAAATGCACCGAAGTTAAATTTACAGGTTAGAAAGATCAAACCACAGAGAATTTGCAATGTTAACACAGCGATATATCCTGGTTCGGTCCTCCCGACCTACGTCCAATCCCCAAGCAACCCACTTGAGATTTTTCACTATTCTTGAAAAGATTTACAAGAATACCTTATGACCTTTGGCAACAACTATGCCAAACCCGTAGACCTATCTCACCACTAGAGAGAGAAAAACCCCACTCTACAACCTAGAGTGAACACTGACTCTATACCAAGAGCCCTTCTCTCAAACCGAGAGGACCACTCTCACAACCCGAGAGTGAACACATAGAGCTTTGATTTTTGAATGTGCTTTTTGTATTGAGGCTATAAGTCAACTTCTAATCGCAGTCTTGAACTTAATCGTTGTTATATAAGACTGAAATTAGAGAACCAAGTCTAAGAGAGTGGGAGTTCCTTGAAAACTTTGAGTTCTTTTTCACAAACACTTGAACAAAAGCAAAGATTTTTTAATGCAATAGGTAACATTTTCAAGTGAAATCTGGACTCTATTTATAGAGTAGACACTCCAGAGCCATTGGAAAATAGTTAACCAACTACCATCAAACGGCAGAAAAGATTTGAATTTGAAAACCAAATTTAAATACTCAGAAAACTGTCAAAGCTGCTCGAACAGTCGATTGGGTTGCCAAAGGAGTCGACTGGTCAGAGCTTGAGTAAGTTCAGATTGTTTCGTATTTGAACAGTCGACTGCTTAGCAACGTAAGTCGACTGGTACTTGACAGCTGAACTCATACAAGCTTGAATTTGACATTTTTGATTTTTTTAATAAACTTTATTTTAGTCCTAGAGGATGTGTGTGTGTGCATCAAGGCTATTACAAGATTTCTAAGCAAACATATCAAAGATTACAATTTTTTTACATCAATTTACATAGACAATCTTTTGTTCTTGAGCTGATCACTTTGAAAATGTTTGAAGCTTTGAGTGACACTTGTCTTGTAGCTTGATCTTGAATCTTGAAAGCTTTGGGTACACACTGCAAGAGACATGTTGAATAGAATTTATGTGTATCGTGTTGTTGTCATCAAAATCAAGAATCTACACTAGCCACCGATTCGGTTGCAACAGCCGAGAGGCTGTGGGCATAAAACAAGCTCTGAGGTTACCTTTGTGGCCATTACCGTCCTGAGTGGTAGGCGACAGTCTACACATAATGGTATCATAGCTGACTTTTGATACCGATTGCGGGTAAGAGTGGGTGAGATGTATGCCTGAGAGGAAGCTGAGGTCAGTATGTTGGTAGTATGACCAGGAGAAGTACGCTAGAAGATTCAGGGTACTCCCCTCCACATCGTCTAGAAAGGCCATCCTGTATCAGCTTGCGAGTCTCGAGCTCAGCGAGGACGCTGAGTTCTTCAGGTGGGGCGTATGTAATACCCCATATGAGATGGGCCTTCATGATGGGCTTCATGGTGGGCTTAGTAATTAATTCATGGTTAGACGGGCCTATAGATTTGGTAGTGTGTGTATATAGCCTATAGAAAGAATGAATTAATTATTATGGGGTCATGGTGTTCATGGTAGGTGGTGGTGACTTAGTCCCACATGGAAGGTGAGTTAGGATTATGTGTGTATATATTATGAAGTCTATGATCAAGAGATACTAACTAGTCATGACACATTTTGAGAGGCAGCCTGTGGTGGGTAGTTAGAATTTGTTTGAGCGGGGCCCGGGGGCGTTACAAACAATAATTCATCTAAGATGTTGAAATGATCAAAATCCAAAATGTGTACAAATTTTCAACAACTAGCCAACTGCCAACCAGTCCTAAGTTTGGATTTTATTAAAATAGTAAACGACATCCAAATATTATGAAATTTTAAGGAGATGTTCCTAACATATATGGGATGCTCCTATAAAAAATTTAGCTCTAGATTTCATCTAGTTTAATAGATATTATTTTTTGAAGTACAACTAAAACATAAAACAAAACCTTATGAAAATGCCCTCAAATCAATCATATCATAATTTCACACATTCAGTCAACAACAAATAATCTAAACATGAATACTCAATCTATATAAGTTATTATGCATCTAACAATTCACACATATCTAGCATTCTGCTAATAAAACTGTATTAGAAAGTTGGAGAAATACCCACCTATTAGAAGAATTTAATTACTCCATAGCAAATGAACTCCAAAAATCCAAGAAAGAAATTCACTGAAACCATCAACAACAAGACCCAAAAGTCCACAGCAAAGCAAGAGACTCCAAAACAATCCAATAGCAAAGAATGAAAGGTTCCCCCCCCCCCCCCCCCCCCCCCGTCCTTTCGTGAGGTTAACTAATGGTAATTAATTAGTGGGGTTAACTAATTACCCACTAATCTATTAACCACCCACTCACTCAACTCACCCCTCCCTCACTCATCTCTCGGCCAGCAATGGTGTGCACAAAGCACGTGCACGTGCTTGCTAGGTGTGTGCACACAATTCATTAATAGTTTTTATTTAAAATAAATGCATATGTTATAATATGTAATATGTATTTAATAAAACTAGTTTGATTTAATTATAATTAGAGTTTTCATGCACCAATAAAATAAACACACACACACACACACACTTCATAAATTTTAGTTTTTGAAAGAGAATACAACAAACACGTGCATTGCAAACACATGCGTCGCATGTAAAATAAATATTCAAATACGAAAATAGATTTGAACAATAGAAAAATGTTTATAAATAATCGAAATACAACATACGAAACATACATTTAATAAATTCCATATATACAATAATGTATTCAATGCGCGCCTAGAAAACACGTGTGTCACACGTATAAAACATATATTTGAGTAAAAATAGGAGAAAAAATAAATTTCAATTTATAAAAATAATTCGAACAAGTTATAAAAATAAACAATTGAAATACTGTAACACTCCGTCTTAAAAAATAATATATATAAATAGTTTGATTAAAAAGTGGCTGTTGATATATACAAATGGCACTTTGGTAATAATAGCAAAAAGGAATAGTATGTAGTGGTGGGGGCCCACATTGCTTGTAAACAACATGTTGTGCTGTTGTTGTTGTAATTGCCATGATGACGTGGTGGTTGTAAGGGGGTAAGAATTGTGCATGTGTTGTGTACTTCTCATGAGAGAGAGAGTACGGGAATGGGTAAGAATATAATCCCATATCGGGAGATTAAAGGAATATAATAATATATAAATATAATAGCCTATGATCAAGAGTCACCTAATCGGTTAACCACCTTTTGAGAGGCAGCCTGTGGTGGGCAGTTGTACTACATAGTATCTAATTTGTCTTATAAATTGTATAAATTGTCTGAGCTAGGGGCAGGGGGTTACAAATATGTAGAAATATTACACGTAACGGTGGAATATACGTAATCGGCACGTGTATTGAAAACACATGCAATGCACGTTAAGACACCAAGATTAAAACAAATGTTTAAGTTGGATAAAAATGAATTTTGAGAAAACAGAAAATGTATAAATAGTCGAAATATAGAATACATATGATATTTATATTAAAATACTTTACGGATATTATCTGTAACAGTACAAAATACATGTGCAATTTTGCGGGGTGTTTTGGTCGGAGGGTCTGTCACCAGGATCAACCTCGGTATTTCAGACTTTTGTAAGTCAATCAGAGCGATCGCACCATCAAGATCAGATCCAACGGTGCAAACAAGTCAGATTCAGAGTTCAACATCAGTTGAAAATAGTCAATATCGGTGAAAGTCAAAAAAGTCAATTTTTTATTTTTTTTTAAATAAATTATATCATATGTTTGCTCCCACACATAAATAAGAAGTAACACATAACAACTAAATAAAATGTTAAATAACAGCCTGAAATTGTCAGTTTATTACGAGGGTAAAAGTTCTGTCCACATAACTTACTAGGGTAAAAGTTGTATCTTGTACATACCAAGAAAATCATTATTGTATATAGAAAAACTACAAATATTAAGAAAATAAATGTAGTATAAAAATATGCAATGTAAAGAAAAACAAAGCAAAATTAAATAAGGAACTATGAGTATCAAAGCGAAAAAAAAGACAAAACACGAAAGTATTAGAAAAATAATAGCAGAAAAAAGGTCGTGACCATGAAAGATAATATAGATTGAAAGAAATTTTCATACAAAATAATAAAGTATTAGATACCATAGAAAAGGGAAAATATAAATTAAGTCATCAACTGTAAGAGAATTTGAAAAACAAAGCAGTTGAAGAGGAATAAGTAAATCATAGTAATATATAGATGCTTTAAAAACGAGTATAGTAATCAAAAAAATAGTAAGAAGTAGTATGAGAAAAAGTAAAAAAAAAATAGAAGTATGGAAGTAAATAGGAAGGAAAAGAAATGTAAGTGCAAAGAATAAAACTTTGAAATAGTATAGACAAATTATAATGCAGTAGTAAATTTTGAAAATAAATTAAGAACACAAATAAATATTAGGTAACTAAAAACTAACGATAATAAAGATAACAATATGATAACAAAATAAAAATGTCGAAATATAAAACAATCTGATAAATAGTTGAGAAGATCATAACAATTTAAAAGTAGTTAGCGGTAGAATGATTTAAATCGCAAACTGAACTAGTACTATATATTACGAGATAAAAATCGAATTAGCAATTTAAGAGAATGTCGTTGGATAAAAATATGAAAATATATGAGTAATAAATTTTTGTTAACAAAAGTATAAACAATCTAATATAAGTATAATAATAAAAATTATAAGGATGTGTTTAAAATAATAACTTAAAATTTTCATTTGTAAGAGTTACATAATAATTTATAGAATAATGATTAGTATATATAAAATATATATAAGTTTTCAGGTATAGCACGAAAATCAATATATATAATATTTGTGCGTAAATAGGCGTAAAAACTATATGACGAAACAACAATACTATAACACGAAAGTTGTAAGCAATTGGAGAAACAAAATAAAATAATAGTAAAAGTAGCAATATATAATATTAATTGGGATAGAAATTAAATGTAGACTTGTATAATGTACCTGCGATGTATGTCTAAAAAAAGTAAAGTCATCAAATTAAATAAATATATATCGAATAAGAAAAAGAATAGTTTATATTTAAATGTTTTGATTTGGGCTACACGTTCGATGCAAATTTTGTTGGATATAGTTTGGACGTGTATTATATGTGTTTATATAGTTACAAAGTTAAAGTTTGTTTGTCACAAACCCCAACTCTCCCATTAAAATAGCAGAGATAGTAAACAAAAGTATAAATAAAAATCATATTATATGAGTAGCAAACTTATCGAAGATAGGTAAACAATAAAATAAAAATAAGGTGAAGTAGTATAAAAATACAAGAAGGCTAATATATGTAAAGATATAATATATATACAAAATAGTAATAAGAAGATGGCAAAGCAGTTAATAGTAAACATCAATAATATAGAAAAATGAAATAACGTATATAGGATAAATATAGAAATAGGTACAACAATAAGGTAATTAAAAAAATGTGTATGTGTTATGAATAGTAAAGTTGAAGTAGTATAGGTTAAGTTTTGAAACATTATAAAATGGTATAAACTAGTAAAAAAACGGAATAGTGGTAGATAAATATATATAGAAATAAAAATGGGGGTTATTAAGGTAGAAAAATCTCTTTTGTTGTGGGTTTGCCTCATTGAGGTCCAACTGCAGGCTTGCCTCCTTGACATCAAGTTGCAGTTTTGCTTCCACAACATCTGGTTGCAGTTGGCCTTCTGGACATTCGGTTGCAGATGTTGCCTCCCCGACATCCAGTTGCAGTTTGCCTCCATTGATGTATAGTTGCAGATTTGTTCTCTCGACATCAGGTTGCACCAAAACGAGAATGGAATGATGTAATCTTCCATATATACTTGGATATTAAATGTTTAATTTTAAGTATGATGTTATGTTTTTGAAATTTGTAATATAAAATAGGAGTGAAAGTAGAAAATGAAGTAGGAAATTACAATGATAAAAATTATAGATTTTAAATATCGAACATATAAAATTAGCAGTAATAAAAAGGGATTTATAACATTAAGACAAAATAGTATAAATTATATGAATGAACTGAAAATACAAATGAGAACAATAATTATGTAGTGTAGTAAATTAGAATAATAAACATAAATAATTATTTACAAAAAACATATATAGTATTGTAGTAATTGGATAAGTGTAAAATGATATGAATAGTAAGTATGTTGAAATATATGATATATATATGGAAATCAATGGACAGAATATGTAGTAACCAAGAATGTAAAGATAATAAAAATTGATATAAAGATAAAATATAAGTAGTGAGTGTATGTATTATATTAGAGAAGTATAAAGCTACAAAATTAATAAGTAGCTATTAATAGTGAAAAGTAAATATAACAAAAGGTAGAAAATAATAAGTAACAACAAAATAATAATAAAAGGGAATCTTATTGTGTAGAGGTATATTGCATGTATATAAGTAAAAAAATATTACAATCAAGTTAAAATGTACTGAAATAAATAAGAAAACATGAAATAATGGAAAAATATAGTATCGTGAAATCAAAGTATTTGTAAAGTTAATGTAAACAGACAAAAATCAAAAATAAGATCTAATATAAATAATAATAAAGGAAAATGATAGTTTTAATAATAATAATTTAATAAGTAGTAATTTAAAACTTAATAGAATACGTAAAAGTAATAGCAAAAAATAAATAAGTAACATAAAAGCGCATAAAAGTAAGGATGATAAAAAATCAAGAAAGAAAACGTGTAAGTCAAACTTAAATGATTAAGACTAAGGATTGTAGATAAAATAATAAATATCAAAGTGCATTAATAGTATAAGAAAATAATTATTTGAAAAATATTAAATGTTAAAGATGAAAAATATTATGAGGAAAATACACGAAGAAAATAAAAGATAAAAGCTTAGTCTATGTATAAGGTATCATGAATGTAGGTTCAAAACAAGCATAACACTCGTGATACAAAGGAAAACCTGCTCGCATACCTTATCACATCCATGTATACGAGTAGAGTATCGTGAATGCAAGTTCAATAACTACATCATTCACGACTCCAAACAAACACTCACACTTCTAATGTCCACCATAATGTGTCGTCCTTATAATTTTGTACTACTTATTGAAGTCGGCTCTGGTACCAACCTGTAATGCTCCAAATTCCAAACACATGTAATTGTAGCACAAACATGATCTTTTACTTCAAATTCGTACAAATTTATAAGGAATTTAAAACTTTTTATTTACAACATTTTCTTTACCTCAACACAGCGGAAATTAAATGAATACAATATGATCTACAATAGTGAAAATTCTTCAATCTTGTAACAACTCATCATAGTGACTGCCAGTCCAAGCCAAGTCTAATCCTGCAACTGGGAAACTGTGGGCACGTCAATTGCATACAACTGACACAATGCTATAATACAGCGATTGTTCTACTTTAGCAAACACAAACTTGAATGCAAACATGAAAAATGACTATCCTAGTCATGTCAATGTATGATATGACTTAATGCCTAATGTAGATATTACACTACGATGACACTAATGTATACTTGTTCGGATTCTATGCATCCCATACTACATAGGTCCGAGGGCAATCCCTTATCGTACTACTCATATAGGATTCAATCCCTCGTCATGCAACCTACTACTATGACCACTACAAGATTTAGATACTTTGCACGTATTGGTTCTCGCCCTAAAATACTGGAGATCAATCCCACTCCGCAGATCCTTCTGTAGCCTATTTCATCCATCATCCCGGAATACTGGGGATTGTCTCACTCCGCAAGTCATCCTGGAACCCCCATTGCACAAATACCCCATGAGCATAGCTTTCATCCCGGAATACTGGAGATCAATCCCACTCCGTGGATCATTTTGTGGCCTATTTTATCCATCGTCCCAGAATACTGAGGATTGTCTCACTCCGCAAGTCATCATGGAGTCCATAATCACGTTGACTCTTATTTTATCATATCTCCAACTAGAGCCTGACGTTAAGTTTAAGTTACAGTTATTAAGACTGACCTTAATTTTAAGTTACAGTTATTACGACCTAGAGCTAGCTTACCCACCGGGCTTAAACCAACTCACTGAGAATGTTAGCCCACACTAGGTACTTCTCAAAGAGAAAGTTAGCCCACACTGGTTACTTCTCAAATTCCATTTATCACAGCTGCCGTTATTCTGGGTCCCGCTCACTCTAGAACAAAGCAACCATCTCAAAAGAGATCACTTAGGTTACATCTAACCTCATATAAAAATTTACATTCATTAAACATCTTTTAACTTATTTTCTCCATTCTCCCTATGTTTATTATCAATCATGAAGTAACCAACTTCTTATAGCAACATTCAATAACACTTGATGAGTTAAAACCCTTATAAACATCACATGATTAATATTCCAAATTCATCCTTTAATTATCTCTTAATTCCTCATAAGGTACATCTTACTAATATTCCAATTTTAAATCCAATTTTATACGTTGTAAAAATTTTAGGACAACTGGATAAAAGACATCAACCCAATGATATTGTAAAAATTATATAAATTCCAATACTACTCCAAAAATAGATTTATTTGTTTTAAAAGAATCATGAATGAGTCTACTACAACTTTTCAGTTAAGTTCATCTAAAATCATCCTCAATTACTTCATCTAAATTTATTTGCAAAATAGGAGGTTCAAAATCCGAAAACTGCAGCTCATACTACTTGTAAAAATCATAGAAACTTCTATACCAAATGAAACCTTGTATTATTTAGATAACATTAAAGGTATACAAATCTACTATAACTTTTTAGTTATAAGTTTTCCCAAAATATTGTGTCTATAACCATGAATTCTTCGAAATCTATAGTAGGGTCGAAATATTATACATGCTGCCACTGTTCAAGTTTGTAAAATTCATTATAAATTCAGTTATTCATGAAAATTTGATTTCTAAGACTCTAACGAAAGTTTAACGAGTCTATTTCAATTTCTTAGTTTTGACTTTCCTCAAAATAATTCATCTAAGATGCTAAAATGATCATAATCCGACATGTGTACAAATTTCCAGCAACTAACTAACTGCCAACCAGTCCTAAGTTTGGATTTTATTAAAATAGTAAACGACGTCCAAATATTATGAAACTTTAAGGAGATGTTCCTGACATATACGGGATGCTCATATAAAATTTTTAGCTCTATATTTCATCTAATTTAATAGATATGATTTTTGAAGTGCAACTAAAAATTAAAACAGAACCTAATGAAAATGCCCTCAAATCAATCGTATCATAACTTCACACATTCAATCAACAACAAATAATCTAAACATGAATACTCAATCTATATAAGTTATCATGCATCTAACAATTCACACATATCTAGCTATCTACTAATAAAACTATATTAGAAAGTTGGATAACAGCCTGAAATTGTCAGTTTATTACGAGTTCGCCATTGTTAACTTTTTAACAGAGATATATCAATCAACGGCTAGAGTAAAAGTAGGGTTAATTAAAGAAATAAAAAAACGGCTAAGGGAAGATAAAGGTTTGCACCGTAAAAAAATACAAATAATAATTGCACTTTCATTAGTAAGAGCATCCACAGTCGTAAAATGTAAAAAATAGCACTATGCATAAAATAGATATAGCAAAGTGGGGTTTCTTGCAATCATCAAATGTTATAAAAAAGGAAGGTTGAATAAATTTGATCGGACGAAACTTGAAACTTCATCAGAGCGAAGAAAAAAAAAATAAGAAAGAAAATTCCCATCGGTTGAAGTTTCGTCCAAGCTCCAATTAATTTCCACGGCCATTTTTAAATTCATAAAATCCTTTAATTTCATCGGATACAATAAAAAATATTCTTTTATGCGGATGAGAGTTTCATCCTGTATAATATGCATATTGCTATATTCTCTCTCATATATAGAATCTACTGTAGCGATAATGGCAAAATATGCATAAATAGCAAACCACCGTTGTGATTTTGAAGTTAAATATGCATATATGCAAATATAGCAAACGACTGTGGATGCTCTAAGCACATTTTTCTTGCCAACCACAGTTCATAAGAAACTTTCAACACATATTTATTTTAAAAATAAATAAGAAAATATGAATGAACCAATATTTTCCAATTCGTCCCGTTTTCAAGTATTTCTGATCATCTGTGAAACTAGACAAATTTCGTATCTAATTCTGATTGAACATTTGAACCCAGTCGGGTTATTACAATACTACTTGTTACGGCCACATATTTTTTAGGTAAGGAAGGAAAGAAAAGTAATGTTATGCAAAGCGAATTCGTACTCCAAGTAGAACTCACATGGGAGAAATTCTTTGGTTAAATGCACCACATGCTTAAAAAGAGAAAAAGCTGAATTTGCAGAGTGAAAGGAGCAAAGGAATAGAATTTTTCACAAATGACCCACTTTTTGAAAGTATTTACCAAACATACAAACTTTCGAAATTATTTACCAAATTGACCTCCTCGCTATCTGAGATATCTCAGATAGCGAGTGTAGTTCTGTGATTTACTGCAACACTTGGAGAAATTTTAAACATGTAATTTTTACCTGAAAAGTATACAACTATATTCGCTATATGAGATAGCGAGTTCATTTGAACTAGACTCACTATCTCAGATAGCGAGTCTAGTTCAAATGATCCAGGTCTATATATTTCAGGTAGAAATTACATGTTTAAAATTTTACTAAAAAATGAGTATAACTACACTCGCTATCTGAGATAACGAGATCAGTTGAACTGGACTCGCAATATGAAATAGCGAGTGTAGTTATATACATTTCAGGTAGAAATTACATGTTTAATTTTTTTTAAGAATGAGTATAACTACATTTGCTATCTGAGATAGCGAGTTTATAGCGAGTTTATTTGAAATAGACTCGATAGCGAGTAGGTCAATTTGGTAAATAGTTTTGAAAGTGGATCAGTTTGGTAAATCCAAAGGAATAAAGAGGGAGAGAGGGCCAGGTTAGTGGAGGCAGTTAGGACTCTATCAAAGTAAGTTTTAGCGCAACGTTCGGAAACTACCAATATCTTTTCTCATTTGCTTTTTGTAGGAATAAAAATCAATTATTCTTTATTTTAATACAGGGATAAAGATCACATATATATTTGAGAAAAGTAAATCTGGAAATTAGCCTATGTTTGCATACAAGCTAGCCAGTCTAGCTAATTAAAGAGCTAAAATGTGGATGAACTTAGAATCAAGTGTTGGGATTGGGGGCGTCAACCAACGTCCATTGTCGCAGCAGAACTGATTAGAGCAATAAGGAAGTCGAAGAGATGAAACGAATCAATTGAGCAAGTAAGTAGATCCACCAATCCAAATACAAACACAACGAAGATTTATCCCGGTTAGCTTTTGCTTAATCCGTGGGGAAATATAGGAAGATCTGATATTCAACTAGAGGAGATTACAAGGAGTTATTGATTCACTCAATACAAGAAATTAAACTCACTCACCAAGAACTCTCTCTCTCTCAAGCTTCTCTTTGCAATGGAGAAAATAATCTATGAAGTACTACCTCTCATATTGGAGGAGTTTACAATATAAATATAAGAATAGAGAGAAACCTAAGTCTAATCTTGATTCTCAGTCGTCCGATATAACCTGAAAAAGAAGTAACTGAATATGAGCCGTACGATCTAACTTGGAGTTGAAGATTGGGCTGAAACGACCTAATAAATCGAGGCCCAAAACGAACATAACGCCGCGGTCGGTCGATCGTCCAACAAGACCGGTCAACCGTACCACTCTCTGATAATCCCTGTACTACGAGCGGTCAGGGGGGTGCGGTCGACCGCAACTTGGGACAGTCGATCGCAACTACGACTGCACCTTGCTGCTGCTGTTTTTCCTTTTCTACTCACTTCGACGCTTCGACTTGCGTGCTTCATTTTATATTCTTCTAATCTGAACCACCAGTATACAATACACAATCCTAACATCACGTACATATCACTGGCTTTCTATTTTCACGATATTATAAACATATACCAATTCCCTATAGGATTTTCTAGGGAAATTTTTATGTCATGAGGTACAATCAAGTGCTAGGCTTACACACCTCTCCGACGATATCCAAATTATATTTTAATTTGCACTTAAAGATTTAATTAAACAAGATTGCTCTTAAAGTCAATCTATATAATAAATTACAATGAAAGCTATCAAGTGGCTCACATTAAATCTCTCCCAAAATCAATGGACCAGATCTAATCGCACAAAACATATTTTTCCGCCCAAAATTTTAAACTCTACAAATTCAAAACTCACACACACTCTCTCTCTCTCTCTCTTTTTCCCCAAAATAAACCCTTCTCTCTCTTTCTCCCCGCTCTCTATCCCTAATCCCGCCCAGTCTCTCTCTCACTGTCTCCCTCTCTCTATCTCCCCACTCTCTCTCAACGTCTCCCTCTCTCTCTCCCCGGCCACCTCCGTCGCCTCTTCAGCGCCCCCCCCCCCCCCCCCCCCCCCCCAGTCGCCAACCCCCCGCTCCCTTCCGCTCTCATCCCTCCCTAAAAATCCCCTTCCGACCTATCCCCACCATTCGATCCAAAATTTCAGACCGTCTTCAATTTTTTCTTTATTCCCCCCTTCTCTCACTCTTTCCACCACTTCGAATCCTCTCTTGTCCCCTCAAATCAAACCCTAAAAATCTCATCTTTCTCCACTCAGAACCCGACATTTTCCAAATCCTACAATTCGTAGGTCAATTTGGGGGTCAAGATAGGGAGCGCAGTGAGAAGTAGGGTTCGATTTCAAGAAGTCACGGCATCCGAATCAAGTGCTAGGCTTACACACCTCTCCAACGATATCCAAATTATATTTTACTTTGCACTTGAAGATTTAATTAAACAAGATTGCTCTTAAAGTCAATTCATTAATAAGATTACATTTCTTCCTCTAACGGTCATTAAGTAGTAGTTAATAAAATGTTGTTAAATTGCAAGATTTATATTTACGTTGAAACTAATTTGGTCAAATTCAAAATGAAGATACTTTGTTCAATAATTGCACTTTTAACTATAATGACGACACCATGATTAAATATAACTATATGTTACCATACATGAGGGTGCGTGGAACGGAAAGCTTCATTTCTTGCAGAAACCACACATTTTAAAGTTGCATACATCGGGTATCCTATGGTGACATGCACTAGTGAAAACGTTTTTGGTAGGTGGTCATTGGCATTGACTTGACTTTGGTTTACCACACTTTCTAAAATCAGATTTTCCTACCAAATGTGAGATGTACATGTGATGTAATCAAGGTGTCCAAGTGCTTTTTCAATACTACTATAAATGTATACATGCAGTATAAATGAAGTCGGAATAAATAGCATTATTACACCGAAATACAAAGACGAGACATTCCAACCAAAACAAACTCAGCGAATTCATTCCCTATCATAATAAATATTCCCCACCATTGAGCAAAACATCAAACAAAACCCTTTAAAAAAAGAACACTCCAACATCATCCAAAATACCCCCTCCTCCCTCCATCTATCTCCCATTTTCCTTTTAACCCTGCAACCAAAAATTCATCCTTACGAAAATCTCCCTTCAATGACTCAAAAGCAAGGAAGGAAATTTGCAAGACCCATAACCTGTAGCAATAAACAAAAATTCAAACAATTCAATAAAAGTAAAACACCAAATTAACAAAAGGTCAAAATATGCTGTGCAAAAATGAAAACTTACTGGGATCTTTGTCAGTCTGCACGGCCAGACCATCGAAGTAACAAGTACCACCGGACTTCCTAAACTGCTGCCAATACGAATTAAACGCATAATTGGCATGATTCCTCAAAGTATTAGGCTCATAGCACGTGCCCCCTTTGCCTTTGCCTATCGCATCGCACGTGCCATTCCCCTGTCCGCACGCATACCCCACCGCCGCTCCCACCGCCGTCCAATTTTTCACATCACCCCCCAAAACACACCATATTTTCCCTTTATACGGCTCATTATTCGTCGGCACCGGCAGCTCCTCCCTAAACTCCGTCACCTTCCCCGTCAAGTCCACCTCGTAAACCCTCGTCCCGTTCGGGTACAACACCCCCCAGTGCCGCTCCGTGCCCGGCCCGGGCTTCTGGTTCTCGTTATACAACGAGAACAAGAACACCGGCATGTACATACCGGGCCGGGCCGGCGTCCCAACCGGTGGCTGCACCAGCATCCGATTTGCGAGTTGACGATTATAAGTGGCAGCGTTGTAAATATTCGCCCCAATCTGATCCAAGTCACCGGCGTTCGGCCAGCCAGTTTCAGCAATACAAAGATTAATTGACTCATACCCTAACTTCCTCATCGCGAAAACAACGGCATCCAGCTGCTGGTCCAGCAAATTAGTGTAGGTCAAGTTCGATACCGGGTCGGTGTAGTAGAGAGATTTATTGGCTTTGAAAAGGGCGTAGTCGAGGTGGATTTGGGTCGGGTTGGAGGACCAAGGGAAGTACGGGTACGCATCCACGAAGTAGAAGGATCTCGTCTTGTTAAGGAACTTGAGCAGCGGTTTGATTACGGGTTGGGCGATGTCGGGTCGGAATTCGCCTGCTGAGGGGGGGAATGACGTGAGCAAGGCGTCCATGGCGAGAGTGGTGCCTAGTTTGATTTTGCGGATGTTGAAGAAGCGGAGGGCGGTGCGGATGTTCTTGATGGCGGGGACGATGTGGGGCCAGGTGGAGTTGGCGGCGGAGAGATCGGAGAGGACCTCGTTGCCGACGAGGAGGAAGCGGATGCGGGTGTCGGGGTAGAAGGGGAGGAGGTTGGAGTGGATCCAGGAGGAGGCGAAGGAGGAGTTGGTGGAGGCTAAGGGGATGAGCTGGTTGGGGAGCATGATGGAAACAGTGAGGTGAGGAGGGATTTGGGAGAGAATGAGGGGGTTGGCGTCGTAGATTTTGACGGCGGAGGCGTGGAGGCGGAGGAGGCGGCGGAGGGAGGTGGAGGGGGAAGGTAGGTCGGAGCCGAGCTGGCCGAAGTTTACGCCAAGGGATTTGAAGTGGGAGGCAGCGGAGGTGAGGGAGTGGGAGAAGAGCAACAGCAGCAGGAGGAGGAAAAAGGGTGACGTCATGGTTTGAGGGTGGAGAGGGAGAGAGACAGAGTGAGGGAGTGGAGTTGGGGAATTAAATAGGAGTCGTTGATGAGATTGGGTTTTGGGATGCTTCCTTCAGAAAGGAACGGACACACGGTTTCGGAATTCGAACGTTGAGACCTGAGTGGGACCCATTTTGTGTTTGCACATTCTTCGAGATTTGTTCTGGCTTTTGGAAATTGGAATGAGGGAAGCTGAGCTACCGGTGGCCTGTAAATTTCGATGTTTGTATCAATTTTTTTTTTTTTTTTTTTTTTGGTGGGGGGGGGGGGGTTTAATCTATGCGCATACTAGTAATGGAATTTATGGAATTTTGGAATTTATGGAATTTTTGGGATTACTTAGAGCATCTGTAGTTGTCTGATGCCATATTTTGAATATTCGGCAATTGAAAATGAAAAAAATGAATTTGCATTGTAGTCGGTAAAAGTCAAAATTTGAATAAGTCTCAGGAATTTAAATCAAAAAAATTATATATATATATATATATATATATATATATATATATATTTATTTATTTATTTATTTGCATTGAAGTTAGAGACAATTGACCCAAAAAAAAAAGCAGTGAACACATTCACAAAAGGGCAAAAAAAAAAAAAATCAAAAAAGTCATTCATTTTTTTTAATTTTTTAAAATTTAATTAACCAGACGGGGGATTATCTTCCGTCTGTCGCTTTTGTCGTATACGAAATTGCAGCGACGGTGTATTGTTTGCCGTCCGTCATTTCGGACGAAAGATTATCTTTCGTCCGGCTATAATTTGACTTTTGCCAAACCGTCTTCCATATTTGGCACGCTACTGTTCATGCGACACCCAAAATTTGAGTATTTGACAGACGACTACAACGACCTTTTTTTGATTTTTTCCATATTTTGAGTATATGGCAAACGACTACAGATGCTCTTAGGCCACTTTTTGAAACTATTTGCGATTTTAAACTACTTTCCAAACTATTAGCATTTTTGGCTAACCAGTGTCACGTCAGCAACGGCCGCTAATGGGAATAGCGGCTTCTTCATAGCGACCAACACATTGTACTCCCACACTTGGCAGATTATAGAGGGTATTGTATAATTGCAAACCACTTGGTATAACTGAGGTCGCTATTGTCAATAGCGGCATCGTCTAACTAAAGTCGTTATTCTCAATGGCGACCTCAGGTGGGCCTAAAAGCGATTGGACAACCTATGGTCGCTATTGAGAATATCGACCTTGGTTATACGTGGCCGCTACTGACAATAGCGACCTCAATTACACCAAGTCGTGTCCATTATACAATATTATCTCTATAAGCTGACAAATATGGGAGGTCGCTATGAAGAGGCCGCTATTTTTAATAGTGCCCGCTGCTGATGTGGCACTGGCAAGTCAAAAGTGCTAATAGTTTGTGAACTGACCTAAAATCACAAATAGTTTCAAAAAATGGCCTAGTACTGCAAAAAATTTCTAGTAATGCTATATAGCATTTAGCGCATTTATAGTTCTTTGAATCCAAAATTTAAATATTTAGTATTTAGAAATAGAAAATTTATATTAGAGCTGTAATTCGTTTGAACCATTGTCCTTATTCTTGCCATTTAATCTTTCTTGATTGTGCCTAGCTTGTGTTTTGTTTGTAATTTTGTTGCACATCTAGTTTGCCCTATATATTCTCTAGCTTACATTTCACTCATAAATTTGTTTGATTCAGAGACTTTGGTAGTGGGGTACCGCAAAACAAAGAGAAATTGTTATTATATTCCCTCCACCGTTTTCGTGTTTCATCGGGTCCCCTCCCTGATTGAAACCATAAAACTAGATCTTGATATTTGCTTTGTCTTAAACAATTTCAAATTATTAGCGATTATATTCTTTTAAAATCTTATTGAATGATATTTTCTTGTTCTGATGTTGAGCCATTTCTGGATGGTTACTGATATGGTATAGATGACGTGACCCCATCAGGGTCATCAGATCTCCCTAGATGCGCTCCTTTGTAATCATCAGGTCAACGAGCCTCACCGAGTTCAGGCCCACAGGTAAACTGATCCGACCCGGCCCGTTAGGGTTCCAGATCCGTTTGCCCCTGCCTATAAATACTCAGCCCCCTCCTCACTTGCAACATAATAAACTTCTTCTCCCCTGAACCCTAGTTACTGTTACTTTTTCAGTGACTGACTAGATCGTCGGAGGGCCTGTCGCCGAGACTTCTCCTGATGTTTCTAGGTAGTGTGCAGGTACAAAAGATCCGAGCCGAACTAATAGATCCGAGCCGAGCTACTAGATCCGAACCAAGCACCCGGCTTCCTCTCTTCTGATACTCCTAAGCCGGTCCAACGGCTTAGGATCGGATCGACGCCAGTACCACATCTTCCATCACACAAATCACAAGAACTCACGCATGTTGTCCCTACACCCCAAAAACAAACAGCATCAGGTTGGCACTGTCTGTGGAAAACCTCTTAGTATTGTCGCCAGACTGAGCCTAGCTAGGGACGTCACCTCAAGTCCGAGCTTTTTTATGGCTCCCAAAACCAGGAGGGCCGTCAACTCGGCACGACATCCGGACCCTCCACATCACAGCGGCGCGAATGCCCAGGGTTCTAACAAACCTCGGGTCAACGGAGCGGCCGGGCACTCGAATGATGCTGATCTACGTCGTGTCATCTTAGATCGGCAGGCCAGCCGGACAAGGGTAGAGATCGCTTCCAATTCGGTCTTGAACCATTGCAGACGGCCGTCCATAGAGCGCGATCCAGGACACAACCGCTCGCCCCAAGGACCTCCGCCCCCGTAGGACCCGGTGGGGCAAGCCCCAGTCACTAGGGCTGAGTTCCAGAACTTTCGGGACGTGGTCCTCCAAGCAATTCGAGGCGGCCAGGGAACCGAGGCCGGCAACAACTCCGACCCTCGGTCAGGAGCTAGGGGCGGCGAATCCTTCGGATTGGCCCACCCCCTAGAACAAGAAGGCACCGTCCTTCGACGTTTACAGGAGATGGAGAACCGTCTCGCTCACCTGGGCGAGAGTGGACCAATGCCGGGTCATGGTCATCGGCCGACCCGACATCCATTCTCCCCACAAATCTTGAAAACCGAGATCCCCCAGAATTTTAGGCCTCTCCAATTTAAGACATACGACGGCAAGGGTGATCCCGCTGATCACATGGAGGGGTTTAAGACCCTCATGATGATTCACAGCGCTGCGGATCCCGTCCTATGCTGTGCCTTCCCCGCTACCCTTTACGGTCCGGCTTGGGAATGGTTCTCAAAGCTCGGCCCCAGCTCAGTCTTATCGTTCGATCAGTTGGAGGCGAACTTCCTAGCCCACTTTGTGACTCGCAGAAAGGTCGAGAAGACAAGTGCGTCCCTCCTGAACCTCAGGCAGAAGGAAGGGGAGTCACTCCGTGAATTCGTTCGTAGATTCACCGCCGAGGCGAGGTCCATCTCCTCTCTCGATGCAAGCATCGCCTCGGCAGCTTTTTGACATAACGTACGGCACCCGCAGCTCAAAGCCTCCCTGGCAAAGAAACCCCCCGTCGACTTTCCCGACCTTCTCAACAGGGTCAAGAAGTATATCCGGGCGGAAGAGGCCTTTAAACCTGAGGGAACCAAAGAAGCCGTAGCCAAGGGAAGCAAAAGGCAGACGATGCCGAGCCCACCAAGAAAGTCATGAAAGAGGCGACTGGCCTCGAAAGAATTCCTCCGGTCCCCCGATTTGAAAGATTATACGCTACTAACACAGAACGTGTCGGCGATCCTGATGGAGATCGAGGATAAAGGGATCGTCTGACTCCCTCCCCGGCCAAGCAACAACAAGAAGCGGGACTAGAGTCGGAAGCAAAAGTATCAACCAACATAACATATGAACCAAAATACCAACAAGAATAATTGAAACCAATTATATAAATCTCAAATAGTCATGATCTGAATAAGTCAAAATCCTAGGTCACATTGCCCAAATACAAGAATAAATCTAAGTATCAAAATACAATATTGCTCAAGCAAGCTACAAGAAATAATAATAACAAAATCCATCACTAGTACTTCATGTCACCAATACCGTCTGCAACATGTTCTCTAAAATCTGCAATTTAACAATTACAGGGATAGGAAAAAGAAAACAAGTACCCGTCAATTGCAAGTTACGGGCCGCTTGTAATGCAGGATACAAATGCATGGGAAACTAACTAACAACATGGTATAAGCATGATATCCAAATATAACAACTAGCATGTCAAATAAACAAGTATAAGTGGCATGAATCATGTGTCAAGTGAACAAGTATGGTGTAAACATGTATCAAGTAACATGAACCAAGTAACCAGTATCAAGAATCATGTAATCATGTAACATGTTTCAAGTATCAAATCTCATGTATCATGTAGTCAAGTATCAAGTGGGCATATATCATGTTCAAGTGTCATGTATCAAGTATTGTAGTTATTACTATCTAGGTAGCACTTCATTCGCCCCAAAAACAAAACACATGGTAGATACAACAAACAGTTTCGCTTTAGATTTCGTAGCGGACCATATAGGGCAGTGTACTCAGGGACAAGCTCCGAGTATCATATACTCATGTATCATGTAAATAAGATCCAAAACCCAAAAAAGCTCCAGTGTCATGTGTACGTTTCATGTATATCGTGTCATGCTCCACATGTAAACAAGCTCCAATAACCACTAGGTTCTTCCGAGTACACGTTTCTGTATTATCCACTACTAGATCTTTCCTTTAAACCTCGACTTGGTTATTTTTATTATTAATGTCAACAAGCATGTAGGTGTGCAAAATATATCAAGAATAACATGACATGATCATGTGGCAAGTTCAAGTTGCAAGATAAACATGTATGGGTACAAGATAACTCATAAAGGAATAAAATAACCATGTCTCTAGTTCAGGACAGCAAGACCATACTGTAGTAAAACAGTGATTTCCAATGTTACAAAAATGCAAATCTAAATCTGTCGAAACGTCTAGAAAATAAGCTCCCAAATGAATTCAGCAAGTATAAATAAGTTATATACTAATTCACAAAAACATAACTCAAAACTGATTTGAATACAGAAAATACGTTCAGCCAGAAATCAGGAAATCGAATTCAAGAGCAGAAAAGCAGCTTGAAAACACATTAAATAAATCCACAAAAAATCTGGGGTATTCCTCAATATGTCTAGTATCAGAATATAAAGTTTCATAATTTTCCAGTAATATTAGCTTAGCCAAGTAAAATAAAAAATCATACAGATACGATAGTTTGGCAAATTTGGAATTCCCAACACTGTTGTACGAAAACTGTGATATCTCGCCAACCGTGAAACGAAATCCAAATCCTTCAAAGGGAGATGAAAATAGACACAGTAATCTAACTTTCATATTTCATAAATATTTTTCATACAGTAAAAGGAATCAGGATGAAAATACGATTCTTTACAGAACAGTAAGCAAAATACGGTAAGTATAGTTTTCGTAAACGAGCATGAAACGACATATAAAACTCATCAATAAAATCCGCCAAAATTCTGGGTAATCCCTAGATAAGTATTGAAAAACTGACCAAAGTTCTAGATCAAAATAATATATGTAGCCCAAGTATCAAAATAATTTAGTCATCAATAACACCAAGAAACGAAATCTGAAAAAGATCTTCATCTCTATAGTAAAACAGTCATATCTCACACATACGAAAACGAAATCAATCAAGGTCAGAGGGGTTGGAAAGCAGATAAAATTCTCTACAAATCATGTTTTATACTAAAATTAAGATTCTGACCTTAGTATGGTCTAAATTACTGATCAAGACAGATCATTGACAAAACACAGAATTTTCTCAAAAACCAAAATCAACATAGATCAAACGAAACTTGATCCACACACAGTCAAACATGAAATAGAGTCTACCAAGTGTCCAAACAACATGAATTAGGGTATATAACAAGTCCACAAAAAGTTAATCACATGGATCATAATTTCACCTAATTATCTCACATATGTGAATAGATCAAGAGCGGTCAAACCTAGTTGTTTTCATGTCGGTTTTTGTGTCGTGAGTCAACTATGGTCAAATAGCACTATAGAAACAAAACCCATCAAGAATAACACACACAAGAGTCGTCTCTAGAACACAACTACACTATAAGTGGTATTTTTAACTTGTATCATACAAAGAAATTTGAGTACAAGTTACCTACCCGAGAGACGACGATGGGAACGATGCAAAAACAAAAATAACGGGAACGGATTTCCATGTACGAACTCAATGATCGAATCACGAACCAATCACGAACCAATCACGAACACAAGGAACAACAGATCACGAACACGATCAGACGACCGAGATCAAAGATCAAGAGATCAAGGCGATCGGATCAGATCAGACGACTCTGATCGAAGATCAAGATCAAGATCAAGATGTGATCAGTATCTTGATGATGAGGATGATGATCGGATCAGATCGACGATCGGACGACCACCAATCAAAGTGATCAAGGAACTCCAAGATGATGATGAAGAAATCCAACGGTCCACAATCAAAGTGATCATCAAGATGATGATCAACGGCCAGCAAAAGCCAATGGGGAAAGTGTGCACTGAGACACTGGACGGTGACCAAGGCGGCGAGGCTCGACTGTGGGCGGTGGCAGGCCAGTCGACGGCGGTAATGGCGTGCTCAGGGTGGCGCGGGGGACAAGCGGTGCGACTGGCTGAGGGAACAGCCGCACAGGGATGTCATGGTCTATGCTCGGGTCGACTATGCTGTGGCATCATGACTGGCCGGAGGGAAGGCCAACGCAGAGGCTGCTACAGGGCGTCGAGAGGAGGCAGGGGCACTACGGTCGGCGCCAGGGGACCAGGGCGCTGCTGCGGCGCTGCTGCGTCAACACGAGCAGGCAAGGAGATGCTGGGCTGCCGCGGGTCAACACGAGCAGGCAGGGAGATGCTGGGCTGCCGCGGGGATAGGGGAGATGCACAGAGAGGATGAGGAGAATTGGGGGCGATGGGTTTTGAAGAAGGCGGCTGTAGAAGACGAAAAGTCGGGAGTTGGGAAGAAGAACAAGATATAGGGTTAATATATAGGTTGGGAAAGAGGTTAGGGTTTAGAATGGAGAGAGAGAGGGTAACGGGTTGGTTTTAGTATAATGGGTCTGGGTTTGAATATAGGGTATAGGTAATGTATATTGGGTAATGGGTGTGGGGGTTTAGAAGAGGATCCAATAGGAGATATTCGGTTTTTAAACCCAATAAGAATAGGGTTAAGTAAAATGGGTATTTAAATAAAATATTTGGTTTTAAATTCAATAAAATAACAAATAAAATATTGCTGATAATAAAATGTAATTTGCATTACATAAATAGAGTTTTTTAAAAATAGATACAATTACAATTAGCACAAAAATATGGATTTTCAATAACCGGCCAAAATTAATAATAATAATAACAATAATGACAGTGATATGGCTAAAAATAGGATTAAATCGGGACCGTTCACATCGGACGCGAATCTCAAAGCTCAGGGGTAAAACGGTAATTTCACCTACTAACGGGTCCGAAGCGGGTACTGGGTCTCCTTCTCACAGATCCAACAACCCGCTAACGGATCCACCTCAACTGGGTACGGGTCCCAACCCGATACAAACCCAGACCAGCAAGAGGAGATCAGGGTCACTGATTTGACTAAATCAACGGGCCTGATTTGCAGTTATCCTCTCACCGGGAATTAGGGGATTACATTCCTAATCTGATTACGAGGATTTTATGCCTTATCAGATCACAGGAATCACATTCCTAATCTGATCCCAACGGCGACTATAAATACCCCCCACCTACCACTGTTACAGGTTAATCACTTTTTTACCTGCTTAAGCTCTTTCTTAATCTCTTCTGGTTACTGACAAGAGCGTCGGAGGGTGCGTCGTCGGGATCAACCCCGGTGTTTCGCACTTTCCTTGCAGGTGTACGGCGGGAGTCAGCAGCCTAACTCAGACGAACAGGTTCGGATCTGCTATTCAGGTTTTTCCACGAACCCACAAATTCTATCTGTTTACCCCCACACCAGAATCAGCGGTAACAGATAGTAATAATAATAAGAGAAATAATAACAAAAATAGGAATTGTATTTCAATATAAAATCATAGAAAATAATTACAATTAAAATTATTGATCGAAAACAGATTTTAATAGGAGATCCAAAAATATATTTTGACAAAAGAATTTGAAAGCGGAAAAACTAACTTACAAAAATTTTAAATACAGAAATACACCCAAAATACGGAAAATGGAAAACAGGGGTTACAAATGAAGGGGTCGACTCTCGGCATTAACCTCGAGCAAAGTCATAGCTTTCTCAAGCTTCAAGGGCTCGACGCTCGGCAACGACCTCGAGCCACCACCTAGCTTTCCACAAACAATAGGGGGCTCGACTCTCGGCATTGACCTCAAGCAAAGTCCTATCTTTCTCAAGCTTCATGGGCTCAACGCTCGGCAATGACCTCGAGGCACCACCTATCTTTCCACAAGCAATGGGGGGCTCAACTCTCGGCATTGACCTCAAGAAAGGACCTAGCTTTCTCAAGCTTCATGGGCTCGACGCTCGGCAATGACCTCGAGCCACCACCTAGCTTTCCATAAGCAATGGGGGGCTCGACTCTCGGCATTGACCTCGAGCAAGGCCCTGGCTTTTTCAAGCTTCATGGGCTCGACGCTCGGCAATGACCTCGAGCCACCACCTAGCTTTCCACAAGCAGTAGGGGGCTAGACTCTCGGTATTGACCTCGAGAAAGGCCCTAGCTTATTACAACACACGAGGGATCAACATTCGGCGTACGCTACACTCGTGGTCTAAAACTTTCTTACAAGTCAAAGGGACGGAAAAATTAAATTTCATTCATCATAACTCCTCAAACGGCCACAGCACAATAGAAATCATTACAATGGTTCTATACAGTCCTAAATCTCCCTTGGAGGGCCTTTTTGACTAACTCGAACCATCTCGAGCCCAGCAGAGTGGGTGCGTCCCCCCGAAGGCCCGCCCATCACCAACGGTATCGCCGGTGTTGAGGTCCCGACAACCGAACTCTACGCATCAGCCGGCCTCGCCATTTCTATATACAGGGTCGGCGAGGAACCCAAGATAGGGGTACGACCTCCACCGAAAGGGCCGAACCGGGATCCGCCTATACCGAGTATGACTTTCAAACTCTGAATCTCCAGCTCCTTCTCCATCACGACCTCACGAAGAACGGACTCAGAGGTCGATCGCCGGGTAGACACGTCAGACATCGACCAGTTGGTCCCAGCACTCCCCAGTCCCGATCGGCTATAGCCTTCTTCAAAAGCGTGGCCTCTAAACTGAGCTCCTTGGACTTGTTCATAAAGTAGCCTACTGTGGCTTTCCGATCACGGGCCTGTTTGCGATAGCGAATCAAGACGCTCTCCTTGGACTCTAGCCTTTCCCGTCGTCGCCGGACCTCGGCAGAACTGAGGTCGTCTCCAAGGGTCTCGTCCATCTGACAAAAAGGAGAGGAAATAAAGGCCAGCTTTTCAAAAAAAAATGCTCAAGTAATAACATGTTGGCCAAAACACCATTATATTAATTAAAACAAAAACTAGTTACAAAAAGCGGTGGCCAGTCCGCGCTCGGTAAATACAAAAAAACAAAAGAAGGGTAAAAACTACGCCTGGAGGGGGGGTGCTGCACCTCTTCGTGGGCCGTCGGCCCTTTCGACTCCCTTTCAAGGCTCGGGTACACCGGTGCCTTATCACCCTCGCCTCCCGGGGTCAGCGGAAGCACGGGAGGTTTCCATCCATAGTGGAGATGGTCGATCTTAGCCATTGGGTAAAGGAGCAAGAAGTGCTCCTTTGCCCGATCGTACGCCTCGTCCTGGGCATTCATCACCTCCTCCGAAGCTGCCAACTGCAGCTCCTCGTATTCCGTGGACATCTTCCCCCGAACCGCCGTCAGCACACAAAGGTGTTGATCTTGTTGAGAGGCGAGGTCGGCGTTGAGGGCCTGCACCGCCCCATGAGCTGTTGTCAGCTCAATCTTCAAATTCTTCGCCTCGCGATGATATCGATTGGCATTACGCTTCTTGGCTTGGACCTCCTTCTCGAGGCACTTCTTCATCTATGCCCCGGTCATCGATGCCTGGGTAAAAAGAGAAGGTTCAGAAAGAAATGGCAAATACAAGAAATGACAAGTACAAACGGCTGCAACAAACAAGCAAACTTACCACAATGTGAGCCTGAGCCCACTTCATGTAGGTCGTATGTAACGCCCCGAATCCCAAATACACTGAATTCGAGATGTTCTATAGGATCTTTTCACTTTCTTTAGTACAATTTTACAGGAAAATTTAAACTTTTCATCTTACATCAGAGTTTACATCAATATTACACTTTTCTTTTGCACAGCGGAAGTAAAATTTACAACAATTAAATAAAAGTACAACAGCATGGTATAATCTTTAAGCATCCATTCTTCTTTAATCTTTGACATGTCATTTACCTGCATATAAGACTGTGGGTACGTCAGTTTATTCAACCGATGAACATTATACACGGCCATCCTCTCTATGCCGAAAATAGTATAACTTAACCTTCCGTATTTAACAAACACAAACTTGTCATATTCAAACTAAAGGGACTACCCTATTGATGTCGTGTTGTGATTTTGCACTTAATCCTTAATGCATTTATTTATGTTACATGACACTAATGCGCACTTGTTCGGATTCTATGCATCCCATACTACATAGGTCCGAGGGCAAGCCCTTATTCGTTCTTCATCTTGGTAGGGTTCAATCCCTCGTTATGTCTTAATCTACTACTGTAACTACGGTAGTGTCTTAGATGTCCTATGATCTACGAGCCCATGTCCAGGCAGCCTGGAGGGGAATCCCACGCACTGACACGACGCATCGAGCAGGCAACCTATGGACAATTCAGCCTCCGCCATGGAACAATGGCACCACCCATAGTCACTCGAACATCCCACGAGCGTCACCACCGGGACGGTACTCGGGAGCAGTATCCACGTCATGTCACGACGCATCGTGAAGAACCTGTGAATACCCTCTCGCCGCAAATCCGATGGCCCCCATACCCGTGTTTTTCTTCTACTTTCATCACGTCTCCACTATGTACTAATCCTTAGTTTTATTTAAAAATCATGAACAAAAATTAATCTCTAGAGTTAGCCTCTCCACTAACCTGACTTATTCATTTATTTCAACATGACCAACCTTGGTCTAATTTCATTTTATTTCATTTCTCATTGCCGGGGAAGACTTAGCTACTCTATTTCAAATTTTCATTTCACGATCTCCAACTTATAAAATTTTCATGTTGAGTTCTCATACTCACATGTACATTCTCTTTTCAATTCATGATTTCTAATTTTGTTCACAAGTCCATCATTACACATAAATTTGCATGCACTTAATTAATTATCACATCACAATAATTCCACATTACTAAACAATATGCACACTTCATATATTGTTCCACAAGTGAGAAAATAATTGCATCATGTCACATAACCACATTTCTTTTTGCCAAATCAATACTTAATGTTTCAATTCACTTATTCTTTCAAATTATAATTTCATATCAATAATCTATATAGAACCATATGTCTATTTATGCATTTTAACTCCAAATCATAGTTATATTCATTCAAATAATTCCCAAACTATTTTTAGAAAGTCCCTTACATTTTTAGGAGAATATACATATTTTTTCATAATTTTTCGATACATAAAACCCCCCAAAAAAGGTATTTTTCAATCTTGCCGATAGCAAGATTCGAACCCAGCACACCACCGACACAGCCAAAAGCACGGGCCACTAGGCCGGTTCGCGCCACAGTATAAAACGCAACTGAGAGCTATAAATGCTCGCAGTCCGGTGATTAATTATTTTGAAAGAAACTAAACAAAAATATTGTTGATCCTGGGATTCGAACCAGTCACGGCAGAGAACCCAACGTGACGCTGTGACCACTTGAGCTACATGCCAAGGTTGTTACAGTGTGCGTTAAATTCCTTTTAGACTAATTCCCACTGTTATAACAATATTTCGATGTTCAACCCAACTTTGTTTCTTATTGCTTTTGTAAAAATTACTGAAAATCTCCAGATCAATTTTCATTCATATGAATTTCATACCAGTAAGATAAAAATAATTTTTGTACTAAAAAAAATATATTTTTCACACACAAATCAATGAATCATTCATTAAAACTACTATATATTTCATTTTCGACGTTGCTAAACAATTGATCTCCTAATCTTTTTATTCAAATTTTCTTATAATAATTTACTGTTATTAACTCTTTATTCAACAAAGAGATATATTTTTAATTTGTCCATACCCATATCAACATAAAGGTCTATTTAACACATGAATAGATAAAACTCAACTACTAACTTTGTAAGTAGTTTTTTTTTTTTTTGATGATAACAAAGTAGTTCCATTAATCAATCTATGTCACAATATATATAATCACTTATTAATTTGCATAATCACATCTCAATCATTCAAGAAATTCACTCTTTTCAATTTAAAGTGCACTCTTTCTTAATCAATTCCATGTTTCAACTTTACAATTAACAAGCGTTCTTATTCATGCATTATGTCTCAAATCATACTAGCAACATTCTTAAGGGAATTTAATCACCATCATTACTTCATACTAATAATCATGGAGAATTCTACACACAATTTAATTTAATTTAATACTAGAACCACATACAAATTAATCACCACATTTCAATCAATTCATAAACTAACTTCTCAATTAAAGTGGGTTCTTATTAGTATTTTTCATGCATCTTTTTGATAGTTGAATCTAGCATAGATCTATATTAAAAATATGAAATGTTTACCCACCTTGTATGGAGAGAAATAAACACACAAAGCAACCAAGTCCTTGCAACAAGATGCACCTCCTCCTAGCCGATGCGCGCACCTCCAAGCCCAAGCACAAAACCGAAAGTTTCCCTCTTGCAAAGGCCGACCTCTCCTCCTTGGAACAAGCAAGCAATCCCACACAATCTCTCTATCTTTTTAACTCACACTATTACTAAAATAAGACTATAATTTGGAAAGATATAATTGCATATGAATATAGCCATGGGAGGGGGGGTATTTATACTAGAAAACAAGTGAAATGGAGGGCTAGGATTGATTAGTTGGTTGAAAGATGGAGGGCCAAGATTAGAGTAGGAGTTATAAAAACTACCCACATCCACATAACCACCTCCATGAACACCATGACTATTTTCAAAACTCCCTCCAAAAAGATGCAAACCGGCCATGAGAAAGGTGTGCATTGCACGTGTACGTGTAGTGCACGTGCATGCAACTAGGCCAAAATTGTACATTTTAATTTTGTATAAAAATAAAATAGTTATAAAATAGTCTTCTACATGACAAGTTTAAATAAAAAGAAGATTAATCCATGGGCTTTATTTTGGGCCAAAATAGTTATTAAAATAAATAAAATAAAATACATTTGGGCTTTTAAGAAAATGGCCTTTTTAATTAAATTAAAGTAATGCTTTCTATTTGTTTTAAAGAAAAGCTTTTGTACAAAATAATTTGAGAACAAATATTTATACACCTCATTATAAGATTTAACTCAATCAAAATATTGCACGTGCACACTACGTGCAAAATAAAATAATTTTTCATTAATTGAAAAATCAGGGTATTACATCGTATCCACCATTTCGCTTGCCAAAACCGATCGATCCCAGGGTGTCGCGAGGTTTTCCACAACCTCGATGGAGATCGGGCCCTCGGCCAGCGAGTCTCCCACTTTGACCGACCAGTTCGGGGCAAACAGCCTTAACCCCTCCTTCCCAACTATTTCCTGGGCATAGGGTCGCAAGGAGGGGGTCCCTGCCTTCAAGACCTCTGCAACCTTACGGCTGCTGAAGCTCGGCGCCGAGACATGCTCCTCCCGTACCGAATGGGACTTTGCCTTTTTACTCAGACGCTTCGATGTACCTTCAGGAGCCCCACGGGTAGGCCCCGCCTTCGATGCTGCTTTCTCGGCTCTCCTCTTCTCGGCCAGGTCCTTGAGCGCCTTCCTCGCATCCAGCTTGGCCTGATCCATCGCTACAACGAAAAACATAGAATGTTAACACGAAAGCAGAAGGTCGAAACGGAAAGGGAACAAAACGTACAAGGGTCGGCCGGGCTCAGTCCAGCTCTGGCTAAGTGCTTCTCGGTCACATTCGGCCAACCGATACTGTGTCCCTCCATAATTCTGTCAACATCGGCCCACTCGGCCTCGGTCAAATCCCTTCATCACGGGGGTTTGTTGTTCGGCTTATAAAAATTCCAGACCGTGGGAATTTCCTAAGGAGCGTCGCTTCGGATCACGAAATACTTGGCCTTCCACCCATTGATGGAATCCGAGTGCCCATGCACCACCTTTTTGTGAGGACAGGGTGAGATGTAAAATATACCTTCCAGATCTCCGAGCGAGCTCACCCCTAAGACGGCCTGAAATTACTTCAACTTCAGAGGGATCTTCTTCTCCTCACACTTTAGAATAAAGCAGACTAGCTGCTTCCACGAGTTAGGATCGTACTGCATCGGGCACAACTGCCCCCACTTCAGCACTCTCTTGATAAAGGGGTGCATCGACAGCCTCAGCCCCGACACAAATGCATCCTCGGGAAATATGCAGAAGTGGGGGTCTAGCTCCGCAGTGGGGCGAAGACCCAGGCTCGGTATCAGAAGCTCGTATTCTGGCCCAATGAAGTAGGTGGCCCTCAACAGTGACAGATAGTCGGCCTTTAGCACGCACTGAACCTTGTCCATCTGAATCTATACCCGTCCCGGGGAACCCACGCTCACTCCAAATTGGATTAAGTTCTCTAAGTCGTTGGGGTACATCCTAATTAAGCGTGGGTTCTTGTAATAAGGTGTCCCAAGATCGTGTGGAAGCCTAAACTCATCTGGCGGCACAGGGCTACTCGGTAGGCGCCATTTTCTCCTCCTCTTCCGAGCTCGAGTCGCCTTTGGAGGCGACGGTGTCGCCAAAGGCGGCTGGGCCTCTCCTTCCTCGCTGCCTTCCTCATCCTCGCCCCCTCACTACCTTCCTCAACACCCTCCTGATCCACCAATCCTTCCCCAACCGCCTCGGCCAATATCACAACCTCAGTCGTAGAGGTGCTGGATTCCACCACTTATGGTTTACGAGCTCGGAGTGGAGTCACCTCTAAAACTGGCTCATCCAAATCCCAGGATGTCGAATCCAACTCAAGTTCCACATCCTCTCAGCTAGATGCACTTGCTTCCGAGCCGGACTGAGAGCACGACATAACTAAAGCAAATACTAACCTGTTTACCGGTGACGGAAGAATCAATGGAATAGCTGTCACCAGCAGGTTAGAGAGAGAAGCTCCTATTTCTTGAGAGAGAAAGTAAAGTGAGGAAGTGAAGAAGGGTGAGGGATTTATAGAGTGATTGGCGATGTCTCGAATTCAGTGCCAAAATCCAAACCATTCATCTTGATCATCAAGATCTAATGGCTGATAAGGTTTCAAACGCCTCAAAGTCCACCCCCATGACGCCAGCATCTAACGACACACGGAAGCGACCTCGAGCCACCCCCTTGCATTCTCAACAAGCGTGGGGGTTCGATGCTCGGTAGTGATCTCGAGCCACCCCATGGCTTTCACAACAAGCATGGGGGCTCGATGCTCGGCAGTGACCTCGAGCCACCCCCTAGCTTACTCAACAAGCGTAAGGGTTAGACGCTCGGTAAAGACCTTGAGCCACCCCCTATCTTTCTCACAAGCATAGGGGCTCGACTCTCGGAAGTAACCTCGAGCCACCCCCTAGCTTTCTCACAAGCGGGGGGGGGGGGGGGGGGGGGGAGGGGGGCTCAACGCTCGGCAGTGACCTCGAGCCACCCTCTAGCTTTCTCACAAGCAGGGGGCTCGACGCTCGGCAGTGACCTCGAGCCACCCCTAGCTTTCTTAACAAGCATGGGGGCTCGACGCTCGGAGGTGACCTCGAGCCACCCCTAGCTTTCTCTCAAGCGGGGGTGGGGGGTCGATGTTCGGAGGTGACCTCGAGCCACCCCATGGCTTTCTCAACAAGCATAAGGGCTCGAGGCTCGGCAGTGACCTCGAGCCACCCCTAACTTTCTCATAAGTAGGGGGGCTCGATGCTTGGAGGCGACCTCGAGCCACACCTTAGCTTTCCCACAAGCATAGGGGCTCGACGCTCGGAAGTGACCTCGAGCCATCCCCCAGCTTTCTCAACAAGCGTAGGGGCTAGACGCTCGGAGGTGACCTCGAGACACCCAATGGCTTTCTCAACAAGCGTGGGGGCTCGCTGCTTAGCAGTGACCTCGAGCCAGCCCCTAGCTTTCTCACAAGCAGGGAGCTCGATCCTCGGAAGCGACCTCGAGCCATGCCCTAGCTATATCAACAAGTGTGGGGGTTCGAAGCTCAGCAGTAACCTCAAGCCACCCCATGACTTTCTCAACAAGCGTAGGGGCTCGACGCTCGCCAGTGACCTCGAGCCATCCCCTAGCTTTCTCACAAGCAGGGGGGCTCGATGCTCGGAAGTGACCTCGAGCCACCCACTAGCTTTCTCGCAAGCGGGGGGTGCTCGACATTCGGATGTGACCTCGAGCCATCCCCTAGCTTCCTCACAAGCATGGGGGTATCAACACTCAGCAGTGACCTCGAGCCACCGCCTAGATTTCTCACAAGTAGGGGCTCGATGCTCGGTAGTGACCTCGAACCGCCCCGTAGCTTTCTCAACAAGCATGGGGGCTCAATTCTCGAAGGTGACCTTGAGCCACCCCTAGCTTTCTCACAAGTAGGGGGCTCGACGCTCGGAGGTGACCTCGAGCCATACCTTAGCTTTCTCACAAACGTAGGGGCTTGACGCTCGGAAGTGACCTCGAGCCATCCCCCAGCTTTCTCAACAAGCATAGGGACTAGACGCTTGGAGGTGACCTCGAGCCACCCCATGGCTTTCTCAGCAAGAGTGGGGACTCGACGGTCAGCAGTGACCTCGAGCCACCCCCTAGCTTTCTCACAAGCAGGGGGCCTCGACGCTCGGAAGCGACCTCGAGCCAACCCCTAGCTATATCAACAAGCGTAGGGGCTCGACGCTCGGCAGTGACCTCAAGCCAACCCCTAGCTTTCTCACAAGCAGGGGGGCTCGACGCTCGGTAGTGACCTCGAGCCACCCCCCAGCTTTCTCACAAACAGGGGGGCTCGACGCTCGGAAGTGACCTCGAGCCACCCACTAGCTTTCTCTCTAGCGGGGGTTCTCGACATTCGGAAGTGACCTCGAGCCATCCCCTAGCTTTCTCACAAGCATGGGGGCTCGACACTCGAGCCATCCCCCAGCTTTCTCAACAAGCGTAGGGGCTCGATGCTCGGCAGTAACCTTAGCCACCTCATAGCTTTCTCACAAGCGTAGGGGCTCGATGCTCGGATGTGACCTCGAGCCACCCCCTATCTTTCTCACAAGCGTAGGGGGGATCGATGCTCGGCAGTGACCTCGAGCTACCAACAAGATTTCTTACAAGTAGGGGGCTCGACGCTCGGCAGTGACCTCGAGCCACCCATTAGCTTTCTCAACAAGCGTAGGGGCTCGACGCTCGGAGGTGACCACGAGCCACCCCCTACCTTTCTCACAAGCAGGGGGCTCGACACTCGGAGGTGACCTCGAAGCTCCCCTTAGCTTTCTCACAAGTGTGGGGGGCACGACGCTTGTAAGTGACCTCGAGCCACCCCCTAACCTTCTCTCAAGCGGGGAAGGGAGGGGAGGGGGAAGGAGGGCTCGACGCCCGGAGGTGACCTCCCGACCTCGAGCCACCCCATGGCTTTCTCAACAAGAGTGAGGGCTCGATGATCGGCAATGACCTCGAGCCACCCCCTAGCTTTTTCACAAGCTAGGGGGCTCGAAGCTCGGAGGTGACCACGAGCCACACCCCAGCTTTCTCACAAGAAGGGGGGCTCGACGCTCGGAAGCAACCTCGAGCCACCACCTAGATTTCTCAACAAGCGTGGGTACTCGGTACTCGGCAGTGTCCTCGAGCTGCCCCCCAGCTTTCTCAACAAGCGTGGGGGCTCGACACTTGGCAGTGCCCTCCAGCCACCCCTAGCTTTCTCACAAGCAGGGGGACTCGACGCTCGGTAGTGATCTCGAGCCTCCCCTAACTTTCTCACAAGCAGGGGACTCGACACTTGAAAGTGACCTCGAGCCACCCCCTAGCTTTCTCACAAGCATGAGGACTGGACGCTCGGCAGTCACCTCGAGCCACCCCCCATCTTTCTCAACAAGCATAGGGGCTCGACGCTCGGTACTGACCTCGAGCCACCCCCTAGCTTTCTCACATTAATAGGGGATCGACGCTCGAAAGTGACCTCGAGCCACCCCCTAGATTTCTCTCAAAGGGGGGGGGGGCTCGACGTTCGGAAGATACCTCGAGCCACCCCCTAGCTTTCTCCCAAGCAAGCAGGCTCAACGCTCGGTAGTGACCTTAAGCCACCCCCAAGCTTTCTCAACAAACGTAGGGCTCGACGCTCGGCAGTAACCTCGATCCACCCCATAGCTTTCTCACAAGCGTAGGGGCTCGATGCTCGGAAGTGACCTCGAACCACACCCTAGCTTTCTCACAAGCAGGGGGGCTCGACTCTTGGAGGTGACCTCGAGCCACCCCCTAGCTTTATCCCAAGCGTGGGGGGGCTCGATGCTCGGAAGTGACCTCGAGTCACCCTTAGCTTTCTCAACAAGCATGGGGGGATCAACACTCGGTAGTCACCTCGAGCCACCCCTAGGTTTCTCACAAGTAGGGGGGATCGATGCTCGGTAGTGACCTTGAACCACCGCCTAGCTTTATCAACAGGCATGGGGGCTCGACGCTCGGAGGTGACCTCGAGCCACCCCCTAGCTTTCTCACAAGCAGGGGGCCTCGACGCTCGGAGGTGACCTCGAGCCATACCCTAGCTTTCTCACAAGCATGGGGGGGCTCGACGCTCGGAGGTGACCTCGAGCCATCCCCTAGCTTTCTCAACAAGCGTAGTGGCTAAACGATCGGAGGTCACCTCGAGCCACCCCATGGCTTTCTCAATAAGAGTGGGGGCTCGACGCTCGGCAATGACCTTGAGCCACCCCCAAGCATGCCCGGAAGCGACATCGATCCACCCCTAGCTTTATTAACAAGCGTAGGGGCTCGATGCTCGGCAGTGACCTCAAGTCACCCCCTAGATTTCTCACAAGCAGGGGAGCTCGACGCTTGGCAGTGACCTCGAGCCACCCCTAGCTTTCTCACAAGCTGGGGGCTCGACCCTCAGAAGTGACCTTGAGCCACCCACTAGCTTTCTCTCAAGCGGGGGGTGCTCGACATTCGGAAGTGACCTCGAGCCACCCGCTAGCTTTCTCACAATTATGGGGGCTCGACGCTCGGCAGTGAGCTCGAGCCACCCCAACTTTCTCAACAAGCATAGGTGCTCGATGCTCGGTAGTGACCTTGTGCCACCCCCTAGCTTTCTCACAAGCGTAGGGGCTCGACGCTCGAAAGTGACATCGAGCCACTTCCTAGCTTTCTCACAAGCGTGGGGGGGATCGACGCTCGGCAGTGACCTCGAGGCACCCCCTAGTTTTCCCAACAAGAGTGGGAGCTCAATGCTCGGAGGTGACCTCGAGCCACCACCTAGCTTTCTCACAAGTAGGGGGGCTCAACACCGGAGGTGACCTCGAGCCACCCCCAGCTTTCTTACAAGCGTGGGGGGGCTCGACGCTCGTAAGTGACCTCGAGCCACCCCTTAACTTTCTCTCAATTGGGGGGGGGGGGGGGGGGAAGGCTCAACGCTCGGAGGTGACTTCAAAACATCGAGCCACCCCACGGCTTTCTTAACAAGCCGGGGGGTTCGACGCTCGGCAGTGACCTCGAGCCACCCCCTAGCTTTCTCACAAGCAGGGGGCTCGAAGCTCGGAGGTGATCTCGAGCCACACCCTAGCTTTCTAACAAGCTGGGGGGCTCGTCGCTCGGAAGCGACCTCGAGCCACTGCCTAGCTTTCTTAACAAGCGTGGGGGATCGACGCTCGGTAGTGACCTCGAGCCACCCCTAGCTTTCTTACAAGCATAAGGGCTCGACGATCGGCAGTCACCTCGAACCACCCCCCAGCTTTCTCAACAAGCAAGGGGCTCGACACTCGGCAATGACCTCGAGCCACCCCCTAGCTTTCTCAAAAGCGTAGGGGCTCGATGCTCGGAAGTGAATTCGAGCCACCCCGTAGATTTCTCTCAAACGGGGCAGGGGAGGGGGGAGGGGCTTGACGTTTGGAAGTGACCTCAAGCAACCCCCTAGCTTTCTCACAAGTAGGGAGGCTCGACGCTCGGAGGTGACCTCGAGCCACACCCTAGCATTCTCACAAGCATAGGGGCTCGACGCTGGGAAGTGTCCTCGAGCCATCCCCCAGCTTTCTCAACAAGCGTACAGGATAGATGCTCAGAGGTGACCTCGAGCCACCCCATGACTTTCTCAACAAGCGTTGGGGCTCGACGCTCAGCAGTGACCTCCAGCCACCTGCTAGCTTTCTCACAAGCAAGGGGCTCGACGCTCAGAAGCGATCTCGAGCCACACCCTAGCTTTCTCACAAGCAGGGGGGCTCGACGCTCGGAAGCAACCTCGAGCCACCCCCTAGCTTTATCAACAAGCGTGGGGGCTCGACGCTCGGCAACGACCTCAAGCCACCCCTAGCTTTCTCCCAAGTAGGGGGCTCGATGCTCGGCAGTGACCTCGAGCCATCCCCTAGCTTTCTCACAAGCAGGGGTGTTGGATGCTCGGAAGTGACCTCGAGCCACCCACCAGCTTTCTCTCAAGCGGGGGGTGCTCGACGTTCGGAAGTGACCTCGAGCCACCCTCTAGCTTTCTCACAAGCATGAGGGCTCAACGCTTGGCAGTGACCTCGAGCCACCCCCAGCTTTCTCAACAAGCGTAGGGGCTCGACGCTCGGCAGTGACCTTGATCCACCCCCTACCTTTCTCACAAGTGTTGGGGCTCGATGCCCGAAAGTGACCTCGAGCCACCCCCTATCTTTCTCACAAGCGTGTGGGGATCCATGTTCGGCAGTGACCTCAAGCCACCCCTAGCTTTCTCACAAGTAGGGGGGCTCGACGCTCGGCAATGACCACATGCCACCCCCTAGCTTTCTCAACAAGCGTGGGGACTCGACGCTCGGAGGTGAACTCGAGCCACCCCCTAGCTTTCTCAAAAGTAGGGGGACTCGACGCTCGGAGGTGATCTCAAGACACCCCTAGCTTTCTCACAAGCATGGGGGGGCTCGACGCTCGTAAGTGACCTCGAGCCACCACCTCGCTTTCTCTCAAGCGCTGGGGGGGGGGGGGGGGGCTCGACCCTTGGAGGTAACTTCGAGACCTCAAGCCATCCTATGGCTTTCTCAACAAGCCTGGGGGATCGATGCTCGGCAGTGACCTCGTGCCACCCCCTAGCTTTCTCACAAGCAAAGGGGCTTGAAGCTTGGAGGTGACCTTGAGCCACACCCTAGCTTTCTCACAAGCAGGGGGGCTCGACGCTCGGAAGCGACCTCGAGCCACCGCCTAGATTTCTCAACAAGCGTGGAGACTCGACGCTCGGCAGTGACCTCGAGCCACCCCTAGCTTTCTCACAATAGTAGGGGCTCGACTCTCAGAAGTGACCTTGAGCCACCCCGTAACTTTCTCTCAAACGGGAAGGGGGGGGCTCGACATTCGGAAGTGACCTCGAGCAAGCCCCTAACTTTCTCGCATGCATAGGGGCTCGATGCTCGCAGTGACCTAGAGCCACCCCCAGCTTTCTCTACAAGCGTAGGGGCTCGACACTTGGCAGTGACCCCGAGCCACCCCCTTGCTTTCTCACATGCGTAGGGGCTCGACGCTCGGAAGTGACCTCGAGCCACCGCCCAGCTTTCTCAACAAGCGTAGGGGCTAGACGCTCGGAGGTGAACTTGAGCCACCCCATGGCTTTCTCAACAAGCGTGGGGGCTCGACGCTCGGTAGTGACCTCGAGCCACCCCTTAGCTTTCACACAAGTAGAGGGCTCGATGCTCGAAAGTGACCTTGAGGCACCCCCAAGCTTTCTCATCAAGCGTAAGGGGCTCGAAGCTCGGCAGTGACCTCGAGCCACCCCCTAGCTTTCTCACAAGAAGGGGGCTCGACGCTCGGTAGTGACCTCGAGCAACCCCCTACATTTCTTACAAGCAGGGGGGTTCGACGCTCGGAAGTGATCTCGAGCCACCCCTTAACTTTCTATCAAGCGGGGGGGGGGGGGGGGGGGGGGGGGCTCGACGTTCGGAAGTGACCTCGAACCACCCCCTGCCATTCTTACAAGCCTTGGGGCTCAACGCTCGGCTGTGATCAACCCCCCAGTTTTCTCAACAAGCGTAGGGGCTAGACACTCGGCAGTGACCTCGAGCCACCCTCTAGCTTTCTTACAAGCGTAGGGGCATGATGCTCGGAAGTGACCTCGAGCCACTCCCTAGCTTTCTCAACAAGTGTGGGGGCTCGACGCTCGGCAGTGACCTCGAGCCACCCCCTAGCTTTCTTACAAGCAGGGGGCTCGATGCTCGGAAGTGACCTCGATCCACCTCCTAGCTTTCTCTCAAGTGGGGAGGGGGGGGGGCTCGACGTTCGGAAATGATCTTGAGCCACCCCCTAGCTTTCTCACAAGCATGGGGAATCGACGCTCGGCAGTGACCTCGAGCCTCCCCCAGCTTTCTCAACAAGCGTAGGGGCTCAACGCTCGGCAATGACCTCAAGCCACTTTCTAAGTTTCTCAAAAGTAGGGGGACTCGACGCTCGGCAATGACCTCGAGCCACCTCCTAGCTTTCTTACAAGCAGGGAGGCTCGATGCTTGCTCGGAAGTGACCTCGAGCCACCCCCTAGCTTTCTCTCAGTGGGAGGGAGGGGGGGGAGCTAGACGTTCGGAAGTGACCTCGAGCCACCCCTAGCTTTCTCACAAGAATGGGGGCTCGACCCTCGGCAGTGACCTCGATCCACCCCTTAGCTTTCTCAACAAGCGTAGGGGCTCGATGCTCAGAAGTAACCTCGAACAACCCCCTAGCTTTCTCTCGAGCGTGGGAGAGGGGCTCAATGCTCGAAGGTGACCTCGAGCCACCCAATGGCTTTTTCAACAAGCTTGGGGGCCCGACGCTCGGCAGTGACCTCGAACACCCCCTAGCTTTTTTAACAAGCGTGGGGGCTCGACGCTTCGAGGTGACCTCGAGCCACCCCTAGCTTTTTCACAAGCAGAGGGCTCGACACTTGGAGGTGACCTCGAGCCACTCCCTAGCTTACTCACAAGCGTGGGGGGGTTTGACGCTCGGAAGTGACCTCGACCAATCTCCTAGATTTCTCTTAAGCAAGGGGGGCTCGACGCTCAGAGGTGACCTCGAGCCACCCCATGGCTTTCTCAACAAGCGTGAGGGCACGATGCTCGGTAGTGACCTCGAGCCACCCCCTAGCTTTCTCAAAAGCAAGGGGGCTCGATGCTCAGAGCTGACCTCGAGCCACACCCTAGCTTTCTCACAAACAGGGTGGCTCGACATTCGGAAGCGACCTCGAGCCGCCCCCTAGCTTTCTCAACAACTGTGGGGACTCGACGCTCGGCAGTGACCTCATGCCACCCCCCAGCTTTCTCAACAAGCGTGGGGGCTCGACGCTCGGTAGTGACCTCGAGCCACCCCCTACCTTTCTCATAAGCAGGGGGGCTCGACACTCGGAAGTGACCTCGAAGCTCCCCTTAGCTTTCTCACAAGCGTGGCGGGCTTGACGCTTGTAAGTGACCTCGAGCCACCCCCTAACTTTCTCTCAAGCGGGGGAGGGGGGGGGGGCTCGACGCTCAGAGGTAATCTCGAGCCACCCCATGGCTTTCTCAACAAGCGTAGGGGCTCGACGCTCAGCAGTGACCTCGAGCCACCCCTTAGCTTTCTCACAAGCAGGGGGACGCGACGCTCGGAGGTGACCTCGAGCCACACCCTAGCTTTGTCACAAGCAAGGGGGGCTCGACGCTCGGAATCGACCTCGAGCCACCCCCCAGCTTTCTCAACAAGCGTAGGGAGTCGACGCTCGACAGTTCCCTCGAGCCACCTCTAGCTTTCTCAACAAGTAGGGGGGCTCGACGCTTGGCAGTGACCTCGAGCCACCCCTAGCTTTCTCACAAGTAGGGGACTCGACGTTCGGAAGTGACCTCGAGCCATTTTCTAGATTTCTCTCAAGCTGGGGGGGGGGGGGGGCTCGATATTTAGAAGTGACATCGAACCACCCCTAGCTTTCTCACAAGCATGGGGGATCGATGCTCGGCAGTGACCTCGAGACTCCCCCCAGCAATTTCAACTAGCGTAGGGGCTTGATGCATAGCAGTGAACTCGAGCCACCCCTAGCGTTCGCACAAGCATAGGGGCTCAACTCTCAGAAATGACCTCGAGCCACCCTCCACCTTTCTCTCAAGGGGGGGGGGGGGGGGGGGGGGGGGGAGGCTCGACACTCGGTAGTGACTTCGAACCACCCACTAACTTTCCCACAAGCGTAAGGGCTCGACTCTCGGAAATGACCTCGAGCCACTCCCTAGGTTTCTCTCAAGAGGGGGGGGGGGGGGTGGGCTCGATGCTCAGAAGTGACCTCGGGCCACCCCCCTAGATTTCTCTTAAGCACGGGGGGGGGGGGGGGGGAGGGACGATCGGAGGTGACCTCAAGACACTCCATGGCTTTCTCAACAAGCGTGGGGGCTCGACGCTTGACAGTGACCTCGAGCCTCCCCTAGCTTTTTCACAAGCAGGGGGGCTCGACATTCGTAGGTGATCTCAAGCCACACCCTAGCTTTCTCACAAGCAGGGGTGCTCGACGCTCGGAAGCGAACTCGAGCCACCTCCTAGCTTTCTCAGCAAGCATGGGGACTCGACGCTCGGCAGTGACCTCGTGCCACCCCCCGGCTTTCTCAACAAGTGTGGGAGCTCGACGCCCGACAGTGACCTCGAGCCACCCCCTAGCTTTCTTACAATCAGGCGGGCTCGATGCTCGGCAGTGACCTCGAACTACCTCCTAGCTTTCTCACAATAACTGGGCTCGACGCTCGGAAATGGGTTGGCTCGACGTTCAGAAGTGACCTCGAGCCACCCCTTAGCTTTCTCACACGCATGGGAGCTTGACGCTCGGCAGTGACCTCGAGCCACCCCCAGCTTTCTCAACAAGCGTAGGGGCTCGATGCTCGACAGTGACCTCGAGCCACCCCTTAGCTTTCTCACAAGTAGGGGGCTCGATGTTCGGAGTTGACCACGAGCCATACCCTAGCTTTCTCACAAGCAAAGGGGGCTTGATGCTCGGAAGCGACCTTGAGCCACCCTCCAGCTTTCTTAACAAGCATGGGGAGTCGACGCTCGGCAGTGACCTCGAGCCACCCCTAGCATTCTCACAAGCAGGGGGCTCGACGCTCGGAAGTGAACGCGAGCCACCCCCTAGCTTTCTCTCAAGCGGGTGGGGAGGGGAGCGGGCACTCGACGTTTGGAAGTGACCTCAAGCCACCCCCTAGCTTTCTCACAAGCATGGGGGCTCGATGCTTGGCCATGACCTCGAGCCTCCCCCCAGCTATCTCAACAAGCATAGAGGCTCGACACTCGGCAGTGACCTCGAGCTATCCCCTAGCTTTTTCACAAGCGTAGGGGTTCGATTCTCGGAAATGACCTCAAGCCACCCCCAAGCTTTCTCTCAAAAGGGGGGGGGGAGGGGTGGGTGGGTGGGGGGTGGGGGGTGGGCTCGACGCTCGGCAGTGATCTCGAGCCACCCCCTAGCTTTTTCACTAGCGTAGGGGCTCGATTCTCGGAAATGACCTTGAGACACCCCCTTGCTTTCTCTCAAAGGGGGGTGGGTGGGCTCGACGCTCGACAGTGACCTTGAGCCACCCCCTAGCTTTCTCAACAAGCGTGGGGGCTTGACGCTTAGAGGTGACCTCGAGCCACCTCCTAGCTTTCTCACCAGCATAGGGGGCTCGACGCTCGAAAGTGATCTCGAGCCACTCCCTAGCTTTCTCTTAAGCGGGGCGGGGGGGGGGGGGGGGGGGAGGGGAGCCACCCCATGGCTTTCTCAACAAGCGTGGAGGCTCGACGCTCGGCAGTGACCTTGAGCCACCCCTTAGCTTTCTCACAAGCAGGGGGGCTCGACATTCGTAGGTGACCTCGAGCCACACCCTAGCTTTCTCACAAGCAGAGGTGCTCGATGCTCGGAAGCAACCTCGAGCCACCTCCTAGCTTTCTCAGCAAGCGTGGGGACTCGATGCTCAGCAGTGACCTCGTGCCAACCCCCAGCTTTCTCAACAAGTGTGGGGGCTCGATTCTCGACAGTGACCTCGAGCCACCCTCTAGCTTTCTCACAAGCAGGTGGGCTAGACGCTCGGCAGTGACTTCGAGCCACCCCTAGCTTTCTCACGAAAACGGGTCTCGACGCTCGGAAGTGGGGTGGCTTGACGTTCGAAAGTGACCTCGAGCCACCTCCTATCTTTCTCACAAGCGTGGGGGCTCGACGCTCAGCAGTGACCGCGAGCCACCCCCCAGCTTTCTCAACAAGCGTAGGGGCTCGACACTCGGCAGTGACCTCGAGCCATCTCCTAGCTTTCTCACAAGCGTACGGGCTCGAAGCTCGGAAGTGACCTCCAGCTACCCCCTAGTTTTCTCTCAAATGGGGGGGGGGGCATGGGGGGCTCGACGTTCGGAAGTAACCTTGAGCCACCCCCTAACTTTCTCACAAGCATGGGGGCTCGACACTCGGCAATGATCTCGTGCCACCCCTAACTTTCTCAACATGCGTAGGGGCTCGACGCCCGGCAGTGACCTCGAGCCATCCCCTAGCTTTCTCATAAGCATAGGGGCTCGATGCTCAGAAGTGACCTCGATCCACCCCCTAACTTTCTCACAAGCGTGGGGAGGCTCGACGCTCGACAGTGACCTCGAACCACCCCGTAGCTTTCTCACAAGCAGGGGGGCTCGATGCTCGACAGTGACCTCGAGCCACCCCATAGCTTTCTCAACAAGCATGGGGGCTCGACGCACGGAGGTGACCTCGAGACACCCCCTAGCTTTCTCACAAGCAAAGGGGCTCGAAGCTCACAGGTGACCTCGAGCCACCCCTTAGCTTTCTCACAAGCATGGGGGGGCTCAATGCTCGGAATGACCTCGAGCCACTCCTTAGCTTTCTCTCAGGGGGGTGGGGGGCCTTAACGCTCGGAGGTGACCTCGAACCACCCCATGGCTTTCTCAACAAGCGTGGGGGTTCAACGCTCGGTAGGGACCTCGAGCCGCCTCCTAGCTTTCTCACAAGCAGGGGGGATCGATGCTCGGAAGCGACCTCGAGCCACCCCCTAGCTATCTCAACAAGCGTGGGGCTCGACGCTCGGCAGTGACCTCAATCCACCCCCCGGCTTTCTCAACAAGCGTAGGGGCTCGACGCTCGGAAGTGACCTCGAGCCACCCCCTAACTTTCTCACAAGCAGAGGGACTCGATGCTCGGAAGTGACCTCGAGCCACCCCCTAGCTTTCTCATAAGTGTGGGGGGCTCGATGCTCTGCAGTGACCTCGAGCCACCCCGTAGCTTTCTCACAAGCATAGGGGCTCGACGCTCGGCAGGCTCGGCGCTCAACCATGACATCGAACCCACCCTTGCCTTTACACGAATTGGGGGTCGCTGTTCGATATTGGCTCGGTGCTCGGCACCCGAGCATGGGTCTCGATGTCAACGCGCGACCCTCTAAAGCCCTCCAGGGGATCTTCTCCGACCTACCGCACTTGTCTCTCCGAGTAGCTACATATCATACCCGCCAAACACACCGCTCCACTCGTCCTTTAGAGACAAACTACTCCTCCACGGCTGGCTCACACAGCCCTCCAGGAGTAGGGGGCTCCTGATATGGTATGGATGACGTGGCCCCACCAGGGCCATCAGATCCCCCCTAGATCCACTCCTTTGTGATCATCAGGTCAACTGAAGTCAACGGGCCTCACCCAGTTCAGACCCACAGGAAAACGGGTCCGACTTGGCCCGTTAGGGTTCCAAACCCGTTTGCTGCCTATAAATATCTAGCCCCCTCCTCACTTGCAAGGTAATAAACTTCTTCTCCCCTCAACCCTAGTTATTGTTGCTTTCTCAGTGACTGAATAGATCGTCGGAGGGCCTGTCGCCGGGACTTCTCCCGGTGTTTCTAGGCAGTGTGCAGTTACAAAAGATCCGAGCCAAACTACTAGATCCGAACCGAGCACCTGGCCTCCACCTCTCTCCTGCTACTCCCGAGCCGGTCCAATGGCTTAGGATCAGATCGACGCCAGTACCACATCTTCCATCACACAAATTACAAGAACTCACACCTGTTGCCCCCACACCCCAAAAACAAACAGCATTAGGTACGATGTTTTTGTTCTCATGATCCATCTTTTGGTAGCCTTTAGCCCCTCACTTAGTGTTTGCTTAAGGTTTAATGGTTTTCTCTTGACCGTTTAAGGTATGGCCGAAACCAATATTTTGAACAGTAATCTCTAATTTAATCTCGGCAGAAGCTTAAAAACCATGTTGTCACCCATTTATTTCTGATGCATATTTTCTTTAGGCCCATGTGAGTCAGTTTTCATAACAAAAAATATTTCTGTTGGTCTCATATTTACATTATAAACTCATTGCTGCCACTGTTTTCGTTCCTTTTTCGAAGTTACTTTGTTGATAAGCTGTGCAGGCTGGTTATTTATTTGGTTAGCATTAGTACTTTTGTTGTTATTACTTTTTTTCGGAAGCAAAGTTGTTCTTTCTAAAAAAAAAAACTACAATCATAAACAGAGTGGCATCTGGACAGGGAGTGGTAGAGTCTCTGCAAATTCTCCCATTCCAAACTGGCTTCCAATATTCTGGTACTGTGAAATTCTTTGTTATCTGTGATTTATGATGTAATGACTAATGAGATGTTCTTAAAGAAAAGTTTCTTCTGTCCAGGTGATTCTGTACCATTAGCAGTTTGGAGGTTTCACTATTATCAATGGGCAATGCAGATTTTTGAGCAATATGGCATGAGTGAAGGTGCTTGTCAATTTGCTCTAGCTGCCCTTGAGCAAGTTGACGATGTTCTTGGTTCAGAAAATAATAACAATGACGAGGAGTTGTCTGAATCTGCAACTACAGTTCAGGGAAGGCTCTGGGCAAATGTCTTCAAATTCACTTTAAATCTGAAGCATTTTGGAGATGCTTATTGTGCTATCATTTTAAATCCGACGAAGAGAGCAAATTTATATGTCTGAGGCGTTTTGTCATTGTTCTATGTGAGCTTGGAGCAACTAAGGTTATTCATTTATTAAAAAATATTCTGCATTGTTTTCTTTTCTCTCTCTGCGGTTAAAGTGCATATGTTTGTGTTGCACACATTTCACATTTACTTTTGTAGTTTCAGCATATGTGTACTTGTTTGCTTGAGAGCAGAACTAATTTTATCTTGTTTTAGTTATAATATAGTTTTGTTGGGTCTTACAAATATAGAATTTTTGAATAAGCAGCTGCCAGAAAGTGACTTTGAATAAATCGACTGTATTTTTGTCTTAGCCAACATTCTTTCTTTTATTGGTCAAAACTTCTCTTGATTTATCATTTAAGTTTCAATCAAATATATACAAGCAACCTCAAATTATCTACATCTGTCATGGTCAAACACTGGTACATATATGCTAATAAAGAATGAATTCTACTATGTTTTCTAAATATTGTGAAATTGACCGTAAATATGATTCTATTCACTAAAATTCACCATGATTGTTGTATGTGTTGAATGTTCTGTTACTTTAAAATTGCCAAAAATAAATTAAAAAGGCAATGAGAAGTATGTAATTTTTCAGACAATCGAGCATCACCCTGAACATGTAATGATCAAGATCTCGCATGCCTCAGTTGTTCTATTGCTGTCTATTTCAGTTGTACTTGTTCTCCATGTTTAGAATATTTGATGCAGTTTGTTTCTGGGAGACGTGTGGATATACTAGGTGTGAGTTCTTACTCGATTTGTATTTGGAGGAAGCTACTGATCAGACGACCCTCGGCTGGCCAAGCGGTACCGGTGACAGGCTGGAGTGAGGCGAGGCTGGATGCTCGGCTCGGATCAGGAGGCTTGGATCCGAGGTCTGGTGTACCTGCAGACGATCTAGGAACACCGGGTTGGTCCCGGTGGCAGACCCTCCGACATCTAATTAGTCTCTGTGAGAGAGTAGTAGTAACTAGGGTTTTTGTGGAAGAAAGATTGATTACCTGTAGACAGGGGGGAGGGTCTGGTATTTATAAGGGAAGCCAATCGGGTCCAGACCCGTTTGGGGCTGGGCCGGACCCGGTTATCCGAGTTGCTGAAGCGGTGGAAAGCCGGGCGGTATAGGGCTAACGTGGCAGACGCCGGAGCGGTTTCCGGGCTGACGTGGCAGAGCTCCGGTCGGTATAGAGCTGATGTGGCAGACGCCGGAGCAGTTTCCGAGATGACGTGGCAGAGCTCCGGGCGGTTTTCCGGTGCTGATGTGGCAGATCTGAAGGATCAGAAAGAGCGCGTATCCTGAGGGGATCCTGTGGTCCAGGATGGGCCACGTTATTCCTGACCCATATCAATATTGAAAAATCTGTGATTAGCAGTGCTCTTTTCTAACAGAATCTCTGTATTTGTGGAGCAAAACATTTTTTAGTTTTTTAATGACATGTGTGCCTTTTGGGGGTAATATTTCTTACTTCTGCATCATGTCTGCTTTGGCACAGATCCTTCTTTGTGATGGTAAACTACCATTTGTAGGATTGACGGAGAAAGCCGAGCAGGAGCTAGTTTGGAAGGTATGGCCTTTCACAATTCAAATTAACGTATTTTAAGTTAGTTTGGCTCTGACTGATGCTAATATCTTATTTATTGCTTTATGGAATAACTTAAATTTACAGGCTGAGCGTTCAGATATTTTTGCAAAACCAAATTTATACAAACAACTATACGCTTTTGAGGCATATCGAAATAACTGGAGAAAGGCAGCTGGCTATATGTATCGATACTGTGTCAGGTTAAGAAAAGATGCATCCTTGAATGACAACCGGCAGCTTTCTTTGCATTTGCAAGAGAGGTTACGTGGACTTTCTACAGCAATTAATTCTCTGCAACTAGTTGATCATGCTTATGCTTGGATTGATTCAAAGCAAGGAAGTAACTTTTGTAGTGAGCACGGTTTGCCTATTAAAAAAGCTCGACACGCCCTGGCAGTGAACTGTATGTTTAGTTTGTGTTTTATCTCTCCTTGTTCATATCCCACACTATTAATTTCCTTTTCATTTTAGCAATAATAATATTTTGTTTATCATTTTTAGCAGCTGCCACTGATGTTCCTGACTCCGGAAATCTGCATTTTAATGTTGATATTCAGATGCTTGAAAAGGAATATGTGCTAACATCAGCACAAAATCTGCTTATCAATTCCAAAAAAGTTGCAGGTTATCAGCCCTTATGATTTCCTCTTAATCTTAACTGTTGGTCAAGAATATTTATGTTTTTTCATCTTTGGGGTCATGCCTTAACTTGTTATAGTTCTTTTGTTATTTTCATCTTTTTAACTTGACATAATTCAGTTATTATTTGCTCTATTTTAACTTGACATCTTTCTTTTTCGACAGGGAAGCACACATCTGAAATTTTGGTTGACTTTCTTATTCAGGAAAATTTTTATGACATGTTTTTCACGGTTATACTGAAGTTTTGGAAAGGTTGTGCATTAAATAGGTATAGTTTAAGCATACGTGAGCACTTACAATAAAGAGTATCAATAAAGAGTATCTTGGTATGGTATCTTCAAGCGCCACATCACTTCACTCCCAATATTTGAATTCGGGATACCACCAAGATACCCACAACTATTTCACCCCTTCTCACATTTAATAATAATATGTTTATTCTTAATATTAATTATTTAAATAAGATTTTGATCAAAAAATCAAAAAATAATGGTGGGGCCTACCCGGGAGGCTGTTAAAGTTGAGGAGATACCGGGTCTTGATGAAGACCCGGGCCCATCAGGGTCTTCATCAAGACCCGGTTGCTGTGGTGAGATAGTGGGGGTCTTGGGCTTCAACAGGGTATACCCTTGTGAATGCTCTTACTATGTGTTGATTATTTATTTCATCATGATTTTTACATAATCAGTTTCAATTCCCCCGTCAAAATGAGGTGGGTATGGAGGGACAAATATGGTAATGTTACAATTTTTTTTAGGCTCCTTTCAACCAGCTGACATCTTGGGATCAAACCCTCTAGGTTGGAATTGAATTTCTGGTATAACCGTGGACTTCTTTTTGTGGTTACCAATCTGTTCTTCTCAGTTAATCAATCTATAGCATTATTTTATGTGAGGTCTGCGTGGATTACTTTTTTGAAGTCCTCTTATTTCTTCTGCAGTAGATATAGAAGAATTGACTTTCTTCACTGTATCATTTGAGTATTTTCTATTGTTCATATTAGCTTCTTCAGCATTCGATATTGAACAACGAGTATCCTTCAATTTTTAACCTGTATCATTTGAGTCTTGGAGCTGTAGCTCAGCACAATTTTTAACCTTGTGAATTTTTAACCTGTATCATTTGACTTTCTTCACTGTATCATTTGAGTCTTGGAGCTGTAGCTCAGCACAATCAAATATGCATTCTCCCATTTCCTGCAGCTCAGCTTGAACTACATACCTGGCTATAAAGTATATAGCACCTGTCACCATCTTGACTTTTCCCTACAGCCTGTATAAGTTGAGGTCCAGTCAACTTTTTTTTTTTTTTTTTTTTTTATTTTTTTTATTTTTTTTATTTTTTTTAATAACAAGCATAGAATCATGAGATTCCAGCCCAATATATAAATAAAGTCCAGTCACTTTCTTGAAGGTTCCAGCAATCCACCTACGAAGCAGTGTGCTCTGCGAATACCTCATTAATACACCATTTTAAGTCCATGTCCACTATATACCAACATGTTGCTTTCTTTCCGACGTGACGTATTAAACTCCCCTGTCCAAATGATTTCTACATTGCTAAGCTTTGAAGTTTGAACAAACCCAATTAGTCATTTATGCTTAAGCTCAACGTACACACTCCAACAGTATATGGCCTCATCATTCTGCAATCATCTAGGCAATATTAACATGATTTGAGTCTTAGTTGGTTAAAACCCAAATAGATATGTTATCTTATATATTTGATGTAATAGGCCCAACTTCTAGAAACTTACTCTAGAAAATTTTATCTAGAGGTTTTTTTTCTAGATAAGTCTTAGGAGTTATCTAAAAGATAAGGATAACCTTAGACTTGTAGAGAAAATTCTAGAGAGATAATTATAGCCATTAGATTAGAGTTGTGATGGCAAAATCCTAACCATTGGTTGGGTAATGCCACTAGTATAAATAGGGGTGGTGTCTTTGTATTTGAATCAAGCCAAAAATTGGAAACACTCAATAATACAAGTAGCCTTCCTTTTTCTAAAATCTCTAATCTCTCTCATTTTTAAACACTTCCTCCAACCACCTAAAATTTCTTTCCAACAAAGTGGTATCAGAGCTTGAAGATCCTCCTAAAGATGGCGAATAGCGGTATTCCCTTCCAAGTCCCGATGCTCACCAAGAGCAACTATGACAATTGGAGCTTAAGGATGATTGCTCTCCTTGGAGCACAAGACGTGTGGGAGATGGTTGAGAAAGATCTCACCGAACCAGAGAATGAAGGTAGTCTATCTCAAACTGAAAGGGATAGTTTGAGAGATTCAAGGAAGAGAGACAAGAAGGCTCTCTGTCTAATCTATCAAGGATTAGATGAAGATACGTTTGAGAAGGTTTCGGGAGCAAAGTCGGCCAAGGAAGCATGGGAGAAGCTTCGAACCTCATACAAGGGAGCCGATCAAGTCAAGAAGGTACGTCTTCAAACTTTAAGAGGAGAGTTTGAAGCTTTGCATATGAAAGAAGGTGAGCTTGTCTCCGATTACTTCTCAAGAATTTTAACGGTTACTAATAACCTAAAAAGAAACAGAGAGAAGTTAGATGATGTGAGAATTATGGAGAAGATTCTTAGATCTTTAGATCCAAAGTTCGAACACATTGTCGCCATCATCGAAGAGACAAAAGACTTGGAGGCCATGACAATGGAGCAAATTCTCGGCTCGTTGCAAGCTTATGAAGAAAAGAAAAAGAAGAAGAGATCGTGGAGCAAGTACTCAAGACGTGGGTTGATTCAACAAAAGAAGAAAGCGGTCGAAGCCAACAAAGACGAGGATGCGGTCGAGAACGAGGTCGTGGACATGGACACGGACGAGGTTGGAGGCCCAATGACGACAACGACAACAACAACAACCAAAGAGGAGAAAGATCAAGAAGAGGTCGTGGGAGAGGAAATTCAAAATCAAGGTATGACAAGTTACACGTCAAATGCTACAATTGTGAGAAGTTTGGACATTATGCTTCAGAATACAGAGCTCCTAGCAACAATAGAGTCGAAGAGAAGGCCAACTACGTTGAAGAAAGAAGTCAAGAAGATGGTACCTTATTGTTGGCTTACAAGGATAATGGAAGAGGCGAGGAGAATCAATGGTACCTAGATAGCGGTGCAAGCAACCATATGTACGGAAGAAAAAGCATGTTCGTGGAGCTTGATGAATCGGTCAAGGGCAATGTAGCTTTTGGAGATGAATCAAAGGTGGCGGTGAAAGGTAAAGAAAATGTTCTAATCCGATTGAAGAATGGAGAGCACCAATTTATTTCAAATGTTTACTATGTGCCAAACATGAAGAGTAACATCTTGAGCCTAGGACAACTCTTAGAGAAAGGTTATGATTTTCGATTGAAAGATAGTAACCTTTCTATAAGAGACAATGCAAGCAACTTCATTGCTAAGGTGCCGATGTCAAGAAATAGAATGTTCGTGCTCAACATTCAAAATAATGTCGCACATTGTCTCAAGATGTGTTACAAAGATGCATCTTGGCTTTGGCATCTTCGATTTGGGCATATCAATTTCGGAGGATTAGAGTTTCTCTCCAAGAAGGAAATGGTAAGAGGATTACCTTGCCGGTGTACATCCTCCGAAATTTCGGAGGATTAGAGTTTGTACAATTTCGGAGGATTAGAGTTGCTCGACCATCTCGGTGTACATCCCCTAAAGTGTACCCGATTGTACAAAGAGCGAACTGTGAACTTGTCGCTCTTTTCCAGATCCCAGGTCATTTTGTCCGGGCCTTGAGCACATCCGATTCCTGAATTTGCAATGTGAGCCTTAAGTTCCGTCAATCTGCGTAGGGATTCCGCGTCAAGCGGCTGTTTGAAAGCTGGATTCCAATCGCCTCTAATCCAGGTTGCTGCCACCGAACAATGTGGTCGAGCTGCTTGTTCGTAAAGATCCGGGAACATGTCCCTGAGTGGGTGTTCTGTGCACCACTTATTCCACCATAATCTAGTGAGTCTGCCATTGCCAATGACTGACTTGACACAGCTATTGAATGGCTCATATGCCTTCGAAATACCCTTCCAGAATTGAGATACCCTAGGGCCTACCCTGAAGCCTAGGTTTCTAGTGCCATTCCCCAGCATGTAACCTTGGGCAAACTGCTGCCATCCCTCTCCATTGGGGTGAAAGACCTTCCACCACCATTTACCCAGAAGGGCCAGGTTCATGTCCCGGAGATCGATGATTCCCAGGCCTCCGTGGATCTTTTTCATGCAAGCCTTCTCCCACCTGATGAGATGGTAACCTCCTCGATCAGGGTCCACCCCTTTCCACAGAAAACATTTTCTAGTCCAGTCAATTCTTTGAATCACCCATCGTGGCATCTCGAAGAAGGAAAGGTAATAGGTAGGGAGGTTAGTCAGAACTGCATTGATGAGGGTAACTCTACCTCCCAAAGAGAAGGCTTTCCCTTTCCATCCTGAGAGTCTTTTGTCGACCTTATCAATGATGGGGAACCAATCCTCCTTTTTTAGTCTCCTGGGTCTCAGTGGCAATCCAAGGTACTGAATTGGGAACCTCTTGACCGAGCAGTTGAGAATGGCGGCATGCTCCAGCGTCTCTTCAGGGGGCAGGGCAATGGGCGTTATAGCGCTTTTGTGAAAGTTAACTCTAAAATCGGACCACACCTCAAAACAATATAGAATCCCTTTGAAAACAATAGTTTACCCCAGGTTTCCATTTCCAAACAACAGAGTGTCGTCTGCGTACTGAAGTATGGAGCAACCTTGCCGTTGTACCCCTTTAACCACAGGCACAACCCAGCCTGCTCTACAGCATCTACTCATCATAGATTTGAGCACGTCTGCCACAATGGTGAAGAGAAGGGGGAAAAGAGGATCTCCCTGTCTGAGCCCTCGCTTACAGGGGAATGGGTGTCCCACCGAACCATTGATCAAGATGGCCGTTTTGCTAGTGGTAAGGCACATATGGATCCATCTGATCCACCTTTCCCCGAATCCTCGTCCAGGCAATGCTTCAAACAGACAATCCCACTCCACTGAATAGTAGGCTTTCTCAAAGTCAAGCTTGAGGAGGTAGCTCTTGACATTGGAAGCGTGGCAATGGTGTATCATTTCTTCAGCTGTAGCAATACTGTCTTGGATGCATCGCCCCTTAATAAAGCCTGTCTGGTCGTGACTGATGAGGCCCTCCGTAACCTTTCCCAACCTGTTTGCTAGTGTCTTTGTAATGATCTTCACCAAACCGTTAAGTAGACTAATGGGACGGAAGTCACCGATTCGTCGTGAGTCTTCTTGTTTTGGTATAAGCACCACTTCCGCGTAATTGATTCTCCCCATTTTCAGTTTATGCTCGTAGAACTCGTCGAACAGCTTTAGTAGGTCTCCTTTGATTTCCTCCCAAACTATCTAATAGAACATGATCAGGAATCCGTCTGGTACTAGGGCTTTATCAATTCCCAGCTGCTGGACCGCCTTCCATACCTCATGTTCGGTGAATGGTGCTTCGATGGACTGCAGTTCGGAGCGTAGCTCACCTGGTGGGTCCTGCCAAAAGTCGTGCCGGAGAGAGGATCTGAACTCCGCTTTGCGCCTAAATAGTTGTTTGTAATGGGACTGGAAGGTCAACCTAATCGCTTCCTCGCCTTGGATTAAGCCGTCGTCCGAATTGACGGAGTGGATGATGTTAGCTCTACGCCGCGCACTGGCAACTCGATGAAAAAAGGCGGCAATTGTGTCACCCTCCTTGAGCCAGGTGACTCTTGACCTTTGCTGCCATCTAGTTTTCTCTAGCCTGTAGAGCTGATCAATGTCCTGTCTAAGTTGGAGTAATTTCATTCGTTCTTCCGGAACAAGATCCCCAGCTTCTTCCATCTTCTCGAGTTCCTCAATACCTACAAGAAGGGACTCCTTTGACCTCCATATAAGGGCAAATCTTGTTCGGTTCCACTTTCGCAGCTTGCCCCTAAGCCTGCTTACTTTTTCACACCATATCGCAGTCACCTCAATGGCCCTGGTTGGGCACGACCAACACTCGTTCACCATGTGTGGAACCCCTGAATTTCTAACCAGGCCTTCTCAAATCGGAATCTAGCAGGTTTTCTGGGTTGCAACTCCCCTGCAGACAGGAGAATTGGGACGTGATCTGAGGTTGGTTTAGGGAGGGACTTAGCAGAAGCCATAGGAAATTTGGTTTCCCACTCCGTGGAGACCATGATCCTGTCTAGCTTGGCTAGCGTGGGTTGCGCCTGCATGTTTGACCAAGTGAAAAGTCTGTCCGAGATGGGGATGTCGACCAATTCCAGGTCCGTGATGACCTCGTTAAATGCTTCTCTATCTAGTTCACTTGCGCCTCTACCCCTGTGCTCAGAGACGAATCTAGTGATATTGAAGTCACCCCCCACAACCCACGGGTGGGGCCAGTGTGATCTAATAGATCTCAGCTCCGTCTAGAACGCCGCTCTAGCTGTGGTTGTATGTGGTCCGTACACCACCTTGACCGATTGAAGCCACAGGTCGGACTTTCTCTGTAGAACAACCGAAAGGGAGAATTGCCCGATCAATTCATCAACATAGCGAAAGACGTTGGGATTAAATCCTAGAGCGATGCCACCCGACGCCCCGACTGATGGTAACATCCTCCATTCGGGAATACGACAACCCCCCACCCTCTTGAGTCCAGATATGTGAGACAGTTTGGTTTCCTGAAGACCCACAACATTCGCCTTGGATCTGGCGACCAGATCCTTAACCATTTCACGCTTACCCCGCCCACCCAGTGAAGGATTTCGGGGCACAAACGCAGCGAAAAAAAAAAAAACAGTCGTAAAAGCATAAAATCCGAAACCCTAACCCTAGGATCCGTGTACAAGACATGGCTAATTATGGAGAAACAAAATTTTTACCTTTTAAGAGCTTTACGAAGGCTGAAAGATGGAGGTCCTGTTATACAATCACCACGCAACCCTTGTAGCAAGATCCGCGTCTCTAAAGCAGTCCACACGAACGTCCGATCGTCCAACGATCAAGGGAGCCGATACTAGCCAATGATGCTTGCCTCTATCTCTCTCTCTCTCTTTCCTCTCAACAGTTGGAGCGGCTAGGGTTTTTGTGGAAAACGAATTTGCCAAAAGATGAACCCTAAACCAATACATCTTTATGTATTTATAAGAGAGAATGAGGTGGGCGTAACCGTAATCGGTTTGGGCTTCTACTAAACCAAACTGATTCGGTTTAAAAATTTAAATTCGAATTACACTTTAATTAATCAAGTCCAACTCAATTAATTAAATAACTAATTTCGAATTTATAATCATTTAATTTAAATTCCGAATTTAAATTAAAACTCCTTTTAAACGTTCTAAGTGTGTGACCCTTTAGGTTATTATTACGTTGGCAATAATTTTATTATCTAATAATAAAATTATAAACAATGAGCGGCATCTAGTAATACATCATTGCTACCAAAGTAATAATAATAATTGGTGATTCAATTAAACCTTTCGTGACTAATGTCTCCGTGTAATATAATCCTTTTAACCTTGATATTATAGATTAAACTAGAGGCATGGTTCGTGTCATCCTCTTAATAATTTAATCTTTATTTTCTTGATCAATGAGTAGACTATTCAAACAAATCAATATTTGAGCATGGCCATGCATTTCATAGTCTCACTCAAACAAGAGGCCGATAATATCGCTCCTAAAATTAGGAGGGTTAAATTCCATCTAGATCATTCACATTTCTCACACGGTTCATAATGAACCCAATACTATCTTTATCATTACCCGATTAAAGATAACTTTTGATAGAATCAAAGTACATTAATTCTCGTGTACAAATATAATGATTTCAGGTCAGAGGACCATTACACCATTATCACAGTGAGATTACTTATGACACTTATTTATTTATTCCATGGTTGAATCTCACAGTGGGTCTGTCCAGTACAATGTACTCTTACATTTACCTATGTATTGATTTTAGTATCTCTATATTAATGACCCATGAGAGGTGGTCATCAATCAATCAACATACTAGTCTCAATGTATTATTACTGTCCTAATAATAATAATACTCGACTAGGGACATTTAAGATTATTATACTATATATAATCTCATGTTCATATAGTTCGTATTAATAATCTAAGGACATTTATCATGCTAACATTTATAACGCAGTAAATACGAAGCATAATAAATTATTAATATAATCAAATAGAACATAATGTCAATAATACTGATTACATAATTGTATTGCCTCTAGGGCACCTACACTAACACCCAGGCCTCTAACGTTCCAGAAAAGGGTATCCATTAACAACAATTAGGGGGGGTACGTTACTCGAACCTACGTTCAAATCCAAGACTAGTTTAATCCTATCAGCTTCCCATCCTCTAATTTGGTTGAGGAGTCGAGCGTTATTATCGAAATCCTTAACCACGAGACCACATGCTTCGGCTAGATAGAAAATTTCATAATCTGACATAAAATTGAAAATTGAAGCTAGGAAAGAGTTAGTACCTCCCACGCTTGATTTGGCAGCCTTAGCGGCTGCCGCAATCTCCAAGTAGTCATCTAAGGACTTCTCCATAGCCCTCTTGTGGCCCCTGATGACAGTGTCGCTCTGAGCCGAACAAGTGGTCAAAGCTTGAGATGTAGGTAAAGTGCATGGAACCAGCTCTCGAGACTGAATCGGAAGTTCCCCGAACTCCTCATCTGAGTCCAACAAATCTCCTTCTGAGAACACACAGTCATCCTCAAGGTTAAGTCTATCCTCACCGTCGTCCCCGTAGTGAGGAGAATCCGGGACGTACTCGTTTACGCCCACAATTTTGGGTGGAGTTTGCTCTATAACCTGAGAACATGAGTTGGACCCCTCATTGGGCCCATTAACTGACTTTATAAACGTGGACCCCTCATTGGGCCCAATACCAGTGACTGCCGTATAAATCTCTCTTCCCTCCTTCTCAATGCCTAATACTCTGCTGGCCCCACTTAAAGAGCTCCCTCCTCCGCGAGACTCCACACCACCTTCCTCAAAACTTCTGCCAACCCTCTCAAACCGCACGCCACTCTCCTCGTTCCACTCACCTGCCGCTCTCTGTCTCACGCCACCTGTCGCCAGCCTGTTGGCTCCTCCTGCGGTTGGGTCAGTCACCTCGTGCTTCGAGGCCTTGAATGCCTCAAGACTCCTCAACTCTCCTTCCAACCCAGTTACTTCTCCCAAACAAAACACCTTTCCTCTTTGAGCTTTAGCAACCACGAGAGCGGAGGCCACAGGTTCAGAAGCTTTCTCTCTTTGGAGGGGAACTCTGTCGCCTTCTTGGTCTCCTCTCGTCGTGTAGCCCACAACGGCAAGAGCCCCTTTCGCCCCCCCTCCTGAAGCTACCAAACCTTGCTTCTTTGGGCTTCTATTGAGCAGAACTTTACAGTCTGTGACCCTACCCTGCCCCTCTCGCGTAGCCTGCCTTTGGTGCTTCCCCGTACAGCCCTGCATGTCGCTTTGCCAGGCGCCCAGCACCTTGCTTTTGCCTTTCGCAGGACCTGCCATTTCTCTGAGGTCTTCCCTCCTACCAACTCCCCCTGCTCTGCTGTGCAAGCTCCCACTTTTGGGGCATTGTTGACCCTCCTTTAGGTTGGTCGCCTCTGCCGATTAACCCAAATTTGGCCATGAATTTGAATTTGAAATCCTCAGTTGTGGACCGTTGGATCTGGAAGATCTGCTGGGTTGGGCTCCTTCCCGCCCCTCCATGGCCAGGGGACCCAACGTTGGCGCTGATCCCTCCACCGTTTGGTTCCTCCGACGCTGCTCCAACTCTCTAGCCTCCCTAATGAGCTCCCTATGCGCACGCTCGACCTCATGCGCCCCATCGATGGTGGTGTCCCTAGCCGGCGAAACACCTGGGAGTATACGCAGCCGTCTATAAGGGCACTGTGTGGTGAGGGGGAGATGATGCTCGCTTGTTCCACTTCTGGCTCCGCCTTCCTGTCGAGCACGAAGCGGATTAGGTAGGAGTCTTGAAATGAAAAAACTTTAGCAAATCTTGGCATTTGAGCTATGTCGATGCATCGGATTAGCATCCTTGCTGAAACAATGTCTGATCGCCGCACAGTTTTCTCATCGACATCTTCAACAACTCCGAAGTCGGTGACGATCTCCTGTAAGGCCTCTTGTTTCCAAAAATGCAACGGCACATTATGAATCCAAATCCAATAGAGTTCGCCTTGGGGAGGTTCCGCTCCGAAGCTCGGGGACCATGGGGAGAAATCCACTGAGAAGTGATCGAAGTCCACTGTCCCAATCTCCGTCAGCTCCACCACTTTTGCCGTTGATGGGAATGAAACAAGAAATTGTAGTTGGTAAACCTTCTTAACCACCCACTCCTTGTGAGTCTTCATCGGCCACTTAGCCTCCAATGCCTGAAGAAGGTGATTCTCTGATGGTTGCCCTGAGCGCACCCTTGCCACTGCGCACCACTCCCGTAACCACCTCTCCTCTTTCTTGATAAGTTCCAGGCTGTTAGCGATTCGGATTTGAGCTGGGTTGTCTGGCGACCTCCCTCTCTTAACTGAGCGTTCCTCGTCTAAGTGCGTTTCGACGACGTTGGTACAAACGTAGGAAAGGTGGCCCCATTTCAAACACTTGAGACACCGTACCTCCTTAGTGCATTCTTTGCGGAAGTTCCCTAGTTCCCCACAATTGAAACAAGGTACCGGTCGCCGTTTACCCTTCCTATATTTTTTCTGGTAGCCTTGTAGGGGCGGAGGGGATGACGTAGTAGCTAATGGCTTCCCTCTACGAGCCACCACTTGCCAATTCCCTTCATCTAGTTCCCCATCCCCTCGCGTCCCCTTTGGACTCTCTCTTTGGGCCCAGACGTTGGACATGAGGGGGTTGGCCGGGGCGGGATGAAGATGGAGTTGCGAATGGGGGTCAGGGATCTGGTCTAATGGAAGTGAGAGGTGCGGGGTGATGGCGGAGTGGGGGGGGGGGTGGTGGGAGGATGGAAGTTTGTTTGGGATGGTGGCTATGAGACGGGGAATCTTGCTTGACGTTGTGGGGGGGAGGGGGGGCTGTGTTGGAAGGCGGAGTTAGTTCTTGAGGTGGGGACGTGGTGATTCCGCTGCTCTCTGAAATGGTGGTGGCTGAGAGAATCCTTGCTAACCCTGCCAACCTCCCTCTCTCTGTAATGCTCCTTCTCTCTCTAGTGCTTGTGGCTCTGAGGAGCGTCTCTGTAATCGGTTTTTTTGTTGTAGTCTCTGTGCTGTCGCTCATCCTGTAGCCTCGGAGGGGAATGCTGGCTCTGGGGGGGCTGATTTTTACGCCCATGGAGGCTAGTAGAGGGACCCCCTCTATGGGCCCTTTCTCTCGAAGGAATCTCCCGCCGGCTATGATGATCGTCGCCACTCCTCCAATGCCGATAAGATGCACCTCGGTGTGACCTCGGCGGAGTGCACGAACGTCTGAGCTTCGGGGGTGCCTCCTCCCTAAGGGGATGGTTGAGAGTGGCAGGTTGAAAGACAGAGGAGACCGGTAGTGGAGGAGGGTGGGGGATGTGGGGGGGTGGGTGGCAGCAGGAGCGGTGGGGGGTGGGGGGATAGGTGGGTGTCGGACCCCTTCGTTGGGCCCGCACCCACTAAGCTCTAGCACCGTAAGCTTAGAGGAATGAGGCATTAGGTCCGAAGAGTAATTTTGGTGGTGGATTTGATGTTGTTGGGTAGAGGAATGGCTAATCCATTCCCTGAAGGAATCTCTAGTAACCCACATCAGGCTTTAGGTCGAAGATGTCAAATGACAATGTTGTCAACAAGAGAAGTGTTTTGAATGTATACTCAATTCCAACAATCCCCCACTTATACTTTCCGACCTCACAAAATCCACAGTAACAGCACCAGACATGAGGAGCTCTCTCACAGTACTGTGCTTGCGACGAATCGCTAATCTCTTACCGTTATAGTAAGCATTTTGTACTTTAGCTCTGGTAGCAGTACTATCTGAGTGGATTAAGATCGTAGGTATAGGCCTACTCCATGATGGAATGTAAGACAAGAAGTTCCTCAACCAGCTTGCCTCCTCACTAGCAGCAGCTAGAGCAACTAACTCAGACTCCATAGTAGAGTAAATTAAAATAGTCTGTTTCTTGGACCTCCAACAAACAGCACCACCAGCGATACCAAAAAACTAAATTGTCTGTTTCTTGGACCTTTTTATTACTGTTCACCTTAGTAAATGTTTGGTCTAGCACGAATAGAGGTTCCGATGTTTTGATCCCGGATACTATTAAAGTCCCGTTAGGATCCAGTTCAAATTGTAAGTCTCCATCTGAACAAACACAGAGACTAAATTATTACATAATTCTACAACTGGACACAGAGAATGTTAACAACACGACATTTCTAAGTTGTTACTTTATGAAGACCCCGGGAAGTAGAATCTGGAACCGTATAGCATTCCTTGTCTCGATTATTGTGGTTGCTCCAAATTGATTTTCAAGAGGACAATTTGCCAAAGTTCTGGTATAAGTAGCTTCCTTCTTTTGGCCCAAAATATTTCTACTGACTGTGCAACACTAAAGGAATTTAAATTTTGAAGGGAAACATACTATAAATGGTTGCAGTACTAAAGTTAAAGGTGCAAACACTTAACAAATTACAATATTTTTTTGGGTTCATAAAATTTAAGACGCAAAGTCTATAGAAGGAAAAGAGTACTTTCCGAAAAAGATGGTGACCTTGGTCATGAACTCTCTTTTCTATGTTTAATATTAAAATGTGGTTGTTAAGTAATTATTATTGATATTTATAGTTAACTATGATATTCACTATTTTCATTTATTTCATATTTCTCTGTTCATATTGTGTTTTAACTAGTGTAAAGTGTTATTACTATTAGTTAGGTTCCGATAAAGTTTAATTTGATTATACAATAATAGTTTAAAATAGTTTAATATTAGAAATAATTTTTAAATAATTAAGTTGGTGCTTGTGGTTTGCTAGTATTATGTAACACTTAAATGGTCTCTAGTTCTTAATTGGTGTTTTTTCCTTCTACAAACTGAACTTGTGACCAAAATAACCCACCTTTTGAAAGTATTCACCAAACTGACCCACTTTCGAAAGTATTTATCAAAATAACTGCGCGGTCTTTGAAAGACCGCGTGTAGTTAAAACTCACGCGGTCTTTCAAAGACCGAGTCTTGCACTTCAAAAAATCGAAGAGTAAGACTCGGTTTTTGAAAGACCGTGTGAGTTTTAACTACACTCGGTTTTTCAAAGACCGGGTGGGATGATTTGAAAATTTAAAAAAACGTAGAGCAGTTTGGGAAAAACTTTTAAAAAATGGGTTAGTTTGGAAAAAAAATTCAGGAAAATTTTGAAGAAAATTTTGAATTTGTTATTCAAATGTTTTTTTTTTGCTAATATCTGAATTTACTAGTTGTTTGCGGAAATATTCATTAGAATTTGAGTGATACTATGTGAACCAGTTCTATTCCACAAAGGCACTAACCGATGTAGCACTCATCCGTATATCTTAAAAGATTTTTACAGTATAATAGAGGTTGGAGGTTGAACCATATCAGTTTGAAATAAAACTTGTGTACAAAGGTTGTGCACATATTTATACAGTGTAACAGTATATTATGTTAAATCACTTTTGTCTAATATTTTTTTCCTTTTTTTTTTTCCAAATAAAAAATGAGAGCAAATGTAGGAGATAACTTCTCACTCTTGCTCCATTCAAATTTTGAAATGGAATTTTATCCCTTAATCAAACATAAAAAATCGTGCAATAATGCATAGATGCTATTAGATGAATTTTTCAAAAATAGTTTTATTATTTTCTCATTTTTAAAAGTTATATGCAATATTGTACAGAATTATACTATCTATACAATAAATTATGCTAAGACCACAATCCAAAGGGTTTTTTTTCTCCTTTTTTTCTTTAAAAAAGTGCAAATGTATGAGGTAACTAGCACTGTCACAAAAATTCGAAACCCGGAACAGACTGGGACATGACACTGGACCTAAATCAGCATGGTCTATTGCTAATAGGGTTTGGGTTTTCAAATATGACTCGTTTACATTTTCGGATTGGGTCTGGCTAAAAATGGATCCGACCTGGACCCGGTGTAACACCCTGCAAAATTGAATTATGACAATTTTGTCCCACCCATGTATTAAACATGTGTTTGTACATTATCAATAAATATTTATGTTTTTGCATCTCTTTTCATTCTTTCAATTTATTTTTTCTCTCTTATTTGAACCCAATCCAATTATTTTCTAATCCATTCAAAATTTTCCGATTAATTCAGTCTCCTTATCATGCCGTGTTTTTAATTCAGTATAAGACCGTTGATTTATCATATTATCGAATATTCAACTTTGCTATCTCTAAATTTTTTGACCATGCACTGAGAATTTGACATAGTTCTCTTCATTGAAATTGAGAAACTTTATACATGAAAATCGTATCCCATTGAGTCTGAAATCCAAAATATCTTGCGGTTTCTCAATCCGATTTACAGGTTGTAAGTTGTCTTAAATCTAAGTTGTTCCTAAATCCCAACACCTAATCCTAATTAAATTCTTTAATCCTAATCCAACAACTCTCCCCAACTACTCTTACGGCATTAATACCCACCTCCCATACCCTATGCCTCCACCTCCTCCTGAAAAACTCCAACTGTCGTCTTCTTCTATCTTTTTCTCCCTCCCAAATGACTTTCTCTCCCTCCCTATACGACTTTATCTCTAGCTGAATTATTGCATGCGCATGCAGCACCCTCCTTCACCCCCTATAAATTCATCACATACTTTTTTTTAAAGAAAAGGTGGAGTATGGCCACCCTGTTTCATTAATAAGGGATTAATAAAACAAACTCAGAGTACTAGCTGTGGTAGGGTAAAAATGGACTGGGGCCCAACCAGGGCCCAGGACAGCTCTCGCTCAAAAATGAAAAAAACAACAATCTGGCTCGGCTTCGAACCACTACAGGGTCGGCGCCGAACCGCAAGTTCACCCCCACAGAACTGGTCTCCTCGTATCCGACGAGCCACGATGGCCCTCGGCCTCCGATCCGCGACAGCCCCACGGGCCGTCCGCCCAGTCTGGCGAGGAATGAGGATGACCTGGCACAACCTAGGCCATCCGATTCCCCCCAGAGGCACAGGAGCCCCATGATCAGCCATGTCAGCTCCAAATACCACCTAGGGCTTTGCTACGTCAGCCCTATACCACTCTTGGCACTGCCACGTCAGCCCTAAACCCCTTGGGCCTCCTGCCACGTCAGGCCCATGGACTTTCGGGTTCAGACCCGGCCCCCAAGCGGATCCAAACCCGGTTGGAATTCCCTATAAATACCAGACCCTCACCCACCTTTTCAGGTAATCAATCTTTTGCCACCCAAATTTCCCTAGTTATTGCTACTCTCCCACAGAGACTGACTAGATCGTCGGAGGGTCTGCCGCCGGGATAAACCCCGATGTTTTAGGACCGTCTGCAGGTACTCGAGGTGAGGCAATCTGGGCCGATCCTCAAGCACCGAAGCGAGCCTCCCGCTCGTCGTCCCGTGCCGCACTCTTCCCTCATTACAAATTGAGTCCGAACTCACACCTGGTGCATCCACACTGCGACCAAAAACAAACCGCATCAGGTTGGCGCTGTCTGTGGGAAATCTTATCCAGTACGGATGTGAGTCCGAGCCTCACCATCGACGCTCTCCCTCGACCCAATCTCCCATGGCTCCCCGAGCCCGAAGATCAGCCCGTTCCGCCCGACCAGATGGGCCTCCTCCCGAGGGGGCCCTCGACGGAGGGCAAGCATCCAATAATCCGGGTGGAAACCCCGGACCCCAGCGAAGCGCTTCACACGTCGCCGAACCCGACCTTCGTCGGGTCATTATGAACAGAAGGGCTAGCCAGGCTAGGGGAGGGACCGCTTCCAACTCGGTCCCGAACCACTCCAGGCCCGCACAAGGGGAAAGGCCGTCGGCACTCAGCCGCATTGGCCGAATTCCTACGCCCCGACCCGACCCTTCCGACCATGGAGGGGTCACCAGGGGCGAGTTCAGAAGCTTCAGAGAGGAAATCATGGAGGCCCTCCATGGAGCGCCGAGGTCCGTGACCTATGGCCGAGCCCCTCAAATGAGCGAAGGGAGAAGCCACACTCGTGCGCCGACTCCCCTGCCGGAGCGTACAGACGAGGTGCTCCGATGCCTCCTAGAGATGGAGAATCGAATCGAGCGCATCGGCGACAGGAATCCCAACCTAGTCCAAGGACGGAGGCCTTCTCGACCTCCATTTTCCGTCAACATCATAGAAGCGGAGATCCCCCGGAACTTCCGGCCTCCGCAGTTCGAGACTTACAACGGCGAAGGTGATCCAGCTGATCACATGGAGGGCTTCAAAACCCTCATGATGATTCACAGTGCTTCGGATCCCCTGCTGTGCCGAGCCTTCCCGGCCACCCTCCGGGGTCCGGCCAGGGATTGGTTCTCCAAACTCTCTCCTGGCTCGATCTTCTCGTTCGACCAGCTGGAAGCCAGCTTCCTGGCCCACTTCATCACAAGCCGGAAGAGCGAAAGGACGAGCGCTTCCCTGCTCGACCTCAGTCAGAGGGAGGGGGAGTCGCTCCGTAACTTCGTCAAGAGGTTCACAACCGAGGCCAGATCCGTCTCTGCCCTCGATGCAGGGGTCGCCTCGGCAGCTTTTCGGCACAATGTCCGCCACAACCAGCTAAAGGTCTCCTTGGCAAAGAGGCCACCTCTGGACTTCCCTGACCTTCTCAACCGGGTCGAGAAGTACATACGAGCTGAAGAGGCTCTGAACCCAGAGGGCAGCAAAGAAGTCATGGGGAAGGGCAAGCGCAGGGTCGATGAGGCCGAGCCTGCCAAGAAAACAGCAAAGGAAGGGGTCGGCGCGAAGAGGGCACCTCCGGTCCCTCGCTTCGAAAAGTACACTCCCTTGACACATAACGTGTTCGCCATCCTCTTAGAAATCGAAGACAAAGGCATTGTCCGACTACCTCCCCGATCAAATAACAACAAGAAGCGAGATCAGCGCTTCTACTGCCGTTTCCACAGAGATCATGGGCACGAAACCGACCAATGTCGGGCCTTGAAAGACGAAATTGAGGAACTCATCTCACGAGGGTACCTCCGAGAATTCACCAGAGAAGGCCTACGGGATCGGCGAGATGCTAGGAACCAGAGGCCATCGCCTCCGAACCCTACTCCGAACCGCATCTAGGGTTGGGATCCCGAACCCGAGGGAGCCGCGGATACGCCATTCATCTTGCACTGTGTCCACGGGGGGCCAATGGGGGGAGAGTCAAATACTTCCCGAAAAGCCTTCATCCGAGAGGTGAATGCTGTCCAAGACAACCCATCGCCCAAGTTGCAACCAGTGCCTGTCTGCTTCTCCGGAGAGGACCTCGAAGGCGTTCGCCTCCCTCATTGCGACGCCCTCGTCATTGACCTCCACATGGCTAATTGTGAGGTTCGACGAATTCTCATCGACAACGGCAGCTCGGTAAATATTCTCTTCCTCGAGGCCTTCGAGAATCTCAAACTACCCAGAGGCAAGCTCAAGCCAGCCGGATACACCTTGCATTGGATCTCTGGCGTCCCTGTTGTGATAGAAGGGATCGTTACTCTCGACGTCACCGCGAGATCGGCTCCTGTCAAGAGGACCGAGTCCATGGACTTTATGGTGGTAAACGTCAAAGCAGCTTACAACGCTATACTCGGCCGACCCGGACTGTGCTCCCTCCAAGCGGTACCTTCGGCCTACCATCTGAAACTTAAATTTCCCACCCTGCAAGGGGTCGGCATCGTCCGAGGTAGCCAAGAAGCAGCTCGGTCGTGCTACATTACTGTCGTCGGAGGGGGTGTGTTCCCCCTCGACGCCGTTGAGCTCGAACCCGAGAGGGACGACCCCGCTCCCGAGCCTGTCGACGAACTGGAGGAGGTCCTGTTCGACACCGAGGATGAATCGAAGTGGTTCCGGGTGAGCCGTTCGCTCCCCGAGGACTTGAAGCCAGGTATAATCGCCTGCATCCGCCGCAACGTTAATCTCTTCGCCTGGAAGCCCTTCGACATGCCCGGGATCTCCGAAGACTTGATTATGCATCGGCTGAGCATCATCCCAGACTCTAAGCCGGTCGTCCAAAAGAGACGCAAGGTCGCCTCGGAAAGGCAGCAAATTGTGAAAACAGAGGTCGACAAGCTCTTGTCGGCTCGATTTATTCAGGAAGTCAGCTACCCCGAGTGGTTGGCTAATGTCGTCATGGTGAAGAAGGCAACCGGGGGCTGACGGATCTGTATCGACTTCACGGATCTAAATAAAGCTTGTCCAAAAGATCCTTTCCCCCTCCCCCGCATCGATGCCTTAATCGACGCAACCTCGGGGCATGAGCTACTGTCCTTCATGGACGCATTCTCAGGATACAACCAGATTCGGATATTTCCACCAGACATCTCCAAGACCTCGTTCGTCACCGACCAGGATCTTTTCTACTACCGCGTTATGCCCTTCGGGCTAAAGAACGCCGGAGCCACATACCAACGGCTCGTCAACAAAATCTTCAAAGATCTGATCGGTCGCAACGTGGAAGTCTACATCGACGACATGCTCGTCAAGAGCCGGGTCGGGTCGGACCACGTTGCCGACCTCGAGGAAGCCTTCGGAGTCCTCCGGCATCACAATATGAGGCTCAACCCGGCTAAATGCGCCTTCGGCGTCTCCACTGGGAAATTCCTGGGGTTCATCGTCAGCCAGCGCGGCATCGAGGCGAACCCCGAGAAAATCCAAGCTATTATTGACATGGCCCCACCCCGGAATGTCAAGGAGGTTCAGAGGCTTACGGGCCGGTTGGCTGCAATCGGCCGTTTCCTCTCCAAGTCAGGGGAGAAGTCTCTCCCCTTCTTCAAGGCTTTACGCGGAAAGGGGGGCTTCGAGTGGGGTACCCATCAACAAGAGGCCTTCGAACAGCTGAAGCAGTACCTCGCCAACCCTCCTCTACTCAGCAAGCCCGAGCCGGGCGAACCACTATGGCTCTACCTGTCCGCCTCGGATAGCGCACTCAGCGCCGTCCTCGTCCGAGAGGAAGACGGGGTCCAGAGGCCATTGTACTATGTGAGCAAAGTTCTGCTCCCCGCCGAGACGAGATACGCAAAGATAGAGAAGGTGGCCTATGCCTTGGTCATGGCAGCCCGGAAGCTTTGTCCTTACTTCCAAGCCCACTCCGTCCAAGTACTGACCGACCAGCCACTGAAGACTGTCCTTCACAAGCCCGAAAACTCCGGCCGCTTAGTCAAGTGGTCAATTGAGCTGAGTCAGTTCGACATCAGCTATCAGCCGAGGACCGCCATCAAAGGGCAAGCCCTCGCCGAATTCATAACTGAGTGCACCGTCTCCGAACAGCCCAGCATCGAAGGCTCGGATCCGACCTGGGAGGTCTTTGTCGATGGATCATCATGTGAAACGGGGAGTGGAGCTGGCATCATCCTTCGTGGCCCCGACCAATTCCTACTTCAATACTCCCTCTGCCTCAACTTTTCAGCCTCCAACAACGAGGCGGAATACGAGGCCATGATCGCCGGACTGACCCTCGCCCACCGAGCCGGTGCCCAGCAAATTCGAGCCTACAGCGATTCTCAGCTCGTGGTCAACCAGATCACCAGGGAATACGAGGCTCGCGACGATCGGATGATGAGGTATCTGGCGGTGGTCCGACGTCTCCTAGCGTCTTTCTGTCATTCCGCAGTTATCAGAGTCCCTAGGGAGCAGAACGCTCAAGCAGACGCGTTGTCCAAGCTCGCCTCTTCCTCCTTCGAGGGTCTCGACCAGACGGTGCTCATAGAAATCCTCCTAAAGCCAAGTACAACAATTCTTTTGGAAGAACATCATTTGCCGGTTTGGAATCCCTCGGGTCCTCGTCACGGACAACGGAACCCAATTCCAAGGTCAGAACATCCAAACTTTCTACGCCGACATCGGCATCCAGCAGCGTTTCTCCGTTATATATCACCCTCAATCCAACGGCCAAGCGAAGAACGCGAATAGGCAAATCCTCGACGGCCTCAAAAAGCGTCTCGACAGCTCCCCCAAAGGACTGTGGGTCGAAGAACTGCCTAGCGTGCTGTGGGCGCACCGAACCACCAAGAGGATCCCCACGGGAGAGACGCCGTTCAGCTTGACCTACGGGACGGAGGCAGTTATCCCCGTCGAGGTCGGCCTGCCTTCTCCCCGATCATAGCCTTCGATGAAGCTGACAACTCGTCCGGCCTGAGGGCCAACCTGGACCTCGTCGCCGAGGTCAGAGAGAAGTCTTCAATCCGGAGAAGTATCTACCAACAACAGATCGAGAAGTTTTACAACAAGAAGGTCCGCCCCACAAACATCAAGGTGGGGGACCTTGTGTTACGAAAACTATCCGTCTCTGATCCAACCAAGAAGAGGAAATTGGCTCCCAACTGGGAAGGTCCATACCGTGTAGTCGAGGCTGTACGCCTTGGTACCTACCGACTGGCAGACATGGGCGGCAGGCTGATCAGCCGACCCTGGAATGCCGAGCACCTAATGAAGTTCCTAGAAGAGCGAACATAGGTTCTATCTTGGCTAATGTAAATGATATTTTTTGTAAGCTGACATGTGTAAAGGGCCGTTTTTGCGACCCTCCCTATCATATATGAAAGAAATCTCTTTTTGTCAAACTCCAAACGCCTCGGCGGCCGCGACCTAACACCGGGCAATGGGATCGGCACCTGAGTCCCCACTCCGGTATCGTCCCCAACGTCTCGGTAGGTCCGACCCGGCTTCAGGCCAGGGAGTCTTCCTAACGCCCCGCGCCGATCCCTCACGGATCGACGGGGCCGAACCTCACCTCCGCAATCGTCCACTACACTATTGGCCAGAGCAAAGAATGAAAAAAATTCTTTATTCATATTCCCTTATTAGTTCAGAAAAAACAAACAAAGACCGTTACAGGACCACTCCACTCATCTCAAACTGGAGGAAGTCGCCATCTTAAGGCCCCCCGGGTCCGATGAAGGGCGGGACCACTCCGACCGAGCGACTAGGAGCCCTCTCCTCGTCATGATGGTCCTTAGGCTCAGCCACGGTCGACACACCAGCCACCGAGCTCTGGGCATCAACTGGTCGCACCCGCTCCAGCAGCAGCAACGCAGAGGGAACTCCCTCCGCTCGCCGACCCACCAAGGAGGATGCCGAGACACCTAGCATTGTCTTGTAACGATGTATCTCCATCTCCTTCTCCACAATGACATCGCGAAGTAACCTTTCCGAGAAGGGCCTCTGCACCGATGCATTCGACATGGTATATCCGAGACCGACACTGCCGAGGTTCCGATCCACCATCGCCCTCCTTAGCCGGCTCGCCTCCTCACTTAAGGCTTCAGACTTATTCTGATAATAGTTAAAGGCCGCATCAGTGTCACGAGCCCCCTTTCGGTAGCGAACCAACGTGGCCTCCAGGGCCTCAACTTTGCTCCGGAGCCACGCCACGTCGGAACGACGGGGGTCCACCTCGGGAAGGGGAGCCGCAACCTACAAGAGAACCAGCCAACTCAAAACACATAAGCAAGGAGGTTCGGAAATATCCGAGGTCAAAACACTTGGCCAGTCAAAAATCCTTTTTATAAATGGAATCACTTCGTACAAAAAATGCGGTGGCCAATCCGCGGAAGGCAAATACAATCGAGAGAGGGAAAAAGAAAGATAAAATTATACAACTTGTTTTCCCACCTCAACATCGGCCGGGTTCACAGGGAGGTCGGCAGCCGGGTCATCAACGGGCCCTTCTTCATTGGGTGTCTTCGGTGTCCCCTCGATCTCCATGTCATAATCGAAGTTGGACAGGTCGAGGGTCGGGTAGAAGTGCCTCACGTGACTGAGGGCCTTCGCATAGCACTCGTCCTGAGCCTTGATCACCAGGAGCTGACCCGTCTTCGTCAGCTCTTCCCTCTCCTTGGCGAACTTCTTCTTCTGATCCGCCATCTTCTTCGCCCATTCCTCCTTCTCCTTGTCGAAGGCCGTCTTCATCTCCTGCTCCGTCTTATGAGAGCCTTCAAGCTCTATCTTCATCTCCTTCATCTCCTGCACGGCCTTGTCAGCCCGGTCGCGCTCCCGCTTCAAGGCCGCCTCATAAAGGCCCCTCACGTGGGCCCCCTGCACGGTCGCCTGCAGCATCCAAGCACTACTGAGAAAACCTCATTACAAACATTTAAGACAAGGGAGGTCGGCAGACTTACCAGCACATTGGCCTGTGCAAGGCGAGTGTACGCCTCCTCCAGGTTCTCGGCATTCATCTCCGAACGATCCCGGGGGGTCGCCAGCTTACTCGCCACCTCGACGGCCTGGCGCCCTCGGGTCAGGCAGTCACCCTCGCGGATCGACCAACTCGGCACCCACGGTCGCCGAAGCCTCTCCTCTACCTCTGGATCCACCAGAGGACCCTTCCCCTTATCAAGATCGGCTGCCTTGCCCTGGCCCGGGCCGCCCTGAACCGCCACGTCCTTGCCCGTCTCCGAGCGAGTCCTTTTGGCCCTCGGCTGAATAGGGGCCTCGGAGACCACCTGGGACGACCCCCTCGTCTTCATCGCGTCCCCCTTCTTCTCGGCCTTCTCCTTCTTCATGGCGAGCCTCTTTGCCTTGATTGATTCGGGATCCATGCCTGCAAAAAGATCCATTAAGAACAATGAGGGCAAAAGAACAACAAGACCAAGAGAAAAGAAACAACTACATACAAATAACGGCCGGGCTCAGTCCGACGCTCGCCAGGTGACCCTCGGTCACCTTCGTCCAGCTGATACTGTGTGACAGACGGAGGCGCTCGACGAACCTCCACTCCTCGGCCGTTAGGTCCCTCGGCCTCGGCGCTTTGTAACTCGGCTTAAAGTGGTTCCATCGAGTAGGGATGTTCTAAGGCTCCTCACTCCGGATCACCAGATATTTTTTCTTCCACTCCTTGATGGAGTCTGGGTGACCATGGACGACCTTCCCCTTACTCCGGGGTGAAATGTAGTAAACACCCTCAGCCGACGAGCTGATCATCAACATCGCTCGGAACACATTCAGCCGTAGGGGTACCTTCTGCTCCTCGCACATCAGCACGAAGCAGATGATCTGCTTCCAAGAGTTCGGCCCGTACTGCATCGGCACCAAGGACGCCCAGTTCAACACCTTCCGAACAAACGGGTGGACTGGCAGCCTCAGTCCGGAGATGAAGGCGTCTACAGGGAAGACGCAATACCAATCAGGCAGGGGGTCGGTCGGGCGAAGGGTAGAGCTCGGCAACATGAGCTCATAGCTGGACCCTATGTGGTACGCCAACTGCAGAGCCTCCAAGTCACCAGCCTCCAAAACGGACGGAAGTGTGTCCATCTTCACGCTCTTCCGGCTCGGCGACGATGGCTGGACCCCAAAAAGCTCATTATCAGAAAGGTCGTCGGGGTACCGACGGAACGGCTTCGGTTGTACGGGCGACCCTGTCCTTAAGTTACGGTAAACAGGCGCCTGGCTCGAGCCACCAGCCCTCGACCCCTTCTTCTTCGGAGCCCTCCTCTTCTTGGCTCCTTCCGGCGAGGGGGTAGACAATCGCCCCAGACCGGTCGGAGCGGAGCTCGAGCCCACACCCTGACCTGTGGCTCTCCCCCCTGCACCTCCTATCCGAGCCCCTTCGGCTTCACCCTCCTCCATGCCACCCTCCTCTTCGGAAGCCAACTCTAGAACCTGGACTTCGTCCGAGCTATCGCTTGCCTCCTCAGATTCGCTACTCTCCACCACGAAAGGTTTTCGGGAGCGTAGCGGCCTCACATCATACACCGGCTCCTCCTTGCCTGCCGGCTCCTCCCACGAAGTCGAATCGGAAGGCTCCACATCATGTACAGACTACCCCTCGAGCACGGGCTCCTCCCACGAAGTCGATTTTGAGGCGGGTTTCCCTTCCGCCCTCGACGTCGATGCTGACGAGCCAGACTGAGCCCTGTCCATCTGTGCCTAACAAAAGAAACTTACAAACTAACCTTTTTGAATGCCTCGGACTGACGAGCCGGTGCCGCTAAAACATTCTAAGCCGAGCGCTGAAGTGTTTGATTTCTTTTTAAGAAGACAGCAGAAGAGAAGTAAACAGAATAGAGAAAGGGGGGGGGATATTTATAGAGAGAGAAGCGACGCCTCGTTTTTTCGTTACTGTTCCTCGAATAGCGCGCGCCTGCCACCAATAGAATCGCGCCACGTCATCCTCAAAACTGGCGCTGCTGACGTCACCTAGCGCCGGTTGGAGACGCCACAGAGGTCGGTTCGGATGAAATGTTCGGCGGAAGAAGTTTTTTCTTAAGATTTAAGGCGCCGTCCTTAGACAGGCGCCCCGGGCTCCAGGGCTCGGTCGGCTCCCCTCTCACCCGCGAGCAGCCCGGGGCTTACGGCCTCGGCAGCCGAAACCCCAAACTGATCGAGGGTGGGACAGAAGCCACCATCGCCTGGAGCCCTATCGGAAAACAGATCGGCCCACCTCCCATCGGAGACGACCCATCTATCCGAGGCTCTTCAGCCCCAGGTCCGGAATTCAGTTGATACCCCTCCCGTCTGGATCTCTCTCGGGCCAAACAACCGTGTCAGGGATGTCTGACCCGAAAAAGGATCCAGACGGCAAAGTCACCACCAATCCGAGGCTCCTTATCTACCAGTCCGGATTTCGGTCGTTACCCCTCTCGCCCTGATCTCCCCTAGATCTGGCTACCGTATCAGGGCCATCAGATCCAAGAGAAGATCTGGGCGGCAGAGTAACCACCTCTCCGACACGACCAGGGTTAAAATTTTGCAAGAAGCAGACGTCCGCCGAAGCAGACACCCCTGATGGCCAATGGACCACCCTTGCTGTGATCAAACCCGCTGTGGGGGGAGGGGTATTTATAGCCTCCCCCATAGACCGGCCATTATGATATTGGAAAAGCCAATCGACGGAAGCCCATGCGCCATGCATTTATTAGGCGGCGCCATTAATGCCCCTAGGAAATTAGTACATTGCACAGATCCCGGAGCGCCTTCAATGCTCCGTAAAGACGGCGGACCACCCCGCTCAAACCTTTTAAGGCACCACGGCTCGCCATCACCCTTGCCGACCCATAATCTCTCGCCAGCTCGAGGTTCGGTCTAGCACCAGGGTAGTCTTCTCAGGAAGGCTCAACAGCTCGCCATCACCCTTGCCGACCCATAATCCCTCGCCAGCTCGAGGTTCGGTCTAGCACCAGGGTAGTCTTCTCAGGAAGGCTCAATGGCTCGCCATCACCCTTGCTGGCCCATAATCCCTCGCCAGCTCGAGGTCCGGTCTCGCACCAGGGTAGTCTTCTCAGGAAGGCTCAACGGCTCGCCATCACCCTTGCTGGCCCAAAATCCCTCGCCAGCTCGAGGTCCGGTCTGGCACCAGGGTAGTCTTCTCAGGAAGGCTCAACGGCTCGCCATCACCCTTGCTGGCCCATAATCCCTCGCCAGCTCGAGGTTCGGTCTCGCACCAGGGTAGTCTTCTCAGGAAGGCTCAACGGCTCGCCATCACCATTGTCGACCCGTAATCCCTCGCCAGCTCGAGATTCGGTCTGGCACCAGGGTAGTTTTCTCAGGAAGGCTCAACGGCTCGCCGTCACCCTTGCTGGCCCATAATCCCTCGCCAGCTCGAGGTCGGGTCTGGCACCAGGGTATTCTTCTCAGAAAGGCTCAACGGCTCGCCATCACCCTTGTTGGCCCATAATTCCTCGCCAGCTCGAGGTCCGGTCTGGCACCAGGGTAGTCTTCTCAGGAAGGCTCAACGGCTCGCCATCACCCTTGCCGGCCCATAATCCCTTGCCAGCTCGAGGTTCGGTCTCGCACCAGGGTAGTCTTCTCAGGAAGGCTCAACGGCTCGCCATCACCCTTGCCGACCCGTAATCCCTCGCCAGCTCAAGGTTCGGTCTGGCACTAGGGTAGTCTTCTCAGGAAGGCTCAACGGCTCGCCATCACCCTTGCTGGCCCATAATCCCTCGCCAGCTCGAGGTCCGGTCTGGCACCAGGGTAGTCTTCTCAGGAAGGCTCAACGGCTCGCCATTACCCTTACCGGCCCGTAATCCCTCGCCAGCTCGAGGTTCGGTCTCGCACCAGGGTAGTCTTCTCAGGAAGGCTCAACGGCTCGCCATCACCCTTGCCGACTCGTAATCCCTCGCCAGCTCGAGGTTCGGTCTAGCACCAGGGTAGTCTTCTCAGAAAGGCTCAACGGCTCGCCATCACCCTTGCTGGCCCATAATCCCTCGCCAGCTCGAGGTCCGATCTGGCACCAGGGTAGTCTTCTCAGGAATGCTCAACGGCTCGCCATCACCCTCGCCGACCCATAATCCCTCGCCAGGTCGAGGTCCGGTCTAGCACCAGGGTAATCTTCTCAGGAAGTCTCAACGGCTCGCCATCACCCTTGCCGGCCCATAGACCCTCGCCGGCTCGAGGTTCGTTCCAGCATCAGGGCAGCCCCCTCATGAAGGCCCAGCGATTCGCCATCCCATTGCCACAACCATAAATACTCCTCCACGGCTAGCTCCCGCACCCCCGCAGGAGTGGGGGGCTTGTGTGGTAGGGTAAAAATGGCCTGGGGCCCAACCAGGGCCCAGGACAGCTCTCGCTCAAAAATGGGAAAAACAACAATTTGGCTCGGCTTCGAACCACTACAGGGTCGGCGCCGAACCGCAAGTTCACCCCCACAGAACTGGTCTCCTCGTATCCGACGAGCCACGATGGCCCTCGGCCTCCGATCCGCGACAGCCCCACGGGCCGTCCGCCCAGTCTGGCAAGGAATGAGGATGACCTGGCACAACCTAGGCCATCCGATTCCCCCCAGAGGCACAGGAGCCCCATGATCAGCTTTGTCAGCTCCAAATACCACCTAGGGCTTTGCCACGTCAGCCCTATACCACTCTTGGCACTGCCACGTCAGCCCTAAACCCCCTGGGCCTCCTGCCACATCAGGCCCATGGACTTTCGGGTTCAGACCCGGCCCCCAAGCGGATCCAAACCCGGTTGGAATTCCCTATAAATACCAGACCCTCACCCACCTTTTCAGGTAATCAATCTTTTGCCACCCAAATTTCCCTAGTTATTGCTACTCTCTCACAGAGACTGACTAGATCGTCGGAGGGTCCGCCGCCGGGATAAACCCCGGTGTTTCAGGACCGTCTGTAGGTACTCGAGGTGAGGAAATCCGAGCCGATCCTCAAGTGCCGAAGCGAGCCTCCCGCTCGTCGTCCCGTGCCGCACTCTTCCCTCATTACAAATTAAGTCCGAACTCACACCTGGTGCATCCACACTGCGACCAAAAACAAACCGCATCATGAGCCAATTACAATATCCTACTAACATAATGAAAGTACATAAACTCCACCCCAAATATGGGGGGTGGGACAAAAGAATACCAGAAAGGCCGCAACATACATGTGACTAAACAAAATACATCACATCCCCCAACAAACCCTGGGGTGGTGGGTGTCTATCAACAGTACCGGATATGCTGGCTATTAGTCGATCGTCGGATCGATCTCGACTTCCTCATTATCAAAATTCTCAACCTAGAATACGCTCGATATCCTCCCTTGGGACCTGCTGCTGCCACATTAGCCCAAAATGAGACAAAATGCATAATGTGAGTCAAGTTATCAGAAATTTTGTTACAAATTTTGTGGAAATATAAATTATTCATGTCTAGCCAAAGAACTTAGGTCGTTGCGGCAATAGCAATGTACCACGCTTCTTTCATAGTTCTTCTTTCAGCAGCAAATTTTGGCCCTACCCACACGTCTTCGTACACAGTAGGTATTGGTTCGTCCCTAGGGAGCTGAGTACCTCAACGAGTACTGCTTTGCTTCTAGGACACTGTAGGAAGAGGTGGTCTCTAGTTTCTATGTTAGCGTGACAGAACCCGCAACTAGTTTCTAGATTCCACATTCGGTTGGCGTTTAGTGAAGTTTTCTCTAATCAAAATCACATCATTCAGCACCAGCCATATGAAGACTTTGATTTTCAACGGGGCTTTCGTCCTCCAAACGACGGATTCCCACTTTGGGGTACATCCTCTAAAGTGAATGCAGTTATACAGGGAGCGAACGGTGAACGTGCCGTTCTTTTTCAGTCCCCAAGATTTCTTATCTGGCCCTTGAGAGAAACTAATTCCAGCATTGGTGATATAGGTCTGAAGTTGAATGAGTCTAGTCTGAGAGCCCAGATTGAGAGATTGCTTAAAGGTTGGTTTCTAGGTGCCTTTTTTCTAAGTTGCGGCTACCGTGCAGTGTGGTTGTGACGCATGATCATATAAATCGGAGAACAGGGCTCTAAGTGTGTGATCACCACACCACTTATCCCACCAGAATCTGGTGAGTCTGCCGTTACCAATAACTAAGTTAACACAGCTAATGAAGGGTTCGAAGGCCTTAGCGACTCCTTTCCAGAACCAGGATACCCGTGGGCCTACCCTGAAGCCCAAATTTCTCGTTCCATTCCCATGAAGATATCTCTGAACAAAATCTTTCCACCCTTCTCCATTAGGATGAAAAACCTTCCACCACCATTTTCCCAGTAGAGCAAGATTCATATCTTGAAGATCAATGATACCTAGTCCTCCATGTATCTTTTTTATGCATGCCTTCTCCCATCTGATAAGGTGGTAGCCACCCCGTTCCGGGTCTGCCCCTTTCCATAAAAACCGTTTTCGGGTCCGGTCAATTCTCTGAATTACTCATCGCGGCATTTCAAAGAAGGACAGATAATAGGTTGGAAGATTTGATAGAACTGCATTTATAAGCGTGACACTCCCTCCCAATGATAAGGAGATGGTTCTCCTTCTCCTTCCCTCCTAATTTATAAGCATTTATAACCTAGCATTTGCTTAAACACACCATGACTCCTCTCCTCAACCTTCTCCCCCTTCTCTAGCTTTCTTTTCCCTCCTCAACCTAGCATTTGCTTACTAACAACTCTGCTACCAAACCAACCAACACTGCCATTGAAAAACCATCTCCACGATGCTTTCCGAAGTCGAGGTGAGTGGTTGCGGGCCGAATGAGACGGTATGCCACCACGCCCCCAACCCCGAACAATAGATCACCCCACCACCCCTACCAATCTACAAACCTTTGATCCTACCGTACACCCAGCGCACCACCCTCCCCCTCCCCCTCCCCCTCCACAAGGCCTACTTGAAGCTAGACTTACTCTCCCAACAGAACCTAACCATGTCCACCCTACCCGACCCTATGGTGAGATTGTTGAAGGAGGGAGGCTCAGACTTCAATTCCCCGAGCGTGCACACCGGAGTGCGCATTAACTTCGTTATGGGCGAGAGAACAATCATCATCGCCACACATCTTTGCCTCATAGAGGACGGGCCCACAGAGGGGTCCTCCTACAAGCTCATTCGAGCATAAAAGAACCCCCTCAAAGGACCATCGTTGCCACTATGGGCAAAGAAGAGATCAACGATATCATCACCCACAATACCAAGGGCAAGGAATAGCTCAGGGGAAGAGGATTGCTCAAGGGCATTTGGATCATTCCTCCCACCAGCCAAGGCACGAGGGTCACCTGCCAAACACATACAACAACAACAACACTACAACGGCAAACATGCTCTACCACAACAACAACGATCTCCTCTACCTCCCCCAACCTCAGAATTGGAAAGCTAAACCCTCTGTTGCCCAAGAACATCACAACTCAACCACCACCCACATTCCCAAACAACGTATTCCCAATCCCCTCCACTCACCCCCACTGCTCAAATCCCCAATCCCATCCACACTGCAGACTGATGCAGCTCATCTCCCACTTGAGCCTACCGTCGAGCGGGCCCAAGAAGGGGATTCGCAGGATGGGGCACTCATAGGGGGCACATCAGTGTGGAATGGGGAGCGAAGAGAGGAAGAGCCTTGGTGTGAAGTGCAAAGTAAAAAGAAAAAAAGGAACAACATCTCACCTTCAAACCAACCAGACCCAAGGAAGAAGAAAAGGAAAGGGAAACACAAACCTCTACCATGTTTCAATTAAGGCGATCTAGGGCATTTCAAGCAAGACTGTACGAAAGAGATACGTTGCTTGAAATGTATGAAATGGGGCCATATGTCCTATGTTTGTACAAACAGTAAGGATTCCAACAACGACGACTAAAGGCCTGTTCAAAGGGGGAAATCACCAGACAACCCCACCTTCATCTGACTAGCTAATAGCTTAGAGATTATCAAGAGTGAAGAGTGTTGGCTTTACCAATGGTGTGCCATTGCCAAAGTGGCGGCAGGGTGCCCATCGGAGAACCATTTACTCCAAGCTTTGAATACAAAATGGTCGATGAGAGCTCACAGAGATTGGGTAGCTAAAAAGATGTGCCATCTAAAATTCCTAGTGTCATTCCCCTCGCCGAAGAAGATGATGGAGGTAACAGCAATGGGCATTGTCGACTTTGGGCACTTTAAATTGGAATTCTTCCCGGGGTCACCAAGATTTGGAGCCGAGCTGTCAAAAGGGGAGCGGTTTTGGATTTGGATACACAATGTGCCGCTACACTTCTGGAAAAAAAGAAGCCTTCCAAGAGCTCATATCGGAGTTTGGCACTGTTGAAGAGATAGATGACAAGACGGTGAGGCAGTCGGAGATAGTATCTGCGAGAATCTTAATTCGTAGCCCCGATATCACGATGATACCTAGAATTGCAAAGGTGTTTTCATTTGAGGAGTCATACCTCATCAGGTTTGTCTTGGATAAGCAAGAGGAGACGGAGACGGAGCCCCTGGCTCTCTCATCCCCTACCGCCGCTCTCAGAGATGGCCGCTCTTACAAACAGGTGGTCTCGAAAGAGTGGGACCTCACCATCAACGGAGCCCAAGAAATAGAGCGTGCGCACCATGCAGTAATCAAAGCGGTGAGAGGCAGCGAGGAGCACCATGGTCAGACGATGGCGAGCCCTAAACTACAGAGGACTCCGACTCGCTACAGCGACCAAATCAAAGGACTACCAAAAACCCAACGATTAAGAGGCTCAACCACTGGCAGTACAACAATCTTTCCCAAAAAAGGTCAGATCTGCAGACCCAATGCCCAACCTTGAAACATCCATCAGACAAAATACTTAAAGAGGAAGTCAACCCCCACTAACCTCTGAGGAGAGACCTCGAGGGAAGCGTATGACCCATAGCTATGCCAACAGACAGAGTTGTTCACCAAAAGGGAAAAATATGGTAGCTTTGGAAAGAGAGCAGTTGCAAAAGGATGCTACTTTGGGGAAGAGGACGAACGAGGGCCCGATCGAAACCAACGAGGTGGTTTCTAACGAGAAAAAGGCAGCTTTCCAGAAGATGAGTAGGCCCTTATGAGAGAAAGGGGAAAGTCACAGTCTTTAGGAGGGGTGCGACTGAGAGATGGAGCTATTTTAGGGAAGAAGACGAAAGGGGGAGAGATCGAAATGGCTACTTTGGGGAAGAAGACGAAAGGGGGAGAGATCGAAATTATGGAGTTGTATGAGAAAAGAGGAACGCTTAGGGTTGAGGAAAATGAAGGGGGGAGACAAAGCGACTAAAGGGGGCGCTTCGTTCACAACGAAGGCCTCGTTCCTAGAGCTCATCGCTTCAGTCGAGGCGCCTGTTGGTGATAGAGTGAGGGCAAATGAAGAGGGGGCACAGCCACGTGGCCCACCTCGAGTTCTGCGTTATTAATGCCTTCTGTTGTGTATAATGGGCCCATTGAGGGGTCCAATAAGGAGTTGGCAAATTTGTCTTTGGGAATGCCCATTTATTTGTTAAACAAGATGCAAAACTCAACTACACAAGTGCCACAAAGAATCCTGGAGTTGGTAGGTCAGCTAACATATCAGAGAGCCACATCGAGGAGGATGATTGTGATGAGAGACTAAACCTCGAAGTTGATCTTACATATTCTGATGAGGAATCGATGGAATCAGATGAGTTCGCTGACGAGGTAGTGGACATTTCTCCTGACTTTGTACCATCCACTCTCCCCTCCTCCCAGCCTGTTTCCCCTGCCCCTACTCACTGCGGAAAAGGTTTTAGAGTACAGAAAGTGGCCAAAAGGGCTATTGAGGAGTCTCTGGACGATTATCTTGAGATTGCGGTGGCGGCTAAATCCGCTAAGACTAGCGACGGAGGTACGCATTCCTTCCTAGCAATTATTTTACCTTAATGTCTGATTCTGAGATTTTTTATCTAGCCAAAACTTGTGGTCTTGTGGTAGGCGATACCGATAGGAATGCGTTCCTTCTCAATAAGATTAGGAGTTGGGAGAACGATAGATTTAGCCTAATCTCAAACTCGACCCTCGTATCGAGTCACGTTCTCTCACTGCTACGTAGTTAATGGAGATTCTATTCTGGAACGTTAGGGGCCTGGACAGGAGGGGCAAGTGAGAAATGGTTAAGGAGGTCATTGCTAAATCAAAAGCTAACATTGTGGGTCTTCAAGAGACCAAACATACTCACATATCTAGATTGAGTAGGTTGGGGGGAAATCGCATCTACGAATGGAGGATGTGCCCATCTGTAGGGGCGTCCAGGGGTATTGCTCTAGGCTTTAACCCTGACTTGTTTTGTTGCCTAGATGAGGTCTACGGGCAATACTCAATCTCGGTTCTGCTACAATGTAAATCTGACCTGTGGACTAATTCTATTACTGTGGTCTATGGTCCACATTCTTCTGCTGCTAGGACGACTTTCTGGACAGAACTTAGAACTATACAGCTCGTTGGCCACACCCCTGGGTGGTGGGAGGCGATTTTAACATTACTAGATTCGCCTATGAGCAGAGAGGCAGAGGAACCACATACTTGGATAGGGAAGCGTTCAACGAGGTTATCACGGACCTAGAACTGGTTGACATCCCCATTACTGATAGTTTATATACCTGGTCAAACATGCAAGCGCTGTCTATTTTAGCTAAACTTGACAGGATCTTGGGCTCCACTGATTGGAAGACCAAGTTCCCGCTGGCCACGGCCAAGTTACTTCCTAAACCCACCTCGGATCATGTACCTATTATATTATCCTCCGGGGAAGTTCAACCCAAGAGAACACCACGATTTAAATTCGAGAGGGCATAGCTAGAAATTCAAGGCTTCCATCACATGGTCTACGAGAGTTGGTCCCGTCCAACTAAGGGGACTGAAGCAACGGCAGTATGGTGTGAGAAAATCAGAAGACTTAGGGGCATGCTCAGAAAATGGAACAGGACCAGATTTGCATTGATTTGGAGGGTAAAAGAGTCCCTGCTTGATAGTATTGAGGAACTCGAGAAGCTTGAAGAACCCAGGGACATGCTTCAGGAAGAGCGAAATAGGTTGCTCCAATTCATACAGGAAATTAACCAACTCTATAGGCTTGAGGAAATCAAATGGCAACAGCGGTCTAGAATTTTGTGGCTCAAAGAAGGAGACGCGAACACAACATTCTTCCATCGAGTAGCCAGTGCCCGGCGTAGATCTAATCTCATTCACTCGATCCATTCAGACTCTGGAATGATCCAAGGTGACATGGATATCAGAATGCCATTCCAGTCCCATTTCAAACTCCTCTTTGGACACAAAGCAGAATTGAGAATCCCTCTCTGTCATGACTTCTGGCAGGAATCGGCGGGCACCTCCGAACTTATGCTGCAATCCCTAGCGGCTCCATTATGTAAGAAGGAAGTCTGGGAGGCAGTCCAACAACTTGGCAAAGACAAAGTCCCAGGTCTAGATGGTTTCCCGATGATCTTCTATCAGACATTTTGGGAGGAAATCAAAGGCAACTTGATGAGGATGTTCGCTGATTTCTACAACCATAAGCTCAAATTAGGGAGAATTAATTTTTTAGAGGTGGTGCTGATTCCTAAGAAAGAAGACTCCCCGGTGAGTGGGAGACTTCCGCCCTATTAGTCTCCTTAACTGCTCTATCATGATCATTACCAAGACTCTCGCTAATAGGCTGGGAAAGGTGATGGATGGTCTCATTAGCCACGATCAGACGGGATTCATTCAAGGGCGATGTATTCAGGAGAGTATGGCTACGCTTGAAGAAACTATCCATCAATGCCACATATCGAATGCTAAGAGCTATCTCCTGAAACTGGATTTCGAGAAAGCTTATGATTCGGTTGAATGAGACTGTCTCCTGAAATCGCTTGCTGGAAGAAGTTTTGGGGTAAGATGGATCAGATGGATCCACACATGTCTTACCACCAGCAGAACTGCAATTTTGGTAAATGGGCCACAGACAAGGGGATCTGCTCTCACCCCTTCTATTCACCATTGTGGTAGACGTTCTTCGGTCCATGATGGCCAATTATAATAAAGCAGGTTGGATTGTACCGGTGGCCAAGGAAGTAAACCGCAAAGGTTGCTCAATCCTCCAATACGCAGATGATACCCTCCTATTTGGTAATGGCAACATCGGGGAAACAATCGCCTTCAAAGGTATTGTAACGCCCCTGCCCCTAGCTCAGACAATTTATACAATTTATAAGACAAATTAAATACTATGTAGTACAACTGTCCACCACAGGCTGCCTCTCAAAAGGTGGTTAACCGGATTGGTGACTCTTAATCATAGGCTATTATATTTAATAATATTTTAATGACTTGAAATCTCTATATGGGATTATTTCCCATATCTTTCACCCCGTTCTCTCACTTAAGAACAACACCTATTACAAATCGGGTGGGTCCCCATGGTATATGGCCATGTCACCATCTTTGACGGAGTCAAAAAGAGTAATCAAACAGTAAGTCATGTTGTAAACTCCATGAAGTCTTCAATCACGTGGCCCCCACCAAAGCACATTTCATTTCAACATCAAATATATATACCTTTCAAACTATATTTTTTCCATATATATTATATACATACTAGATTTGTCCGTGGGCACGTGTCTACGGCACGTCTTCGGAATAATACAAAATACGAAAAGTCATGTAAACAGTAAAACAATAATTATGTAGCTCAAGTTTGAATAGTATGACAATAATTAGTTATTAATAAAAGTCTATGTTTCCATTAGTATATGTTGAAAAATAATTATAAATGGGAGTATAAAATCTAACTCCTTAGAACTTTAAGTGTGGAAAATAATAAAATTTAATTGTTGAAAAGATATTTGTTATTTTCAATATAACATGTACAATAAAAAAATATAAAAATTCTAAAAATTTACAAAACCGAAATCTTAAAATCTAAATTTTTAAGTAAATAAATAAAGAATGGGAGAGAGCGATAGAGAGAGAGAAAGAGAGAAATATGAAAAAGTAAAGAGAGAAGAAAGAGATAGTAATAAAGTAATGTGTTTTTTAGGAGAAAAAATTTGGTTTTGAGGTTTGAAATTTTGGAGGAAAAATATGTTTTGTGAGGTTTGATATGGGATCACAGACTCTGATACCATTTGTAACACCCTGCCCCTAGTTCGGACAATTTATACAATTTATAAGACAAATTAGATACTATATAGTATAACTGTCCACCACAGATGGCCTCTCAAAAATTGGTTAATCAATTTGGTAATTCTTGATCATAGGCTATATTATTTTATTTAGTTATTTTACCGATATGGGATAATATTTCTTTCACTCACCTGTTTTTACTCAATCCAATTCTCTGCTTCAATACCGAAGGCGGGCCCCTCCAAAGATGATGACGTCATCATCTTTCACAAACCAACAGCACACTTCCTGATGTTCTCCATTCACGTGGGCCCCCCCTCCATATAATCCTATACCAGTTTTAACATACTAATTGCATATAACAATCAGCCAATTCCTTTTAACTTTTTCAACATATATTTAACCTTTCACACTATATATATATACTAGGGTTGCCCGTTGACACGTGCCTACGGCACGTCTTCGAAACGGTACACCTTATTTGATTATATAAAATTGTTTTGGAGGTCCAGCAAATTAATTGAAGCAGCAAACATATTATATATGAAACTTTTGGGGGTCCAGCAAAAAATATATTATATGATTTTTTTGATTTTTTTAAAAGGTTTTTTAAATTTTAATTTTTTAAAATTTTAAAAAAATATTTTCTTAATTTTTTGAATAGAAAAGGGAGAGAGAGAGAGAGAGAGAGAGAGAGAGGAAAAGGAAATTAAATAAATATAGGAGTTGTTTTGGGTGGAGGATTTGAATTTGAGTTTTAGGGGAAAACTTTTAGGAGGAAAAATATGTTTTGTGAGGTTAGATCCGAACCTTTGATTTTTGGGGGGATTGAAGGAGAGCCACTTGATAGCTTTCTTTGTGTTTTATTATATATATATATATATATATATATATATATATATATATATCTATTTTCTATTATAAAAACCACAATAAATCTGTCGAGAGTAAATCTAGACCGTTGATCTGATATTTCTAGATTAAATCTAAGCCATCAAAATCAATCAAAGGTTATTATAAATTTCAGATTATTTATTTATCTCAAAAATCTCTACGGGTTCGCCCCCAAACAATCCCAACCCAAACTCAGTAACCCGTACAAATTCCCCATACCGCGTACCCAAAATAAACTCCTCAATTACTCCTTCCTCGTTCTCACATCTAAATCCCACCCCCAAATCCCACCCAACCTCCTCTCTCCAAAAGATGTGGTCCTGATTCTTCATGCAAACCAGACACCAGCTGAGATCCAGACGCGAATCTTGATGGCGTCGGCGTGGTGGCTGTTGGCGGCGGTGGTCGGGACAAGAAGAGCATCGAAAGCGGCTTCGATGAAGACTCATCGACGAGCAATGTGTTCAGGGTTAGGATCTTGGCCGATTAGATCGCGATTTAGGGTTTGGGATAACGATTATGGATTTTTGGGGGATTTGACGGGTACGCCTTCTTTATTGTCTACGATGCCAAGATCATCCCCGTCATCTTCTCCAGTTGCAGCTGTGTTCTCGACTACTGCAAAATCTGAAGGTACCATCATCTTGTATTGATCAATTTTCTTGAGTTTTTGTTGTTTTTGTACTATTTTTTTAATTTTAAAATTGATATTTTTTAGATTGATTAGGTTTATGAAAGTTGGTATCTTTTTTTTCCTTCTCAAATTTTAAGTTAAAATCCATGCTTCCCTAAATTTTGTGAATTTATTTGATGTGAAATTACATGCACTCAAACTGTTTGATGGAATTCCTATGAGAATCATGCGAATCACACCCAATACAGTCTCCATGAAACCGAAACCCTACACTCTAAATCTCATCTCGATTCTGTAATATTATTTTACCTTTCATTTTTTTTCTTTTTCTTTAGGTGAACGATGACTGATCCACTTGCTCCATCTTCATCGCATCTTTATACCATGTCTACAAACACGAGGTATAAAATTGTTCCCTTTTGTTAGTGGAATTAGTGTTGTTCTAATATATTGTAGAATTGTCTTCAGTTACTGGAATATAGAATATCCATCAATAATATGCTGGTTATAATAAATAAATAAATAAAACTCTGGAAAGTAATTTATAGGAGATCATCAAAAATTATTTGTTTAGGATTAGGTAGTTCCTGATGATAAAGAAATAAGTGTATATATGACTAATAAGGTCTGATAGAGCTTCTTAGAGTTGTTCTTCAGCTTTTCAGATGAGGAATTATTAGTTGTTGCCATAAAGATTAGATTTACTAACTAGCATCATATTATTTTTATAAAGAAAAAAAATGTTGCATAGGACTACAAAACACAAACTTTTACAGAAAGTTTGTAATCTAAAGTGGTTTATAAAGTGTGGTCTACTACAAAATTATATCAATATGACAATATAAATGAATGATGATAGATGAATAAGAAGACTTAGAAGGTTCCAACTTAGGGATTTTTTGTATAATTTGTTAAGAATGTCAAAGAGCCAAAATCATATGAGATTGTAGCTTAATTATAAAAAAACCATTAAGCGTGGAGATGAGTCCTGTTGTCTTACATGCTCGATGTAATATTTAATTTTGACAAATTAGCTTTGTGTAAAAATTATAAAAGGCTTATGATATGAACTAGGTTTCTTACCGATCATCTATCACTATTAGTAAAGAAATGATAGCATGCCCGTCTAAATGCCGCTCTATTTGCAACTCTCTCACATGATTGGTCCATACATAATTTTTAAATAAAAAAAACGAAGTATAATTTTGTAAGTGGAACATCACATTTGGAGTAGCATGCTATCATTTCTTCTATTAGTATTTTATTTTATTTAATTTTATGATGCGCTTTCTCTCTAGGTACCATAATTAATCAATAATATGCTGGTTATAATAAATAAATAAATAAAACTCTAAAAAATAATTTATAGGAGATCATCAAAAACTATTTGTTTAGGATTAGGTAATTCTTGATGATAAAGAAATAAGTGTATACATGACTAATAGGGTCTGATAGAGCTTCTTAGAGTTGTTCTTCAGCTTTTCAGATGAGGAATTATTAGTTGTTCCCATAAAGATTAGATTTATTAACTAGCATCATATTATTTTTATGAAGAAAAAAATGTTGCATAGGACTACAAAACACTAAAACTTTTACAGAAAGTTTGGAATCTACAGTGGTTTATAAAGTGTGGTCTACTACAAAATTATATCAATATGACAATATAAATGAACGATGATAGATGAATAAGAAGTTTTAGAAGGTTCCAACTTAGGCTGAGATATGGGTCTGGCTCCAAACCTTGAAGACTCAGCTCTCCACACCCTCACCTAACCACTAAAAGAGAAAGTACAAATAGGTTAGAACTCTTTTTCCTTTCAGATCCTGCATTAAAATAACCTACAAATGTAAAACCAAAAAAAAAAAAAAGAACAAAAAAAAAACATGATCGTTTTTTGCCGCTAGGACTCTTCTGATGGAGATATCAATCTGGCGATGAAGGGTGATAGTGCTGAAAGTAGAGCCTTCGGACATTCCTCATGTGGAAGATGGCCACACCCAGAAATTGCAACTAGGCTCTGGAATAAATATCACATTAATAACTCCATTCCCCAAAAAAGCTAAATAAATTCAAATTATAATTATTTAACAAAAAAAAAAAACCTCCCAACTTCAAGTAGAGTAGTTGCCTGACCATAAAAAGTTGAAGGAGGTTACTAAGTCTAGGACACATTTCAACTTACCTTACTTCAACTTTCCGTAACAATTATTATATCAGTCAATCAGAGACTTCTATCCATCAATTTTGGTTTGGCTAATTCACATACACGTGAAAACTGATCAGTCTCTAGAAAACTATATTCAAATTTTGGACCAGTTGATGACTTAGCCTTTGGGTCAAAAATCCAAGGCCACCTGGCAATTTTAATGATCATTGATTATCAGTTCTGCCGTAGATGACAAAAAAAGGGTGGAAATATATTTCGTCTTAGGCATTACCTAGGTGAAGACAAAACAAATATGTAATACTAAATATAAGGGCCTGTTTTCATCCAAATGTAATATAATTCCAGATGTACAAATTGAATACAGCATAATAAATAACTATCAAACACTATAAGGTTCTCTCTTCAACACATGATGCATTTTAATCGATTTTTTTCAAGAAAACTTTGAGAGATGTAGAAAGCACAACTTACAGAATTAGCAAACTTTAATGCCATGGCTTAAATCGACTTTAATGGGATGAGGGCATCTTCTGCACCTGTTACCACCAAAACAGGGATGTCCTCAACAGACTTCAACAATTCTGCTTCTTTTTTAGGGGAAAGAACCATAGCAAATGATGACCGGCCTATCTCATGAAGTGCTTCATCCCATCCTTCAATGCACAATGGTGCCTGAAACCAACAAGAATTCAGCTTAAATTAAAGTGTGAGGTTGCCTAAAATCTGCATGTCAGTACAACAACCACTTCCACATAAAATTGAAGCAATTAATAATAAGGTCACTTGTATCAAAACTCAAAACTACAATTGAGGAATGCTGATTTATTGATACCCTGTTTTATACAAAATACCATGATATGTAACTTTCTTTTTATTACTACATACCCTAACTAAGAAAAGTTTTGCATTGGAAAAGTATGACGTAGAATTAGTGACATGTGGCAGAAGAAAATACAGACATCCCCACAACTAATGGAATACATAATCACAGGTGAACAGGGAAAATATAACCGACTCAGTACTAGCTCAAAATTCTTGGTTTTTCAAGTTTCTATGATGTATGAAATTGACGTATGAAATTAACAATTAAAATCTGAATGACTATAGATCCTAGATAAATATCTAATACTAACTACAAAACACTAACTTTTACAGAATATTTGGAATCTAAAGTGGTTTATAAAGTGTGGTCTACTACAAAATTATATCAATATGTCAATATAAATGAATGGTGATAGATGAATAAGACGTTTTATAAGGTTCCAAACTTAGGCATTTTTTGTATAATTTGTTAACAATGTCAAAGAGCCAAAATCATATGAGATTGTAGCTTAATTATAAAAAAACCATCAAGCGCGGAGATGAGTCCACTTGTCTTACATGCTCGATGTAATATTTAATTTTGAAAAATTAGCATTGTGTAAAAATTATAAAAGGCTTATGATATGAACTAGGTTTCTTACCGATCATCTATCACTATTAGTAAAGAAATGATACCATGCCCGTCTAAATGCTGCTCTATTTGCAACTCTCTCACATGATTGGTCCATACATAATTTTTAAATAAAAAATCGAAGTATAATTTTGCAAGTGGACCATCACATTTGGAGTAGCATGCTATCATTTCTTCTATTAGTATTTTATTTTATTTTATTTTATGATGAGCTTTCTCTCTAGGTACTATAATTAAGGTTCTAAATAAGGTTTGTCAAATCTGCAGCCTATCAAAGATAAACCTCAATCCTTATGTTGATCTATTTTGATGCCCTTATATTTATTATCAGATAATATCTTATTTATTTTGTTATATGCATTCATAAATTATTACCAGTTTACATGTAATAATATACATACTTCAGAATCAAAATTTTGGCTTTGGTAATGATTGTAATTAGAAGTTGATACATGAGCTTTTTCTTCTCGCTTTCCTCTCTTTAGAAGCATTCTTGCTTGTTGGTGAAGGCTGAGGACATTGTGATGCATAGGTCTGATAATAATTTTTTGTCTTTTTTTTTCTTTTTGTTCATTCAGCCATAGTTGCCCGAGTGTGGATTGGAGACTGAGCAACAATGAATTACTTACCAATTTTGCTCATGTTGTTTTTGTTGTAATTCTTGTAGGATTTTTTTTCAGATTCTGTGAATTATGAACATGTGAATTTAGAATTGAATGGACATATACAGAGACATCCTTTTCTAATGCTATACGTCGCTGCTAGCCCCTTTTTAGTTTCCCATTTAGCAACATAATTTTTCTAATTAAGAATTGTATGATATATGCATCAGATGATGCAACAAATGAAAAAGATTCAGATGATTTGAATACTTATGACACTACTTGCACATATGTGTTTTCACAAGTGAATTAAACAAAAGAAAAAGTTGAATAAAGTAAAGAGAAGACAACTGTAAGTTTTCTGATTAACTAGAATAAAAAATCAGTTGTCATAAGTAGGAAGACCTCTTGATCACTTCACATAGAGAGAAGGAACATGTAATAGAGACTAAATTCTATCACCGTCAATAATGAAGATGTCTGCACATGTTTTGACTTCAACAATGACAATGGAAACGCTAATCAGAGAATGTATCATAAAGTTAAACCCTTTATCCATGCTCCAAACCTCATTTCAGAAAATGTTTGTAGGTTATTTGAAGGTGGTGACCTTTCTGATGCCGGTAGTTGACATAAGGGGAGGTGTCTCCAGGCATCCTTCAATGCGAGAACCTAATCCTAAATCTATGATTCCTCAATATATTTTACATACCGAGACTAAGATAAATTGCTAATTCAATCTAGGATTCTTTTTTGAGTTGGATTAGATTGGGAGTTTAAGAGAGGGAATTCATTCAAAAAGTTTGTTTGAGAAACAATAGGTGTTAAGTTTGTTTAGATGTGGTTGCTGAAAATTGTCCACAAATTTTTTTTCAACCCTCCCGATTCCTATTTAGCATTGCGTTTCATTTAAAAAAAGTTATTAATTTGATTTGCATAATTTGATGTAAAAAAAAACTAAAGCCCTTGTTTGGCATGTGGATTTTGGAAGTGGGGGTGGAATTGAAATTATGGTTTGTAGGAGGATTATGTATATGTAGTATTTAGTGTGATTGGATTAAGTATATTAAATTTAATCTTTTTTCTTGTTCGTTTAACTTCGCTATTATTTCTCATTTAAGAATGGTTGAAAAAAATGTTGATTGTGAAGCTGTAGTTGACAAAGAAAATATTTGCCGATGGTGGATTCAGCTTGTCTACAGTTCAAACGTTGTTTCTATCTACATGTATTTGTGTAAATTTCTTGATGTAAGCAACAATTTTCTTGTTTTCTATATATTTTCAAAGCATTCCATTTGCCAAGTTAATTTTTTTTTCTTCCGAATTTGCCTTGCCATTCTAATTATTGGTTGTTCTTCCACTTTAAAATTGTAGATCAACATTCCCATCACTCCCATATATAGTCTTAGCTTGAATACCACACAAATTAATTGATTTATTTATATATTCGATGAAGTTTGTTTAAGTAACATATGAGATACATTTCTGGTCATTTAGTTTTCATAGTTTAAATGTGTTTGATTATTAGTATTCATATTGTGTATGAAAATATAGTCAATATATGTACTTTGCCAGTTTTGTTCATATCTTCAAAATTGTAATACCATACAATGTTGTGCATGATAAAACCACTTACACCATTGATACTTATAATTGTCAGTGTTAACCTATAATTTCAAGTTGTTTATTTGGACTTGAGGTGCTGCCCGTGGTATAAGTGAGACATTTTGGAGGAACTCACTAATGTCTACAGCCTGCAGATCCAGAAAATTCACCATCATTGACCCAAAAGCAGGTGAATTGGGAAGTATGAACCTCAGAATTCCCATGGAAGTGTGTTTGTCAAAGAATTGTGTCAGACTAATGGTCTGGTCCACATTGAGTAAGTTGTTCATGTTCCTACTCCCTTCTAACAAGAACATCCTTCCAACAACTACTTTGGACTCCACTGCTATAGTCCAATAGGAACAAGACATAGTGCCAACAAGAGTGTTTATTTGGATAATGTAATAAAGCCTATTGCACATAATTCTGACAAAAAAATTAACTATTAAAAAGAGTGTAAATTGTAGGGGCTATTCCAAATTGTGTTCGTTGCCTTTTTGCTATGTAATTTTTTGTTTTTCTCTTTTTCATGTACAACTCCATAGTGCAATCCTTTAGCAGAGCCAAGACAAGACATATTGTCAACATTGGTTGGAGATGCCGCGTAAATAATTTCATGTGCTAAATAAACATTGGCCAAGTTTGTATATTGGGAAGGATCTATAGATTAGGTTTCAAATCTTGGAGCTACTAGAATTGCTCACTTCTCTCTGTGGTTGTTTCTTTTAGTTCACGTCTTTAAAGTAATGTTTTACTAATAACTTTCTTACTGTTTCAAACTTGTACTTCCTTTTTTTTTTTTTTTTAAAGACTTGATGACTATGAAACGAAGAAGACCAAACTTGCGTGGGATGAAATCAAGTGCTTAAGGAAGTGTGGTTCTTGAAGTAATAATAACAATATGCTATTGCAAATGCATATAGATTTGCTAGAGGAAGTGATGCTACGGATCTCCATCTAGCTCTTGGGTTTCAAAGTTTTTATACATATCCATTTAGAGCAAGAAAGAGGACAACAAGTTGAAGAAAGAAGACATGATATAACGGAGGAGAAAAACTCTATGAGGTTATGAAGTCAAGAATCCTGGCAAAGTTGGAAGAATCGGATAACTCCCGCTAACTTTGAGCAAATTGTTGTAATGCTAAGAGAGGACTCGGATAACTCCCGATAAACTCCCGCTATCTTTCTGTCATGTAGCTATCTTTGAAATTTAATTTAAACTTTTTTTCTTAGGAACTCTTTTTACAAAATTATGAAAGCAGAATAATGGTTTATAATCAATTTAGAGTTTCTTAACTTGTCTGTTCTTCATTTGCATTTTTCATTCGTATGTGTGGTAAGTTTTCTTTTAGTTGTTGATATTGCCTCAGTTCTTGATCTTGCTCTTAAAACTATATTTTATTTACATAAGATATTACCTCAGTTGTTAACATTAATTTCAACTGGTTATAGTATTTTAACCATGCTTAAGATGTAAATTGGAATTGCTCTTCGAATATAAACATTTGATAGTATGAAGTCAGTTCTCTCATGTCTTCTTTACACTTTGAGTTTCTTGAAGGATGGTTATGGAATTTACACATTAATAACATGCCATAAGTAATATAAGGAAAAGGTTCTCTTTTTAATAATTATATTTTTGCAGATTATTCATATCAATGGACAAATCCCTCTATGAATACTCTATCAATTCCTTGAATGAAAATCAACAATTGTGGACTATTAAAGTTTTGGTTACAAAATATTATGGTGTGAAAGAATACAAAAACAGTAAAGGCAAAGGAAAAATCACTTAAAAATATCAAAAGTGACACTTATGGATGATGATGTAAGATACTTTAAATATAATTAAAATATTCATACATATACATACATAAATAATTATTAATACTAAATTTTCATCTTTTGTAGGGAACTCGAATACTGACGATAATGTTTAATGAAGCAGTGGAAGCGTTCCAACATACGCTTGAGGAACATAAAACTTACTTAATTTCTAATGGAGTACTAAAAAATGTCGACAAAAGATATAACCCAATGCACGATAAATTTGACATGATTTTGAAGTTGTGAAGTAATGGAGATGAAGTTAAGAAAGATTTTATCATTGATAAGGAAATATACAAATATGCAATTGTAGACGAATTTCAAAGTACATCTTCTACTATCTTTAAATGTAAAAATTATGTTATTATATATATATGGGTAAAAGAGATATGAGCAACTTGCTCATTTAGTAAATGAGCAATTGATTATGTGGAATACATGTGATACATTGGACAACTAACATTTTTAAGGATTTTCCAATCACATGTATGTCACATCATCAATTACTTATTTACTAAATGAGCAAGTTGCTCATATCCCTTTTTCCCTATATATATATCAAATTGCCTATTACTGATAAAGGATATCAAATACTAATTGCATGGTAATATCGATTAGTTAAGTTATATAATAATTTATAGAAGTGTTTGTAATTCATACGCTTTGTCTTAATTTAAGGTCAAAACCAATCTTACTTACATTATGAGGAGAACTAGCAATAAAGGAAGGAAAAGCTTTGAAAGAATTATCACCAAACATGCCAATTATTGCAATTACCTCTATAAAAACCTTAAACTTTGAAATTAATTAATTATATACAATAAAAATTAATAATGTTATTTATTATATATTTTATATATTTAATTATTATTGATTTTTTTAAACATGACTCTCTCACACATCAACAAACAACACTATAATAGAGATAAATCCGAATGAACTATAAGCATATAAAATTCGAGAATGGTATAATTTATTTTGTATATTTAATCCTTTAATTGTTGCTTTTTTGACGTATCAATTAACATAATTTTGTTTGTTAGTTTCAGGATAAACTGTAATGAAATTTTATTAAAAATTAATTCCTTGCAAATAAATAAAAGAAAAGTAATGGATGTGGAAGAAGTGAAACTATTTGACACTCTATTGTGAAGACGAAGATTCTTCTGAGGTATTATGAATAATAAAATTATTTTTAAATATTTTGTTCAGTTCTCTGTATGTCTATAAATATTTTGATGACTTCAAATTTATTTTCATATTTCAAGGCAAAATACTACTATTATAAAGTTTTGATCAAAAGTGTCAAATACGTTAGAGATCCATGATACATTGCATACAAAATCTGTTCAACAAAAGTCAATACTGAAAATGATGAAGCTTATTGTCGAAAATGTAAAAAGAATAATGTTGAATATGAGCCAAGGTATACAAAACACCATATTGTTAGTTTCCCATCTTTCCATTCTTCAATCAAACTATTAAAAAAAAATAAACAATACAATTTTAAAAAACTAAGAATAACCTGTTTCAGATATATATTCAAAATCACAATAAAAAATACAAGTGCAGAGGCAGAATTGACTTTATTTTATGAGGAAGCAAGATACATCATTGGCTGATCCGCAAAAGACCTGGAAGATATTAAGAATAATGTATAATATGTTATTCTCATAACTAAAGCTAATTTTGTAATTTTATATGCAGAAAAAAAATGTTGAAGAATTTGATAAAAGGACCAAGAAATGCATTGGAGATGAATATACTTTTTTGATCAAATCACAAGATATCAAATATAGAAGAACAAGTATAAGAATATTGATAGGATGCAAAATTAAAAAGGATGAACAAAAAATTACAAGTAATTTTAAGCCCAAGAAAGTTAAAGTCGAAAGTGATGATTGATCTTATGAAAAATACCATGATATCAGTTTAGGATTTACTAATTTATTTTTTTAATAACTTTTTTTAATACCAGTTTTAAGTTCAAGAAAATTAAAGTCAAAAATGATGATTAATCTTATGAAAAATACAATGAGTATATCTTTATGATTTAGATGAAACTATTACGCATATAGCTCTCTCTTTCATCGTTCGAATTTTGATCCATTTGTGCTTTGTTTTTATTGGAATTTTTCTAGAATTGATTAAACTTGGATTTTTGATGTCTGCTTCAAATCTAATTTCGATGAGATTGTTGTCGTTGCAGTAATTTTAAAATCCATGGTTTCTTTCTAAGATGATTGACTTAGTTGAATTTGTAGTTTGAAGAATATGGGTGTGCTAAATGCAAGTATGTTTAGATAAAAATTTTAACATTTATGTGAACCAAGTCACGTGCACTTGGTGCACGGTAAATTCCAACTAGTATATATATATATACACACTAGATTTGCCCGTTGACACGTGCCTACGACACGTCTTCGAAACTGTGCACCTTATTTGATCATATAAAATAGTTTTGGAGTTCCAGCAAATTAATTGAAGTAGCAAACATATAGTAAAAAACATATTATATGTTTTTTTTGATTTTTTTCAAATTATTTTCAAATTTTTAATTTTTTTTATTTTTTAAAATTTTAAATTTTTTCATTTTCTTAATTTTTTTGAATAGAAGGAGGGAGAGAGAGGAAAAAATAAATAAATATAGAAGTTGTTTTGGGTAGGAGATTTGAATTTGAGTTTTGGGAGAAATTTTTGGGGGGAAAATATGTTTTGTAAGGTTAGATCTGAACCTTCGATTTTTGGGGGCATTAAAGGAGAGCCACTTGATAGCTTTCTTTGTGTTTTATTATATATATATATATATATATATATATATATATAAAGAGAGAAATCTTCGGTTGCACACTACTTTGGTGAGCACTCCGTGAACACTCACGAAATAGAGACCCTATGAAAAATTCGAACCGCTCATATTGTTCTATATGCCTAAGATAGCCTAACAATAAAAAATCAATTAATTTGAAATTTATTTGTCCATGATTTACATCATCACAAAATTGTATGGCTGAAAATTCTAACATCATGATGGATGGGCAAATGAACTTCAAATTACTTGTTTTTTTATTGTTAGGCTATCTTAGGCATATAAAACAATATGAGCGGTTCGGATTTTTCATAGGGTATTTATTTTGGGAGTGTTCACGGAGTGCTCATCAAAAGTAGTGTGCAACCGAAAGGGACTATATATATATATATATATATATATATATATATATATATATATATATATATATATATATATATAGGGAAAGCTTCGGTTGTGCACTAGGCCTTCGGGCGTTCAAATACAGTCAAAATATGTAAATCAAATCATTTGAAATTCACTTACCCATCCATTGAAGTGTTACAAAATTGTATGGATGAAAGTCATTGTTTTTTATAGCCACATGATGGATGGGCAAATGAATTTTAAATGACTTGATTTTACATATTTAGACTAATTTAGATGTGTAGATCAATGTGAACGGTTCGGATCGAGTATATGAACGCCCGAAGGCCTAGTGCACACGCCGTGTGCACTAGAGGAGTGCACAACCGAAGCTTTCCCTATATATATATATATATATAAATATATGGAAAAAGGGATATGAGCAACTTGCTCATTTAGTAAATAAGCAATTGATGATGTGACATACATGTAATTAGAAAATCCTTTAATGGTTAGTTGTCCAATGTATTACATGCATGCCACATAATCAATTACTCATTTACTAAATGAGCAAGTTGCTCATATCCCTTTTACCATATATATATATATATATATATATATATATATATATATATATATATATATATATATACACTATTATACTTTTTAAAAATTATGGGATGTTACACACTTACACACATTCCTTTCTTTTTAAAAATTACGGGATGTTACACACTTACACACATTCCTTTCAGGTAGGTATATATATACTAGTATCATGCACGTGCGATGCACGTGGAGGAAGAAGGAAAAAGACAAAAAAAAAACCTACCAACACGTGCGCTGCACGTGTTGACTAATATACAAAAAACAATAAAAAATTGTTTATTTGTTTGGAACCCCATCTCTCCCATTATAATAGTTAATTAATAGATATAGATATATATATATAGTTAATAGTTATATATATATATATATATATATATATAGAGAGAGAGAGAGAGAGAGAGAGAGAGAGAGAGAGAGAGAGAGAGAGAGAGATCTTCGGTTGCACACTACCTTGGTGAGCACTCCGAGAGCACTCACGAAATAGAGCACCTATGACAAATCCGAACCGCTCATATTGTTCGACATACCTTAGATAGCCTAATAATAAAAAATCAAGTAATTTGAAGTTCATTTGCCCATGATTTACATCATTACAAAATTGTATGGCTGAAAATTCTAACAGCATGATGGATGGGCAAATGAACTTCAAATTACTTGATTTTTTATTGTTAGGCTATCTAAGGTATATAGAACAATATGAGCGGTCCGGATTTGTCATAGGTGCTTTATTTCATGAGTGCTCACGGAGTGCTCACCAAAAGTAGTGTGCAACCGAAGGGGACTCTATATATATAGAGAAATCTTCGGTTGCACACTACCTTGGTGAGCACTCCGTGAGCACTCAAAACATATAACACAAAGAAAGCTATCAAGTAGTTCTCCTTCATTCCCCTCAGAAATCAAAGGTCCAGATCTAACCTCACAAAACATATTTTCCCCCCAAAAGTTCCCTCCAAAACTCAAATTCAAATTCCCTATCCAAAACAACTCCTATATTTATTTAGTTTTTTTTTTCTCTCTCTCTCTCTCCCTCCCTCTTCTATTCAAAAAATTAAGAAAAAAAATTTTAAAAAAAAATTTTAAAAATAAAAAATTTAAAAACTAAAAAAATTAAAAATTTAAAAGCTTTAAAAATAGTTCAAAAAAATCATAAAAATCATATAATATGTTTTTTGTTGGACCCCAAAAGTTTCTCATATAATATGTTTACTACCTCAATTAATTTGCTCGACCTCCAAAACTATTTTATATGATCAAATAAGTTGCACCGTTCTGAAGACGTGTCGTAGACACGTGTCAACGGGCAAACCTAGTATATATATATATATATATATATATATATATATATATATATATATATATATATATATATATATATATATGTTAAAAGGAATTGGCTGTTTGTTATATGGAATTAGAGCATCCACAGTCGTTTTCTATTTCTCCCATTTTCCCATATTATAGAAAACGGTGCGCTGCACTCGTTTGCTATAATTGCCATTTTTCCCATTCGTCTCAAATCTGTTTCTCAAATTTGAGAAACGAAAGTAAGAATTCTCAAATATAGAAGACGGGGAATCATATACCGTCCGAGGTATTTTAATATTTTTTTTTATTTAAAAAAGGGTCGGACGGGGAATGATACCCCGTCCTTACCTTTTAAAAATTATTTTTTTTGGGAAAAAATCCCCAGACGGGAAGTCTTCTCCCGTCCGGGAGAAGATACCCCGTCCGGGTTATTTTCCCTTTTTTTTTTTCCTTTTTTGGGTTTTTTTTTTCCAATTTGCCCTTCGATCTCTATTGAACGAATTTAAAAGTCCAGGGGTATTTTGGTCTTTTGCCAAATGAGAAAAATTTGAGAAACGACGACTGCAGTATACTCCTCTATATGCTATTACTGTAGCTGCCATATTTTGACAAATGAGAATAACGACTGTGAATGCTCTTAGTAAGTTAAAAGTGGTAGAGGATTATATGGAGGGGGGCCCACGTGAATGGAGAACATCAGGAAGTGTGTTGTTGGTTTGTGAAAGATGATGACGTCATCATTTTGGAGGGGTCCACCTTCGATATTGAAGCAGAGAATTGGATTGAGTAAAAACAGGTAGGTGGAAGAGATATTAGAGCATCCACAGTCGTTTGGTATGTTTGTAAGAGCATCCACTATGGTTCGAGTTATATTTTGGGTATATGCAAATTTGCTTAGTATAGATGTTTTTCCGTCACTATGATGAAAGCTATAATTTGCAAAAAAAAAATAGTAAAATATATAGACGGAAGAAGATCCTCCGTCTGCTCTCAGTTGCTGTAAAAAATAACCCAGCCGGAAGAAGATCTTCCGTCTGGGTTTTTTTATTTTTTTAAAAATGTTTTTAAAACTACTCAGCCGGATCTTCATCTTCCGTGGCATTTTTATTTTTATTTATTTTTTTATTTTTTTGTCTTTTAGGAAAAGGACAAAAAAAGAAAAGGACGAAAAAAAAGGAAAAAAAATGAAAGGGTCTCTTTCAATTTTTTTTAAAAATAATTAAATAAATATAAAGACGGAAGATCTTCTTCCGTCTATACAATTTTGACCGGTCAAATTGTATAGACGGAAGATCTTCTGCCGTCTATTCGATTTTTTAATTCCAAAGAAATCAAAATTTTTGATAGACGGAAGATCGTTTACCGTCTTCTATAATTTCCAAATGCTATTCTGCCCTGCTATATATGGCCGACTCCTGTTCACTACTCTGCTATAAACTAGGTTTATAGCAGACCGTAGTGGCGTAAAATTTCCTATATTTTGCATTTTTTAGATAAATAGCCGACCAAAGTGGATGCTCTAAGAGCATCAACAGTCGTTTTCTATATATCCTATTTTGCCATATTATAGCAAACGATGCGCTGCAATCGTTTGCTATATATGCCATTTTTCCCATTTATTTCAAATCTGTTTCTCAAATTTGAGAAACGAAATAAGAATTCTCAAATTATAGAAGACGGGGAATCATATACCGTCTGAAGGATTTTAATATTTTTTAATCGACTGAGACGGGGAATCATATACCGTCTGTAGGATTATTAATTTTTTTTTTATTTAAAAAAGGGTCGGATGGGGAATCATACCCCGTCCTTCCCTTTTAAAATATTTTTTTTTTGGAAAAACTCCTCAGACGGGGAATCATCTCCCGTCCGGGAGATGATACCCCGTCCAAGGGGTTTTTACTTCTTTTTTTTTTCCCTTTTTTGGGTTTTTTTTCCCAAATTGCCCTTCAATCTATATTGGACGAATATCAAAGGAGGGGGTAATTTGGTCTTTTAATATGTAAAAGTCAAATGAGAAAAATTTAACAAACGACGACTGCCCGATACTCCCCTATATGCTATTACTGTAGCTGCCATATTTTGGCAAATGAGAAAAACGATTGTGGATGCTCTAAGTAATTAAAATTTTTTATTATTTTTAAACGAATGAGACGGTATAACATGTACCGTCGCTCGCTTTTCAAAAAAAAAAATTGTGCGACGATAAATGTTGTACCGTCCCATGCAAAAATTTTTAAAAAATGAGAAACATATAGCAAACAACCACTGCAGCAACTATCGCTATTTGCTATTACTGTAGCTGCCATTTTTTACAAAATGAGAAACACCATTGTGGATGCTCTTATCCCATATCGGTAAAATAACTAAATAAGATAATATATAAATAATATAGCCTATGATCAAGAGTCACCAAATCGGTTAACCAACTTTTGAGAGGCAGCCTGTGGTGGGCAGTTGTACTACATAGTATCTAATTTGTCTCATAAATTGTATAAATTGTCCGAGCTAGGGGCAGGGGTGTTACAGGTATACTATATAGTTTTGAAGCTTGGTCGGATCTCAGGGTAAACTTCTACAAAAGTGCTCTCATCCCCATTGTCATGACAACGGAGGAGGCGCTAGAACATGCCACAATTCTCAATTGCACCACAGAGAGCTTCCCCATTCAATACTTGGGGTTGCCACTAAGACCTGGAAAACTCAAAAAGGCGGATTGGGTACCCATTATTGACCGGGTTGAGAACCGTTTGGCAGGGTGAAAAGGTCACTCAATCACACTACCTATCTCTCTCTTTCTATCACAGTCTCTCTCACTCTCATAATAATTATATTATATAATATACATATATACAGTAACTCCCCCCCGAATTTTTTCCCAAAATGACCCTCTTTTTGAAAGTTTTCCCGAACTGCCCTAAATTTTTTTTGTTCCCTAAACGACCCACTCGCTTTTTGAAAAAGCGAGTTTGGTTAAAAATTACTCGCTTTTTCAGAAAGCGAGTGTGAAATTTTTAATTTTCGAAAGGTTAGACTCGCTTTTTGAAAAAGCGAGTTATTTTTAACCAAACTCGGTTTTTCAAAAAGCACGCTTGGTTATTTTGGTAAATACTTTCAAAAGTGTGTCAGTTTGGTAAATACTTTTAGAAAGTGGGTTAGTTTGGTAAATAATTTCAGAAAGTGGGTCATTTTGGTAACAAGTTCTTTCTATATCTCATTGTCACTTCATATTCTTTAGACTACTATATATGAAATCGTTTATCAGGACTTTCTATATCACATTGTCACTTCATCTTCTTTGGTCATGATTTTATAAAGTTAGCAACTGTTTAGCAGTAGTCGAGGATATACATAACTTGACATTATTTCAGTATACACATAATTGGTGTGTTTTAAGTTGTCGAGAATGAGCCCATAGATACTCTCAATTCCCGGTATACACATAATTGGCTTTTAACCTATCAATCATATGCGCTGAGTCTTTCGCCAAAAGTCTCATCGCTTTCTGAAAAAGCGAGGGTGGTTAAAAGGATCCATAATATTTTTTTTTGTATTTCACATTGACGGAAATGACCAAATTACCCCTTCCTTCATATAACCAGATTATCACCTTAGGGGTAAAAGGGTCATGCGGTAGTAAGGGACGGATGAAGTTCATCCGTCTCTCACTTTCACAAATTTTTTTTATTTATAAACTTTACATATTTAATATATATTATTTATATTTAAAGTATTAAATCCACAGAGAGACAAAGATTTTGCGCCAACAAAGAAGAAATTTTCTCTTTTGAAGTGCAAGAAATACAAAACAATATATTATGAGCAAACCTTAGTCTGCTGACAATATTCAGAACTAGAGAACCATGTCTCATCAATTACTACGTCAGGCTTTTGTGGTCTACCATTATGTATAACAGCAGCCATGGACGAAGTTACAACCACCCTTTTAATAGAAGAATTTTTGGCGCAAGAACCCAGCACATATGATTGATATGCCAAAGTTAAGATTGATTGGGAGTATCTATGGGCTCATTCTCGACAACTTAAAACATACCAATTATGTGTATACTGAAATAATGTCAAGTTAGGTATATCCTCGACTACTGCTAAACAGTTGCTAACTTTATAAATATAAATAACTTTATGTATGAAGATCTTCTGTCTCTCGGTAGATTTAATACTTTAAATATAAATAATATATATTAAATATATAAAGTTTATAAATAAAAAAAATTTGTGAAAGTGAGAGACGGATGAACTTCATCCGTCCCTCACTACCGCATGACCCTTTTACCCTGATAATCTGGTTATATGAAGGAAGGGGTAACTTGGTCATTTCCGCCAATGTGAAATACAAAAAAAAATATTATGAATCCTTTTAACCACCCTCGCTTTTTCAGAAAGCGAGTGTGAGACTTTTGGCGCAAGAACTTAGCGAATATGATTGATAGGTCAAAAACCAATTATGTGTATACCGGGAATTGAGAGTATCTATGGGCTCATTCTCGACAACTTAAAACACACTGATGCTGTTTATTTCTGAGGCACGTGTGGAAGCACCAGGTGTGAGTTCGAACTCAATTTGTATTGAAGGAGATTGCCGCTCGTCTGCCGACCTTCGGTTGACCTTCTGGGGCCTACGATGAGCTCGGAAAGGCGTTGAAGGTTGGGCTCGGATCGGAAGGGTCGGATCCGAGGTCTTGTGTACCTGCAGACGGTCCTGAAACACCGGGGTTTGTCCCGGTGGCGGACCCTCCGACGCTCTAGTCAGTCTCTGTGAGAGAGTAGCAATAACTAGGTATATTTAAGTGGCAAAAGATTGATTACCTTCAAAAGGTGGGTGGGGGTCTAGTATTTATAGAAAATCCCAACCGGGTTTGGTTCCGCTTGGGGGCCGGGTTTGGATCCGAAAGCCCATGGGCCTGACGTGGCAGAAGGCCCAGGGGGTTTAGGGCGGTTGCTGTGAGACCAGAAGTGGTATAGGGCTGACGTGGCGAAACCCTTGGCGGTATTTGGAGCTGACGTGGCCCATCGTGAGTCCTCTGTGCCTCTGGGGGAATCGGAGGGCCTAGGCTGCGCCAGGTCATCCCTCCGCCCCGCCAGAGAGGGGGGGACGGCATGAGGGACTGCTCCGGATCGGACTCCGGGGGATACTGAGGCTCGTCAGTACGAGGAAGCCGGCACTGTGGGGGGCAAAACACGAGGTTCGGCGCCGACCCTGAAGGGGTCCGGAGCCGAACCAGGTCGGTATTCTTGCTTTTCTGAATAGGAATTGTATTGGGCCTTGGATGGGCCTCAGGCCATTTTTACACTGTCACACAAGCCCCCCACTCCTGCAGGGGGTGCGGGAGCTAGCCGTGGAGGAGTGTTTATGATTGTAAAAAATGGGAGGGCGGATCATAGGGCCTTTCTGGAAGTGCTGTCCTGAAGCTTGGATAGGACCTCGAGCTAGTCGAGGGTCAAGGTGTAGGTGAAGGCGATGGCGAACCGTTGTCTCTTCCGGAGAAGAGTACCCTGGTGTTCGATTGAACCTCGAGGGGTCGAGGGATTACGCGTCGACAAGGGTGATGGCGAGCCGTTGCTTCTTCCTGAGAAGAGTACCCGGGTGCCAGACCGAACCTCGAGAGGAGGGGGAATTATGGGCTGGTAAGGGTGATGACTAGCCGATGGATCTTCCGAAGAAGAGTACCCGGGTGCCAGACCGAACCTCGAGCTGGCGAGGGATTGTGGGTCAGTTAGGGTGAAGGCGAGCCGTTGTTTCTTCCTGAGAAGAGTACCCCGGTGCCAGGCCGAACCTCGAGACGAGGGGGAATTACGGGCTGGTAAGGGTGATGGCCCGCCGGTGGATCTTCCGAAGAAGAGTACCCCGGTGCCAGACCGGACCTCGAGCTGGCGAGGGATTATGGGTCGGTAAGGGTGAAGGCGAGCCGTTGCTTCTTCCTGAGAAGAGTACCCGGGTGCCAGACCTAACCTCGAGACGAGGGGGAATTACGGGCTGGTAAGGGTGATGGCCCGCCGGTGGATCTTCCGAAGAAGAGTACCCGGGTGCCGAGCCGAACCTCGAGCTGGCGAGGGATTATGGGCCGGTGAGGGTGAAGGCGAGCCGTAGTTTCTTCTTGGGAAGAGTACCCCGGTGCCAAGCCGAACCTCGAGACGAGGGGGGATTACGGGCTGGTAAGGGTGATGGCCCGCCGGTGGATCTTCTGAAGAAGAGTACTTTAGTGCTGGCGAAAGCGAGTCGTTATTTTGCCCGAACCGGCCCCGCACCGTGCTGCCAGCCTGGCACTGGGTGACGTCAGCAGCACGTGCTTCGAGGATGTGGCGTGATTTTCTAGGCGGTAGTTGTACGTCAATCGGTGAATAGTGACCGCGAAAATCGAGGAGTTGTTCTTATCCCCTATAAATGTTCCCCCCTCTCCTCCCGTCGCCCATTTCTTTCCTGCCTCTTACTTTTTGAAAAAATCCTTCAACTCTTCAGCGCTCGCCCCTTCAGCTTCCGGCAGCAAGGTCGTGTTTCCGAGGTGATTTCAGGTTAGTTGGTAATCCTGTTTTAACTTAGGCACGGATGGATAGGGCTCAGTCCGGCTCGTTGGCGTCGACCTCTGGGGAGGGGCCGGTAGGCGAGGAGGAGGTCGTACACAGCGTGAAGCCATTGCGATCTCGGAGGCATTTCGTGGTAGAAAGCAGCGACTCTGAGGAGGGGGGCGGCAGCTCAGACGAAGTCCAAACCCTAGGGTCGGCTTCCGGAGAGGAGGGTGGCTCCGAGGGAGAAGGTTCCGCGGGGTCTCCGAATCCGCCCGTTCTGGGGCGTTTGTCTACACCTTCGCCGGAACGGACTAAGAGGAGGAGGGTTCCGAAGAAGAAGAAATCGAAGATTGGCGGCCCGAGCGACTTGGGGATAGGGTCGTCCGCACAACCCCGGCCTTTCCGTTGCTACCCCGACGATCTCTCCGATAAGGAGTCCTCGGGGGTCCAGCCGTCGTCGTCAAGCCGGAAGAGGTCGATGGTGGACGCCTCCCCGACCGCTCTGGAGGCAAGCGACTTGGGGGCTCTGCAGTTGGCCTACCACATAGGGCCCAGTTATGAGCTTATGCTGCCGAGTTCTTCTCTTCGACCGACCGATCCCCTGCCGGACAGGTATTGTATCTTCCCTGTGGACGCCTTTATCTCCGGCCTGAGGCTGCCCATCCACCCATTCGTTCGGGAGGTGTTAAATTGGTCGTCCCTGGCGCCGATGCAGTTCGGGCCGAACTCCTGGAAGCAGATCATCTGCTTCGTGCTGTTGTGCGAGGAACGGAGGGTACCCTTACGGCTGGGCGTGTTCCGAGCGATGCTATTGATTGGCTCATCGGCAGAAGGGGTATATTATATCTCGCCTCGAGGTAAGGCGAAGGTTGTCCACGGTCATCCGGATTCCATTAAGTTCTGGAAGAAGAAGTATCTGGTGATCCGGAGTGAGGACCCTTGGGCTATCCCTACTCGGTGGAACCATACTAAGCCGAGCTACCCAGCACCGGGGCCAGGGGATTTGACGGCGGAGGAGTGGAGACTCGTTGAGCGCCTCCGTCTGTCGCATAGCATTAATTGGGGGAAGGTGACGGAGGCCCACCTGGCGAACGTCGGACTGAGCCCCAGCCCGGCCGTGCCTCGTACGTGGTTGTTTCTTTCCTCACACTCTTCTTGTACTTTTTTGCTCATTTGTTCTTAATGGATCTCTTTACAGAAATGGATGAGGAGTCGATTAAGGCGCTGAGGCTCGCCATGAGGAAGACGAAGGGCAAGAAGAAGGATGTCGCGGTGAAGACCACCGAGTTGTCCCAGGTTGTCTCCGAGGTCCCCATTCAGCCGAGGATGAAGAGGACTCGATCAGAGACGGGTGGGGACGCCGTGGTCCAGGGGGGTTCGGATCAGGGTGCGGCCGCCGCGCCTGATAAGGGGAAGGGTCCCCCGGTGGATCCCGGACTTGAGGAGAGGCTTCGGCGAAGGTGGGTGCCGGATTGGTCGATCCGCGAGGGTGATTGCCTGGTCCGGGGGCGCCAGGCCGTGGAGGTTGCAGATAAGTGGGCGACCCCTCGGGACCGCTCGGATATGAAGTCTCAGACCCTGGACGAGGCGTATGTTCGTCTTGCGCAGGCCACGGTGCTGGTAAGTCGATCGAACCTCCTAGCTTTCAGGTGATGTTATTTAAGGAAGATTTCTTAGTAGTGTCTGGTCCTGGCAGGCGACCGTGCAGGGGGCCCATGTGAAGGGCCTCTACGAGGCGGCGGTGCAGCGAGAGCGAGATCGGGCTGACAAGGCCGAGCAGGAGGTGACGGAATTGAAGGGAGAGCTCGAAGGCTCTCGTAAGAGGGAGGCGGAGACGAAGGTGGCTTTTGACAAGGAGAAGGAGGAATGGGCGAAGGCGAGGGCGGCTCAGGAGGAGAGGTCGGAGAAGGAGAAGGATGAGGTGACTAAGTCGTGTCAGATCCTGGTGATCAATGCCCAGGATAGTAGTTATGCGAAGGCCCTCAGCCATGTGAGGCACTTTTATCCGACCATCGACCTGTCCAACTTCGAGTATGATATGGAGATTGAGGGGACACCGAAGACTCCTGGCGGACAAGGGTCAGATGACAAATTGGTTACCGACCCTCCAACGGATCCGGCTGATATCGAGGTGGGAAAACCCGCTGTATAATTTTTGTCCTTCTTTTTCCTTCTCTCGATTGTATTTGCCTTCCGCGGACTGGCCACCGCATTTTTTGTATGGGGAAACTGAATTTATAAAAAGAGGGTTTTCTGGCTGGCTAAGTGTTCCAACTTTGAAAAATTTCTGAACCTCCTTGCATATATGTCTTGAGCGGGCTGGTTCTCTTGTAGGTCAGGGCTCCCCTTCCTGAGGTGGACCCCCTTCGTTCCGACGTGGCGTGGCTTCGAGGCAAGGTCGAGGCTTTAGAGGCCACCTTGGTTCGGTATCGAAAGAGGGCTCGCGACACTGATGCGGCCTTCCATTATTACAGGAACAAGTCTGAAGCCCTGAGTGAGGAGGCGAGCCGGCTGAGGAGGGCGATGGTGGATCGGGAGCTAGGGGGCGTTGGTCTTGGATACACCATGTCAAGTTCTTCGGTGCAGAGGCCTTCCTCCGAGAAGCTTCTTTGCGATGTGATAGTGGAAAAGGAGATGGAGATACACCGCTATAGGACCATGTTGGGTGTTTCGACATCTTCCTCGAGGGATCGGCGAGCAGAGGGGGCTCCCTCGGCGTTGCCACTGATGGAGCGCATTCGATCCGTGGATGCCCAGAGCTCCGTGGCCGGGGTGTCGACGATGGCAGAACCGAAGGATCGTCATGACGAGGAGAGAGTCCCCAGTCGTTTGGTCGGAGTGGTTCCTCCTTTTACCGGGTCCGAGGGGCCCTAAGTCGGAGATCCCCTTTAGTTTGAGATGAGGGGAGTGGTTCTGTAACGGTATTTGCTTGTTTTCTCCGTAAAAAAAAATAAAAGAGTATGAATAAAGCTTTCATTTCCTTCTTTGCTCTGGTTATCGGGGTGGTGAAGGGTGGTTTAGGCGAGGTCGGGCTCCGCTGATTCGTGAGGAATCGATGCGGGGCGACAGGGAGACCTCCTGCCCGTTGTTGGGTCGCACCTGCCGAGGCGTTTGGGGATGAGACCCGAGGGAGAACCCTGATGCCGCCCGCCTTGCCCGGTACCGGGTCGGCGTTGCCGAGGTATTTAACTTTTGACAGAAGAGACTTCTTTTATACCAGACTGAGGGGGGGGGGGGGTCGCTGAAGCGGCCCTTTACACATGAATGTTTACAAAAAGTTTTAATTTACTTAAGCCACGCTGGAGCCTAAGCTTGCTCTCCCCGGAATTTCATGAGGTGCTCAGCGTTCCAGGGTCGGCTGATGGGTCGGTCATTCATATCCGTCAGTCGGTATGTACCCGGGCGTACAGCCTCGACTACGCGGTACGGGCCTTCCCAGTTGGGAGCCAGTTTCCTCTTCTTGGTCGGGTCAGAGACAGATAGCTTTCGCAACACTAGGTCCCCTGCCTGGATGCTGGTGGGGCGGACTTTCTTGTTGTAAAATCTCTCGATCCGTTGCTGATAAATGCTCCTTCGGACCGCGGACTTTTCTCGTACCTCGGCGACGAAGTCTAGGTTAGCCCTCAGGGCGGACGCGTTGTCGTCTTCATCGAAGGCTATGATCCGGGGGGAAGGCAATCCGACTTCGACGGGGATGACTGCCTCAGTCCCACAGGTCAGATTGAAGGGTGTCTCCCCCGTGGGGATCCTCTGCGTGGTTCGGTGTGCCCATAGTACGCTGGGCAGCTCCTCCACCCAGAGCCCCTTGGGGGAACTGTCAAGGCGCTTTTTGAGGCCATCGAGGATTTGCCTGTTCGCATTTTCTGCTTGGCCGTTAGATTGAGGGTGGCAAATGGCGGAGAAACGTTGCTGGATGCCGATGTCCTGACAGAAAGATTGGAAGTTTTGCCCTTGGAACTGGGTTCCGTTGTCCGTGACGAGGATTCGGGGGATCCCGAATCGACAAATGATGTTCTTCCAGAAGAATTGTTGCACTTGGCGTTCGGTGATGCTGGACAGCGGTTCGGCTTCGATCCACTTGGTGAAGTAGTCGATGGCGACAATCAGGAATTTCTTCTGTCCTACCGCTGGGGGGAAGGGCCCCACAAGGTCCATTCCCCACATGGCGAAGGGCGTAGGGCTCGCCAAGGATCGGAGGTTGGCTTGAGGAAGCCTTTTGATGGGAGAGAACCTTTGGCAGGGGCCGCACCTCTTGACCAAGTCTTGCGAGTCTTGGAGCATGGTGGGCCAATAGTACCCTTGATTCAGAGCCTTTCGGGCAAGCGTCCTACTCCCCATGTGGCATCCGCCGATCCCCTCGTGCAGGTCTTTGAGGACGTAGCTGGCCTCGTCCTTGGCGAGGCAGCGGAGGTAGGGTTTGCCGTCGGCCAGGGTGTACGAGCGTTTGAAGAGGATGTTATCGATTATGACGAACCTTTCCGCTCGGATTCTGATTCGCCTGGCCTCGGCTTTGTCTTCAGGAAGCTCGGCCTGGCTCAAGAATTTTCGGATGGGAGTGGTCCAGTCGTCCGGGCTGGTTCCTTCTTGTACGCACATTGCTTCCGGCTCTGGGCTAAGGATGCTTGGCTCCAAGAGGACCTCGACGAGCACCGTACGATCGAGGCCTTCGAAGGAAGAAGAGGCGAGTTTGGATAGTGCGTCGGCTTGGGCGTTCTGTTCCCTGGGGACTCTGACAACCGCAGTGTTGTCGAAGAGCGCCAAGAGCCGTCGGACCGCCGCCAAATATCTCACCATTCGGTCGTCGCGGGCTTCGTACTCTCCGTTGATCTGGTGGATCACGAGTTGAGAGTCGCTGAACGCCCGGATTCGCTTGGCACCGGCTCGGTGGGCGAGGGTCAGTCCGGCGATCATGGCCTCATATTCTGCCTCGTTGTTGGAGGCGGGAAAGTTGAGGCGCAGGGAGTATTGAAGTAGGAATTGGTCGGGGCCACGAAGGATGACGCCCGCCCCACTCCCCGTTTCGCAGGATGAGCCGTCAACAAAGACCTCCCAGGTCAGATCCGGCTCTTCTACGTCAGGTTGCTCGGAGACAGTGCATTCAGTTATGAACTCGGCGAGGGCCTGCCCTTTAATGGCTGCCCTGGGATGATAGCTGATGTCGAACTGGCTCAGCTCGATCGACCACTTGACTAATCGGCCGGAGTTTTCGGGCTTGTGGAGGACGGCCTTCAGCGGTTGGTCGGTCAGAACTTGGACGGAGTGGGCCTGGAAGTAAGGTCGGAGTTTTCGGGCTGCCATAACCAGGGCATAGGCTACCTTTTCTATCTTCGCGTATCTCGTCTCGGCCGGGTGTAGCACTTTGCTTACATAGTACAGGGGTTTCTGAACTCCTGCCTCCTCTCGGACGAGGACGACGCTGAGGGCGTGGTCCGAGGCGGACTGGTAGAGCCAAAGCGGCTCGCCTGGTTCGGGCTTGCTGAGGAGAGGCGGGTTGGCGAGGTACCGTTTCAGCTGTTCGAAGGCTTCTTGTTGAGGGGTACCCCACTCGAAGCCCCCTTTCCCGCGCAAGGCCTTGAAGAAGGGGAGAGATTTCTCCCCTGACTTGGAGAGAAAACGGCCGATCGCCGCCAACCGACCCGTGAGCCTCTGAACTTCTTTGACATTCCGGGGTGGGGACATGTTGATGATGGCCTGTATTTTTTCGGGGTTTGCCTCGATGCCGCGCTGGCTGACAATGAACCCTAGGAACTTCCCCGTGGAGACGCCGAAGGCGCATTTAGCCGGGTTAAGCCTCATGTTGTGGCGTCGGAGGACACCGAAGGCTTCCTCGAGGTCGGCGACGTGGTCCGGCCCAGCCCGGCTCTTGACAAGCATGTCGTCGACGTAAACTTCTACGTTGCGGCCGATCAGGTCCTTGAAGATTCTGTTGACGAGTCGCTGGTACGTGGCACCGGCGTTTTTCAGCCCGAAGGGCATGACACGGTAACAATAAAGACCTTGGTCGGTGACGAATGAGGTCTTGGAGATGTCTGGCGGAAACATCCGGATCTGATTGTACCCCGAGAAAGCGTCCATGAAGGACAGTAGCTCGTGCCCTGAGGTCGCGTCTATCAAAGCGTCGATGCGCGGGAGGGGGAAAGGATCTTTTGGACACGCTTTGTTAAGGTCCGTGAAGTCAATGCAGATTCGCCAACCCCCGGTAGCTTTCTTCACCATGACGACATTGGCCAACCATTCGGGGTAGGTGACTTCCTGGATGAATCGAGCGGACAAGAGCTTGTCTACTTCTGTTTTTATAATTAGTTGCCTCTCCGGGGCGACCTTGCGCCTCTTTTGGACGATCGGTTTAGAGTCAGGGAGGACACTCAGTCGGTGCATGATCAAGTCTTCGGAGATTCCGGGCATATCGGAGGGCTTCCAAGCGAAGAGATCAACGTTGCGGCGGACGCAAGCGATGATGCCCGCCTTCAGGTCCTCGGCGAGTGAGCGGCTCACCCGGAACCATTTGGACTCATCTTCAGCGTCGAATAGGATCTCCTCCAGCTCGTCCACGGGCTCGGGGGCGGGGCCGTCTTTCTCGGGTTCGAGTTCAACGGCGCTGAGGGGGAGTACGCCCGTGCTGAGGGGGGGTACGCTCCTTCTCCCTTTGAGTTCCCGATGGTGGGCCGAAGGTATCGCCTGGATGGAGTTTAGCCCGGGTCTGCCGAGGATGGCGTTGTAGGCCGCCTTGGCGTGGATGACCATGAAATCCAAGGACTCGGTCCTCTTGACAGGATCCGGTCCAGTGGTGACGTTGAGGGTAATAATTCCCTTCACCATGATCGGGACGCCCGCAAGCTTAAGCAACGTGCCTCCTGCTGGTTTGAGTTTCCCTCTGGGCAATCTGAGGCTTTCGAAGGTTCTGAGGAAGAGAATATTTACCGGGTTGCCGCTGTCAACAAGGATTCGGCGAACTTCACAATTGGCCATGCTGAGGCTAACGACGAGGCCCCCGCTGTGGGGGAGGTGAGTTCCTTCGGGGCCCTCTCCTGAGAAGGAGACTGGCCGCGGTTGTAGCTCAGGGGAGGGGCTGTACTGAATGGCGTTCGTCCCCTGGGTGAAGGTTCTTTGGGGAGCATCATTTTCTCCCCTCACCGGTCCCCCGTGGATGTTGTGTAGGGTGAAGGGCGTATCCAGGGATACCTCGTATTCGGGATCCTGACCCTGGGTGCGGTTTGGGTCAGGCTTCGGGGTTGGTGATCCCCGGTTCCTATCACCTTGCCGATCCCGTGGGCCGTCATCCCTGTGGGTCCTCCTCGGATGGTTCGGGGCCGAGTTGGAAGCGGCCCTTCCCCAGTTGTGGGTAACCTTGCGGCTGAGGATTACTCTTTGTAGGTCGGGCTGGGCTGTCCCGCCGACGCTCGTTTGGGACTCCCGAGGGGGGGCCTTGAGTTTCGACGTGCGGGGCCCGGCTTCATCAGAGGGTGGGGGCGGATCCCGTTGGTTGACGGAGGGAGCAGCCCCCTTGCCTTTGGAGGTCATGAAGATTCGGCTGTCGATGGCCTTCGAGGGCCTGGGTCGGATCGGCTTCTGGAGCAGCGGTTCCCACAGACGGCGCCAACCTGATGCTGTTTATTTCTGAGGCACGTGTGGAAGCACCAGGTGTGAGTTCGAACTCAATTTGTATTGAAGGAGATTGCCGCTCGTCTGCCGACCTTCGGTTGACCTTCTGGGGCCTACGATGAGCTCGGAAAGGCGTTGAAGGTTGGGCTCGGATCGGAAGGGTCGGATCCGAGGTCTTGTGTACCTGCAGACGGTCCTGAAACACCGGGGTTTGTCCCGGTGGCGGACCCTCCGACGCTCTAGTCAGTCTCTGTGAGAGAGTAGCAATAACTAGGTATATTTAAGTGGCAAAAGATTGATTACCTTCAAAAGGTGGGTGGGGGTCTAGTATTTATAGAAAATCCCAACCGGGTTTGGTTCCGCTTGGGGGCCGGGTTTGGATCCGAAAGCCCATGGGCCTGACGTGGCAGAAGGCCCAGGGGGTTTAGGGCGGTTGCTGTGAGACCAGAAGTGGTATAGGGCTGACGTGGCGAAACCCTTGGCGGTATTTGGAGCTGACGTGGCCCATCGTGAGTCCTCTGTGCCTCTGGGGGAATCGGAGGGCCTAGGCTGCGCCAGGTCATCCCTCCGCCCCGCCAGAGAGGGGGGGACGGCATGAGGGACTGCTCCGGATCGGACTCCGGGGGATACTGAGGCTCGTCAGTACGAGGAAGCCGGCACTGTGGGGGGCAAAACACGAGGTTCGGCGCCGACCCTGAAGGGGTCCGGAGCCGAACCAGGTCGGTATTCTTGCTTTTCTGAATAGGAATTGTATTGGGCCTTGGATGGGCCTCAGGCCATTTTTACACTGTCACACACACCAATTATGTGTATACTGAAATAATGTCAAGTTATGTATATCCTCGACTACTGCTAAACAGTTGCTAACTTTATAAAATCATGACCAAAGAAAATAAAGTGACAATGTGATATAAAAAATCCTGACAAACAATTTCATATATAGTAGTAGTCTAAAGAAGATGAAGTGACAATGAGATATAGAAAGAACTTGTTACGAAAATAACACTCTTTCAGAAATTATTTACCAATCTAACCCACTTTCTAAAAGTATTTACCAAGATGACCCACTTTCGAAAGTATTTACCAAAATAACCAAGCGTGCTTTTTGAAAAAGAGAGTTTGGTTAAAAATAACTCGCTTTTTCAAAAAGCAAGTCTAACCTTTCAAAAATTAAAAGTTTCACACTCGTTTTCTGAAAAAGCGAGTTATTTTTAACCAAACTCGCTTTTTCAAAAAGCGAGTGGGTCGTTTAGGGAACAAAAAAAAAAAAAATAAGGACAGTTCGGAAAAAACTTTCAAAAAAAGGGTCATTTTGGGAAAAAATTCCTCCCCCCCCTCACCTTCCTCGTTCTTTTTCTTCACCAAAACCCAACTCCATGCCATAACCGCCGCTGCTCTCCTCCACCTCTCCTCGCCATCCCACTCCTCCACCCGAAGCACTCACCATCGCCATCTCCATCTCTCGTCAACCTCCACGTCCAGTGCTGAAACCCATCACCAACCACCGTCACCCAGTACTCCACCTCCTCCATCGCTCCCGCCTCTCGCCACCTTCGCTGCTCGCTGCCATTACCACCACCGCAACTCGCCAGCTCCACCGAGCTCCTCTTTCGAGCCACCACCATTGCTGTATCGAAGCTCCAAAGCTCGCCGAAGCTCTTGCTGCCACCTTCGAGCTCATCCCCATCCTTCGAGCTCTCGCCATTGTCATCTCGCAGCACCTCCGAAGCTCTCCTCCACCTCGTCAACTTCACCGTCACCGCATTCCGCCTCCGAAGCTCCTCCATCATCGTCGCCGAGCTCCCTTCCTCCACCATCGACCCCCGAACACAGCGAAGCTCCTTGCCATCTTTGTCACACTCGAGCTCCCATCCGTCGCTACTGCCCACCTCCGAAGCTCCTCACTCTACTCCCTCGCCGCTGCATTCGACAGTCGAACTCCAACTCCTTATCATCGTCATCATCCCCGAGATCCATCGCCTCCGCCATTGTCGCCATTGTCATTTCGTCGCCACCCCGAGCTCCTCCTAAGCTCATCACCATCACCGCGAACCCACCACCTCCGAGCTTTGACTGCACCACCAACCCGAAGCTCCATTTCCATCTTCGTCACCACCACAACTCCATCGCCACCGAAACTCAACTCTAAGCTCCCTTTCATCATCGCCGCATTCCACCTTTGGAGCTCCTTCTCGCCGTCAACTTCCCCTCTGCCTCGAAACACCCCGTCGAAGCTCCACCTCGCCGTCGTCGCAGTCGAACCACTGCAGCTCACCCCCATCACTCGCTATTGTCGCCATTGTCTCCCGTAAGTCTCCCTCTCTCTCTGTCGTTCTCTCTCTTTCTAAGCCTCTCTTTGTCACTCTCTAGTTCTCTCTCTCTCTCTCTTATTATATATCTGTATATGTATATATTATATGTTTATTTTATATATATATATATATATGTATGTATGTATGTATGTATGTATGTATGTATGTATGTATGTATGTATGTATGTATGTATTAATACAACTTTTACTTCGCTTCCCGAACTCGGCGAACAATTACAGTTCGTGATACCGTCATCATTGACGTGGTTGCTGTACGTAGAGCCAGTGTCGTTGTTTGTGTTGCTGTCGTATTCAAATTGATCGTAGAATCGATCAAATCCAGAAACAATAAAAAGTGGGTAACAACTTTAACCAACTTTGTTTATATTATAAGATGTATGCATGCTAGATAATAAATTGAGTAATCATGCTTAGATTGTGTATGAATGTTATTTGATTATGGATGTTAAGTACTGTTAATTAATCATTGGGATTATGATATGATTATCTTAGAAACATTATTAAATTTCTGTTTGGAATTTGATCTGGTTTCAGAAAATCATTTCTTTTAAATACATGGATTATGAGACCGAAACTTTTGTATGTGTGTACAACATCTCCTTAAAATTTCACAATTTTTGGATGTCGTTTGGTATTTTAATACAATCGGAATACATTACTGGTTTAGAAATGAAATAGAATCTATTTCATAAATTCTGGTTGAATATCATACTTATTTTCTAAGAAATCCAATTTCCAAGAAGTATGGGATTTTTTTTTGTGATTTTTAAAGTAGCAACAACTGCGATTTCTGGATTTTGAACCTGTTGTCTTATAAATGGTTTTAGACAAATTTAATTGGGTTGAAACTAAAGGTTCCTAACCACAATGTTGTAGTAAACTCATTGAGATTTCATATGAGACTAAGAAATCAAATTTTCACAAGTATTGGGATTTACATAATTATTGGAAGTTGTATTCACCTGTCAAGGGGACACGTGCGGCGTTGTCTCGACTGTTAGTTTCTGGGATCTAGTGTTAGAGGTTCAGAAGCGGAGAAAAACCACAGGGTCCCTGTAGTACCGAGGAGTGAAGAAAGACCGCAGGGGCTGGGCAGAGTGGAATATGTAAGGCCGGGGAGTGGAGAAAGACCACAGGGGCTGGGCACCATTATGGATGCTCAAGAGTGGAGAAAGACCACAGGGTCCCGGCATGACCACTACCGATTGTAGTAACGGAATTTGACCGAACAACTGCAACCTATAAGTCACTAGATAAATGTTAGAAACAGTGTGGAATATATGATCATGTTTTTGCATAACGAGGGATTGAACCCTGTAATGAATGCTAGTAGCTTATATTCGGAAAATATGTTGTATGGGCGACATATCATTCCAAACAAGTGTGCATTAAAAAGAGCATTTTGAATTGTGCATGTTTTCATGATAAATATGTGTTGAATGTTTTACTAAATTGCTTATACACACACTCATATGACATCATATATTTGACTATTTCTGGTTTACATTTATTGATTCTAGTTTTATTTCTATTATGCTCTGTATGTTGTTATGTTATTTTTAGAGTTAATTAAAGCTGTTGTGATTCTTACCGTCAGCCTCACATGCTGACGAACCCACAGATTGTGTTGTGCAGGTAAGAGTACCTGGAGTTTAAGCATAGAGTTGTGACATCCAGTGCCCATCATCGTATCAATACAAGAGGTTTGGATTTATTTTAAGATTTCTGCATTTTTTTATATTTTATTATGTTTATGTAATCAACTAAAGGAAAAGATTTCTGGGTGTGCTACGATTTTCCTGTGTGTGAAAATCGGGGCGTTACACCCGAACCCATACATGGTAGCAGGGAAGGCCCGGGTCCTAAAATATGACCCATTCATATTTTTAGGCTGGGTCTGGTTGGGGGGGGGGCCCCCCCCCCCCCCCCCCCCCCCACACACACACAAAGGAGAAGAGAAGAAGCAGCAGGCCCAACCTCCCTCTACTGCCTGAGACCACCCGCTCGTCGCTATCATGACCCGATGGGTAGATTTTTTTTAACTGGGCCTGGACCCAGTTCTCACGGGTCGGGTGTGGGTGTAATACCCCGCAAAATAGCATATGACTATTTTTGCATAGTAATCCATGCACAGTCAAGAATTGCACACGATTACATATTTTTCTAATGATTATCAGTTTTAATTGAGAAGTTATGGATATATGAGCTATTATGAACTCGATAAGGTAAACTCGGGATATCTTCTTAATCGAACTATATATTGTCCCGATTGTTTTGACCAGACAATTTTCGGGAGAAAATAATAATTTAGATTATTATTATTATTATTATTATTATTATTATTATTATTATTATTATTATTATTATTATTATTATTATTATATATATATATATATATATATATATATATATATATATATATATATATATATATATATATATATATATATATATATATATATATATATATATATATATATATATATATATATATATATATACTGGTTATTTAAAACCAAGTTAGTGTCCGAATTGTTTTGGTGCATGATTATTGAATTAAATAACCATACCTATTTATGCACTAGGGTTAGGGTTAGGGTATGGTGACCTAGGGTTCCTTGACCTAACCTAGGGTTAGGAACCCTAGCATCATGTGATCATGGCTTGGATCTTGATGAAGATCCAATGGTGGAAACAATTCACCATGTGTGTTGACTTCATGAAGAAATGAGAAGCCACTTGAAGCTTATCTTGTTGGCATCGTCCTATCCCTCCATTCCCACTCACTCCACCTCTCCCCATCCTCACCCTACACTTCACCATCTAGCCAAAAAGAAAACCCTAGCTCTCCTTCTTTTATAAAACCCCCTCCCCCTCTATTCACCTCTCATTTTTCATTTTGTGTTCTTCAAAAAAAAGGGGAAAAGAAGATAAAGAGAAGGAGAGGAAAAAGGTGTAGTCTTTTTGAATAAAAAGTGTAGTAGAGAAGAAGTGTAGTAGGAATGTGGAGCTTCTACAAGAGCAAGGAGCAAAGCAAAGAAGCAAGCATAGATACTAGGGATTCTCTTGCAAAATCAAGATGTGGGTGATTCTCTTAAGCTCAAAAAATTTAGTTTCTTTTGTGTATGTGATTTTAGCATGTAGTAGAAGTTAAGAAAATCTTGGTTACCATGTGTGATTATTTACATGCTAAGAAAAATAATTTGTATGGTAGAATATCTCTTTTCATGAAATTTTGTTAAAAAAACATGTATGAATAGGTCAGTTTGGGAATTTCTAGCTTTCAAACGGTGTGGAATTTGGGACTCAAATTTTGGAGACTTATTATTCCATGTATCTAGAGCTACCATAAATTTTTTCATAATATTTGGAAGCTATTTAGTAGCCCAAACGCTCAGTCCAATTTTGGACAGAGAGCAGTCAAAAAGCTGCTGACTGTGTGGGATTTGTTATGACTTTCCGAAGTCATAACTCAAAATTGGTTGGGTATTTTGAGTTGAAATTGTTTTTGAATACTCTTGTATATGTCTAAAACCGTAGTCTTAAATTTCATAATTTTTTGACGTCATTTGATGCCTTAAAGAATTTGTAGATTGCAACTGGTCTAAAGACAGAAGCTGAATTCTGTCTGTTAGAAGACTGAAGTTCCAATAGTCATAACTACCTCTGTGTATATGATACTGCTATAAAAATTTTGCAGTAGCTTATGGTATGAGTATATTTTATGATTATAAAATTTTAGAATTTTTAGATAGCGTTTGATCAAGTTTCAAAAACAAATAGTATATAGAAGTAAAGACCTTGTTGAAAAGCAGCTGAAATTTTATGCTATATTTGAGGGGTCATAACTCTTTGCGTATTATGAATCTGGATGCAAATTTTGGACACAATGGAATGGTATGTGTGTGGTTTAAGAATATCAAATTTCATGAGCTTTGGACTTAAGGTTGGTTTGTTATTGAATTTTAAAGTAGACCAGGTTCAGTTTAGTACAAATCGCCTAGTCTGTGAAGATGAGTAATTCTAGAATTTTGGGTTAAGAATTTGGAAGATTGATCAACTAGAGATTTGTAGTGGGGATTCAAAGCTTTTAAAAATATCTGGAATTATGTAATTCCAGTTTGTAGGGTGAAAGTTATGATTTTTCGAGGACTAGAGCAGTTCCAGTCCTAGTCAAGGCAGTGTTTGCTAGAAGAACAAATTCTTCTCTATTTTTGTACCTGATGGAATTTTGTATTTTTGAGGGCTTTAGTGATAGAATCTGAGGATGTGATCTACTAGGAAGTTGTAGTAGACACTCCCACCTTTCCATAGAATCCGAAATCGAGTGATTCCGATGAGTGAGCAAACTTTTATACTATTGGAGAAGTGCAGCAAGTGCATGAAGGAATGAACAGCTGGGAGTATATGTGGTTTTTATTGTATCAAGACGATTGAATTTGAGGGAATGATTAACTAGAAAGTTATTACCTAGGTTCTTAGCTTTCCAGAGTGGGTGGTATCAAGCGATTCCGAATTATATCTTGGAAGGTATGGGTGTTGCAAGTTCGGCAACCTGTTGCCTTGATCGACTTCAAACATTGATAACTCGGGGGACTTGAGTTCCATGGGAAATTTGAGGATATTGTCCACTAGGGGATTGCAGTAGAGTCTCCTACCCTTCTAGAAAACCAAATTTTGTAAGATTTTGATGAATGCATCTTGAGTCACCACAACGGCTTATGATTAAAAGATTAATTAGGAATTTCTCTGCATGACATAGTATGGTGACCATGAGCTATTGAATTTAAGATATTTTTGGCACTTCATTTGGGACTTAAACAAGTTTCTTATGCTTAGTACTCATGATGGTCATGAGTGAGTTGAGGGTATGGTTATATGGTCGATCTTGTGATCTGGTGTCTTGATGCCGGAGTCTATCAATGGTCAGAGGATTGGTGTTTGTCGATGTTACCTTCATTCACAATTTTTATGTATCTTTTGGGCCCCGTTGGACTACTCGCTGAGAGTCACGAGCCGGGCTTATGGTCGATGATCTGTGAAGGTATTGGGAATCGGTGAGTGTGATTCCCGGGATTATTGTTATTTTGACAGACCAGTCAAGCTCGACATTGTTGATAAACACCGTGTATGATTTTTGAAAGTGCTGGATAGATCCAGCCACCTTTAGAAGTGGTCCCTTTGCATGTATATGACTTTTCCTCAACTCTCAAGTGTTGAATTGAGAGTTAGGGGGTATTTATATACCCAAATACTTGTTATTTTGGTGTCTTAGGTTATTAAGACAGGAGTAGTGACTTGAACGACATTTGAGTCGTCAACTTAGTATAAGTTAGTTGCCTACAGTTATCAACCATTAGGCTAACGTGGGGACTTTCGCCTTAACGATTGAAAGTGACTAACTCGGACATCGACGAATTCTTGGGAGATGATCACGGGCCGAGTTTGAGGACGAGACTAAATGGGGGGAAGTGGCGAGCAAGTGATCATGTCACCGGAGTCGCAGGTTGATATACAGGAACGAGGGTTTCTAGTAAAGAAACCGCTTGAGACTAGGCATAACTTAGACTAAGAATCAGTTGGTGACCATGCCATTGTAACATGTCTAGGTAGAATTAATTTTGGTTAGTTTTGCCGTCACCTATAACAGCATTAGTTTCTAGCGAACTAGTAGTCAGATATTGTACTCTCCTGTCATTAAGGATACGTGTTGCGGTGCGTATCTTGCACTGTTGATTTCTGAAGTACCATGGTAAGAACTGGATGGAATTTCCTGGCAAATAGGGGAAATTAGACTTTCGAGGCCGTCAAGTTCTATGTTGGTGGACACGAACGTGTCATATGGGCTGCGGTCCTGTAAATCTTTGGTGCCATAGGTATGCTGCGGTATATCTTTAAGTTCGTCACGGCTTTTGAGTGAGGTCTGAGAGTCGGGCACTAGTGGCAAACCAAGACACCGCTAAGTGACTACAGAAATGGATGAGACCGATTAATCTACAACCGGTAAACAGCATCTCAGGAAAACAGCATGATCGCTCGGTAGAGCTTCTAGTAGAAAGTTGTTGGTTACCATTCTGGGTGGCAAACGGTAATCGTTACATTGTAGTATCTGTAACAAGTTAATGTAATTTGTATTCCTTGTTTAAGAGCAGTACAATGGTTGTAACTAATGGTGTAATAACTCTGATGGCAATAAAAGTTTTTTATATATATTCCGTGTTATTTACTGTATTGAGATGCATTTGAAGGAAAAGATTCTGGTTGTGTCACAGATGTTCGGTAACGGGGATCCGGGGCGTTATAGTGGGTCTAATAGTCGGACCAATAGAGAAGTAGGTCCGAGTTCGGTAATGCAAAACCCGACCCGACCAACTCGATAACAGTGCTAGAGGTAAACCTCCAACTTGCTCTTTATCCTTACAAATTTTAAGCTACAATCATATTCGTTAATAATAAAAAAAATATTGTAATATTGTATACATGTTATTATATGAATTTTCCAACAAAAAATGCTTTATTATTTTCTCATCTTTAAAAATTTTGTACAATATTGCATAGAGTTATACTACTCTCTGCTAATAGAATTAGGAAAGTGCAAATACCTCATCTTTAAGACTTTATCTGCACAAAGCAGTCTTTTTTTGGGGTCCTCTCATCCCATCATCGACTACAAGTCTACAACCGTTAAGGCGTTAACCCAAAAAAAAAAAAGAATAACTCTCCAAGCTTTGTTAAAAGGGGGATGAATCAAAACCCACCAAAAAACAAAGGATTGAGAATGGCGATATCGGTACCAAGTAAGCTGCTAAATCTCCACAGTTGGTTACCCAACTACTCCAATCCATCAGATTCAGCATCAGTTACTATAGATTTTACTGCTCCATCTCAAGCATCGAAGAGAAAGAAGAACATGAGTACTGCAACTGGTTCTTGTTCAATTACAGCGCGTTGCACTCCATTACATCAACAAACCCTCAAACAAGAAGAAGAAGATGAAGATGATGATGAGGTTAGTATTAGTCAGCTTTTTTCGATTAATAAAACATATAAAATGACAGGTTGTAGTTATAAGCTTATCTTTAACACATTGGAATGATAGATGTAACTTGTGTCATATTCATTTTGATTAAGGGTGTAGGAATAATGTGCCAACCTTGTAACGGCAAAGGATGGCTGCTTTGTGACTTCTGCAAGGGGCAGAAAACTAATGTGAAGTCTGAGAATAACAGGATCTATCGTCGTTGCCCTAATTGTAAAGCAGTAAGATTCCTTTAATTTTGATCGTATAATCTTTTTCAATTGAACCTTTTGAAGAAGCCATGTTTTCAGGAAATTCTCTTACGTGCAGGTTGGATATGTTTTATGTGCAAGCTGCAAAGTCTTCAAATGTGTTACATTTCCGGACTACGATGATGGTGAGCTCTGATTATTTAGAGCTAGCGATAACAAGTAGTTTCCGCTTCATGTGTGATTGTTTATTTTTCATTGTAAAGTGAAACGCAGGGAATTTCACACTGTTCTGTTAGAGAAGAATAATGAAGTAACTCTCGATCGATGAGATTAAATTCGCCATGTTTACCATGTAATTGATCATGCTTTGAAGAATTGAAGAGTTTTTGCGCGTTATACTAACTTGTTGCTTCGTGTTGATTGCTCTTTTGGTAGAATTTTGTAATTAAACTCGACATACATAACAAAATGAAGGAGTATTATGTGATAATTTAGAGTCAAACGAACATTTCAACTATGTAAATAGATAGACATAATTGAATAGCCGATTTGTTAGATATTTCCATGTCGAAGCAAACAAGAAGGGATTAAATTTTCGGTATCTAAGAACAAGATGCACAATTCAACCTGAGATTGAACCTGTGTTGTTTTCCCATCTTTTTCACTCTGCTGTGAATTATTAACTACACAAACATGTACACTTCAATCCCACAAAATTAATCGCATGATGAATCATAAATCTAATCATAGAATGTGACAGATAGCAGTATAGCATTGCAAGTCTAGAAAATGAAGATGGTCCATGCATCATGTTCTGATTATCTCATCATTTTTGAAGTTGCCTGATAGGTACAAACAGCAAATAAAATGAGCAATTTCGAGCACAAAATTCAAAAAAAAAAAAAAAAACCCTGCCAATTCTCTGGGGAAAAAAACATGCAGTAACCTGAATGCTAGAAATGGCATATTTTACCAAATGCGGGAGGTGATACACTTGTCGATGATGTTGAGTTTATATCTTGTTGGAAATATTTTTGGCATATTTTCCGGGCCGGATTCCGGTGGGCTCTGGCCACCGGCAGTGCTGGAAAGTGATTGGATTACGTTCCTCTCGTCGAGTACTATTCCGTAATGTACTCATTTGCCAAAAACGGATTCCGTATGAATGAGAAATGTTGGTCCAAAGTTGGATATTTTAAATGTACTAACTTGAGGATTTGGAGAAAATGGATAGTCCCACATCGGAAGTTGAGAAAGATTTCTCTAGTATATAAGCTAAAAAAATGGACTAAAGGGTGTAGCACTGGGTTTACCACTAACGTGTAGCGGAGAGAAGACCTCGCCAAAGTTACAAACACAATGGTAACTTTGGTGTTTGCTGATATCTCTGAAGCTAGGGTGCTGCTCTTCAGGGAAAGGTAATACAATTGTATCCTGGGAAGCAATTCGTCACACTACGGGGCGAATTTTGCTTGAAGGACATAGTTAGGTTTTTTCTATTTTATGATATTCGAGTTCTAACAATCTTAAAGCAAAATTTTACCTCTATTCTAACCATTTTTGTGAAGATTATTTATAGGTACTGTTATTATTTCGGAAAAAAAAAAACTAATAGTTGAATTTTAACTGTTTCAGAAAAAAATAGAAAACACATATAACTGTGGGAGAAAAACCAGAAGTTCAATGGAAATGAATTCAAGAAGTGGTAAGCGAAGATGCAGTTCTACCTGACCGCCTTGAAGCTGGAAAGGTTTCTGACTGAAATTGTCCCTATGCTGGTACATATGGATGCACACTCTGTTGTTGCGGTTGATGCATGGACTCAGGGTGATTGTCTATGCAGAAATTATATCCTGAACGGTTTGGTAGACCCACTCTACAATGCGTACTGTGTCTTCAAGACATCCAAACTTCTGTGGGAGTCTTTGGAGAAGAAGTATAAAACCGAAGATGCTGGTTCCATGAAGTTCGTAGTTGGTAAATTTTTGGACTACAAGATGGTTGACTCCAAGACTGTTGTGAGTCAAATACAGGAACTGCAACTGATCATGGACGAAATCGCTGCAGAGAACATGACATTGTGCGGACCGTTCCAGGTTGCAGCGTTTATTGAGAAGCTTCCACCTGGATGGAAGGACTTCAAGAACTACCTCCAGCACCAGCAAAATGAAATGTCTCTTGAGAACCTAATTGTCAATTCGTCACACTACGGGGCGAATTTTGCTTGAAGGACATAGTTAGGTTTTTTCTATTTTATGATATTCGAGTTCTAACAATCTTAAAGCAAAATTTTACCTCTATTCTAACCATTTTTGTGAAGATTATTTATAGGTACTGTAATTATTTCGAAAAAAAAAACTAATAGTTGAATTTTAACTGTTTCAGAAAAAAATGGAAAACACATATAACTGTGGGAGAAAAACCAGAAGTTCAATGGAACTGAATTCAAGAAGTGGTAAGCGAAGATGCAGTTCTACCTGACCGCCTTGAAGCTGGAAAGGTTTCTGACTGAAATTGTCCCTATGCTGGTACATATGGATGCACACTCTGTTGTTGCGGTTGATGCATGGACTCAGGGTGATTGTCTATGCAGAAATTATATCCTGAACGGTTTGGTAGACCCACTCTACAATGCGTACTGTGTCTTCAAGATATCCAAACTTCTGTGGGAGTCTTTGGAGAAGAAGTATAAAACCGAAGATGCTGGTTCCATGAAGTTCGTAGTTGGTAAATTTTTGGACTACAAGATGGTTGACTCCAAGACTGTTGTGAGTCAAATACAGGAACTGCAACTGATCATGCACGAAATCGCTGCAGAGAACATGACATTGTGCGGACCGTTCCAGGTTGCAGCGTTTATTGAGAAGCTTCCACCTGGATGGAAGGACTTCAAGAACTACCTCCAGCACCAGCGAAATGAAATATCTCTTGAGAACCTAATTGTCAATTCGTCACACTACGGGGCGAATTTTGCTTGAAGGACATAGTTAGGTTTTTTCTATTTTATGATATTCGAGTTCTAACAATCTTAAAGCAAAATTTTACCTCTATTCTAACCATTTTTGTGAAGATTATTTATAGGTACTGTTATTATTTCGAAAAAAAAACTAATAGTTGAATTTTAACTGTTTCAGAAAAAAATGGAAAACACATATAACTGTGGGAGAAAAACCAGAAGTTCAATGGAACTGAATTCAAGAAGTGGTAAGCGAAGATGCAGTTCTACCTGACCGCCTTGAAGCTGGAAAGGTTTCTGACTGAAATTATCCCTATGCTGGTACATATGGATGCACACTCTGTTGTTGCGGTTGATGCATGGACTCAGGGTGATTGTCTATGCAGAAATTATATCCTGAACGGTTTGGTAGACCCACTCTACAATGCGTACTGTGTCTTCAAGACATCCAAACTTCTGTGGGGGTCTTTGGAGAAGAAGTATAAAACCGAAGATGCTGGTTCCATGAAGTTCGTAGTTGGTAAATTTTTGGACTACAAGATGGTTGACTCCAAGACTGTTGTGAGTCAAATACAGGAATTGCAACTGATCATGCACGAAATCGCTGCAGAGAACATGACATTGTGCGGACCGTTCCGGGTTGCAGCGTTTATTGAGAAGCTTCCACCTGGATGGAAGGACTTCAAGAACTACCTCCAGCACCAGTGAAATGAAATGTCTCTTGAGAACCTAATTGTCAGGTTGCGGATTGAAGAGAACAATCGCAAGGGTGACAAGTCCTATAGAAATCAGTCCATAGAAAAAGTCAACATGGTGGAGCACGAACAGAAGGGCAAAAAGAGAAAATTCTTGCCATAGGGCTCGAACAAGAAACCTACTGCAAAAATGTTTGCTGGAAAATACCACAAGTATGGTAAGCTGGGGTACAAGATATCTGAATGTCGCAGCAAGGATAACATCCGTGCTGGAAATGGAAAGGCAAAAGGGAATGAGAAATCCCATGTGCACATAGCTGAGAACCTGTCTACTGGTCTCTCTGACTTGGACCTCTGTGCTGTTGTATCGGAGGTTAATCTGGTGGGGAGCAATTCTCGTGAGTGGTGGTATGATACTGGGACCACCAAGCACATCTGCTCGGATAAAGATATGTTTACTTCATACCAGAAGTGCAACAAGAATGAACAGTTATTCATGGGGAATTCTTCCACCTCCATGATTGAAGGAACAGGGAAGATAGTGTTGAAGATAACTTATGGCAAGGAACTAATACTAACCAATGTGTTGCACGTTCTGGATATTCGAAAGAACCTGGTCTCGGGATCTTTGCTAAGCAAGAATGGTTTTAGGGTCGTGCTTGCTTCTGATAATTTTGTACTTTCAAAGAATGGGGTGTACTTGGGAAAATGGTATGTTAAGGATGGACTGTTCAAATTCAATGTAATGACAGTCATCCCAAAATCTGTTGTTCCTGTTGTTCCCAAAATTAATGAAATTAATTATGTTCTTATGTTGTTGAGTCTTCTTTTATTTGGCATGGAAGACTAGGCCATGTTAATTTTAATTCTCTGTGTAGATTAATTAACATGAATTTACTACCAAAATTTAAGGTAGACAACTGCGATAAATGTGAAGTTTGCACAGAGGCCAAACTCACTAAAACTCCATCCCGTTCTGTAAAAAGAAACACTGAAACTCTTGGTCTAATTCATACAGATTTGTGTGATTTAAAATTCGTGCAGACCAGAGACGGTAAAAAGTATTTTATGACGTTCATAGACGATTGCACAAAATACTGCTATGTATACCATTACATAGCAAAAATGAGGTATTGGATAAATTCAAGGAATATAAGTTTGAGGTTGAGAATCAACCTGGAAAAACGATTAAAATCGTTAAGAGTGATAGAGGAGGGAAAATATGATGTACCATTTAATATGTGATAGAAAGGTAATACAATTGTATCCTGGGAAATCCTGGGAAGCAATTCGTCACACTACGGGGCGAATTTTGCTTGAAGGACATTGTTAGGTTTTTTCTATTTTATGATATTCGAGTTCTAACAATCTTAAAGCAAAATTTTTCCTCTATTCTATCCATTTTTGTGAAGATTATTTATAGGTACTGTTATTATTTCGAAAAAAAAACTAATAGTTGAATTTTAACTGTTTCAGAAAAAATAGAAAACACATATAACTGTGGGAGAAAAACCAGAAGTTCAATGGAACTGAATTCAAGAAGTGGTAAGGGAAGATGCAGTTCTACCTGACCGCTTTGAAGATGGAAAGGTTTCTGACTGAAACTGCCCCTATGCTGGTACATATGGATGCACACTCTGTTGTTGCGGTTGATGCATGGACTCAGGGTGATTGTCTATGCAGAAATTACATCCTGAACGGTTTGGTAGACCCACTCTACAATGTGTACTGTGTCTTCAAGACATCCAAACTTCTGTGGGGGTCTTTGGAGAAGAAGTATAAAACCGAAGATGCTGGTTCGAAGAAGTTCGTAGTTGGTAAATTTTTGTACTACAAGATGGTTGACTCCAAGACTATTGTGAGTCAAATACAGGAACTGCAACTGATCATGCACGAAATCGATGCAGAGAACATGACATTGTGCGAACCGTTCCAGGTTGCAGCGTTCATTGAGAAGCTTCCACCTGGATGAAAGGACTTCAAGAACTACCTCCAGCACAAGCGAAATGAAATGTCTCTTGAGGACCTGATTGTCAGGTTGCGGATTGAAGAGGACAATCGCAAGGGTGACAGGTCCTATAGAAATCAGTCCATAGAAAAAGTCAACATGGTGGAGCACGAACAGAAGGGCAAAAAGAGGAAATTCTTGCCATAGGGCTCGAACAAGAAACCTACTGCAAAAATGTTTGCTGGAAAATACCACAAGTATGGTAAGCTGGGGTACAAGATATCTGAATGTCGCAGCAAGGATAACATCCGTGCTGGAAATGGAAAGGCAAAAGGGAATGAGAAATCCCATCTGCACATAGCTGAGAACTTGTCTACTGGTCTCTCTGACTTGGACCTCTGTGCTGTTGTATCGGAGGTCAATCTGGTGGGAAGCAATCCTCGTGAGTGGTGGTATGATACTGGGGCCACCAAGCACATATGCTCGGACAAAGATATGTTTACTTCATACCAGAAGTGCAACAAGAATGAACAGTTATTCATGGGGAATTCTTCCACCTCCAAGATTGAAGGAACAGGGAAGATAGTGTTGAAGATAACTTATGGCAAGGAACTAATACTAACCAATGTGTTGCACGTTTTGGATATTCGAAAGAACCTGGTCTCGGGATATTTGCTAAGCAAGAATGGTTTTAGGGTCGTGCGTGCTTCCGATAATTTTGTACTTTCAAAGAATGGGGTGTACTTGGAAAAATGGTATATTAAGGATGGACTGTTCAAATTCAATGTAATGACAGTCATCCCAAAATCTGTTGTTCCCAAAATTAATGAAATTAATTATGTTGCTTATGTTGTTGAGTCTTCTTCTGTTTGGCATGGAAGACTAGGCCATGTTAATTTCAATTCTCTGTGTAGATTAATTAACATGAATTTACTACCAAAATTTAAGGTAGACAACTGCGATAAATGTGAAGTTTGCACAGAGGCCAAACTCACTAAAACTCCATCCCGTTCTGTAGAAAGAAACACTGAAACTCTTGGTCTAATTCATACAGATTTGTGTGATTTAAAATTCGTGCAGACCAAAGGCGGTAAAAAGTATTTTATGACGTTCATAGACGATTGCACAAAATACTGCTATGTATACCTGTTACATTGCAAAAATGAGGTATTGGATAAATTCAAGGAATATAAGTTTGAGGTTGAGAATCAACTTGGAAAAACGATTAAAATCGTTAGGAGTGATAGAGGAGGGAAATATGATGTACCATTTAATATGTTCTGCTCTGAACATGGAATTGTTCATCAGACAACTGCTCCTTACTCACCTAAATCAAACGATAGTGCCGAATGCAAGAGCCGAACTCTGAAAGAGATGGTGAATGCCTTGTTGTTGAATTCTGGGTTACCCCAGAACATGTGGGGGGAAGCGGTGCTGAGCGCCAACTATATTTTGAATAAAATATCTCACAAGAAAACTGACAAGACACTATACGAACTGTGGAAATGTTATGTACCTTCATATAAATACCTCAAAGTGTGGGGGTGTCTAGCAAAGGTAGCAGTACCTAATCCCAAACAGGTCACAATAAGACCTAAGACCATTGATTGCATATTCATAGGCTATGCATATAACAATAGTGCATATGGGTTTTTGGTATATAAATCGGATATATCAGACATCCATGTGAATACAATAATGGAATCAAGGAATGCCTCCTTCTTTGAACACGTGTTTCCGTACAAGGATGCTACGTATCCTAAACGTACACGTCAGTAAGGGTGTTCAAGTACCTCGGTTGATGAACCAGGAGATGATAATGATGAACCTAGAAGAAGTAAACGGGCTAGAACATCAAAGTCATTTGGTCATGACTTTGTAACGGCCTTTTTGTTAGAGAATGAGCCCAGAACATTCAAGGAAGCCATGTCTACGCCTGATGCTTCTATGTGGAAGGAAGCAATCAAAAGTGAAATAGACTCCACCATGCAAAATTATACATGGGAGTTGGTCGATTTGCTGTCTAGGTGTAAAGCTCTAGGATGTAAATGGATTTTCAAACAGAAATTGAAACCAGATGGTTCGATAGAGAAACATAAGGCGAGACTTGTGGTACAAGGATTTAGGAAAAAATAAGGCCTAGATTTCTTTGATACTTATTCCCTGGTCATGAGAATACCTTCCATAAGAATGCTGATAGCTATTGCAGCTCTAAGTAACCTCGAAATACATCAAATGGATGTCAAAACCGCTTTTCTAAATGGGAATTTAGAAGAAGAAATATACATGAAACAACTTGAGGGTTATGTAGTTCCTGGACAGGAAAACAAGGTGTGCAGGCTTGTAAAATTCTTGTACGGATTGAAACATGCTTCAAAATAGTTGCAAGCAAAATTCGACAATGTTATGATGTCAAATGGTTTCAAAATAAATAAATGTGATAAGTGTATATACATCAAAGATACTCCAAATGGATACATTCTGGTGTGTCTATATGTAGCTGAAATGCTCATTATTGGTAGCAATAATGATATTATCAAACAAACTAAGAACATGCTTAGTGGTAAGTTTGATATGAAAGATTTGGGAGTTGCAAATGTCATACTAGGAATCAAAGTTTTCAGGAATACTTGAAAGATTCAATAATTACTCCAATGGGATTGCCAAAAGTTCTGTGGATCCCAGTCTTCACTTGTTCAAAAATACGGGTTACAACATATCACAATTGGAATATGCACGTGTAATCGGTAGTCTGATGTACTTAACAAATTGTACAAGACCGAACTTGGCACTTTTTGTAAATGTATTGAGCCACTACACAAGTAATCCAGGACGAAGTTACTGGAAAGGAATAACTAGAGTATTGAACTACTTGCGACATACTCAGAGTTATGAGTTGCATTACACCAGATATCTAGCAGTACTAGAAGGCTACAGTGATGCCAACTAGATATTGGACTCCAAGAACTTGAAATCCACAAGTGGGTATGTCTTCACTCTTGGTGGTGCAACTATGTCATGAAAATCCTCTAAACAAACATTACTGGCCAGATCCACTATGGAGTCTGAGTTTATTACTTTAGACAAAGCGGCAGAGAAAGTAAAGTGGCTTCGAAACTTTTTAGAGAGTATTCCTATGTGGAAAAAACCAGTACCTGCTATACGTGTACATTGTGACAGCCAATCGGATATAGCAAGTGCACTGAGTTGTATGTGTAATGGTAAGTCTCGTCATATCAGAAGGCGACACAAAACTATTAGATAACTGCTCTCAAATAGAATAATCTCTGTAGAGTATATAAAATCGACCGACAACCTAGCGGATCCATTTACTAAAGGTTTGTCACGAGAGCAAGTTGTGAGATCATCAAGAGAAATGAGTTTAAAGCCTATGACGAAAGAGGATACATGATGGAAATCCTACCTAGGAATTGGAGATCCCAAGATCTAGGTTCAACGAGACTACTAAATCTTGTTGAATCGACGTGAGCATTGAGAGATTAAAATCTCGTACCCACTTTTAGGATGATAAAATAGTGCTATCTGCAAGGGGTTAGGATAAGCTTGGCTTTTAAAGATTCTCATAGCTTTGAAATAAAAGTGGGGTATGGCAGGATACTCTTTATAGGCAATCATCTTGTGAGTGTGAAATGAGGCAGTTTCTAGGAGAATGAAGAGATGCTACATTCTCCAAGTTCACTCATGATTAACCAGGATTGTTCAAGGCCAAAATGAACACAACAAGAGAACCTAGTTCTGCGAGGAGATGAAACTGTGTGATAGTCTTTGTCTAGGTTCACATAAAATCCCGGGTAGTTCAAGACATCATGTTCACTACCTGGTCAAGTGAATCGGATGGCTACTCACTATGAGTGGTTCAAAGTTGAAAAATTACTGTCATTCCTGATGCAGCGATTTTCCGATTGTACTCTCAGAGTCTTTTTTATCATGTCTTTTTCTGTCATGTCTTTTTCTGTCGTGTCTGGATTATATGGGCTGGTAATTTCCATTCATGTGAGGGATTATTGGAAATATTTTTAGCATATTTTCTGGGCCGGATTCCAGTGAGCTCCGGCCACCGGCAGAGCCGAAAAGTGATTGGATTACATTATTCTCGTCGAGTACTATTCCGTAATGTACTCATTTTCCAAAAAGGATTCTGTATGAATGAGAAATGTTGGTCCAAAGTTGGGTACTCGAAATGTACTAACTTGGAAATTTGGAGAAAATGGATAGTCTCACATCGGAAGTTGGGAAAGATTTCTCTAGTATATAAGCTAAAAAAGTGGACTAAAGGGTGTAGCCCTGGGGTTACCACTAACGTGTGGTAGAGAGATGACCTAGCCAAAGTTACAAACACATGCACGCGCGCGCGCCCAGCACGGCTCCGGCTCGGGTCGGGTCCGGTTTGGTCTGGCCTGGCCTGGCTTAGCTTGGCCTACATTATTTTTTTGCCCCGATCCAATTTTTCCGCTGGATCTATTTTTACCATTGAGTCCTTTGAAATTTTGTAACTGGTACCATTATTCTATAACAGCTGAATAATGGATCCATCGGTTACATTTTTTGAGCCATTACTCTGCTGTTACAGAGTAATGAACAATTACTCTGCTGTTACAGAGTAATGGATCCATGATTCATCAGTTACACCCTCATCACCTATAAGACTTTGCAATTTTGTTTGGCAGAAACACAGTTTTTGAACTTGATAATCTTCTTCTTCTTCTTCCTTTGAGTCTGAAAGTACAACACAACTACTGCTTTGCTGGTATCTCTGAAGCTATGGTGCTGCTCTTCAGGGAAAGGTAATACAGTTGTATCCTGGGAGGCAATTCGTCAACTACTGTCACACTACGGGGCGAATTTTGCTTTAAGGACAGAGATCTTAATCTTGACTCTGTATTGAAGTGTCTAGTTTGTTCTTTTATTCTTGTAATTGTAGTTCTTCACAAAAAGTGTGTGGAATTTTCTATTTTATGTGTAATACCCCTAGTATGTAACATTTTTTTTACAATGAATATATATATATATATATATATATATATATATATATATATATATGCATTGATGTGGTTATTTTATTTTTATTCTTATTATGTTTATTTTGTTTAGCATATCCATATGGTTAATTGTTTCTTTTTTACCTGATATGCTTTCTTTTCTTAAGGTCCAAATTCAACATGGTTATCTATAGGTTAAATGTAAATAAATAGACTTTAAGTGGTTAAATGTAAAAAATGGGGACACCTAAACTCCCTAGGGACTTCCACATACACCCACACTCCATTTCTTTCTTTTGCAGTGGCCGACAGCAGACAGCAGCCCCTCTCCCCCTCTTTTTCTATATATATGATGTTGAGTAAAACCCTAGTTCACTTTTCAATTGCTCTTTCTTCATACTACTAAAACGCTACCCTAAACTTTCTTCTACTCCTTTCTCTCTGCCATACTCTAAGCATCCATATAAATATATTTATACATCTAAAGTTCTACAAGCTTTTGAGAAGCATAAGCTGAGTAAAGCAAGCAACTTGAAGCAAGGAGGAGAAAGAACTAAGAAGAAAGTGGGTATTTTTCCTTTACCTCTTGATTATTTTTGTGACTTTTTATATAGAAGTTATGCTTGATAATGTTGTGGATTGAAAGTATTAAATTTTATATAAAATAAATATAGTAAGAAAAGAAATAGAATTGATATTATTGAATGCTTGCTTACTAATCATGTTCTAGTCTTGGACTAATTAATCAATTGTTTAAAATTAGGCTCGAAATGGTTGAAGTACTATACATTATATATGCGTGTGAAATAGTTACAACTCATGTTCTATCCAAGATAAGTAACCAATTGCTTGTAAGAATATATGTGTAATAATAGTAAAGAATAGAATTGTTAGTATTGTAAACTTAATTAGTAGATAGTAAGATTTAATTAGCTTGTGACCTCTCATCATAATTAATGTAAAAAAAATGACTACTTACAGTAGTCACTAGTAGTAGTAGAAGGGATTGTAGAAAAAGCTCATGTAGTAGTAGTAGTAGTAGGCAGTAGTAGTAGTGTAGTAAGCAGTAATAGTAGTAGTAGTAGTAGGCAGTAGTAGTGGTAAGCAGTAGTAGTAGTAGTAGTAAAGTAGTAATTCAAAATAGAAGTAGTAATTCAAAATAAAATTTGTAGTCACTTAAAGTAATAGTAGTAAAGTAGATAGTAGTGAAATCCATAAGTCGCATGCTTATCTAACTAAAATTTAAGTTAGTATAATAACGGTAGTAAGGTAGAAAAGCCACTTGTAGATGTATACTTAGCTAACCAAAAATTCATGATGAGGAAAGTAGATTGTAGTTAGGTGAAGAAGAAATGGTAGGCATTAAAGACTTTATTAAGCAAATATGCATAAACATATGCAAATGATGGTAGCATGCATAAGTTTATGCGTATGATGGTATTTGGTGCCTTAAGTGCACTAGTATTGATATGCATATGGTGACATCTAGTGCACTAAATGCCCCTTTGTTATACATATAAATAAATGCACATTAAGTGCTAGTTTTGATATATGTCAATGACAAGTAGCTAAACCAACTCTTAGCTTAATCCGATAAATCGAATTGAACCCATACTCGAGATAGATAACTTGTTGTAAGACGAGATTAACCTTTGAATCTAGGTTTAAATTACCTAGTAACCAACTATCATTGAATAAGAAACTAAGTAGAATATATTAAGAATAAGGATAAATTAAATAGGAAAAAAAGGACAACAATGTTAATAAGATCGCATGACCAATAAAATAAGGACAGACACTAGTTGGGAGTGTACTCACCTGTCAAGAAGACACGTGCAACATCGTCTCATCTGGGACACGTGCAGCGCAGTCTCGACTGTTGATTCCTGAGATTTAGTGTTAGAGATGTTGAAATCTAGGGGAATGAATCCTTATGAGTACGTTTATATTCTAAGTTATCCATATGAACAATGCACTAGAGTATAACTCTCAGTGCCTGGCGGAGTAGGGATAGACTTGCCGATTTGCCCTATGTTCGAATAACTTATGGTAGAGTCTGGGTGTGGAGAAAGACCACTGTTCCGACAGGACTGCAGTTGAGCTGAATGATCATCAGCCTGTCGGGAGTGGAGATAGACCACCGGCCGGCGGAGTGGAGAGAGACCACCAATTTCGATAAATCGGGATGATTACCAATTTTCGCAAGTGGAGAAAGACCACCGATCCGATGCAATATATGGAATAGACCGTATTTACTGCAGCTCTATCCGTCACTAAATAAATGTCAGGAACAGGGAAGAGTACAAGAATAGGTTTGCATTGCGAGGGAGTGAACCCTATAATCTGAAGTACGTTCAAGCTTGACTAGGATATATGTAGTATGGGATGCATATGTTTCCAAATCAAGTATGCATTAGAATAAGAGCATTACGTGCATTTGAATTATGCATTAGATCCTAGGTCATAACATACACCGACACTCCTATTACATGATTTTTCACACTTCTTTCTTTTGCATTAAGGATTGTTTGTTGAGGATTAGGAAATTGCAGTTTTCATCTGTTTTGCGTCAGTTGTATTCAACTGACGTGCCCACAGTTGGTTTGTAGAAATTGATCGTGGGAACAAAAGAATTTTTGGGTCGTGGAGTATTCCAAGTGGAAAGCAAAATTTTTCGGAACAATGTAAGTTTTAAATTTGTCGTAGTTTCTTTTCTATGTTGTGTACTCATTTGAAGCAATGATCTTGGGTTGTGTCGCGAGTTCCCTGTATGTGGATCTCGAGGCGCTACATTATGATATTCGAGTTCTAACATATCTTGCATACTATATTGGATACGAAGACGATGAGATGATGGAGAGATCAAGACGATCGGAGACAGAGTGGAAGCGAGAAGGTAACAGTCAGTAGCAGCAGCAGTAGCAGGTTGCGGTCAACCGACATTGGGTGCGGTCGACCATCCCCTGAACATAATCTTCCTGAGAGGAGGTCAGTCAACCGGTCTTGTTGGACAGTCGAACATTTGCGGCATTGATGGGTATTGGGCTTGGGTCTGGCTAATTCGTGAGAAGCCCAACTTGCTCTCCAAGTTAGATCATGTGGCTCTTATCGTAGGGTTATCTCTTCAATAACATATAACGGCTATTGTAAGATATCAAACTAGAGTTTCTCTAGATCTCTTTATATTGTAGTTATTGGCCTCCATTAAGAGCCAAGCGAGAGAGTACTTCATTGAAAGAGAGATTGAGTGATTCTCTAATTGTAAACAACTAGTACTTACTGATGGGGCTTGAGAGAGGGTCGTGGTGAGAAATGTAATATTTTTATATCTTCTCTAGTTGAATAACATCTTGAGTTTCTTATCCCTCTGATTTAGGTGAAAGCCCCAACCATGATAAATTTGTGTGCTTTGGTGTGTTTGGTGTGATTTCCTATGTGCTTGGTGGTTTGTATTGATTGTATCGAATAACACAACAAGATCTTCGGTTTTCCTAACAGATGCTTTATCTGGTTGTCGACCTTATCGGCTTGTTAATGCTTTTATCTCCAATTCCTCTGAATTAGGCTAGAGTCAGAGTGGATTCTTCTTTTTATCTGGATTGCCAAAGCGGACATTTCAAACTTTACCACAGTAGTCTTCAAACTATAGAAAGTTGGAAGATGCTCGAATAAATTCTAGTGCAGCTAGCGTGAGGCCATTCAGCATTGAAGCAACAAGGTTAGAGATTTAGCATTGTGAAACCTACGAAAAATGTTTGTAACCCCTATTGCTCGTATTTGTATTTTAATTTTATTTAATAAAATTCTGGATTTATTTATTTTACTTTTGGTTGGATTTTAAATTCTTTTCATTGTACGATGTGTTGTTCTTCTCTCTCTTATGATTCATTTTGTATTGATTCAGCTTTTTATCATCATTTATTTGGCCTACAATTTGTTCTTGATCTTGTCTATTGTTTAAACCTATTCCATGGCCTAATTGTCTGTTATTGGATTTTTTATACCCCATTGGTTACTACCGAGTTCACCCAAACCCATTTTGTTCCTATATAACCACCCTAATTGCACCCTAATCCTAATTATCAACCCTAATACCTATTCTCTCTCTCTTCCTAGTCGTCACCCTCTCTCTCCCCTCATCCCGACCTACCCCCGACCTCTCCCTACCATCCCCGTCGTCGTTCTTGACTGCCGACGCTGGAGACCCCTCCCTCTCCTCTTCCTCTTCGCTGAAGTCGAGACCCAACACCCCAGGCCGACCCCCCTCTTTGCTGCCGTCGTCCTGTTCGAGCGCGTCACAGCACGATGCCCAGCACTGCTGCTGTTGCCTATCGCCGCCCTCTAGCACCGCTACCGCCGTCGTCCAGTGGGTGCCGCCGCTCTCGCTGGTGTTGCTGCTGTTGGACTTGCTATTGTTTAGATGCTGTCTCTTTGTGCGTGTGCTTTTGTGTGCATGTACTTCGGGTATTGGAGTTCTCGTTCTCGTTCTCGTTCGTGTTCGTTGTTCGGGATCCATTCCCATTATTCTATTCGTCGTTTTTTCCGTCTTCAATATCAGGCAAGTAGCTTGTATGTGTTCTTTTTGTCATACAAGTTAATACCGTAAGTAATCTAGCGAAAATAATTATACTCTCATGATGATTGATATTTGTTAATTTAACCGTTTACATCATCTCTTGATCATGAGTGGTTACAACAATTGACACCGTTGCATGAAAACAATTAGATTAGATGACATCTTGACTGTAGGTTGTTTGTGACACACCGTATGTTGTAGTTGACTGTTGTATACATGTTTGTTGGATGTATTACCTCATTATAGACTATTTAATCACATGTCATGCTGATTTGAGTAACCCACATATACCATGCGATGTATGACATCTAAATTGGACCGGTTGTAGTTAAGTTGTTTGATAAAATGCCGAAAAGAACTTTGTTTTACTGCTGTCCTATTTTGTACAGCAATGTCGACCCTGTTAATATCAGTAAAATAAATAAGTTTGTGAACATGAATTGTAGCCTATGTTTTCTAGTTTCCAGAACTTTCGACGGATCTGAATTCCGAGTTTTGATGCATGACTTGCTGCCGTTTTACTGCAGACATATCGTATTTTCTAGATTCTGAACTATATGTATTCTGCATGAAATATTACTTTAAAACTGATATTAAAAGTAGAATTTGAACTCCATATTTTGCTTAATATGTTTAGATATGACTGGGAGCAATTCCTAATTTTTGTGGAATTAATTAATGACTTTTGTATCTCATTTCATACTTATGAAACTAGTCGATATATTTTCAAACTGCATGCTGTTCAGTAAAGAATTATGTTTTCAACCTGATTCTATTCATTTTTTATGAAAACATTGTGAATAAGAACTGTAGCCTTATTTTTATATTTTATCACTCTTTTGACGGATCTAGATTTTGAATTATACTTTATAAATTATCTTTATTTTGGTACTGCTGTGTCTGAACTTTTAGAATCGAGATTTTGTTGCATTACTCTGTTTTTCCAATTTTGTTGACTATGCTCTCTGTAATATATATTCATGATATTGTATATTTTAAAACTAGATATGTTAAGAATTCTTTTAGATTTTTCTCAGATTTAATTATGATGATTTTCAACTCTTTTCATGCTTATAAACACGATTTCGCATTTTCTAGCTGAACATGATTTCTGTATTAAATGTTGTTTTCAACCCTGTTCTGTGACTGATATATGACTTAAATATATGTGCTGGAATCGGTAGAGATTCTAGTTTTTAAATTTTTTGACAGATTTGGATTTGCAATTCTGTAGTAAAGGGAATCTCAGATTTAGTACAGTAGTGTCTTGCTGTCCAGAACTGTAAATGCCGTTGTTTTGACTATTATGAGTTGTTTTCATCAACTGTTGCAATTACTACTTCATCTTAGACTTATTGCCTGTTCTTGCCATATCTTTAGCCTTTTTGTATTCATTCACACATGTTTAGTAATAATAAAAGAAATCAAGCCGGGGTTTTTAAGGGAAAAGATAGAGTAGTGGATAATATAAAAAGACATATTCAGAAGGGACTCATTTCCCCACTGTTTACTGTGGTACCTAATGTTTATCTCTGGATGCATGAGGGCATGATCCATGACACCGTTACTGTTTATTATTACTGTTACTGTTACTATTTGTCTGAATATATTGCCATATAGAAGTTCCACTACAAAATCTTAAAGCGAAACTGTTTGCTGTAACAACCATGTGGTAAATAAATGGGACGCATTAAGTGCTACCTAGTTAGTAATGAACATTAGACATAAGAATAACTGTTTACACTGTTATATCTTGTTGCGGTTATTGTGGACTTTACTGTTACTGTTGATTACTGCTACCGTTGACACACTGTCACTGTTGACCCTTACTGTTATTGTTACACTTCTACTGTTATTCCGATGCTTACTGCTATCTGTAGATTGTTATATTTACTGCTTTTTCCATGCTAGTATTTCCTGTTTAGTTAGTTTTCCCCCAATTTTTCTACTTGTATTGCTTGCGGCCCGGACTTGCTTCTAACGGGCACTATGTTTTCCTGTTTTCCCCTATTTTCCTTGTAATTTCTATATGAGTCGGTTTTGCTGATCAATTGCCTACTGGGGTTGGTGAGCAAAAGTTTTGGGTTGCGCAATTGGAATAATTTGCTTAAATGTTTTGATGAACTATTTTATTTCATGAACTGTATTGAGATTGTATTTGGGCTTATTGTCCCAGGATTATTGTTTTGTTTAGTATTTGTTAGAACATTTATATTTGATGCAATAAATACTGTTGAGTTATGATTGTTTCTGCATGCTTGGTTGGAGTATACTGTTATATCTACTGTTATGATGAGTCAGACAGATCCGTACAGCTTATGGATGGTGAAAACGATCCGCTGGGCTTAGTCACGTACCATAGTCCGTATTTGGGAAGCGGGGCGTGACAATGTTGATCGCATGATCATCGTCAGAGACTATTAGGTAGGGCCGACCCTAGACCTGTGCGACCTGTGCGATCGCACAGGGCCCATAGACGCACATGGCCCATTAATGAGGAGGCTCATTGGACATCATATATAATTAATACAGATTGTATTCCAATTTTAGTACAAAAGTTAATTTGTTCGAGTGGTTAAGCGAATAGACTTTGAATCTAATGGGTGCAAGTTCGAACCTTGTTGTCAATTTTTTTTTCATTATATATATTATATAATTTTTTTTAATGATTTTTATGTTTCTTTAATTAATTGTTGAGATTATATGTATTTTTACATTTAGAAAAAGTTTTTTAATGATTTCTATGTTGTTGCTTTCGTTAATTATTAAGATTGATTTAATACGTAAAGCTTTTTTAAATAGTGTATTTCCTGCATTGCAAAAATATGAAGATCCTTAACTGTTACCACTAAATATGGTGTGGGGGCAAACAGATAGTATTTATGGATTCTTAGGAAAACTTGAATATCAAACCTGTAACCTGTTCCGCGGGAATTTGACCGTTGACTCCCGCCGTTCACCTGCAAAAAGTGTGAGACACCGGGGTTGTTCCCGGCGACGCACCCTCCGACGCTCAAGTCAGTAACCAGGAATGATTATGAAAGAGCGTAAATTGGCAAAAGATTGATTGCCTCTTAATGGAGATGGATGGAGGGTATTTATAGTCGTCGTTGGGGTCAGATTCGGAATGTAATCCCTGTGATTAGATAAGGAATGTAATCCCTAATTCCCAGTGAAAGGATAGATGCGAATCAGGACCGTTGATTTGTATGAATCAGAAACCCTAATTCTATCCTGCTGGACTGGGTTCACTTCGGGTTGGGACCCGTACCCAGTTGAGGTGGATCAGTTCGTGGGTTATTGGGTCTTGAAGGAAGACCCAGTTCCCATTTCAGACCTGTTAGTAGGTGAAATTACCGTTTTATCCCTGAGCTTTAAGATTCGTGTCCAATGTGAACAGTCCCGATTTAATCCTATTTTTAGCCATATCACGAGCCCCCCACCCTTGGAGACTGAGTTTTACAGTCTTCGAGGAGTAGTTTTGTTGTTCTAATGGCGTACGAGATTTTATCGGTGTTCTTAAGGGAGTTTGGAATCTTGCTTGGGGGTGTAACGGTGTTATTCTGGGCTCGTAAAATACACAAAAATATCCTCAGAATTTTCTGAATTTTTGGTGATTTTTCTAGATTTTTCTGAATTTTTCTCATTTTTTTGAATTTTTTATTCATTTTTCGAATTAAATAATTAATTATCGAAAATATTGAATAACTATCCTAATTAAATAATTATATTTTTCAGAATTTTAAAATGATTTTTCTGAATTTATAATTATTTTTAGAATTTTTAATTAATTTTTTCGATTTTTAAATATTTTTTTGGATTTTTTAAATAATTAAAACAAATAAATTAATTAATTAATTAATTAAATATTACCTGGACACGTGGCACGATCGAGTGCGTTGATCACGATCAAGCGAGCGCGCATCGAGAGGAGGTAGGAGGTCATTTTTTTGGTATAACATGCTCGGTGGCAAGAGTTCTCGGCAAAAGTGGTCGAAGTCCATGTGGACGCCACGTGGCAAAGTCAACCGTTGACCCTTTTTATTTATTTATTTATTTATTTATTTTCGCGCTGCTGTTGCTGCTCTTTCTTTTCTCTTCTTCTTCGTTCGCTTCGTTTCGACTCGACCCCGCCCCTCCTTCGTCGTCACCTCAACGAGGAGAAAAACTCAGTGGAGCTCATCGGAGAGGAGCGGAGACTCGAAGGGGTGAGCTTGGAGATTGAGGTGAAGGTGGAGTCTTGGTCGAGGAGCTCGAAACTTGGGTTTCTGGAGTTCGACGAGGCCATGGCGAGGGAGGAGCTCAACGCCGGTGACGAGAAGAGCATTCGTTGACTGAGGGGGCTCGACAGAGGTTTGGCAAGCATGGCGAGGAGCTCGGCATCGGGGTGAGCTTGGCGACGTGGAGTTCGACGCTTCTGAGCTCGACGAAGGAGACGTCGGAGCTCGAGCTCGGCTGCCGTGAGGGGTCGTTGAAGTTCAACAGCGGAGCGATTGGTTCGAGCTTAGTTAAGGAGAGGGGGCACGGAGCTCATGGGTTTGTCGAGAGTAGCTCGAGCTCGACGGAGGTGGAGCCGTGAGCTTGGTTCGATGGGTTCGGCACTGTGGAAGCCGACGAGGAATGGAGGTGAGCTCTGCATGGCGAGGAGTTCATCCATGTGGTTGGTCGAGGGTGGCGTCGGAGGTGGAGCTCAGTGCTGCAGCAGAGCTTTGTGCTCGGCATTGTGGAGGCTGACGAGGCCGAAGGTGACGAAGGTAGAGCTTGGCGACGGTGGAGGCGGAGCTCGGAGGCAGTTGGTGATGGATGCGAGCTCGGGATGTGTTGGGTTTGGAAGCTCGACAACGGAGCTAGAAGAAGGAGGAGGCTCGTCGAAAGTGGATGGGGTCGAGCTCGGTGACGGAGCTCGATGCCATGGCGAGGCTCGGCGACGAAGCAGGAGGTCGGCATGGTGTGTCTGGCGTAGAGGTTGAAGATGACGAGCGGGTTCTTTTCTTTTGGTTTTGGCGCCAAGTCAGTTGGGGAAGATGGGGAGGAGAGGGAAAGGGTTTGGGTTTGGATCCTTAACGGGTCTGAATCCGACCCTGTAGCCCCCCTTTTCTTTTTGTGTTATTTGTTTGGTTGCTTGTATCTGAGCCGTCGACTGCATCTGAGCAGGAATTCCGAGGTAAAGAATTTTTCTTATTTGAGCTCTGGTGGCAAGTTGCTTCGGCGACGTTGCCGACCCCCTCCAAATATGTGTTAAGAAGGAGGCCGAAGTCCAGGGGGGGTTCGGGGTCTCCTGCCGAGGTGCAATGATACCTCGGCGTGGCGACATATGTAAAGAAGGGGTTCGGCGAAGGGGTGTCGAGGTCCAATTTTTCCATGTAACATGGTCGGTGGCAAGAACGCTCGGCAGCTTGTGAAACACCCTGTAACTTCTAAAGTATAATATGTACAGTATAAATATATATATATAAACATATATGTTGAAAAGTAAAGTCACTGTTTATATGAACTATATGAACTATGTATATAATAGTATTGTAAAATAAAATTGATGTTGGTTTTAGTTGGGGGCCCACGTTAAAAAGACTTATTAGGCTGTCTGGATTGTAATAGGATGGGACCAAATGGAAATGGGTATGGAATGGTGAGAATCAAGTTATGATGTGGGCTGGATATTATGGTTTAGAAGCTTATTAGTATATAAATGAATTAGGGTATGGGGCTTACTTGGGTAAACACAGCACACAAGTGTGCTGTGTGAAGGAAAAAAAAATAAAAATTGGGTAACCGGATTTTGTAGTAGGAGTGAGGAAAATGAGAAAATGAAGGTGAGTTAGAGTTGGGGGTTATGTTTTAGAGTAGTGGTGAGATGTAAAGTTAGGAGTTTTGAGAGTTATGAAATGTGAAAGGTTAGAAATTAATTTGAGTGATTTATTAGGCTGTGTAATTATGCAAATTGAACCCTAGCAAAATCCTATAAATAGCACCCTCCATTCCTCATTCTTTTCACACCAAAAACAAAGGAAAAATAAGAGAAAGAGAGAAAAGAAAAGAGAAGCAAGAAAGAAAGAAAGAGAGAAAAATAAAAGAAAAGAGAGTAAGAGAAGTAATGTTCTTGTGCTTGGAGACTATTGCTAGGAGAAGAGCTAGGAGTTCTTAAAGCTAGAAGTGGTGTTCTTTCTTTCATTGTCAAGCTTCAATCAAGGTGGGTGTTCTCTACTTTCTAATTATAGAGAATGTGCATGCTAATAAGAAAGTAAATAAGCAGAGTATGGATTTTGATTTGATAAAGCAGAAAAATTCTATGCATTGGATGAAATGAAAGATGCCATGTTTAGTAAATAAATTCACGTTATGTTAATAAGTAATTAGCTTTGTCATGGAATAATATGCATGAGGGGAGAAATAACAAACTGTATGAAAATGTTGGGAATATTTCTTGCGATAAGCAAATGTATTTTTGTAAAGTTAATTGGGTACCAATGAATTCATTTTATTGGTTATAAAAGATATAATATGTTTCTTTGATTGAGATGAATAGATGCAACTTTAGGTTTATTAATAAGTAGAAGTTGTGAAAGTTGGATTAATCGTCTAAAATATGAATTAGAAACATATGATTTATTGTTATAGATTAATTCCATTTTTATATGATTTTATTTCAGTCAAATAAAAGATTTGAGCAAATTGGAATAATCGAGTTTTATGAAATATTGGCATAACGGGAGTATGAACAAAGGTCGCTAGAGATATCTTATAACGTGGATTACACATGGCCTAGTGGTCTGGTGTGCGCTAGTCTCCTTGTTGACCCAAGTTCGAAACCTGGTAGTCTCAAGCATTTTACTGTTTTGTTTAACTATTTCAAACCTGAGCAAATTAGTATAAGGGGATTTTATTTGTTCTAAGGAACAGGAAGTCCATATGAGCTTATTGGTTAGTGGTGCTGAGTGGGCTTGTTGTTGGCGTGGGTTCGAAACCCATTGTCAACATACATATATATTTTTTTGAGTTTTAATGCTTTTGGTGAGTTCAAATGTAATCAACAAATTAGAGAAAAGTCCTAGTGTTCACATAACATAATCAAGAGTTATAAGAGATAGTTTTGAGATTTTTGAATAAAGATTTGAGAATAAATTCTAGTATTCATATAAATAAAATGGAATTATTTTTAAATAGTTTTAGAACTTTTTCATATATATATTTGAGATAATAAAAGTAACTTTGGGATAGATTGATATTTGTCTTCAAAAACTAAATTGTTGAAGAACATGATTTGCATCATTAGAAGAAAAGTAAAATGTTGATGTGTAAATTAATTGTCTTTGATGAGATTATTCATTTGTGTTGCATACTTGATTATTATATGTATTTAAATTGCAAATGAGAATTTGAAGTGATAAAATCATGTTTGTGAAAAGGATAAATTTTTGAGATCAATGTTGAATGAAATGGCTTCATGAAAAAGAATTATTATTATTAAGGAATCATGAATCGTGATAAAATAAGATATCATATGAGTTTGAAATTGTGAATGAGTTATTATTTGCTATGAATAGCTAGATCATGATTAGTGGCAAGACTAAGAAATGATTACTTGTGGATAAGTGTTAAGACAAGATTGTGATCTTTTGTGAATAAATTGAAAGATGAAATTATATAAGTTTAAGACATGATTATTAAAGAGTATATGTACCCATGTTTCTTGTACATGAAAGTTTATGATTTAGAGTTAGTAAGACCTCGGTACCGGCATTATTGAAAGAAAGGATTTGAGAAATGATTTGGAGATATGGCTAAGGAGCCATCTCGTATTTGTTGATTAAGTCCGGTAGGAGGTAAAACTAATTCTACGTGTGGAAATTATTCATGTCTTGAACTTAAGAAAATTTAGGCACATAAGTGAAGATGTAGTAAACTGAGGGAAACGTAAGTGGGGTGCTCTATATAGTCGGCGGTGGACTCCAAGACTATAGACCTAGTTGGTGGACTGAGGTTGCCCTGTGGGAGACGGATTATTGTATTTTAATCCGGGACTATGAGGACGGGTCGGCGGTGGACTCCAAGATCTTGAGTAGTCGGACGGATGAGTTTTTGTGTTTACCGTCTCCAATGTATATATATATATATACTGGGCTAGAGGGTCACATACGGGACGATTCGCACGATGTGGAATCTGTTATAACAGCCGGCGGTGGACTCCAAGGCTGGAATTCAAATTTGTGGAATAGTCTGAACTTTGTTTTGCTACCGGGTAGTTTTCATGGCGAGGGATCGAGCCCTTTATGGTGGAGTACGTAGGCGCTTGCCCTTGGACCTATGTAGTATGGGATGCATAGAATCCGAACAAGTGTGCATTAGTGTCATCCTAGTGTGGAATTGTGTGCATTAGGCATTAAGGCATGACATACACTTATGTTTAGAATAATCACCTTTGACACTTTACTCGTTCATTCAATCTTTTTGTGATTTGTTAAAGTATGAGATCGTTATACTATTCCCAGCATAGAGAGGATAGCCGTGTATAACATTTCGTCAGTTGTAAGTAACTGACGTGCCCACAGACTGACATGCAGGTAATGGACTATTCATGGAGTTATAAAGTGGATATGCTGTTGCTGTTTAGAAGTTAAAGATGTTGCAAATGATGTTAAAGTTATACAAGTTGTATTTCATTGTTGTAATCTTTTAGTCTTCCGTTGTGTAAAAACCAAGTGTAAATAAACTCTGATGTATTGTGAATGAAAAGTTTTAAATTCCTTGTAAAATTGTACGAAGTGAAGTAAAGATCCTGTGAAATCTCGAATTTATCCGTATTTGAAATTCGGGGTGTTACACGGTCGGTGGCAAGAACGCTCGTCAGCTTGTGCTGAGGTCCATGGAGAGTTCTTCTCAATGTTCCCGGTGCTACGGAGGTCGGCTCGGGGCGTGCGACCCCTTGTTTCGAAGCTAATTCGAAGATCTACAACTTCTCTTTAGGAGTGAGATGAAGATTCACCCTCCTTTATGGTCAAAATAGCCAGGCAACATCCTTGTATTCATGAGGTTGAGGAGAGTTTTGGTCTTGGGGATTTTTGAAGAGGAGCTCCACTCCTAGGGGCGGAGAAGATGTGCTGGGAAGACCCACGTAAGAGCCGTGGGAAGACCCATCCTTTGAGGTGAGCAGAGCGAAGAGCTTGGCTTTAGAAGAGAGCCATTTGGGAGACGAGTGTGAGGGGGAACTCTAGGAAAGAGTTGTGAGCTCCGAACTCGTTGAGAAGAGGTCCGCTTCGGAGGTGAGCGGAGCGAAGAGCTTGACTCTAGGAGAGAGCCATTTGTGAGACGAGTGTGAGTAGGAACTCTAGAGGAGAGTTGTGAGCTCCGAACTCGTTGAGAAGAGGACCGCTTCGGAGGCGAGCAGAGCGAAGAGCTTGACTCTAGGAGAGAGCCATTTGGGAGACGAGTGTGAGGAGGAACTCTAGGAGAGAGTTGTGAGCTCCGAACTCATTGAGAAGAGGTCCGCTTCGGAGGCGAGCGAAGCGAAGAGCTTGACTCTAAGAGAGAGCCATTTGGGAGACGAGTGTGAGGGGGAACTCTAGGAGAGAGTTGTGAGCTCCGAAATTGTTGAGAAGAGGTCCGCTTCGGAGGCGAGCGGAGCGAAGAGCTTGACTCTAAGAGAGAGCCATTTGTGAGACGAGTGTGAGGAGGAACTCTAGGAGAGAGTTGTGAGCTCCGAACTCGTTGAGAAGAGGTCCGCTTCGGAGGCGAGCGGAGCGAAGAGCTTGACTCTAGGAGAGAGCCATTTGGGAGACGAGTGTGAGGAGGAACTCTAGGAGAGAGTTGTGAGCTCCGAACTCGTTGAGAAGAGGTCCGCTTCGGAGGCGAGCGGAGCGAAGAGCTTGACTCTAGGAGAGAGCCATTTGGGAGGCGAGTTTGAGGAGCAACTCTAGAGGAGAGTTGTGAGCTCCGAACTCGTTGAGAAGAGGTCCGCTTCGAAGGTGAGCGGAGTGAAGAGCTCGGATCTGGGGGAGAGCCATTTGGGAGACGAGACACCGGGGTTGTTCCCGACGACGCACCCTCCGACGCTCAAGTCAGTAACCATGAATGATTATGAAAGAGCGTAAATTGGCAAAAGATTGATTACCTCTTAATGGAGATGGATGGGGGGTATTTATAGTCGCCATTGGGGTCAGATTAGGAATGTAATCCCTGTGATTAGATAAGGAATGTAATCCCTAATTCCCAGTGAAAGGATAGATGCGAATCAGGACCGTTGATTTGTATGAATCAGAAATCCTAATTCTATCCTGCTGGACTGGGTTCACTTCGGGTTGGGACCCGTACCCAGTTGAGGTGGATCCGTTCGTGGGTTATTGGGTCTTGAAGGAAGACCCAGTTTCCATTTCAGACCCGTTAGTAGGTGAAATTACCGTTTTACCCCTGAGCTTTAAGATTCGTGTCCGATGTGAACGATCCCGATTTAATCCTATTTTTAGCCATATCATTAACCATATTTATATTATTTCGTCTTAATTGATGAGATGAATAATTCACGATATAGATTAAGTCGTCTCAAGTATTGGAGCCTCCACTGATATAAACTTTGAAAGGTATTTTTCAAATGAATTCACAAAAAATTATAAGATGTAAAATGTACCACACTCATATTTTTCAACTGAATTTATATAATATATATATATCAAAATCAAAAAAAGTAAAATTAGTATTAGAATATTTAAAGAAGGCCCATTTTTTTTCTTTCCGCACAAGGCCCTATAAAACTCAGGACCGGGCCTGCTATTAGGTTGAGCACTGCCTCATTCAGGTGCAAGAAGTCATTGTCCAACAGCCCTCAGGCTGGAGCCGCATATTTGCCTGCAATCCAGTGACAACAATTGGGGGCAGAAACTTTCATTGTGACCACCCATAGACCGACAATGGCATAGCTTCAGCACCTTCAATTGCCTCATTCGAATCTTATAATCCATGTAATTGTAGTTGTTGTGCAATAATAGATTCTCTGTACTGAAGTTAGTTTCAGTCAGTTGAAAGTTTTGGTCACAGTAGTTGTGCAATTCCAAGGTGTAATTAATAGGTGTAATCAATTAGATTGTCTAAATTTTTTTCTTTTTATTGGCCCTTTGATGACTTCTTTTCCCTTCAAAACTTCCTCACTGTTGGGTTTATGTCTTGCATACGATGTTGGATAAGAAGTCAATAAGACGATGGAGGGATTGAGACGATGGGAAACGGAGTGGAGGCGAGAAATAGTCAGTGGCAGCAACATCAGAAGTTGTGGTCGACCGTCCCTCATGTGCAGTCGACCGTCCCCTGCACGAAGTCTTCCAGAGAGGAGGACAGTCGACTGACTTGTTGGTGTGGTTGACCGTTCGCGGCGCTGATGGGTTTCGGGCTTGAGTCTGGCTGATTCGTGAAAAGCCCAACTTGCTCTTCAAGTTGGATCGTGTGGTTCCTATCGTAGGGTTATCTCTTATGTAATATCCAATGGATATTGTAACAAGATATTAACATAGGATTTGTCTCTAGATCTATATAAACAATTGTAACGACTCATAGATCCATTTGATTCTATGGAGTGCCGAATAGAAAAAGAGTAGTACTTCATAGAGAAGGGTGAGAAAGTTCTCCATTGTAAGTAGCATCAAGTTCCATTAGGCTTGAGAGAGGGCCATGGTTTGAATTGTAATATTCTTGTATCTTCTCTAGTTGAATAATATCTCGGTTCTTCCTCCCCCGGATTAAGGCAAAATTCCTAACCGGGACAATTCTTGTGTACTTTGTGTGATTGATGTGATCTAGTTTTGCTTGGTGGTTTGTGTTTGATTGTGTCAAAGACTCAACAAGATCCTCATAATTCCTAACAAGTGGTATCAGAGCAATCAGGTTCATGGGTTTGTTTGAGTTCCTTAGAGATGGCAGATCAAAAGAAGAAGATCAAGCGGTTTGATGGTAAGATCAACTTCAATTATGGATGGTGGACATGTATGATGTTTTGGTTCAGAAGGACTTGCACCTTTCCCTAGAAGAGAATAAGCCAACCGACATAAAGCAGGAGAAGAGGGATGATATTTGTTTGAAGGCCTTGAGTTTAATCCGGTTGCAATTGGCGGACGAAGTCAAGTGTAATATTCTTGAGGAGAAAAGTGCAGCGAGTCTATGGGCGAGACTCAAATCTGACTACTCGGGATCGTCATTGCTAGATCGGATGTATTGAAAGAGGAAGCGGTTTAGGTTCTCAATGAAGGAAGGTACCTATCTTCAAGATCATATTGTGGAGTTCAATAAGGTAATATCTGAAGTGAAGGAGATTAACGCTGATTATCTTAGCGAAGAGGATAAAGCTTTCAACTTGATTTATTCACTGCCAACTTCTTATGATCACTTGATAACTACCATGCTACATGGGAAATCAGCCAAGGAGACACTTACTGTAGTCGGGGTGATTAAGGGTCTGAAGGAAGATGAACTAAGAAAGGAGACTCATAAAGGAGGGTCTATTTCTTTAAGGTGTTTTGCGGTGGATGGTGATACTTCAATTGGAAGGGATGCGGCACATAAGGGTAAGATTCGTTGCCATTACTATAGAGGAGTTGGGCATTACAAGAGAGACTGTCGCAAGTGGTTGAGTTAGAAGAGTGCTACTAAAGAAGGGGAACAAGCCAATATAGTCAGTGCAATTGAGTCAGGTAATAATGACGATTATTGTCTTCTTGTTTCAAGTTCTTCAGATGTGGATTCAAGTTGGTATCTTGATTCGGGAAGTTCTTCTAATATTTTCTCCGAGAGGAAGATGTTTTCTACTTACAAGTCATCAACAAGCCGTAGTGTGAGAAAGAGGAGTGGTGAGATTTTTGAAGTAGTGGGTGAGGGAACAGTTGAATTGGAGATGCCAGATGGTAAAGGGTTCACACTAGAAGAGGTCATGCATATTCCTTCGATACAACAGAATTTTATATCCTTGGGTACTCTTGATGCTCGTGGCTGCAGTTACACAGCTCGAGGTGGAGTTTTAATAGTTTGGGATAGTCGTCGTAAGGTAGTGAAGGAGGGGGATTGGGCAGAGTCAGCACAACCTCTACCAGCTTTGTGGGAGCAGAAAATCTCGGCCGAGTGTATGGAAGCCCATTGTTCCTAAAGCATCATCTAGTAAGCCATCACTAGAATTACCGATGCGAGACTGCAACGTTCGAATCGCGTTGGAAGGTGGAGAGAGACTTGATGTAGGTGGAGTTCGTGTGGAGGGTGGTACCTCCATGATTAAATCTACAAGGGTGTGCCTTGAAGGGGGCATACAGCTGGAGCAAAATAGGTGGAGGTTTGTTCAACTAACAGGAGAAGCCATAGAAACATGTTGTTTACAAAGCGGAGAAGAAAGGTCTAGAAGAGTTTTAAATCACACAGGTATGGATTCCTGCATATGCAATCCAAGGTGGAGATTGTTTGTTTTATTTCTTGCATATGATGTTGGATAAGACGACGATAAGACGATGAAGGGATCGAGACGATTGAAAATGGAGTGGAGGTAAGAAATAGTCAGCGGCAGCAACATCAGAAGTCGCGGTCGGCCGTCCCTCATGTGCGGTCGACCGTCCCCTACACGAAGTCTTCCAGAGAGGAGGACAGTCGACCAACTTGTTGGTGCGGTTGACCGTTTGCGGTGCTGATGGGTTTCGGGCTTGAGTCTGACTGATTCGTGAAAAGCCAAACTTGCTCTTCAAGTTGGATCGTGTGGCTTCAGTCGTACAGTTATCTCTTTTTTAATATCCAATGGCTATTGTAACAAGATATTAACTCAGGGTTTGTCTCTAGATCTATATAAACAATTGTAACGGCTCATAGATCCATATGATTCTATAGAGTGCCGAATAGAAAAAGAGAGTTCTTCATAGAGAAGGGTGAGAGAGTTCTCCATTGTCAGCAGCATCAAGTTCCATTAGGCTTGAGAGAGGGTCGTGGTGAGAATTGTAATATTCTTGTATCTTCTCTAGTTGAATAATATCTCGGTTCTTCCTCCCCCGGATTAAGGCGAAAGTCCCAACCGGAACAATTCTTGTGTGCTTTGTGTGATTGGTGCGATCTAGTTTTGCTTGGTGGTTTGTGTTTGATTGTGTCAAAGACTCAACAAGATCCTCATAATTCCTAACACTCACCTCACACCCCAATATATTTTTGATTGCCCTTATATATAAGTAATAAAAACCAATCAAAAGAAAATGTTTCTAATTGAAATTTCCTGGTGCTTTTTGATATGGGGTAAGTGACGTGGCCCCATCTGGGCCACCAGATCTCCTTAGACTTCGCTCCCCTGTGATCATCAAGTCAAACGAGTCAAACGGGCTTCAGCCCATTTAGGCCCACAAGCAAACGTGTCCGACCCGATCCATTAGGGTCTCAGACCTGTTTACCCCTGCCTATAAATACCAGACCCCCTTCTCACTTCTGAAGGTAATAAACTTTTCCCCACTTGAACCCTAGCTACTGTTGCTTTCTCAGTGACTGACTAGATCGTCGGAGGGCTTATCGCCGGAACTTCTCCCGGTGTTTCTAGGTAGTGTGCAGGTACAAAAGACCAAGCCGAGCCTCAAAGATCCGTGCCGAGCTACTAGATCCGAGCCGAGCACCCAGCCTCCACCTCTCTCTGCTACTCCCGAGCCGATCCTACGGCCTAGGATCGGATCAGCGCCAGTACCACATCTTCTGCTACACAAATTACAATAACTCACACATGTTGCCCCCACACCCCAAAAACACACAGCATCAGGTTGGCACCGTCTGTGGGAATCTCAGGTACTGTTGCCAGTCCGAGCCCAGCCGGGAATGTCCCCTCATGTCCGAGCTCTTCCATGGCTCCCAAAGATATAAGGTTCATCACCTCAGCACGACACCCAGACCCACCACATCACAGCCGCGTGGACGCCCAGGGTTCCATCCAACCACGGGTTGACGGTGCCGCCGGAAACTGCTTGGGTTCTTCTCACTCAAACGCAACCAATTTTCGGTGAGTCATCCTGGATCGGCAGGCTAGTTGAACTAGGGGAGAGGCCGCTTCCAACTCGATCTCGAACTATCGTAGACGGCCGTCCATTGAGCGCGATCTAGGACACAGCCACTCGCCCCGTGAACCTCCACCCCCGCAGGACCCGGTGGGGCAAGCCCCAATCACAAGAGCCAAGTTCCAAAACTTTCGGGACGAGGTCCTCCAAGCAATCCGAGCCGGCCATAGAACCGAGGCCTGCAACAACTCCGACCCTCGGTTAGGAGCAAGGAGCGGCGAGTCCTACGGATCGGCCCGTCCTATGGAACAAGAGGTCGTCGTCCTCCAGCACTTACGGGAGATGGAGAACCGCCTCGCCCATCCCGGCGAGGGCGTACCAATGTCGGGTCATGGTCATCGGCCAACCCGACCCTCATTCTCCCCCCAAATCTTGGAAGCCGAGATCCCCCGAAATTTTAGGCCTCCCCAATTCAAGACATACGACGGCGAGGGTGATCCCACTGATCACATGGAGGGGTTTAAGACCCTCATGATGATTCACAGTGCTGCGGATCCCCTCCTATGTCGCGCCTTCCCCGCTACCCTTCTTAAAGCTCGCCCCCCGCTCAGTTTTCTCGTTCGACCAATCAGAGGCGAACTTCCTAGCCCACTTTGTGATTAGCCGAAAGGTTGAGAAGACGAACGCGTCTCTTCTGGACCACAGGCAGAACGAAAGGGAGTCACTTTGTGATTTCGTTTGGAGGTTCACCGCCGAGGCGAGATCGGTCTTACAGACCTGAAGCTCCTCTATTTGTTCGAGTACGATAAATTCCCTCGCGATCTCGCGCCCTGCATGTCGTCGCCCTGATGCATGCGAGGAGCCGGGTATGGTGGCAGTGGTTCTTGACCAGTCACTGGAGTTCAACCTCACCACCTTTGTAACCCTCGTTTCCGGTTGTACGGATTGTATTTACTTTCCTTTTCTTCATATTCTTGTAATCTAGTTTTCTAAATAAATCATACTATTCTTTTGGAAACCGATTTCTTTCTTTTGGATATTTAATTATACTGTTAGAACCCGAAATTTCAATCTATTATTATTATTATTATTATTCATTTATTTTATTTTTTGTAAAAGAAATACAGACCCAATTCTAATCCATAATATATTTAATATCCTACCACATTCTATAAATCATTTAATTATTTATTATATTATGAAGCCCGATCCCAATCCATTCTATAATTTGTTTAATTAGTTATCTTACAAGCCCACATTTTAAATCCTAATATATTCTATTATATTACTAGTTGATTATTTATTTATAATATTAAGAGCCTAACTTAGCCCATTCTTATTTCTAATTCTTATTTACTTGTTTTATTGAGGCCCATGAGTTAAGCCTAGATCCAATTTAATATAAACCCAAAAACTAAGCCCATATTTGTATACCCAAACCCGTTAACCCATTAGTCCTACCCTATCCAAATTCAACTATAAGTATACAAATCTCCCCAGATCTCTCTGCTACCCCCTTAATCTCCTAAACTGCCAACTAATTACTCCCCATAATCCCTACCAACCCCATCATTATCTCAATCTAATCCCCTAATTACCTCAACAGACCCCCCCCCCCCCCCAAATTACTCTCTTAAATAATATCTCTCTCTCCTTCCGTCTGCTCTCCTTTCTCTGCTTCGACCCGAAACCCAATCCCGCGACTGCGCTCCGCCCCTGCCCTAGTCTCTATCACCTCTACAACGTGACCTCCCCTTGCCTCGACCCTTGTAGCACCCTCGCCTCCTCATCGACCTCCTTCCCGTCGACAACATTCCACCCCATCGCCTCCCGGCATCCCCGCATGCCCCCTCACCAGTCTGCCGTTGCTCCCCCTTATCGCAGCACCCACACCATCATTGCCACCTGCCCCTCGCCGCTGCTTCCATCCTTCGACAACAACCCGCACCTCCATCTTCCATCCTACGGTCTAACTCCCGAACCCATAATCGGCATCTCCTTGGAACTCCAACAACCGACCACTGCCCTGACTCCCGCCGCTTCTCCTCGCAGTCTCTCCCCGCCAAGCTCCCCGACCAGCCTCCCCGCCTTCCACCTCGTCGTGACCTCTGCACTGCAGTCACGCCCCTACTACTTACCGCCGACTGCTGCTCCTTTACAACCTGCAACACTCCCACAGCCGTCACCGACCACCTCTGAGAACCTTCTCTGTTAGCAACCACCAGCATTGCCACCCTCGACGCTTGCACCTCCGAAACCCATCTCTTCGACTTCACCTCGTCCCTGCAGCCACCTCCGCTATCGAGCATCCCCTGCCTCCATCCACCGCTTGAGCCACCAGAGCGCCGCCTCCTGCTGCAATAATCACCACAACCACCAAACAACAATCCCCCTTCTTCTCCTTGCTGCACTCGAGAGCCACCTTGCCGATTACTTGTTGCTGTCGCTGCCATTCGCTACCATAGCCGCCGCGTCGTCGCTCTGTTTCGCTCGTTCTCGTTGTATAAAAGGCAAGTATTCTCTTGTACACTCTTTGTTCTCGTACAAGCTTTGCCTTGAATCCCGCAAGTAGTTTTGATTGATTCGTTGATAAAATTCCATTCCTTTCCCATGTTGATTAAATCTCGACCCATTAGTGTACACTCGATTCTTGTTAATTCCGTACACGTAAGACAATCATGAACATCCTTGTGCATTACGCGAACATATGACAAGAAGCATAAGTAGATAGATACATGTCAAGATTGATGATTTTTATCGTGTGGTAATATAAATGTTTAAATTTTATAATTGTTACCGTAGTAATGGAAGTTCCCTATTAGTAATCGTAGAAATATGCGTGAACCACCAATCATGAATGCTTATTAATATTTCGTAGTAATATATGCAATTTTTACATCTCAATTGTCGTTAGATAAATTTACCATGTTGTTGCCCCGCTGCCTAATCTGTATTATAGTGAACTTTCAACCTCATTGCTGTTATAGTTAAATCAACCTTTATAAATGAAAGTCAGAGTCCGTTGAATCTAGTTTCTGGAACATTTGACGGATCTGCATTTCGAGTTGTAGAAAGTAAGTTATCACATTTTTCTTACTGCTGGGTTTTTAAATTTCAGATTGTTAATTATGAGCATGATGACCTATTTCACCAATTGAAACACCTTGTTAATAGCAGAATTTGAACTTGAAATTTATTTGAATTCTACTCGACATGATTGGGAGCCTTAAAAAAAAATATTGGATTTTTAGATAGATTTCCTGACCTATTATATACATGTAAACTTGACCCTAAACTGTTGTTAGAACACTAGACCAGTAAAGACCTGAATTTTTGACCCAGTTGCTGTTAGAGTCACTTAGGAAATTCTGAATAAAAGTTGTAGCCCTCTGTGTGAGGAATCCAGACCACTTTACGGATTCTTAATCCGACTTATAGAATGCAAAATATTTATGTTTTACTACTTACTGTCGAAATTCCAGATTTACTGTTTATAATTACACTGCCTTGTTAAATTAATTAGTAGGATAACTTAAGAATTTAGACCTGGAAATTTTAAGAATGTTAATTACCAATGTCATGAAATTAATTATAATTTTTGCAGGAGTTTTAGTTATGTTTTTAGATGAAATATTCATATAATAATTTGATGCTGAGTTGCTGCCTGCATAGAAAACTCATAAAGAACTAACTGTTAGACCATGTTTCTGTAGTTGAAATGTATCGAGTGAATATGAGTTGGAACCGGAAGGGAGTCTAGTTTCTAGATTCCCTAACGGAACCTAATTCGCTTTCCTGCAGCAACAAAAAAGTGAGTTTTTGTACAGCAACACCTTGCTGTCCAGTAACATCTTGGTGTCTAGTATTTGTATTTTCCATGACTTTAAATATGAATGTGTTTGTTCCTTGAATTATGAATTGAAATACATTACAGGCCTTGCATAGCCTCTGATTACTCCTTTGATCATGTCATAATACCCGTTCTCATTGTCTCATATTCATGTTTAATGATTATAAAAGAATAACAAGCCGGAGTAATGAGGGTAAGACCTAGTAGTGGACAATATAAGAGATTATACTCAGAAGGGGGCCCGTGTTTCCTAAAATAGTGATTTCTGTTACAAGTTACATGGAACTAAGTGCCACGTAAAACTAAGTGGCACGTCATGGGTGACAGGGGTCACCTCTAGACTCTAAGGGGGCCACCTCTAGACTCCATTATATGATTACATGATTACCTGATTACACGTTCACAAGTCACATGGAACTAAGTGCCACGTCATGGGTGATGGGGGCCACCTCTAGGCTCTACGGGGGCCACCTCTAGACTCCTTGACTACATGATTCCTGTTTACATGATTTTCCGAGTACTTGACCCATTATAATTCGCCACTAGAGTCTAAACGTTAACATGTTTGTATGCACCAGAACCTGTAGTATGGAATGCAGGATTGCATGCATTAGATAGGACTAATTAAATGAATAGACTAATGATTAACACTGAGCACATGCATATTTTTGTTTACATGTTATATATCCTGTCTACAAGCTATATGATTCCTGTTTACCAGTTTCATGATTTCCGTTAACATGTTACATGATTCATGTTTACAAGTTACATGTTACCTGTTTACTTGTTTACATGATTCCGGTTTGCAAGTTGCATGATCCTTGGTTATATGACATGTTTCCGTTCCACGATTCCTTGTTCCCGATTGATTATATTTTGAGACTTGTTCAATTCTTGTTTTCTTCTTGTTATGGATATTGTTTCTCGTTATCATGTTTGTTCCGTATTTGAATTCCCAGTTCTCATTACTTTCTCTATTATGCCTTGTTTTTCTGTTCTTATTTTGCTTGTACTACTTGTGGCCAGTAGCTTGCTCTAACGGGTACCATCTATCTTTCTTGTGAGTAAATGTTATACAGGTACATATGATGGGTTATTGGAAGAACTCGACATAATGTTATCACATTGTGTATTCTAGGGTATTGTGTAAGTTCTTGTATCTCAGATACTGGTTATGGTATTATATTCTTGTTCTTGTAATTATTATTGTATTGTTGAGCTTACTGGTATTGTAAAACTTATGGATGAAATGAACTAGTATACTTATATCATCTGCTGAGCCTCAGTTACGTTCTTGTATTTCCGTATAACGGGAAGCAGGGCATGACAACCTCGAACATGTAGCTTCAAGCTGCGACGACCAAGTCCTCAACGTCGACGACGGTGGACAGTATGTTGGTATGCTACTAATTGCTCTCTCCTTGGTTTTGATTGTGTGTGGGATTTGGAAACGGGGGAGAGTAAGTTTGGGTTTGGTATTTGGAGGGGATTTGGATATGGGGAAGAGACAGGAGAGAGGAGATGTTGATTTGGAGATGTTTGGGATTTGGGTTGTATGAGTATTGGTTGTGAGTGTGAGAAACAGGGAAGGTATGCTCTTCATTGCTCTCTCTTTGGTGGTGAACTACACTGCTCTATCTTTGGTGGTGAACTATGTGTGAGAGAGGGAGAGGGAGGATAAGGGAAGATTGGGTCTACGAAGGCAATTCTCGGCTGTCCTCCTTAGAGGGGCAGGCAGCACGGGTGAGCGGGCAGCAACCGATGTAGCAGGGCTGCGAGGGGTGGGCTCGACGGGGGTCCCCCAACCACCAACGACTAAGATGATGCTCACGATGCCTTCGTGGGGGAGGAGTCCACGCTATTGGCGGCCATTACGAATTTCGAATTTTGAAACGGTTGGACTCCAAAAAATTTTGATTCACTTCAGGTCGGTGTACGAAGTAAAAATATGACGTACAAACATTTCTTTTGGGCCAAACGTTGTGACTAGGCCCAAGATGGGGTCCATTACAAACCTATCGGTTTGACAACCCAGCCTCCAGGGTTTTGTTAGAGGGACCACTTGTTGTTTGTACTGGTCATGTTGCTTCATATTTTATTTCATGTTGGTAGTTTGTACTTTAGCCCAGTATTCTGGGTTTGTTTTTTTAATTTTTGATCAATGAAATAGGGTGGCCATATTTCACCTTTTCCCTTAAAAAAACAATAAAATTCACCAAATAATGATCCAACCTTTTGTCAATTTTTTCTCGAAATATGCCACTTTTTGAAACTAATTTCCTAAATAGGTCACTTTCAAAATAATTTCGAAGATGGACTACTCGTTGTTGCAAACTGCGACCTGTTCGATTGTTAGGCTGCAGTTGCCAACTGCGGTCTCTCCAAAAATGTATTTTTTCGGCCTTAGTTAGTTCCATATTTGGGATAGAGAAACTTGGAGACTTAGACAATTTTTTTCTAAGTAAAAAAAGGTTGAATATAGGCTGCAGTGGAAACTGCAGCCTAAATATAACAGAGGCCGCAGTTGGGAACCGCAGCCTAAGTTATTTATTTATTTTAAAAAAAATTTCATTAGAGAAGAAAATTTTTTATAATAGAGGACTGCGGCCTCTATTTAGCCCCTTTTACTTAGATAAATTAATCTATATTTTTAAGTCTCTCTAGCCCAAATATAAAATGAACTCAGTTGGGAACTGCAACCTTGAAAAACTATATTTTTGAAGATGCCGCAGTTGGAATTGAATAGGCCCCAGTTCGCAACTGCGAGTGGTCTATTATGAAAATTAGTTCCGAAAGTGGCATATTTTGAGAATTAGCTTAAAAACTGGCCTATTTCGAGAAAAAGTTTAGCATATTTTAAGGATTAGTTTAAAAAACTGGCCTATTTCGGAAAAAATGTCACATTTTGTGTTTGAAATGCCAGTCTATATAATTGAATATAGAATATAGCAATTTTTATAATATAATATGCCAATTTTTGAAAATATTTGTACTTATAGGACAGTTGCCAAAGCATTTGCGTTTATGAACTCAACAACTAAACTCACCATTTCCAACGGCGAGTTTAGTTGTTTCATGCTCGCTGTTGGGACACAGCGAGTTTAGTACTATTTTTTTGAGAAACTCGCAGTTCCCAATGGCGAGTTCAGTTCAAAAAATTTCAATGAAGACTCGCTGTTCCCAACGGCGATGACATTTATACTAAACTGGCTATTTGGAACAACGAGTTTAGTTCAAATTTTTCAATGAAGACTCGCTATTTCCAACGGCGAGGTCATTTACACTAAACTCGCTGTTGGGAACGACGATTTTAGTTTAAAAAAAATTCTATGGAGTTTTTTTTTGAAAATTCACCAAGTCCAACAGAATGTTTCACTCTCTGTGAAATTTCCTACAGCCTCGCCGTTCCCAATAGCGAGTCTAGTATAAATATACTCGCCATTGGAAACGGCGAGTTTTCTTTCAAAATTTTGAACTAAACTCTCAGTTCCCAACAACAAGTCTAGTATAAATGTCCTCGGTGTTGAAAACAACAAATCTTTATTGAAAATTCTGAACTGAACTCGCTGTTGGGAAGGGCCAGTTTTTCAAAAAAAATAACATTAAACTTGTTGTGTACCAATAACGAGCATGAAGCAACTAAACTGACCGTTCATAACGGCGAGTTTAGTTGTTAAGTCTACGAGGGAAAATACTTTAACAACTATCTTATTTCTGCAAATTTTTAAAAAAAGTGTCTTATAAAAAAAAATCGAATATAGCAGTGAGCTTGAAGAAAGGTCATTCCATATAATTGAATATAGAATCTTTTTAGAACCGTAGGAGTTAAGCAATGTGACAAAGCCTCCTGAATTCAGTAACCTTTACGCTAAACAATTAATTATTCAAAACACCGGGTTCAGACTGCAAGCCCACCCATCAATCATAGCTGTCGCGCATCTCAAAGCACAATCTCCCTGAAATTCTGGGATCATACGGGAAAACGCATCTTACAATCCAAAGATTCAATCTTTTTGCGCAACTCTTACTCTATGATTCCTAAGTTGCAATCTTGGCTATAATATGTGATTCCCAAATCCATTTTTTGTTCCAATTTGACGTATTTTGTAGCAAAAAACCCCCCCTCCATTTTTTAGATCCAAATTTCAATTTTTGAGGGTTAGGGTTTTGGTGAGGAAGGAGATGGATGGCGCTTCTAATAGCCCGATTCGCCGAGCTGGTAGCAAAGGTAAAATTTTTTTAATTTAAACAAAAAAACTCCAAATTTTTTCTCTCTGAAGTTTTGAATTAATTGAAATGATAAGAACAGGTCAGCTGAGGAATGCTGTATCTTTGCCAATTCATACTGCAGCTATAATGCCATCACCAATTTTGTTATGGAGACTGAAGGTGAATTTTCTAATTTTGCCAGCGAATTGAATTTAGTATAAAATTTTGTAAAAGTGAAGTTTTGTGTGTGTGTGTGTGTGTGTGATATGGTACTAAGTAAAATGCCCATTTTGATTTTTAGGTGCTTTTGTTTCTCGTATGGGCTTTCGCTTGTTGTAAGGTCAGTTATAGAATTTTTGTTGTAATTTTCTGTGGTTGAAGTTGTGGTATGCTGGTTTTATATGGTAAAATGGGTATGCTTGTAAGTTGCAGATTGGATGGGACTCGGTTATGCGAATGGATACGAAGCTTCATGGGCTGTTTCTTTACGAGGCTTTTCTTTATTATAACCCTCTTCTGCTTGTGGTATGCGTTTTTCTTTTAGCTGTATGATTTGCTGAGGTTCTGTCTGTTATTGCATTGTTTGTAATATGCTATCAATTTTATTTTGCAGACTATGATGGTTTGGTTTTGGGGAATTAATTTGTGGGTTTTTGCTCAATCGACTGTGAATTATGCTAGAATATTTGACCTTGATCATAACCATCTTATGCATCATGAGATTTGGAAGGTACAGAATCTCAATTTGGAATCTAGTTATTTGTAGAGGCATTCTTAACTGTATTGTGTAATTACACTGTGCGTGCTAACTGTTCGTTATATACACTTTTCGTGACTTACCATCTTATATTGGTTCAGTATGTTCCTTTATTATTCGTTAGTTTTTAACTACTCCCTCGGTTCCAAAATGTAAGTCATTTAAGGTTTCTACACTCTTTTTAAGAAACATCTAGGTTAGTGTATTGGGAAATAAATATATTCCTCTTAACTGAACCTATTAATTAACTTACTAATAGTATACTTATGAAAATTGTCTCTTTTTTGAAATATCCCTCCTATTGACCCTACTAATAAACTTATTTAGCTCTCAAGGATAAAATTGGGAGTGGTTAAAAAGTAAATTAATGAGAAATTGAGAGTGTAAAGACATTGTGTTGGAAAGCGAAAACAACTTATATTTTGAAAAAAAGAGAGGCTAAAACGACTTACATTTTGGAACGGAGGGAGTATTATTTAATGCATTCATTTGACAAATCATTGAGATTTACTAAACTATATTATAACATTAAGTGGTATCTAAATAATATTGTCTCAGGTACATGTTCATCTTGTAATCAGATTCATGATTAAAGTGCCACTATATGTAAAATGTTGTTCTGAATTTCATATTGTCTGAATAGTGTGCGATGTGGATGACCGTTGTAGTGCCAACTAGTATGACGGCTTATCTCTACCTCTACTCACATGGAGATGTTTCTTTGGCTGCCTTTCAACCAGTGTAATATCATTCTCTCTAAATGTTTACTTAACTATAGTTAAAGGTTTACCGTTTTAGTTCTTAATTGTGTTCTTTTTCTAAATAAAATATTCTAATATTTTTATTGACCAATACTTGAATAATTGACTGCTACTTTAAGTTGGTATTTGAACAACAATATGATGTATTAGGTCAAATATTAGTTGGTGTTTCAATGCGTCTTTAATCATATGTTGTTATCTTCACCATTGCAGGTTCTCCTGTATGTTGTTGTTCTGATGGTTCTCATATTTCCTTTCGATATTTTCTACTTATCATCTCGCTATTACTTTCTAAGGACACTTTGGCGTATTGTACTCCCCTTGCAGGTACTCTCTCTCTCTCTCTCTCTCTCTCTCTCTCTCTCTCTCTCTCTCTCTCTCTGTGTGTGTGTGTGTGTGTGTGTACATATATATCTTCTTTTTTTGGCATTTGGCTGTTGCCGTACAAATATATCGATGTTTTCAGTGAATGGTTGACGTTGACTTTATTGAACATGTTTGAAGTTTGAGCTTCACTTGCTTCATAAAAATTGAATTCCAATCTTGCTTATAACCATCAAAATTAGAAGTTAGTGGTATATGTTTATATACATGCCAAATTTTTGTGAGCTCACATATTTTCTTTGGATAACTTGGTTATAGGAAGTTGAAAACTTCCATTCTTGAACTCAAGAAGACTTCAGACACTTCTTTTGGATTTAGAGATGTGGCGGTTAATGCATTCAGTGTCAAGTCTGAATTTGGATTGCCAACTGTTTGTTTGGTACAACTAATTTTTTAGCTCAAATTGCTAGAAGCATGACTATTTTGAGACTCATATTCTATATGCTCATCACAGTTTGGATATTCTGGTTTTTTTTGTCAAATCCTTATATATATATATATATATATATATATATATATATATATATATATATATATATATATATTTAGGGAAGTCTTCCGTTGTGCACCACCTATGGTGCACACGCCGTGTACACTCGGCCTTCCCACCTTCATATCAACGATCCGAACTGTTCACATTGATCTACACATCTAAATTAGTCTAAATATGTAAAATTAAATCATTTGAAATTCATTTGCCCATCCATCGAAGTGTTACAAAATTGTATGGCTGAAAATCATTGTTTTTTATAATCACATGATGGATGGGCAAATGAATTTCAAATGATTTGATTTTACATATTTAGACACATTTAGATGTGTCGATCAATGTGAACGGTTCGGATCGTCGATACGAAGTGCGGGAAGGCCAAGTGAACACGAGTACACACGGAGTGGTGGTGCACAATGGAAGATTTTCCTATATATATATATATATATATATATATATATATATATACCATCAAAATGAGAAATTGCCTGATATATTACTTTATGAATGTCACTAGTAACATAAGATTTGGAATTCACATCTGCAAATTTTGATGATCATTAGACACTCAATAAATTTACAGATGTGACCTGCAGATATTTATTTTAAATTTACTTTATGCGAGTTTTAGACAATATGGAAAACACAGTGCTTTCTTAATTAATAACATTTTGGGGATCGTGCAGGCAATATCTTTTGCTGATTTTTTTGTGGCTGATATCCTGACATCAATGTCAAAGGTATGTTCTCCACCATTCCCTGCATGTGATTTAAAAGCCATACAAGTGAGAAGCTGGCCATTTTCAGTGAGATACAAGAACCCTCTTCCATTCATTCCTAGATCTTATGTCCTGTTTAACTTAAACATACTACCGGTTTCTATCCTAGAAGAATGCAAGTATTGTTGATTGTATTTTATATTATTATAAACCCTTCACACTTAATTTTTACCTTTGCTGATTTGTTACCTGTTTGTTTATTTAGTCTACAGCTAGTAATAGTTAACTGTTTGTCAGGTGCTCTCAGATTTGGAGCGTTCAATTTGTCGCATGGTACATCGCCAGGTCAGTACATAAATTTAATGTTAATTTTTTTTGACCCATATTAGAAACTTAAATTCATTCATTGTAGTTTGAAACGGTTTGCAAATTAGTAAGAAGCTTCAAAGTTGAGAAACCTTTAATAGATACCTTTCACAGATTATAATTGGCATATCATTTAAAAACAGTAAATAGCTACACTGTTTCTTGACTTTGCATTAAATTTATTTTTCTTAAAATGTTGAAATATCAGGTCAATGCGACTAATTGCTGTTGTATAGCATTTAATTTGATAAGGTGAATGCCATTACCTATACTGTTGAATGATACCACTAATTTACTTGATGAATTTCTGACTCATGGTTCTTCAGGTTGCAACAATTGCATGGTTTGAGGCAGATTCAATTTGTGGTAGTCACTCTGTTGCAATTCCTTTGGTGCTTGTCCTCCCCTACTTGTTTCGCTTTTTCCAGTGTTTGCGTCAATATAAGGACACCAAGGAAAAGACATCACTTTTAAACGGTAATCTTATAGTTACCGCTCTCACTTTTATAACCATGAGTTACTGATTAATCATAAACATCCATGGCAGTCCCCAATGGAAACAGATATGCTTGGTCATTGATAATGCATAAGAAGATCTGTTTATTTGGCATTGAAGTAGCATGAAAGTAGAAGTGGATAATTTACAAGTCCCTTTTCTTGGAACCATCTGATTTACGTTCCCATTTTCTCGGGACTTTCTTATTAGAATATTTCCTTCTAGACCTGAGAACTACATATTGTTTTAAACTTGTAATTCCTTTATATTTCGGGTAATATAGTGACAGAAGTTATCTTACTATTTTCAGCTATTAAGTATTCGACGGCAGGCCCTGTGATTCTCCTCTCCGCCCTTAAGTATCATGTTTTCCCTGACAAGTGGACCAACTTCTACCGTCCACTTTGGCTTCTGTCGGCTGTGATTAATTCACTGTATTCATTTTATTGGGACATTACTCGTGACTGGAACTTGAGGTTTGTAAACAGTTCTCTTAGTAGACCGTAAATCCTCTAAAATACTAGTTCAGTTTCAAACAAGTTAATTATCTTTTGTCTTATATATGCAGCGTATTCACCCGTATCTTCAAATTCAAGAACCCACATCTCTGTCAAGACATCTTTTACGGTCAGAAGTGGGTATGTCCGCTAGTCCATATGCTACTTAGCTCACCATTAGAGCATCCCCGGTCGTTTGCTATTTATTCATTTTATGCATATTTTAGCAAACGAAGCAGTGCAGTCGTTTGCTATTTATGCATATTTTGACGATTTCGCAATAGTAGATTGCTATATATGAGAGCGGAAATGAGAAAATGCACATTATACGTCCCATGAAAAAAAAAAAAATTTAATTCGTCGGACGGAACTTGAATGTCCGTCCCACGTTTTTTTAAAAAATTTCCGAATAAAAAAATTGTTCAAATATTGGGTTACCCTCTTGGACGGATCTTGAAGATTCCCGTCCGTGGAGGGGCCCACTATTTTTTTTCACTAAAAAAATGTTTTTAATTGTTAAAAAATCACAAAAATTATTTAAAATCCGTCTGACGCTTTTTTGATTTGTTTTCTTCTTCCGATGGATCTGAAGATCCGTCTAACGAATTTTTTATATTAAATAATCGATTTCATGTACGTTTTGCCCTCCGACGGATCTCCAAAGTCCGTCTTATATTTTTTTATTTTAAAATGCTATAATAGCATTCAACGACTGCAACAAACACTATATATGCTATATGTAAATATGCATTTTGCCATTTTTAGGCAATCACGACTGTGGATGCTTTTATGGTCCTCTTTAGTTGTTTTTTTTTATTTTAAAATATATAAACCAATACTTAATTTTCAAAATAATTCCAAATTTATGTCTGATAGCCAAATCAATATTGACAGTGGGGCAAAGATTATCGAGGAATTAATGACCACATTTTGGCCAAAGATACTTTTAGAACTATTTTCCAATTTTGGAATAAGCAGGGAAAATATAAAATCCAATCGTCGTCTTCCTGTAAACTAAATATTATGGGTCCATTTTCAGGTCTATTACTGGGTTATTGGTAGTAACCTAATACTTCGATGTGCTTGGACCTACAAGCTTTCAGCCCATCTTCGCCACAACTACCTGACTGTATTCACAATCACCGCACTGGAGATTTTCCGCCGTTTTCAGTGGATTTTCTTTAGGGTGGAAAATGAGTGGAACAAGATGACTACCAGACCGAGCATGGAGCTCGTCATGGAAGAGATCCCAAATGAAGAGGACAAACTGCTTGGGTCATCAAATCACAATTCTTAAACCAAACTGACATTCAGAATTTTATCCACCTAGCTATGTACCTTCGATTCTTTTCATCAATCCTTAACTGGTGGCCAACATCCTGTTTTCCTGCTTTCCCCTATACGAGCCGTTTTTTTTTTTTTTTTTGGGAGAACATGTAGGTTCATCATCATCAGTTGAATGCTTATTAGCATCTCTTACATACTGTTACAGCATTCATATTCTTCTTGGTATTTTCCAAGATCAGTTAATATATTCTGTGATTCTTTTTTCTTTTTCTTTTTTGTTGTCTTTTTTGGTTATGTTGTTTTGTGTAGAGAAATGTGGTGGATCTCTTTCCTCTCATTCTTGTTTCTCAGAAATACAATGGGGATAAATTCAGCGAAACCTTCTTCAGTTCTCCTACAAACTACATATCCTATTATTAACGACGATGCTGTATTTATTAATCTTATTATCTTCTGAACTTGCATGATGATGCCTACTGTAGTACCACGTATTTTAAAATATAATTTTAAAGATTTATAAATGAATTAAAATGATTTTCTGGAGATTTAATAAATATTTTTCTAAAGATTTAGCTTTTCGCACGTGCAAAACACGTGTAAATATTTAATTCAGATAAAGAAGCATTGGGGATAACTTATTTTAACTACTTTATAAAGAAACGTTTATACATGTAAAGTAATAATTTGTTGATAAAGAAGCATTGGGGACTTCAGATGATGGCAACAGCAAGACTGAAAGTTTCCGCACTCGCTCCCTGTTGAAAAGAACTGCTAGTCGCACAGCCTGTTCATCCGCTGCCGTCCCTCCAGGGTTCCAAGAGGGCCCTTCCAAGAAGGGGAAGCAAGTGCGCTCCATTAGCAAGCTCAAGAGCACCAGGCCTTTTATGAAGCACTTATCATCCTCTATCAAGAAGAAGGCCTCAGGTACTTCCTCTTCGACTGCCTCTGTTTCCAACACACATTTAAATCCTTTCGCACTACTGTCCAATGATGATATTGTTGAGGTTGCGGCATCAATTGGAGTGGAGGCTCTGGGGCCACACTCGGTTTCTAAGCTCAGAGAATGCCAGAAAGCTGTAGTTGATCTCCCTGATCAACAACAGCATTCTGCATAGCATTCTTGTTCTTTTGCCTTTGTTTTTGTGTGTGTGTTATGTTGTGTTTTTTTTCTTCCAAATGAGGATTGCAAGTTGGAATGTTCGAGGGCTGGGCAACCCTAACAAATGCTCAATTATCAAAGATGGCATCAAGAGTTGTGCACCTTCTATTATCTGTCTGCAAGAGACCAAGCTCAAGAATTCGCGACCTCAAAAACTCTCATCTGTGGGGGGGATGAGTATCACAAAATGGATCCAATTAGATTCTATTGGAAGCTGCGGAGGTATTCTATTGGGTTGGAATGATCAGATTCTTGAATGCTCATACTCAGCGATAGATATTTTTTCTGTGTCTGCCTCTTTCAAATGTAGAATTTCAGCCAAAGAATGGTCAGTCACTACTATATATGCACCTTTTGAGCTTGATGATCGTGAACTCTGTTTTTTTGAAATCAAACAGCGTAGGAGACTCCTGAAAGATGCTTGGGTGTTATGCGGTGATTTTAATGTTACTACGACAGATGAAGAGAGGTCCAAGGGCCGAGGCTCGAACAGAGACATGAAAGCTTTTTGCAGCTTCATTCAAGACTTGGAGTTGATTGATTTACCCCTCTCAGGGAGGAAATTTACATGGACGAACCAAAGAGAAGCTCCGACTATGGCTCGTTTGGACAGAGCACTAATTTCCGCGGAGTGGGACGCCCTGTTTCCGAACTGCATTCAGTATTCGCTCCCGAGAATAGCCTCTGATCATTGTCCCATTGTTCTAGATGATCAAGTTATCCCTAAAAGGGTGAACTATTTCAAATTTGAAAAAGCTTGGTTACTCAACCCATCTTTCACACCGGCTGTTAAAGAATGGTGGCATTCCTTCAGGTGCAAAGGGAATCAGGTTGAAATCTTTGCAACTAAACTTTCGCTTCTTAAAAGAAGGATCAAATTATGGAGAAATGATAACTTTGAAAATATTACGCGAGCTAAAAAGGCATTGCAAGATAAACTTCTCAAACTGGAGATTGAGGCTGAAATTTCATCAAGCGCTATTGAGCAAATGAAGTCTGTACAGACGGAGCTCCAAGAGATTATCAAAGCTGAGGCGATCTACTGGAGACAGCGCTCGAGAGTGCAATGGATCAAGGAAGGAGATGCAAACACGCGCTTCTTCCACTGCATTGCAAATGGCCGTCGACGAAGAAACTTTATCCACAGTCTGGTTATAGATGGTACTCTAGTAACGGCCCCGCTCCAAATTAGAGCAGCCTTTGAACAGCACTTCTCATCAATCTGTGGTACAACAACTGTCTCTGATTTTCAAATCGATTGGAACTCACTTTATCCCCATAGGCTACAAGATCTTGCTCATTTGGAGGCACCTTTCACTATAGATGAGATCAAGACAGCGGTTTTTGGCATGAGCAGTGATAAAGCTCCGGGGCCTGATGGCTTTTCTATGAGCTTTTACCACACTTTCTGGGATATTATCAAAGAAGATCTACTTAGTATGCTCCTGGCGATCCAGAGAGGTGAATGTGATGTATCAAGGTTGAACTATTGTAACATCATCCTCATCCCCAAATGTGAGGGAGCCAACTCTGTCTCTGAATTCAGACCAATCAGTTTGCTCAACTGCTCCCTTAAGATTTTCACCAAACTGCTGGCAAACCGGCTTTCCCCGATTTTACACACTCTTGTCTCTTCTTCCCAAAGTGCTTTCTTGAAAGGAAATCCACGATAGACTGTTTTGTTGTTGCACATGAGGCTATCAATTTATGTAGTAGGCGGCACTCCGACACTCTTCTTTTTAAAATTGATTTTGCTAAGGCATTCGACATAGTCAATTGGGATTTTCTTGTACAGCTCCTTGTCGCTAGAGGTTTTGGTCAGTCCTGGTGCAGATGGATTCTTATGATATTGAAGACTGCAAAATCATCTATCCTCATAAATGGTGAAGGAGGTCGTTATATTAACTCCAAGAGAGGTTTGAAACAGGGCGATCCACTCTCACCAATGCTCTTCATCTTGGTTGTGGATGTACTAGCTCAAATGCTCAATTGTGGTCGCCGAAATGAAATCTTCTCCCCACTGCCAGTCAGAGGCGCAATTGCCAACCTGTCCGTGCTGCAGTTTGCGGATGATACATTGCTTTTTTGCAAAGGTGATGAGGATGAGGTCATTAACCTTAAATTAGCCCTGCACCTATTTGCTAATATATCTGGTCTTGCTATCAATTTTGATAAATCGTCCTTAGTTTATTTTGGACGATCCAAAATGAAACTCCAAGCCTTCTCAGCTATTCTTGGATGCAAAGAGGAGAAGTTGCCCCTTAAATACCTTGGTATGCCTCTCGCTTCTAATAAGCTCAGCAAACAATTCTGGCAACCACTGTTCCTTAAGATCCAGAGACGACTATCATTGTGGAAGGGTAAAATGCTTTCTAGAGGGGGCAGATTGGTTCTTATAAATTCTGTGCTTAGTGCCCTGCCGGTTTATTATGCCTCTTTCTTCAAGTTACCCCTTTGGGTCATTAGGAGAATTGATCAGCTCCGCAGTAGATTCTTCTGGTGTAGTTCCGATGCTAATATCAGAGGCATTGCTAGTGCGCAATGGGCACGTATCTGTCAACCGAAAATGCAAGGAGGTCTGGGGATTCTAGACCTAAAGGTCTTTAATGAAGCTCTCCTCATGAAGTGGTGGTGGAATTTGCTGGCATCCGATTCCCTCCCAAGCCAAACTCTCCGAAGCCTTTATCAACGCAGTGATCCAAACCAATTCATATGTCCTTCTACTGCCTCTAGCTTCTGGAAGGGAATTTATCCGCTAAAAGACCAATTCCTTTGTAACATCACATGGAGCCTTGGTAAAGGTACACTCATCAATTTTTGGAAGTCCAAATGGATCCATGGAGCCAGTGTGTCTTCCCTATTTCCAACCCTTACTGCAGCGGCATGGAACTCTGAAGCTGACATTATATCACAGGGATCTTGGTCAGATTGCTTATGGACTTGGCAGCCGAGACTAAACTGTGTACTTACTGACTCAATGCGAGAGGACAAAAGGCGCCTGCTAGAGCTGCTTGTGGATTTCCAGCCCTCAACTTCTGAAGACCAACCATCCTGGCAACTGACTACTTCCTCTTCTTATACTGTCAAATCGGCTTATAACTTCTTCATCATGGCTGGCCTCCGTTCCCCTTACTACACTGCAACTTGGGCCTCGCCTGCCCCGCTCAAATGCAAGGTGTTCATATGGCTGCTGAGTTGGAACAAGCTCAACTCGAAGGAATTTCTTCACTCTAAGGGATGGTCGGGCGACACCACATGCACAGCTTGTGCATGTCCTGTCGAATCGACCTTCCATATATTTTTTGAATGCCCAATTGCTGCCGCAACCTGGAAACACTTCACTGATATGCTTAATATCCACAATATGCCCCATCATATGCATGAGTGTTTCACGACATGGTGTTTTGGGAATCATAATAACTGACTCACTTGGCATCTTTTAACTATCTCAGTTTGCTAGAATTTGTGGCTTGCTAGAAACCAACGCATTTTTACTTCAAAGGCTGTGCAAGCAAAAGACATTATTACTAATGCCATTTTCTCTTTTCGTTCTTGGATAGATGGAATGGACAGCAGGAGGAAGAAGGCAAAGCTGATGGATGAATTGGATGCTGCAGGAGTACAGGATGCCTTGTTAAAGCAAGCACTCTTTAGGGCTGATCGGTTGGATAGTGATGTGGGGAGTTGTTCGACCTAACCATTGAGTGCTGTGATCTGTTTTAGCTATATGTGGATGATTTAGGTTTTGTTGATCTTTTGGACTGACTATTTTATACTGCTCTGATGTAACTAGGCTTTTCTGTTTGGGCTATCTGTTTGGAGGACTATTACGAGTACTGCTGTTTGGATGGAGAAGGGGGATGAGATCATGTTGTTGTGTCTAGTAGAGGAGTACGACAGTAGTCCGCTGCCCTCTCTACGACACAACTACATGCTATCTCAAACCTAGACCCATCTGAGACTCGGTCCTTATCTTTTGTAACCTCCACTCAGATTGTTTTTGTAATAGCTGCTTAAACACTTTTTACTAGTAATATATATTTTGAGGTAGGCTAATCCTACCTTTTACTCGTCAAAAAAAAAATAATTTGTTAGGATTATTTTGCAAATGTGTTTAAAACCCTAATTCTTCAATTTGGGGCCTATTTAAAAGATGGAGTGCTGCAGTCTTTCGCTGCACAACACAAAGTTTTTATTATTTTTACTTTCTCGGAGATTTAAAGAGGGGATCTTGAATTCTTTGCAAAGGATGGATTCTTCGTCTTGCTTGTTATATTCGTTTGATCTCTCCAACGAGGTGAGTAACTTGTTTGTTTTATTTTGTTTTGTGCATATTGTATGTGAGTGATGTAAATTGTTTTTTTGTTTTGTTTTATGTATGTTGTATATGGTGTTTCCTCTGTTAGAAAGCATGCTAGGGTTTGGTATGAATATGTATGTTGGATGGATGATAAAATTGGATCTTTGAGAAGAACCCTAGTAGTTGTGAGTAAAATTTGCATGTGAATGATTTTGGATTGATGGAGAACCTAATATAAATTGTGAGTAGGCTAATAATGTTGGATTATTGCTGACTTGATTGAGTATGATGAATGTTATGCATTAATTAAAAGAAGATGAGATTTTGGACTATTGGTGAGTTGGATGAATGCTACTTGGCCATGTTGATGATAAATTTATTTTTGTTCATGAATCAACTATTGAGAATAGTTGAGATTTAATTTGAGAAATTTTGAGAATGAGTAATGGATTAAAAGACCATGTCTTGAGGATTTGAATTGTGATGACTAAAATTGGGGATTTATACATTTTTTTGATTCAATTTGGGGATTTGTGATTTGGTGAAAGAGTTCACTTGAATTTGGATTTACTCAAATACTAAGTTTGATATCTGAATATTTTGTTATTTTAGTTTATGGATTGGTGAAGTTTTTTTTGGTGCACGAACATGCACGAAGGTTTTCATGAATATAGTATTTTTGTTGTTTTAGAAGAAATCGAGTTTTTATGTGTTTTCGAAGGATTTGACTATATCTCAACTTATTTTGGTATTAATATGTTTTGGAACATAAAACAATTTATTTTGATGTATGACTTATTCTTAAAAAACTCGAATTTTGATATATGCACAATCCAAATTGTAGTCTGTAGGTGAGGCAGTCGACTGGTATGTTTTCGACAATCGACCGTCGCTACCTGGCTGTTGTGTTTTCAAGTTTTTCTTGAAATCTTGTGCGGAACAGTCGACTAAATCATTTCTCCAGTCGACTGTCTCTGCTCTGTTTTGATATTTTCTTGAGGTATTGGATTTTCGCTCTGGACAGTCGACTGGTGTCTTTTACAGTCGACCGTCAATACTTAGATTTTATTTTCTTAAAGATGTGGGTTTTCGCTTTGGACAGTCGACTGATGACCATTTTATAGTCGACTGATACTGTGGTTTCTTGAGTTTTCCAGGTGTTCTTTAAATGGTTGATTCTTTAAATGTTTTCGGATCTATAACTTACTATTCTAAATATTATTGTTTCTACAGAACATATGTTTTCAAGATATTTTATTGTTGGATTTGGATTCTGGAATTTTATAAAGATTTGGGTTTTGTTGATTGGAGAGGTTTCTCCCTAGGATCGTTTTGACGATGGATTTTTGAGTTTTGGTCTTGTTGAGATCTCTAGGAGTTGAGGGGGGTCTTGGTTTAGTTGTTGTTGAGTATTTAAGTTCGACAGGATACACTAACTCTAGAGATGGGGATTTTGTGTTTTTAATAATAACCAACTGTTGCCGCTAAATTTTGTGTGGGGGCAAACAGATGAAACTTGTGGATTCTTAGGGAAACTGAACAGAAAACCTGTGTACCTGTTCCGCCGGGCGTCGCTCGTCGTTCCCGCCGTGCACCTGCAAAAAGTGCGAGACACCGGGGTTGTTCCCGGCGACGCACCCTCCGATGCTCAAGTCAGTAATCTGGCAGACTATGAAAGAGCGCAAAAACTGGTGAAAGATTGATTACCTCTTAATGGAGATGGGTGGGGGGTATTTATAGGCGTCTTAGGGAACAGATTAGGCATGTAATTCCTGTGTATACAGATAAGGAATGTAATCCCTAATCCCCAGTGAAAGGATAGATATGAATCAGGGCCGTTGATTAATATTAATCAGAAACCCTAATTCTATCCTGCTGGACCGGGTTTGTTGCGGGTTGAAACCCGCACCTAGTTGAGGTGGATCCGTTCGCAGGTTATTGGGTTTGTGAGAAGGAGACCCAGTACCTGATTCAGACCCATTTTGTTGGTAAAATTACCGTTTTACTCCTGAACTTCAGGATTCGTGTCCAATTCGGATGGTCTTGATTAATCCCCTATTTTTAGCCATATCACGAACTTAAGGACAGACACTAGTGGGGATGTGATGGAACTTGGAAAACGTAAGTATAGGCTCATGGTTTTGTTAGTCCAACGGATGCGTTCCAGGACTGTTGTATGTCTTGAGAGGACATTTGTGTGTTCGCGTGTCGAGGGTCTGCAGACCTATTCATGGAGCATGCAGGGTGCATTCGCGTATCGAGGGTCGGCAGGCCTATTCACGGAATGTACCTGGTGTATCTGCACGTCGAGGGCCTTGCAAGCCTATTCGTGGGGTACACAGGTATGAGAGATGATTCTCCGGTTGTTTTTTAGCTATCTTACATGATGCTTGCGCGTCGAGGGCTGTGGTGTCTATTCATGGAGTTTTTTGGATCTTGTTTTCCATCACCGTAGTAGGATTAGTGGCATAACGAGGGGTTATCCCTATAAAGTGGAGATCGTTAAGGGCTTGCACCGGACCTATGTAATATGGAATGCATAGAATCCGACAAGTACGCATTAGAGAGTCAGCATATAGAATTGTGTTTTCTTGATTTGGTTTATGCCTGTGTTTCTTGTTTTCTACACTTAACACTTAGTCTAGCTTCACTTGTTGTGTTTTCGTATTTCGTGTTTTCTCTATTTTCACCTACTTCAGTTATTTCCTGTTGTTTATGAATTTATGCTTTACTTATGTTGTTTATTTTTATGTCACTCACACATTTATGGCTGACCCCTTTAGTTTTGAGGGTTAGGGATCATCTCTAGCCTCATATTTTACAGGTTGTTGCCTAAAGCTTGGGGTTTGGATGCTTGAGATAAATTGATGTAATAAAGCTTTTGTGTAAATTTGTAATAGAAGTGTTGTAAAGAAAAGAGTGTTTGTAATTCAAGGTGTTTTGTATTTTTGCTGTGTTTGTAAAGATTGTTGTAATCAAAGTTGAAATAAAAATCATCTGTGTTTTTGGACTGTGTTTGCTATTACATTGAAGTTGATGCTGGAAATTGTGCCACGTATTTCTAAGATATCATATTGGAAATTTGGGACGCTACAGATTTGGTATCAGAGCCAGGTTCAATAGTAATAATAGACATAGTATGAAAGCCAACCTAGGTGTGGACACTAGAGCATGAGTACCTAGGTGTGGACATTAGAGTGTGAGTATCACATAGAGTTAAAACATTATGTTTGGTTTGGGGTATGGTTGAGGTTTTGCCATAGGGTATTGTTGTGAATATGAATTGTGTTGTGATGCTCTAACTTTACCCTCATTTTGCAGTATTCATAATGGTTGGACCCAGAACCAGGAATGGTAACAATGGTGATGGAGCTGGAAGATCCCATGGAACGGGAGTTGATCTCGAGGCCGAATTTGCCAGGGTGTATCAGACCTTGAATGCACTAATGGCAGCTAATTTGGTGCAGACTCAGAACTAGAATCAGAATCATGGGGTTGGACCAGGGTTTGTTAACACTGATCCTATCAAGCAGATTGAGTCCTTCAAGAGGATGAGGCCGCCAGTGTTTGAGGGGCAGTCTGATCCAAATGAGGCCGATGATTGGATTAGATGGATGGAGACAATCTTCGAGGTCTCGGAAACTCCGGCAGCCAATAAAGTGAAGTTGGCCACTATGCAGTTGGAAAAGGACGCTGGTGTTTGGTGGCAATCGGTGAAGAGGACTTTGGGTGACCAGCAAATGACTTGGGAGGCTTTTCTGGATGAGTTCAGGGAGCGTTTCTTTCCTTTGGATATTCAGGAGAAGAAGGCGACAGAATTCTTGAATCTGCAGCAAGGCAGCATGACTGTGCGAGAGTATGAGACTAAGTTCGCTCAGTTGTCGAGGTATGCACCGGAGCTGATAGTTGATAAAGCTAAGAAGGCCAAGAAGTTTGAGCAGGGCTTGAGGCCAAACTTGAGGTCGAGAATGATTCCGTTGGGCATAAGGAGGTTTGATAAGCTGGTCAGGAGAACAACTATGACAGAGGAAGACATGGATCAGTTCCAGAAGAAACAAGAGACCTGGAACAAGAACAAGAGGCCAGCAGATAATTAGAGCGGGAAGGAATTCCCAGTGAAGCAGAGCAAGTTCAGTGGACCAGTGCAGAAGGTGCCCAAGTTCAAGGTGTGACTTGTTTTAACTGTGGAGAGACAGGTCATTATCAGGCAACATGCACCAAGCCTCGGAAGGTGCAGGTTTGTCATCATTGTGGTCGTGAAGGGCATATTCGACCAAATTGTCCGCAGCTGAAGAAAGGTGGTGCAGGGGAAGGCAAGGTTCAGAGGCAGGGGCGAGTGTTCGCATTGACTGAGGAGGATGCGGGTAACTCAGGGATGTGATCCGGGTGTGCAAGAATTTTGAATTCGTTCATTTTGTATTAAGTAAAACTTTATTTGAGAATAAATTGGAAATTTGAGTATTTTCCTCCAAGTAACAGAATTTGTTTTGGTTAATGGAATAAAAACAAAAGTTTTATTTGATACTGTTTTCTTGCATACCTTTGTGTCGCCCAAATTTTTGCTAGTCTTAGGTGTGGAGCTTAAGGTGTTCCTTGGCAGGGTCTTGAAGTGACTTTTCTTGGTCATGTCCTTTCTAAGGAGGGAGTGGCCACTATCCTCGGAAGGATGAAGCAAATTGTGGAAGGTCAGAGTTAGATGCAGGAGTTCAGAGGTTGTTGCAGCTGGTTTCTGATGGCAAGTTATCAGAGTTGTGTGGCGGAAGATTGTTTTTCTAAACTCTTTGCATGATTGTGTTTCTTCTGTATGTTTGTATTTCTTTTGTTGGAATGTATTCTCTTGTGTGATTGTATTTCTTAAATTATGTTTCCATTTATGAGATATTGCATTCCTTATTGGTGTGTTTGTTTGGACCCCATTAGCAGTAGTTCTGAGGATAAAACTCTTCTAAGGAGGGAGTGATGTAGTACCCCGTATTTTTAAATATAATTTAAAATATTTATAAATGAATTAAAATGATTTTCTGGAGATTTAATAAATATTTTTCTAAAGATTTAGCTTTTCGCACGTGCAAAATACGTGCAAATATTTTGGTGTAAATATCCAATTTTATATTTTTTGTAAATTCTCCTACTTATAATAGAGTATATTCTAAATTTTGGGATTTTTCTGAATAAAGAAACTATTTTTATAAATACCTCGAAAGAGAGGGGTTTTTATGTAAAATGCCGTTTGGATCTCAAATAAATAATGAAAATTCTTTTTTACTGAATTTTGGGCTTTCCATGGTCATCATTGAAATTAAAATATATTTAAATTTTATTTAGAGTCGATTTGGTAAAGATTTAAACAAATATGGTGTTTTTGCAAATATGGAATTTATGTTGGATCTTGTGCAAATATTTTCCTGGAAAGTAAAAATCAGATATTTTAATTGGAAAATATAATATGTATTATTAGATATTATTTCTGAATTTTCTAGATTTTTTAAGAATATTTTATGATGTATTTGCAAATATTACAAAAAAAGGACTTTTGTGCAAAATTGCCACCCTGAGTACAAATCCGAATTTTCTTTATTTCTAGGCTGTGCTGGATTGCTGGAAAATTCAGCAGTAAAAGGATTTGATTTGATTTTAATTTATTTAACTTATTTTAACTACTTTATAAAGAAAGGTTTATACATGTAAAGTAATAATTTGTTAAATGATTATTTTGCAAATGTGCTCAAAACCCTAATTCTTCAATTTCTGGCCTATTTAAAGATGGAGTGCAACCATCTTTCGCTGCACAATACAAAGGTTTTATTATTTTTACTTTCTTGGAGATTTAAAGAGGGGATCTTGAATTCTTTGCAAAGGAGGGATTCTTCATCTTGCTTGTTATATTCGTTTGATCTCTCCAACGAGGTGAGTGACTTGTTTGTTTTATTTTGTTTTGTGCATGTTTGATGCTGTTTATTTCTGGGAGACGTGTGGATGCACCAGGTGTGAGTTCGGACTCAATTTGTATTGGAGGAGAATGCCGCTCGTCCGCCGATCTTCGGTTGACCCTCGGGGACCTGCGATGAGTTCGGAAAGATGTTGAAGGCTGGGCTCGGATCGGAAGGGTCGGATCCGAGGTCTTGTGTACCTGCAGACGGTCCTGAAACACCGGGGTTTATCCCGGCGGCGGACCCTCCGACGCTCTAGTCAGTCTCTGTGAGAGAGTAGCAATAACTAGGTATATTTAAGTGGCAAAAGATTCATTACCTCCAAAAGGTGGGTGGGGGTCTAGTATTTATAGAGAATCCCAACCGGGTTTGGTTCCACTTGGGGGCCAGGTCTGGATCCGAAAGCCCGTGGGCCTGACGTGGCAGAAGGCCCAGGGGGTTTAGGGCGGACGTGGCAATACCAGGAGTGGTATAGGGTTGACGTGGCAACACCCTTGACGGTATTTGGAGTTGACATGGCTGATCGTGGGTCTCCTGTGCTTCGGGGGGGAATCAGAGGGCCTAGGCTGCGCCAGGTCATCCTTCTGCCCCGCCAGAGAGGGGGGACGGCCTGTGGGACTGTCCCGGATCGGACACCGAGGGCTACTGAGGCTCGTCGGTACGAGGAGGCCAGTATCGTGAGGGAAAACACGAGGTTCGGTGCCGACCCTGAATTGGTTCGGAGCCGAACCAGGTTGCTATCTTTACCTTTCTGAGGGGGAATTGTATTGGGCCCTGGTTGGGCCTCAGGCCATTTTTACCCTGTCACACAAGCCCCCCACTCCTGCGGAGGGTGCGGGAGCTAGCCGTGGAGGAGTGCTTATGGTTGTAGAAAAATGGGAGGGTGAATCACAGGGCCTTCCTGGTGGTGCTGCCCTGAGGCTCGGATGGGACCTCGAGCTAGTCGAGGGTTTACGTGTAGGTGAAGGCGATGGCGAACCGTTGTCTCTTCCGGAGAAGAGTACCCTGGTGTTCGACAGAACCTCTAGAGGTCGAGGGATTATGTGTCGACAAGGGTGATGGCGAGCCGTTGTTTCTTCCTGAGAAGAGTACCCGGGGGCCAGACCGAACCTCGAGATGAGGGGGAATTATGGGCTGGTAAGGGTGATGGCCAGCCGATGGATCTTCCGAAGAAGAGTACCCGGGTGCCAGACCGGACCTCGAGCTGGCGAGGGATTACGGGTCGGTAAGGGTGAAGGCGAGCCGTTGTTTCTTCCTGAGAAGAGTACCCTGGTGTCATGCCGAACCTCGAGACGAGGGGGAATTACGGGCTGGTAAGGGTGATGGCCTGCCGGTGGATCTTCCGAAGAAGAGTACCCAGGTGCCAGACCGGACCTCGAGCTGGCGAGGGATTATGGGTCGGTAAGGGTGAAGGCGAGCCGTTGTTTCTTCCTGAGAAGAGTACCCGGGTGCCAGACCTAACCTCGAGACGAGGGGGAATTACGGGCTGGTTAAGGGTGATGGCCAGCCGGTGGATCTTCCGAAGAAGAGTACCTGGGTGCCAGACCGGACCTCGAGCTGGCGAGGGATTATGGGCCGGTGAGGGTGAAGGCGAGCCGTTGTTCCTTGGGGCTGTTTGAGTAGGGTAGTCTGTTGTTTTCGCGGAGCATTTGGGGGCGCCCTGGGATCTGTGCAAGATTCCCATTTCCTAGGTGCGTTAATGGCGCCGCCTAATAAATGTATGGCGCATGGTCTTCCGTCGTTTGGTTTTCCCCATGTCATAAAGGCCGGCGTCTGGGGGAGGCTATAAGTACCCCCCCCCCCCTTTTTTTTTCTCGTAGTGGTTCAGATCAAAGCAAGGGTGGTCTGCTTGGCCCTTAAAGGTGTCTGCTTCGGCGGACGCCTGTTTCTTGATAATTCTTACCCCCGGTTTTGTCGGAGAGGTAGTTTCTTTGTCGCCCGATCTTCTCTTGGATCTGATGGCCCTGATGTGGCGGCCAGATCCAGGGGGGATTCGGGCGAGAGGGATAACGACCGAACTTCGAAGGGTGAGCAGTCTGCAACTGTGGAGGTTCTATCCTTCCGAGAGGGATGAAGGGCGTTCCGGGCCGGTTGTTTGCAACTGCGAAGGTTCCGTTGCTGGAGTAGGCTGGACTTTTGCAGTTGCATCAACTGGCTCGGAATGGAGCACTTCTTTCGGCCTTCGGGTGTTGATCTGCTTTTGACCGGGGTGCTTGCCGAGGGGGGCGTCTTGAAGCTTTGGGCCCCGGGTAGATGAGTAGTTCTCCGATTGGAGGCTGACTATTCTGCGTCCCAATAGGGCTCCAGGTTGAGGCGGTTTCTGTCTCACCCGGGAACAGTTCGGGTCTTCGGCCGATGACGCTGTAAGCCCCGAGCTGCTCGCGGGTGAAAGGGGAACCGACCCAGTCTCGGAGCCCGGGGCGTCTGTCTGAGGACGGCGCCTTAAATCTTAAAAATAAAAATGTTCCCTCCTCCGAATACTTCTTCCGCGCTGGCCTCCTTGACTGGCTGCCAGCCTGTCACTGGATGATGTCAGCATCGCACGTTTTGAGGATGTGGCGCGAATTCTTAGGCGGCAGTTGCATGTCAGATAGGTGAACAGTACTTGCGGGAATCGAGGAGTCGCTTCTATCTCCTATAAATAGTCCCCCCTCTCCCCTATCTGTCCACTCCTTTCTTTTTCAAAATAAAATTTTTCAACACTTCAGCGCTCATCTTCGCGTCTTGCTGTACCAGGCTTGCCCTTCCAAAGTAACCCCAGGTGAGTTAGCAAGTCTACTTAGTCTAGGCATAGATGGACAGGGCTCAGTCCGGCTCATCAGCATCGACGTCTAGGAGGGAGGTGGAGCCTATCTCTGACTCGACGTCCTGGGAGGAGCCCGTATTCGAGGAGGAGTCAGTGTACGTTGATGAGTCTTCTGACACGGTTTCGTGGGAGGAACCGGTGGTTGAGGAGGCGGCATATGGTGCGAGGCGGTCGCGCTCTCGTCGTCCCTTCGTGGTGGAGAGCAGTGAGTCGGAGGAAGCGACTGATGGCTCGGACAACGTCCGTGTTTTGGAGTCGGCTACCGAGGGTGAGAGAGGCGAGGGCGGCATTGTAAGGAGATCCACGGTTCCGGGGGCAGGTCCGAGTTCCATGCTGACTGGTCGGGGGCCCTTATTCACTCCCTCACCGGAGCGACCCGAGAAGAGGAAGAAGGCCCCGAGGAAGGTAGGGTTGGGGACTGGTGGCTCGAGCCAGGGGACAGGTTCGCCCGCGCAGCCGAAGCATTTCCGTCAATATCCTGACGACCTGTCCGACCAGGAGCTCTTTGGTGTGCAGGCCTCTTCGCCGAGTCGGACGAGAGTGTTGATGGACGCGATTCTGACCGCCTTGGATGGCGGGGATTTGGAGGTCTTGCAGCTGGCGTACCCCATAGGTCCTAGTTACGAATTGATGCTGCCGAGCTCTACTCTTCGCCCGACCGATCCCCTGTCTGCGTGGTATTGTGTCTTCCCAGTGGACGCGTTTATTTCTGGACTGAGGCTGCCGGTCCATCCGTTTGTTCGGGAAGTGTTGAACTGGGCCTCCTTGGCGCCGATGCAGTATGGGCCGAACTCTTGGAAGCAGATAATCAGTTTTGTACTGATGTGCGAGGAACAACGGGTACCCCTGCGCTTGAACGTGTTCCGAGCGATGCTGATGATTAGTTCGGCGGCCGAGGGGGTTTACTATATTTCCCCCCGGAGCAGGAGGAAGGTTGTTCATAGCCACCCGGACTCTATCAAGGATTGGAAGAAAAAATATCTGGTGATCCGGAGTGAAGAGCCCTGGGACATTCCGACTCGTTGGAACTACTCCAAGCCGAGTTATCCTGCGCCGGGGCAGGGGGATCTGACGGTCGAGGAGTGGGGATTTGTCGAGCGTCTCCGTTTGTCCCCTAGTATTAATTGGACGAAGGTGACGGAGGTTCGCCTGGCGAGCGTTGGATTGAGCCCAGCCGTTCTCCGTATGTAGTTGTTTCTTTTCCCTCGATCCTTTCGTACATTCTCGCTCATTGCTCTTAATGGTTTTTTCTGCAGATATGGATGAGGCATCGATCCAAGCAAGGAGGCTCGCCATGAAGAAGGAGAATGCCGAGAAGGAGAAGGCGGAGGCGGCGAAGAGGCCGAGGGTGCCGCCCCTTGTTATCTCGGAGGTACCGCTCGAGCCGACTTTTAAGAGGACTCGTTCGGAGACGGGCAAGGGGGGCGCCCCTTTGAGGGGTAAGGGCCTGGCGAGGGCCTCCGATCTTGACAAGGGGAAAGGTCCCTTGGTAGGGGTCGAGGAGGAGGACCCGGTGGTGGAGTTACTGCGGCAGCGGTGGGCGCCGGACTGGTCGGTTCGGATGGGCGACTGTATGACCGAGGAAGCCCAGGCCGTAGAGGTGGTGGAGAAGCTGGCAACGCCTGGTGATCGCCAGATGATGGAGAACGAGCCCGTGGAGGTGGCTTTCACGCGCCTGGCGCAGGCCACCGTGTCGGTAAGCTTGTCGACCTCCTCCTTTCTGTTTGGTCTTGCCTCAGGAGTTTTCTTCTTTATCTGCTTCTTTCGGTTGCAGGCTTGTATGCAGGGAGCTAACGTGAAGAATCTCTACGAAGCGTCCCTGTTACAAGAGCGTGCCCGGGCGGACAAGAGCGAACGAGAGACGAAGGAGACGCGGATCGAGCTCGAGGGTTCGCGTCAGAGGGAGCAGCAGATGAAGCTGGAGCTCGAGGCCAAGGACACCGAGTGGGGGAAGAGGGTGGCCTCCTTGAAGAGGAAGTTTGCCAAGAAGAAGGGGGAGTTGATAGCTGCGTTCGCCAATGAGAGGAAAGAGCTGACGGATGCGGGCCAGCGGATGGTGATAGCCGCCCAGGATGAGTGCTACGCGAAGGCGCTCAGTCACGTGAGGCATTTTTATCCGACCCTCGATCTGTCGAACTTCGAGTACAACATGGAGATTGATGGGACCCCGAAGATTCCTGCCGGAGAGGGGCTTGTTGACAACCCGGCCGTCGATCGTCCTGTGAACCCGATTGACGCCGAGGAGGGAAATCGAGTTGTATAGTTTTGTCTTTCTTTCTTCTTTCCTCCTTTCGATTGTATTTGCCTCCCGCGGACTGGCCCCCGCCTTTTTGTGTATATATAAAAAGGAAATTCGGACTTGCCAAGGGTTTTGACGCCGGTCGTTTTCGGATCTCCCCGCTTATGTGCTTCGAGTTGGCTCACTTCGGAGGTTGCGGCTTCCCTTCCCGAGGTGGGCCCCGTCGTTCCGACGTGGCGTGCCGCTCGAGACGAGGGGAGTATTTCTGTAACAGCTTTTGCCCCTGTTGACAGTATACAAAGTGATGAAGGGGATGTGGCTCGGCCTTATTGTTTTGAGAGGAATCGGTGCGGGGCGAGGTGACGCCTTGGCGGTCGACCCTCTAACCGGGTATTAGGTCGGGTCTGCCGAGGCGTTTGGAGTACGATACAATGAGATTCTCTTAGTATAAGATAGGGGGGCCGCTAAAACGGTCCTATACAAAGGAAAGCTTTACAAAAGGTTTACTTCTAGCCAAGTTAAAGTCTAGGCTTGCTCTTTGCAGGAGTTTACTGGGTGCTAGGCGTCAAGGGGGAACATTGCTCCTCCGTCGATGGTCATGCAGTACGATCGCGTTGCTTCTTGGCTGCCTCGGACGACGCCGACCCCTTGTGGGGTGGAAAATTCGAGCTCCGGACGGTAGGACGAAGGCATCGTTTGGGGGGAGCATAATCTGGATCGGTCGAGTATGGCGTTGTAAGCTGTCTTGGCGTTGTGACAATCCTTTTTAGCACGACAGGGGCGCCGTAGAACCCATGTAAGGTGTATCCGGCCGGTTGGAGCTTGCCTCTAGGTAACTCCAGTTTCTCGAAGGCTTTGAGGAAAAGAATGTTCATCGAGCTGCCGTTGTCGACAAGGATTCGGAGGACTTCACACTTAGCCATGCGGAGGCTAATGACGAGGGCGTCGCAGTGGGGGAGGCGAATGCCTTAAAGGTCCTCCCCTGAGAATGAGACTGGCGCGGTTTGTAGCTCGGGAGAGGGATCGCCTTGGACAGTATTCATCCCTCGGATGAAGGCTTTTCGGAAAGTATTTGATTTCCCTCCTATTAGCCCTCCATGGACTCAATGTAAGATAAATGGTGTGTCCGCGGCTCCCTCGGACTCGGGATCCCGACCCGGTATGCGGCTCGGAGGGGGATTAGGGGGCGAGTGTATCCCGCTCCTAGTTTCTCGTCGACCCCGCGGGACTTCTCGGGTGAATTCTCGGAGGTATCCTCTGGAGATAAGTTCCTCAATCTCGTCTTTCAGGGCCCGGCATTGATCTGTGTCGTGTTCATGGTTTTGGTGGAAGCGGCAGTAGAAGCGCTGATCTCGGTTCTTGCCGTTGCTAGGTCGGGAAGGTAGTCGAACAATGTCTTTGTCTTCGATTTCTAGGAGGATGGCGGATACGTTGTGCGTCAAGGGAGTGTATTTCTCGACGCGGGGGACCGGCGGGACCTTCTTCATGGCCCCCGGGTCCCTTGGAGCTTTCTTTGATGGTTCGACTTCTTCGGTCTTCCGCTTTCCTTTCCCGGTGGCATCCCTGGTATCTTCGGGGTTAAGGGCCTCCTCAGCCCTAATGTATTTCTCGACCCTACCGAGGAGGTCGGGGAAGTCGACGGGAGGTTTCTTCGCCAGAGAAGCCTTCAGCTGTTCGTGACGGACGTTGTGTCGGAACGCCGCTGAGGCGACGCCCGGGTCGAGGGAGGAGACCGACCTTGCCTCAGCGGTAAATCTCCGGACGAACACTCTGAGTGATTCCCTCTCTAACTGTTTGAGTCCGAGTAACGAGGCGCTGGTCTTTTCGGTCTTGCGGCTGGTGACGAAGTGGGCGAGGAAATTGTCCTCGAGTTGGTCGAAGGAGTAAACGGAGCTAGGGGCGAGCTTCGAGAACCACTCACGAGCGGGACCCCGAAGGGTGGCAGGGAAGGCTCGGCATAGCAGGGGATCCGAGGCGCTGTGAATCATCATGAGGGTTTTGAAACCCCCCATGTGATCAGCAGGATCTCCCTCGCCGTCGTAGGTCTCGAACTGAGGGGGTCGGAAATTCCGGGGTATTTCTGCTTGGAGGATGGGGGTGGAGAAGGGAGGACGGACAGGTCTGTACCCCTGTGTCGCTCTTTGGCCGCCGTCCCTTATGTGATCGAGGCGATCCTCCATCCCTTGTAGGCACCTTAGGAGAACGCCATCATCCTCAGGCTGGATTATTGAAGGGCGGGACGCGCTGGCTTCGGCGTCCGACCTTGTTTGGGAATGGGGGGTTTCCTCCCTGGGGGTCCGTCGGAGGGCTCCCAGAATTTCTCTTCGGAAGTCTTGGAACTCCTTGTGAGTGACGGGGGCTCCCTCGACTTGGTTTGGTTGGTCCGACAGTTGTCTTCCGACTCGGCTGAGTGCGGATCTCCGTACCTCGGGCGGCTGTCTCGGACGGTTCGGGACCGGGTTGGAAGCGGCCCTTCCCCTGCTGCGGGTAATCCTGCGGTTGAGGATTATTCCCCGGAGGTCGGGCTGGGCCGGTCGGCCGACGCCCCTTTGGGACTCCCGAGGGAGAGCCTTGTGTTTCGACGTGCGTGGTTTGGCTTTATCAGTGGGTGGGGGCGAGTCCCGTTGGTTGACGGAGGAAGCAGCCCCCTTGCCTTTGGAGGGCCATGAGGGTTCGGCTGTCGATGGCCTTTGAGGGTCTGGATCGGATCGGCTTCTGGAGCAGCGTTTCCCACAGACGGCGCCAACCTGATGCTGTTTATTTCTGGGAGACGTGTGGATGCACCAGGTGTGAGTTCGGACTCAATTTGTATTGGAGGAGAATGCCGCTCGTCCGCCGATCTTCGGTTGACCCTCGGGGACCTGCGATGAGTTCGGAAAGATGTTGAAGGCTGGGCTCGGATCGGAAGGGTCGGATCCGAGGTCTTGTGTACCTGCAGACGGTCCTGAAACACCGGGGTTTATCTCGGCGGCGGACCCTCCGACGCTCTAGTCAGTCTCTGTGAGAGAGTAGCAATAACTAGGTATATTTAAGTGGCAAAAGATTCATTACCTCCAAAAGGTGGGTGGGGGTCTAGTATTTATAGAGAATCCCAACCGGGTTTGGTTCCACTTGGGGGCCGGGTCTGGATCCGAAAGCCCGTGGGCCTGACGTGGCAGAAGGCCCAGGGGGTTTAGGGCGGACGTGGCAATACCAGGAGTGGTATAGGGCTGACGTGGCAACACCCTTGGCGGTATTTGGAGTTGACGTGGCTGATCGTGGGTCTCCTGTGCTTCGGGGGGGAATCAGAGGGCCTAGGCTGCGCCAGGTCATCCTTCTGCCCCGCCAGAGAGGGGGGACGGCCTGTGGGACTGTCCCGGATCGGACACCGAGGGCTACTGAGGCTCGTCGGTACGAGGAGGCCAGTATCGTGAGGGAAAACACGAGGTTCGGCGCCGACCCTGAATTGGTTCGGAGCCGAACTAGGTTGCTATCTTTACCTTTCTGAGGGGGAATTGTATTGGGCCCTGGTTGGGCCTCAGGCCATTTTTACCCTGTCACAATGTTGTATGTAAGTGATGTAAATTGTTTTGTTGTTTTGTTTTATGTATGTTGTATGTGGTGTTTCCTCTGTTAGAAAGCATGCTAGGGTTTGGTATGAATATGTATGTTGGATGGATGATAAAATTGGATCTTTGAGAAGAACCCTAGTTGTTGTGAGTAAAATTTGCATGTGGATGATTTTGGATTGTTGGAGAACCTAATATAAATTGTGAGTGGGCCAATAATGTTGGATTATTGCTGATTTGATTGAGTATGATGAATGTTATGCATTAATTAATTGAAGATGAGATTTTGGACTATTGGTGAGTTGGATGAAGGCTACTTGGCCATGTTGATGATAAATTTGTTTTTGTTCATGAATCAACTATTGAAAATAGTTGAAATTTAGTTTGAGAAATTTTGAGAAGGAGTAATGGATTAAAAGACCATGTCTTGAGGATTTGAATTGTGATGACTAAAATTGGGGATTTATACATTTTTTTGATTCAATTTGGGGATTTGTGATTTTGTGAAAGAGTTCACTTGAATTTGGATTTACTTAAATACTAAGTTTGATATCTGAATATTTTGTTATTTTAGTTTATGGATTGGTGAAGTGTTCTTTGGTGCACGAACATGCACGAACGTTTTCATGAATATAGTATTTTTGTTGTTTTAGAAGAAATTGAGTTTTTATGTGTTTTCGAAGGATTTGACTAAATCTCAACTTATTTTGGTATTGATATGTTTTGGAACATAAAACAAGTTATTTTGATGTATGACTTATTCTTAAAAAACTCTAATTTTGATATATGCACAACCCAAACTACAGTTTGTAGGTGAGGCAGTTGACTGGTATGTTTTCGACAGTCGACTGTCGCTACCTGGCTGCTGTATTTTCTCGTTTTTCTTGAAATCTCGTGCGGAACAGTCGACTGAACCATTTCTCCAGTCGACTGTCTCTGCTCTGTTTTGATATTTTCTTGAGGTATTGGATTTTCGCTCTGAACAGTCGACCGTGAATACTTAGATTTTATTTTCTTAAAGATGTGGGTTTTTCGCTCTGGACAGTCCACTGATGACCTTTTTACAGTCGACTGATACTGCGGTTTCTTGAGTTTTCCAGGTGTTCTTTAAATGGTTGATTCTTTAAATGTTTTCGGATCTATAACTTAATATTCTAAATATTATTGTTTCTAGAGAACATATGTTTTCAAGATATTTTATTATTGGATTTGGATTCTGGAATTTTATAAAGATTTGGGTTTTGTTGATTGGAGAGGTTTCTCCCTATGATCGTTTTGACGATGGATTTGTGAGTTTTGGTCTTGTTGAGATCTCTAGGAGTTGAGTGGGACTCCTGTGAATTGGCAAGTTGAGATTATTGAGTTAGACTTCGGGGGTCTTGGTTTAGTTGTTGTTGAGTATTTAAGTTCGGTAGGATACACTAACTCTAGAGATGAGGATTTTGTGTTTTAATAATAACCAACTTAAGGACAGCCACTAGTGGGGATGTGATGGAACTTGGGAAATGTAAGTATAGGCTCATGGTTTTGTTAGTCCAACGGATGCGTTCCAAGACTGTTGTTGTTATGTCTCGAGAGGACATGTGTGTGTTCGCGTGTCGAGGGTCTGCAGGCCTATTCACAGAGCATGCAGGGTGCATTCACGTGTCGAGGGTGCAAGCCTATTCACGGAATGTACCTGGTGTATCTGCACGTCGAGGGCATTGCAAGCCTATTCGTGGGGTACACTGGTATGGGAGATGATTCTCCGGTTGTTTTTGAGCTATCTTACATGATGCTTGTGCGTCGAGGGTTGTGGTGCCTATTCGCGGAGTATTCTGGATCTTGTTTTCCATCACCGTAGTAGGATTAGTGGCATAACGAGGGGTTATCCCTATAAAGTGGAGATCATTAGGGGCTTGCACCGGACCTATGTACTATGCAATGCATAGAATCTAACAAGTACGCATTAGAGAGTCAGCATATAGAATTGTATTTTCTTGATTTGGTTTATGCCTGTGTTTCCTGTTTTCTACACTTGACACTTAGTCTAGCTTCACTTGTTGTGTTTTCACATTTCGTGTTTTCTCTATTTTCACCTACTTCAGTTATTTCCTGTTGTTTATGAATTTATGCTTTACTTATGTTGTTTATTTTTATGTCACTCACACATTTATGGCTGACCCCTTTAGTTTTGGGGGTTAGGGATCATCTCTAGCCTCATGTTTTACAGGTTGTTGCCTAGAGCTTGGGGTTTGGATGCTTGAGATAAATTGATGTAATAGAGCTTTTGTGTAAATTTGTAATAGAAGTGTTGTAAAGAAAAGAGTGTTTGTATTTCAAGGTGTTTTGTATTTCCGCTGTATTTGTAAAGATTGTTGTAATAAAAGTTGAAATAAAAATCATCTGTGTTTTTGGACTGTGTTTGCTATTACATTGAAGATGATGCTGAAAATTGTGCCACGTATTTTTAAGATATCATATTGGAAATTCGGGACGCTACAGATTTGGTATCAGAGCCAGGATCAATAGTAATAATAGACATAGTATGAAAGCCAACCTAGGTGTGGACACTAGAGCATGAGTACCTAGGTGTGGACATTAGAGTGTGAGTATCACATAGAGTTAAAACATTATGTTTGGTTTGGGGTATGGTTGAGGTTTTGCCATAGGGTATTGTTGTGAATATGAATTGTGTTGTGATACTCTAACTTTACCCTCATTTTGCAGTATTCATAATGGTTGGACCCAGAACCAGGAATGGTAACAATGGTGATGGAGCTGGAAGATCCCATGGAACGGGAGTTGATCTCGAGGCCGAATTTGCCAGGGTGTATCAGACCTTGAATGCACTAATGGCAGCTAATTTGGTGCAGACTCAGAACTAGAATCAGAATCATGGGGTTGGACCAGGGTTTGTTAACACTGATCCTATCAAGCAGATTGAGTCCTTCAAGAGGATGAGGCCGCCAGTGTTTGAGGGGCAGTCTGATCCAAATGAGGCCGATGATTGGATTAGACGGATGGAGACAATCTTCGAGGTCTCGGAAACTCCGGTAGCCAATAAAGTGAAGTTGACCACTATGCAGTGGAAAAGGACGCTGGTGTTTGGTGGCAATCAATGAAGAGGACTTTGGGTGACCAGCAAATGACTTGGGAGGCTTTTCTGGATGAGTTCAGGGAGCGTTTCTTTCCTTTGGATATTCAGGAGAAGAAGGCGACAGAATTCTTGAATCTGCAACAAGGCAGCATGACCATGCGAGAGTATGAGACTAAGTTCGCTCAGCTGTCGAGGTATGCACCGGAGCTGATAGTTGATAAAGCTAAGAAGGCCAAGAAGTTTGAGCAGGGCTTGAGGCCAAACTTGAGGTCGAGAATGATTCCGTTGGGCATAAGGATGTTTGATAAGCTGGTCAGAAGAACAGCTATGACAGAGGAAGACATGGATCAGTTCCAGAAGAAACAAGAGACCTGGAACAAGAACAAGAGGCCAACAGATAATCAGAGCGGGAGGGAGTTCCCAGTGAAGCAGGGCAAGTTCAGTGGGCCAGTGCAGAAGGCGCCCACAGTCCAAGGTGTGACTTGTTTTAACTGTGGAGAGACAGGTCATTATCAGGCAACATGCACCAAGCCTCGGAAGGTGCAGGTTTGTCATCATTGTGGTCGTGAAGGGCATATTCGACCAAATTGTCCGCAGCTGAAGAAAGGTGGTGCAGGGGAAGGCAAGGTTCAGAGGTAGGGGCGAGTGTTCGCATTGACTGAGGAGGATGCGGGTAACTCTGGGATGTGATCCAGGTGTGCAAGAATTTTGAATTCGTTCATTTTGTATTAAGTAAAATTTTATTTGAGAATAAATTAGAGATTTGAATATTTTTCTCCATGTAATAGAATTTGTTTTGGTTAATGGAATAAAAATAAAAGTTCTATTTGATACTGTTTTCTTGCATACCTTTGTGTCGCCCAAATTTTTGCTAGTCTTAGGTGTGGAGCTTAAGGTGTTCCTTGGCAGGGTCTTGAAGTGACTTTTCTTGGTCATGTCATTTCTAAGGAGGGAGTGGCCACTGTCCTCGGAAGGATGAAGCAAATTGTGGAAGGTCAGAGTTAGATGCAGGAGTTCAGAGGTTGTTGCAGCTGGTTTCTGATGGCAAGTTATCAGAGTTGTGTGGCGGAAGATTGTTTTTCTAAACTCTTTGCATGATTGTGTTTCTTCTGTATGTTTGTATTTCTTTTGTTGGAATGTATTCTCTTGTGTGATTGTATTTCTTAAATTATGTTTCCATTTATGAGATATTGCATTCCTTATTGGTGTGTTTGTTTGGACCCCATTAGCAGTAGTTCTGAGGATAAAACTCTTCTAAGGAGGGAGTGATGTAGTACCCCGTATTTATAAATATAATTTTAAATATTTATAAATGAATTAAAATGATTTTCTGGAGATTTAATAAATATTTTTCTAAAGATTTAGCTTTTCGCACGTGCAAAATACGTGCAAATATTTTGGTGTAAATATCCAATTTTATATTTTTAGTAAATTCTCCTACTTATAATAGATTATATTCTAAATTTTGGAATTTTTCTGAATAAAGAAACTATTTTTATAAATACCTCGAAAGAGAGGGGCCTTTATGTAAAAAGCCATTTGGATCTCAAATAAATAATGAAAATTCTTTTTTTACTGAATTTTGGGCTTTCCATGGTCATCATTGAAATTAAAATATATTTAAATTTTATTTAGAGTCGATTTGGTAAAGATTTAAACAAATATGGTGTTTTTGCAAATATGGAATTTATGTTGGATTTTGTGCTAATGTTTTTCTGGAAAGTAAAAGTCAAATATTTTAATTGGAAAATATAATATGTATTATTAGATATTATTTCTGAATTTTCTAGATTTTTTAAGAATATTTTATGATGTATTTGCAAATATTACAAAAAAGGACTTTTGTGCAAAATTGCCACCCTGAGTACAAATCCGAATCTTCTTTATTTCTAGGCTGTGCTGGATTTCTGGACAACTCAGCAGTAAAAGGATTTGATTTGATTTTAATTTATTTAACTTATTTTAACTACTTTATAAAGAAAGGTTTATACATGTAAAGTAATAATTTGTTAAAGGATTATTTTGCAAATGTGTTTAAAACCCTAATTCTTCAATTTCTGGCCTATTTAAAGATGGAGTGCATCCATCTTTCGCTGCACAATACAAAGGTTTTATTATTTTTACTTTCTTGGAGATTTAAAGAGGGGATCTTGAATTCTTTGCAAAGGAGGGATTCTTCATCTTGCTTGTTATATTCGTTTGATCTCTCCAACGAATATAAAAAAATCGGGGGCCCTGCTCATCTCTAGCCTCTCCTCTCGACACTTTTATTCCTTTTCCATTTTCTTTATTATTATAACTCCAAAAGCAATTTATAAGCGAGCTCTCCTCTCGACACTTTTATTTCTTTTCCATTTTCTTTATCATTACTAGTAGTTTACTCGTGCAATGCACGTTTTAATAAATATAGTTTTCTAAAATAAAAATTTAGATATAGTTTTGATTTGAAACTATGACCTCCTTTATATTAGTTATGAACGTGTGTTACACGAGTTGGTAGTTAGACAAAACATTTACAAATGACACTGAGATCTTCTCCCATTATAATATTAGAATAACTCAAAAAGCAACTTATAAGCGAAATAACGGGAATAAAGCTAGTAACTCGTATCGTCTACTTATACTTACATATGGTATTTGCTACTCATTATCTTAAATAATCTTGTTTTATTACAAAGTAAAATAAAATAAAATAAAATAAAATAAAATAAAATAAAATAAAAAATATTGGCAAATCCAAACTCTGCCATTTGGGTCGGATCCAATCAAATTATTGGGTTATTTTTAGATAAAAATAAATTCCTCCGAAAAATGGGCAGGCTAAAAAGAAAAACTGAAAACACCATAAAATATTTTTTTAAAAAATAAAAATAAAAAAAATTTGGGGAAAATAAAAGGAAATCTCAAACCATTTTTTGCAGGATGTCGGAGATCCCTTTCCTGTGATTCCATTCTTAAAATTTTCTAGGGATTTCCCACCCTCCAATTTAACCCAGTAATTTTATTTTCTTAATCCAATTATCTGTTTGTTTAATGATCCAATCAAACCAATTCAAACCCATTATTTTTTTTTTCTTTTAAAGTTTCAAAAGATGGAATCTTGGAGGATTCTAATGTGTTAATTTAATTGTGTTTTTGAATGTAGATAAATCCCTAATTGGCATCAATTGTTTGGTGCCATTTTGAAAATGGGGGCAATATCAAGGCAGATATATCCAGTTTGTGAGAGATTGTGTTTCTTTTGCCCTTCACTAAGGACATCGTCGCGGCAGCCCGTTAAACGGTACAAGAAGATTCTTTCTGAGATTTTCCCCCGAACCCCGGTACTAACTAGCCCTTAATCATATTTTGATGTTTTTTGTTGCTATTTTCCCCTCAAACCCTAAATCTCCATTATCTAACCATATAAAAAAAATCATACTAAAAATTCTTTCTGAGATATGTATTTTTATTTTATTTTATGGGTAATAGTTAGATAATGGAGATTGGTAGTTAAATAGTGTTTTAGTATGAAATTGTGGTGATGCGACGGGTAATGTTAGTTAAGAAGCATGAATACAGACAGACACACTGATAGGGATACATGACTAGAAAATACTAATACTAGTTTGAAATGTATTGGGACTGTAACGAGTTATGAGAGGGAAGTGGTTTGAGAAAATCTTTGATGATTGAAAGAGATTGGAGACAATGCTGGAGATTGGAGGCCTATTTCAGTTGATTTGAGTGTGTAAGGTTCGAACGGAATAGATTGAGGATGGGAAGGATGGTAGAGTAAAGGAGAAGGGTGATGATTAACTAGCTTAAAGGAGTGAGAGTTTAAGTATTGATTCTTCTGTTGCTGACAGTAACGAGCACAACATGACAAACAATGAGGGTTGTGTTGTGTTATGTAGCTGACAGCGAGCACAAAATATAGTTGGATTTTTGTGACATGAACTCTGGTGAATAAAAGAGTTCATTGTTTTGACAAGTATGGGTCCATGTGCTGATTAATTTTAAATGAAGGCTTTAATATTGGTTTATAGTAGCTCATTTGCTCAGCGAATTGTGTTATGCTCTTGGATAACTTTTTGACATATTATTTATTAGTTAGCCGTTTATCTTTGAATGGTATGGCAGATGCTTCAGCCGTCAGGTTTTTAGTTAATATTAGTTAATAAGTTGCTGAGATCATAAAATTTCATTGGCACTATTAAGTTAGTTAAGGTTTTTGTACAACATTGAAAATGATTTTCTTCATTTTTAGGCTTGCAACAGCATGGATTCAGTCATTACTGTTTACATTGCAGGATGAAGAACCGAACCTTAAGAAAATCGGAAAATTGTGTGAATATGCTTCTAAAAATCCAATGCGTATCCCAAAGGTAATATCTGAATTTCTTTCATCTATAACCTGGGATTGGTATATTTAAATAACTTACTCTCTAGAGCCTATCCTATTCCGTAGTGTTCTCCTAGATTGAATTGCTTTCTACTTGAATTCAGGGCTCACACTTCTTTTCCCCTAACCTGTTTAAGACATCATTTTGATTGTTATAGGTATCTTTTGTCTGGAACAGAGATGAAAAATATGAAGAAAAAAATAATTGTTACTCATCCTTTACTGAATAGGCTGAACTTGAATATAAGTGTCATAAAGCTAGACTGTCAAAAGAGTGTCCATTACAATAAGCAGCTATTTACTTGAGATGAAGACTTGCTAACTCCGACCTCTCGCTCCGACCTCTCACTGTTCTATTTTCCCCTATATTTCTATTTTTATATTTTGTCTTGGGGTCATATTGTCAGTCACTTCTTTCTATCTGACATACACTCTCTGCTAACAGCTGTCATTATTTAGCAGATTACACAGTATCTGGAGCAAAGGTGTTACAAGGAATTGAGAACCGAGCAATTTGGCTTGGCAGAAGTTGTCATGTGCATCTACCGTAAATTATTACTTTCCTGTAGAGAGCAAATGTGAGTTAAGAAAACAAAATTTCTTATTATTTTCTTTACGTTGTCTACCTTTTTAAAATTTGGGCTTGATTTGTGCCATCATAAACATCACAATTATTAGTTAATCGTAGGCACGAGCGTGCCATCTTCTATTGCCACTGATATGACACAACAAAAACAAAATTTTGGGCCAACCACAAATCATTTTTCTCCATTCACCTTTCTTAAGGACATATTCCCTGTTAAATCTCCGCCTGTCATATTCTTCATGACTACCTCAACTGAGGTCCATTTAGGTATACCTCAAGTCGTGGTTCTATTCACTGCGATCATATCACTCTTTCTAGCTGCTGTTCTTATTGTTCTCCATTCCCTAAGTATCTCGACTGTTCCTCCTTTCTGTCCTAATGTTGGAATTACCTATACTTTGTCTTTTCCCTTTTGCCACTTACCCACCTTAACATCCTCAATTAAGCTATGCTCATTTTCTTTAAAAATGTCTTAATTTCCTAACATTATGAACCATATAATTGTAGACTGTTGTATAGTTGTCTTATGATGATTTCGCTTTAGTTTCATGAGGATTTTGTGATCAGACAATGCTCAAGAGATACTTCTCCACTTTAACCATCCCGCATAATTCAAAGAACAGCATCCTCCCTATCTTCATTAATGATCGACCCTGGAGAGAAAACATGCTCGACTCTTAGGCACTTCCTCTATCAATTTGTGCTATGCCCTTAATTTCTACTAAACTAAAATTCTATAAACTCAATTGACTTACCAATTCTAAATCGTTTTGACTTAAACGTTTCTTACCTTTCTAACTAGAAACCATTCCTGCTTGAGTCTCATCAACTAATAAACAACTAATAAAATATGTCAATATCATTAATAAAGAGCAACATGTGCGACAAGACCAATAAGATGGAGAAAATGCATCTAAATAACTACTGTGGATTAGCTAAAATGTTTAACTGTATGATCCCTCCTGTCCCAACTACCATAGCTATACAGATTCTAAGAATATATATCTCCCCCTGGTTCAATCAGTTTACCACTAATTATTTTAGTTACTTATTCTCTTTGCATTACCTGTTTTGTCATAGTTGACATTTTCTGCCACCTTGTATATCTTAATGAGAATAATTACAAAATAATACACTTTAAAAAGGAAAAAAGGAAAAAAGGAAAAAAAAAGAAAGAAATGCAAAATAAACAAGTACCAAACCCATATTTGTTAGGAAAGTTATGGGCAGAACCTACCCCACAACTAAAGTGAAATTGAGAAAGTGGAAATAAAGTGGACACAAATATTTTACGTAGAAAACCCCCAAAGGAGAAGGGGTAAAAACCACGGGCAATGTAGTGGGATTTTACTGCTGAAAGTAGGAATTACAACATTCTCTCTAAATATAAGGAGAGTACAATTTCCACTCTCTCTTATAATAGGAAAAACACTCTCTCATAAATTTGAGGAAAAATACAAGTATACAAATTATCTCTAAGGGGATACAATTTTATCCCTCTTGAGAACACTCTTGTAATACTCTCTTTCTTTTCTTAATCCCTCTTTCTTTTCTTAATCCTCACTGAGCTCTTATTGCTCTGCTCTACTCAGCTGCATCTCAAACCCTTCCTCTAACCTCAATTTATAGTAGGAGGAGGGGAGATAGGACAAGAGCAGTGGGTTGGTGGCCTCAAAATGTCAAATGTGGTTGGTGGCCTCATTGTTGAAAAATGAAGGCAGTGACCTCATTTTTCAACAATGAAGGCAGTGGCTTATTCTGCCAACAATATTCATGGTTATATAATGCTACATGTTTGAAATAATGAATTGATTTGCAACTTCTGTTGCTTCTGATAGGAAGCAATTTTTATTTTCATATTTCCATCTTTTCCCACAACATAATATGTTTGATTATGTCGCTGGCCATCTGTAAACAAATTGTTTTTTGGCTTGTACTGTGTGTTAGAAATTGTTAATATTGGCATTGCCAATCATGTTTATGATATCGTCATATATTGATTTGAGTTTCTTTGAGATAGTAAGAAATATGTATTTGCATTGTTGGTTCTGATGTAGGTTATCTTTTCTCAGTTTAGCTGTTTCACTTTCCTTCTTGTAAATTTATTTAATTATAATTTACTTTTATCTTACTCAATTAAATATGAGTGGGCTGCACATATCACAGGCCATTACTCGCAAGTAGCCTGTTGAGCATGGTACACACTCTTCTGGATCAAAGACAAGAGGAAATCCGAATTATAGGGTGCCATACACTTTTTGATTTTATAATTAGTCAGGTGGGTTTTGAGCACAACTTTGAAGTGATGAATTTGGACCTTTCATGCTGTCTTATTTTAAAGAGACTTGACACTGGTGTTCTCATTTATACATTCTAGCTGGACGGTACTTATCAATTCAACTTAGAAGGCTTGATTCCAAGACTTTGTCAGCTAGCTCAAGAGATTGGGGACGATCAAATTTCACACCATTTACGTGCAGCAGGCCTTCAAGCAATTTCTGCTATGGTAGCTAACACAACTCAGTGTTTTTGTTGGATATGTTTTTTTATTTTTTGTCAAGGTTAGTTATACTAGTAAGCTTAATATAATTAGAAATGTATATGTTTATAACTTCTATGGATAACATGTTTTTTTTTTTTTTTTCAAGGAAAAGGTGGAATATGGCCACCCGTTTTATTAATAAGAACTTAACAAAACAAATCCAGAGTACTGGGCCAGATTACAAACTACTGACAGAAAATAGAACATACATGAAGCAACATGATCCGTACAAACAACAAATCCCTCCAACAATTCTGGAGAGTGAGCCGACAATCAAGCTTGGTCCAGTAAAATTGTATGTACGTTAGTTCAGCTTCGTACACCGCCTCCACGACACATGCACACTCACCTGAAACAAGTTTGGCAGGATTTTATCACCCGCTGAGCTCTGCCTTCTCCTCACTGGGGGGACCCCATCTTTAGGCCCAAGTCCCGCATGCAGAGTTTTGGCAACCGCCAAGCTCTATCTACACCTCCTATTCTCCCACAATCTTGCAATAATCACTTCCTCACCAAAAACCGTAGTCAAGGAGAGAGCCATGAAGATGATACCTTCACCTCTCTCACGCCCTTGCTATCTCCAGTGAATTCTTACAAATACAGACCAACACCAATATAGAGTAGTGAGGAGCAATATCTTCACTCACCCACTCTCTTACTCTCTCTCAATCAGAAAACCAATACAAGACACAGCTGTTAAAGTATCACCTTCTCCTCTCGCCACAACGGGCGATGGCGTTGGGCGTCAGCTTCCATTATGAGGGCGTAGTGGTGGTGGTGCCCCGTTGACTGTGGTCATCAGGTGAAGCAGCCCGGATGAAGCCTCCCACAATCTCCTCCACTCATCCTACAAATGCTCCAACAGCTCCCACAGCCGCTACCAAAGAAAGAGCCGTGCAGAGGATACCTTCACCTCTCTTCCGTTTGTGCTTTTTCAGACGATTTCTCACTAAACAACTATCTCGCTCTCCCCACCCAAAAATCCCACTCCAAGAGAGAGCTGTGGAGAGAATACCTTCACCTCTCTTACGCTCTTGCTCTCTCAGGTGATTTCTCACCACACAGACACACGCTGTAAGAGGTAGTGGCCTAAGCTGGAGAAAGCTAATAGCATGATAGTAGACGCTGTGAAGATTGCACCGGCGACATCATTGAACACCCCGAAAGTTGAGACAAGTGAGTGCACATCATGGAGGGACCCTATCTTTGGGCCTAAGCTCCACAATCGTGCAATACAACATACTACACCCTCCACACCACCCACACAAATACAAACACAACGTATACCTTTTTGCTGAGCTATCGGTGCTGAAGACACCCAAATTCAGCCATCGTCGACACTCGCCGTCGCTCAGATCCAAGTTTCCCGGGCGTGGACACGGCATCGACGCGAGCTCCCCACCGTGGGATCTCGCCATCTTCGGCGTCCCTTGCTGGGAGAGCGACGTGGGGGGGGCCTCTCGCCGTCGCCCAGCTGAGCAGATCTGGGTCTTCACCCCCGGGCTCGAGGGTGGACGCAGAGTCGGCGCGAGCTCCCCACTACCATCTATGGTGTCCCCGACTTCGGAGCGACGTGAGGAAGGTACGGGAGGGGAGCACGATGGGAGGAGAGCCCGTTGAAGGTGCTAGGGGACGACGACGGGGGCCATAGGCTTGGTCGCGGCGAAAGGGGGTTTCGGTTGGGGAGCGTGACTTCAAGGAAGGGGAGGAAAGGTAAGGGGGGACGAGGGGGGGGGGGGGGGTACTCACGTCGGGGCGGTGGCGAAGAGGGCTAGCCACCGCCACCCCCCGGAATTTCAGATCTAGGCTTTGTTTGGATTTTTGGGGGGGGGGGGGGGTTAGTTTCTCTCTCTAGAATTTTCTAGAAAGAAAAACTCGTGGTACCGATAACAACGCGTTGAAGTAAACGAATAGCTTGCACACAACAGATTTTGTTGTACTTATCAATAGTTAAAAAGGGATAACTTTGAAGAGAAAAAACCCTTGAACTATCCCCTTAATGCAGAAAACCTCACTGAACTTTTTTTTGCGCAGAAAACCACACTCAAGTATGGTTGCAAAAAATCCACTCCGACGGCATGAGCTTTCTGCTAAAGTTGAGTGAGGTTTTTTGACAATAACGAGAAAGATGCATGATGTTTTCTGAACCAACTTTCAAAGATGAATGAGGTTGTCTATTACAAGCAGAAAAGTTAGATGTGGTTTTGAAAATATATTTCGGGGGGGTTAGATGTGGTTTTTTGCAACCATACTTGAGTGTGGTTTTCTGCAACCATACTTGAGTGTGGTTTTCTGCACCAAAAAAGTTCATGAGGTTTTCTGCATAAAGAGGATAGTTCAAGGAGGTTTTTTCAAATTTAGCCGTTAAAAAGCCATTTTCCCTATATTGGTTTCCAAGCTCAGTTTTATGTTGTCTGTAGATATTTCAATTTCATGTATTATGTTAACTTTTTTATGCCGATCTTTATTTACTGATGTTGTTATTTCCTTACAATTCACAGGTTTGGTTTATGGGTGAATATTCCCATATCTCTGCAGAATTTGATGATGTAAGGTCAAACTGTTCTTATTATTAGTCTTCTTTCTTTGAACTTTTAGTGTAGGAATTGTAATATTATATATCTTTCAATTCCCTCTCTGTTAAATACATCCTGTTAAAAAGTATGAAGTAATAAGATGAGTTATCTTTGGGGAAAAAATAAATATATTAATGGGCTTTGCGCCTACCTGCATAATCTGGCTGACTTTCAGCAGTATGTTATATGCTTCAATGAAGGGAATGAAAGCAATACTTTTTCCCTTGATTTAAATTGTCTAGTTCTTTGTCTTTCACTTGCAACAGTCAATTCCTGGCTGGATCAATATTAACGTATTGTAGTTACTACTAGCATTTCATATGTTAAACATTGTTATTCAAGCTTTGCTCTAGCTAGAAAGGATGTTGCTTTCCATTGCATATTTCTTTGTAAATACTATCCATCCAATCTTTATCAACATATTCATGGTAGAAGGCACCCCTATATTACTTCTCCTTAGAATCTTTTTGTTTGCTTGATTTACATATTGGGTTTTTGCAGGTTGTTTCAGTGATCTTGGAAAACTATGAATGTCCCGACAAGAAATCAGAGGACAGTGTGCAGAATGACCAAGACTACCAGGATAAATGGGTGCAAGAAGTCCTTAAAGCTGAGGGTCCCCCCCCTGTAATTATCACAAAAATACCTCCTTGGAAAAACATTGTTAATGATAAAGGAGATGTGAATTTGACCGCGTACGAAAATATTTTGTTTGCTTTTAGATTATTCATATAGAACTTTCCAAGTCTTCTTATCTTTAGTTTCATTTCACAGGGATGAATCCAAGAGCCCCTTTTTTTGGTCCAGGGTTTGTATAGTCAACATATCCACCCTAGCCAAGGAGGCTACTACTGTAAGGCGCATTTTGGAGTCCCTTTTCCGATATTTTGACAACAATAATTCATGGTCACCCCAACATGGGCTTGCTGTTCATGTGTTGTTGGATATTCAATTTATAATGGAGCAGGCTGGTAAGAATTTTCTTTCTTACACATTTCAAAGCGTTCTATGCTGAATTGTTCTAACTTATTAACGACTTTTTATTGCACAGGGCAGAGTACACATTTGTTATTATCTGTATTGGTCAAGCATCTTGACCACAAGGTTGTATCAAAAGAGCCAAAATTGCAACTGGATATTGTCAAAGTTACCACCGACCTTACTGAACACTCAAAAGCACTGACTTCAGTAGCAATGATTGGTGCAATGACCGATCTTGTTCGGCATATGAGGAAAACCATGAGTCCTGGAAATGAAGACTTGGGGAATGACGGAAATGGTGATTTTAGAATGGCGGTGGATGAGTGCCTCATTCAGTTATCCAAAAAGGTTATTCTCCATGATTTTTTAGTATAAATTGGTTACATAATTTCCTCATCGTATCTTATTTTTGCTGTTCTCTGTGGCTCCTAAGTAGATAGTATCTCAAAATATCTTAAATGAAAATGATTGATTAGAGCAATTACATATGCTGTGGACTATGTTAATCAGGTTGCTGATGCGGGGCCTGTTCTTGATATGATGTCTGTGATGTTGGAAAACATTTCAAGCACAGCATTGCTCGCAAGATTGACAATTTCTGCAGTTTATCGGACAGCTCAGATAATTGCGGCAATACCAAATTTGACATACCAGAATAAGGTCAGTCAAATATTTCTGTATGTCTAATATTCCATAGCATACAACATTTTTCTAGCATGTCTCTTGAGAATTATTTAACCCACAATAACAAAATTGCAGGCTTTTCCTGAAGCACTCTTTCACCAATTGCTCATAGCAATGGTCCATCCAGACCCCGAAACACGTGTGGGGGCCCACCGTATATTTTCTGTTGTTCTTGTTCCATCTTCGATATGCCCTCACCAGCATAGTGCTGATGATGAAATTACAGAGTTACCGAAAACTGATATTTGTAGGACACTCTCAAGGACCACCTCCGTATTTTCATCTTCTGCAGCTCTCTTCCAGAAATTAAAAAAGGACAAGACTGCGGAAAGTACTTCCCGATCCCTTAGTCATGATTTTCAGTCAAATAAATCCTTTAGTCGTGATGGACAGGCCAAAGACAGCAACGATGTAAAACTTAATACTTTGCAGTCATCAAAAAGTATGTTTTATAGTTTCAAACGCACTTTATCATCATTGGAAAGAAATCCTTCGAACATCAAAGAACCTTTGAACATCAAAGAACCTTCGAACATCAAAGAATTGGTATGCTTAAATGCTTCTGGTACTAAACTATGTTTAATCTAGCAGACTGACTTGTCCCTTTCACTAAATGCAGGACTCAGTCCCCCTGAGGCTAAGCAGTCATCAGCTTTCACTTCTACTTACATCCATATGGTTGCAAGCCATGTATCCTGAAAATACTCCTCAAAATTATGAAGCCATTGCCCACACTTATAGTCTCCTGTTGTTGTTTTCTCGAGCCAAGGTAAATTCATTTTTATTCCAAATTGTTCTGATGTTCAATTTTGTTTTCACACTTCAATTTGACTGCTGAAGTTAAAAAAAAGGGCATTTGGTTCAGTTTCATTCATTATTTCATACCTTTCATTCGGTTAGGATCTGGCAGACTGATTGTAAAATGAATTTAGTAATTATCACTCCTTTCATTTGCCACATGTCGGCTCTTCATTACCCTTATGTTGTTTCTTTAATCTGTTCATATTTGTTTCTTATTAATTATATATTAATTTTGTGGGCTATAATAACTATATGAACTTATTCTATCCTTTTTTGTTGCATCGTTTCAGAACTCAATGCATGAGTCTTTCACTCGAAGTTTCCAACTTGCATATTCTTTGAGAAGCATTTCACTTGGTGGAGAGAGTAAGCATTTTATAAATTGCAAATAACCTTGGCTTTTGATCTTGTTATAGTTTCTAGATATATAAGTTAGAAAATGGGTGTTGTAATTTTATAAACCAATTTTGAGGTGAATTGGTTATGAGGTGAATGAGAAATTGTTTCATTGAAATAGAGGAAAGTAGGTTGGAAAACTTAAAAGCTTTAGTCCCATATCGGAAAAAGCTTGGAGAACTAAATGGGTATATATTAAAATCCCTTACCTTGGTTTGGTAAGAAAGCAAGCAAAAAGGCTATCTCTTGCGCACAGGGGTGGTGCAAATCTTGGACCGGCATTACATGCGGCTTGTGTGTACCTGCACGTCGACACGAATGTTGGACCAAATTGACCACCACCCGTATGTGCTGCCTTTTTTACCTAGTTTAATTTTTCCAACCCGAAATGATTTTGAATGCAATCGTAATGGTCATAACGTTTATTTGGCTTTTATTGCCATTGATTGATCATTCCCCCATAAAGCTTGGTACCAGCCAAATCAAGGCAATGATAATGACAAAACAAGTTTATTTGGCATTTTATTGTCATTCATTGTTCTGTTCCCTCATGAATCCTATAAAAGGATAGCGCCCCCTTCTCATTCGATACACCAAAAATTCTCTTCTCTTCTCTCAGTGTCTTGTCCTTCTGTTCTTGAGTTTGTCGGTGATATATTCTGGCACTTGTTCGGTTCGTTGGGAGCATCAACTAGGTGCTATGTTGCTGCTTGTATAACCGTTTTATCCTGAGAGAAAGACGCCATCTACAATCCTTTAGCAAACGGTGAGGAGGCGTAACTGTTTTAAGGAGATTGTGTGAAACACAAAACTCGGTTTGAATTTCCTTCTGGTTTTTCTTAATTTTCTATATATGCTGTCTTTTGAGTTTACCCTCTAAATTCTTTGTATCTTATAACAATATATATCCATTATGTGAATAAGCAAATCCTCTAGGTCATACTGAACAATCCATTTTTTTCAATTTTCTACATGTTATTTCTCTTTCTACCTTTAGAGGTTTAAGGGTTTTCCTTTGCTATGATTTGTCAATTCAGCTTTTTTTTAATGGATAAATTATATATATGGAATATAGTCTATACAATTTTTGGGGCTAATGCTACTTTTATCACATTCACAGGTTCACTTCCTCCTTCTCGTCGTCGCTCTCTCTTTACAATGGCCACATCCATGATGGTGTTCTTTTCTAAAGCCTTTTATGTTGCAACCGTTGTTCCGATTGTCAAGTCATTGCTCAATGAAAAAACAGTAAGGACTTGGTGCTTGTGGTTATTTTAACCTGATAAAGCTTATGCAAGAACTTTTATTGTGATGATTTACTATTCGGAAAAGTCGTAGTACAAACAGAAAATATTTTTGTCAAGTAACTTACTATTATAAATACTATTTTAAATAATGCAAACTAAATGCTTCAGTTAGAAGTAGTGTAATACTTACCTGAGAATACCTTGTGTTCATCATAGATATTCTATTCTAGCACATTTTGTGCAATCTCCTTCAATACTATAGCTTTGTTCACTCAGAGACAATAATAATTTGATGAACTTCCAGTATAAAATTTTATGGACATATTCAAACACTGTAACGAACTTTTATATCCGATAAATGTATAAATGTGCAGAGAGCTTTGTTCAAGGCATAGTTTTAGCTTAATTGTTATATACTGACTTGTAATGCTGCATACAGTCATTTGTCTCTCTAATTGTCGACTTCCGTTTACTAGGTCGATCCATTTCTTTCATTGGTTGATGATAGCAAACTAAAGGCTGTTGATATTTCATCCAACCCTCTTCATAAAGCTTATGGGACAAAGGAGGATGATAATGCTGCGCTCGAATCTCTCTCCGCAGTACAAATAACAGATTGCCAGAGTAAAGCATCCTTGGTTTCTCTAATTTTGAACAGCTTTGAAGATCTATCAGATGTAATATCTCTTCTGGTTTCTTAAGTCATCCCGTCGAAAGCTGGTTCTTTTACTAAAATTATTGCCCTCAATTGGTGTTTTATATATTTGCAGACGGACTCGGATTATTCCACCATCAGAGATCAACTTTTAGAAGACTTTGTGCCGGATGATTTATGTTTATATGGCATACAGTTCAAGGAAAAACCTGCACAGGTTAAATGTTATCAAAACGATAATGCTGCCGAGGGGCAGGTACATATCATTTTATTATTGTGCATCCTCTTTTGAACTTCTCTCCAGTCTTCAAGATGGAGGATATTGTTTACAGGAAATGCCCCCGCTCATTATGTTCGATGATGATCTCTCTGGTGAAGTATCCGAAAGTGTAACTGAGCATGGACCAGAGTTCCCTATAGACTCATCCCTTCTTATAGGCATTGATCAATTACTAGAAACAGTAAGCTTTTCTGTGCGATGCCTTGCCTTTTATGCTTGTTTCATGATAATTAGCTGATATGCATCCATCCTTTTGAATACATTCTCCTAAAGAGAGATCTTTGTAACCATGATATTGTCTTCGATACTAGGAAACAAAATATATATGCAAAAAAGTTAATGAAACCTTGCTCTGTAATCCACAAATGTACTGTATTAAGTTAAATACTGCCGGTATGTTCAGGATCTGGAGAAAACATGGGATTCCAGACGGAAGTCGGTGTGTACTACACCTGACATATCTTACGGAGAAATGGCTAGTCATTGTGAGACACTTGTGATGGGAAAACACCAGAAGATGTCCAGTGTAATGACTTCCCAAGAGCAGAATGATGACTTCCTTTTCGCAGAAACAAGTGAAGATAGGCCGCCGCCTTCATGCATGGGTGTAGACCAGATTCTACAGGTACTAAACTCTGATTACCGTGACATGGTATCGATAAGATACGTGCATCCTTATCAGTTATGCATATACGAAACATGAACTACTAACCTAAACGACATGGCGTTCTTAAAAATTGCAGAGCTCAGGTAATCCTTTCCTGGATCACGACTTCAGTGCAGGCCGATACCAACAGCCGAGTGGCAGCAACATGATGTTGTGCGCAACTGAATACCAATACCAGGTTTACCAGCCCCAGCACATCCGGGCCCCCTCTTCGAACCCATTTGACAACTTTTTGAGGACAGCAGATTGTTAATATTTTTTTTGGTAGTGGGAAAAATGGCGAGATACGGACGTACGTAATTTCATGTGCATCTATGTTTATTTTTTCCAAAAAAAAAAAAAAAAATACAAATTTAATGAAAGGTGCATAGATGTAGCCATATAGTGTTTCATTGGCTTTGTCATTCTTCCCTTCTCATATTCCTTCTTTTTACAATTTTATCTATCCTGAAGAGTAGTAATATACTGCTTATTTTACCTTAATTTTGATATTTGATATTCAGGAATTCACGTAGGCAATTCTTATTAAGCTCCATTCATTAAGAAGAAAATAGTGCGCTGCATACGACTTGTTCAGCGTACATGGACTCTTGATGTTCGTTCTTAAAACACGTCTAAATCTACTGTTGTGGTAAATAGAAGTTTCAAGAGTCAAACTTCGCTGGATGCTTCCAGAAACATCCAAAATGTTGATATTCTAACTTAAAATTTGACGCTTAATCAACTAAAATTTGATAATTGGATTGGATTGGATGTGATCTACGCCATTAAAAACTAAAAAACTATGAGCAATCACAATTTAGATATCAAAATGAAATCCCAAGATAAATTGGAATTTTTTCCTTACACACTTTGAAAATATTGAGCGATCTGACTCACTTTCAAAAATGTTTACCCAACTGACTCAGTTGAAATTACTAGATAGGTTATTTGTATGCCGTTGTTTCGAATAGTGGCATGTGTTGAAATTTTTTTCGCATGCCGCTATTTGGAGTAACGGTATTAGTTAATTTATTTCCAATCGTGTACTTTCTTTGACTTAGAAAAAAAATGCAAGTGTGAAAAAATTCTATAACTGATGCCGTTGTTTGGAACAACAACGGCAACAACATTACAAATGCCGTTGTTAGGGATAGCGGTATCAGTTATAATATTCATTGTTAAGGATAATGATGCCATTGCTTGGAACAACGACAATAGTTCATTTTATTACTTATACTTGGCCAATCTATTTTTGTGAATTGTTGCCGCTGTTTTTAAGAATGACAATAGTTATCTCATGCCGTTGTTTGGAAGAACGATTGTGGAGGAAGAGAGTTTAATGAGTATTATAACTGATGCCGTTATCTCCAATAACGACATTAGTAGGGGTGACATTCGGGCCTAGCAGGACGGGCAAGGTCGAAACCCCGCAGGTTTTGACCCGGGCCGGGCTTTCGTGGGCCAGGCTGGGCCGGGCCGGACCTCGGTCGAGAAATGCCGGCTCGGACTTGGCCCCTGGCCCCTGACTCGGGGGTCGGGCTGGGCACGATTTTATTTATTATTATTTTTTTTACAAAGACATAGAAGAAGGAAAATTGTTAACAATTGTGAAGAACATATAGATAAAATAGATATTCATAAATTAAATTGTTTTTATGAATTACAAAGTTTAATATATAATCAAATAGATTAGTAACATTTCATACAAATTTTATCAAATTACAATATGAGGGGAACATTTATATTTAGAGATCGAGATGACCTCTATTTAGATTGAAGAGAAGGCAGTGGACTATTGTCGCGCACTTCTACTTAACCTAAATATAGAATCTCATCCCCCTAAATTTTCTCAATTATTTACAATACATTATCCAAACTTCATTGTAGTAAATGTTCATTCGTCGCTACTTGTTAAGCCATTGTATGCTTCATGTAAATCTTGGGTCCTCTCTTTTGCATTTATCCAATCTTTGGCCCATACTAACATCTCCAAATTCTTTGATGTCAAGCGATTCCTATTTAGGCTCATAATCCTGCCACCAAGGGAAAAAATACTTTCCGATGCAACAGTTGACACCGGTATAGTTAGCAAATCTTTAGCCATACGAGAAAGAATATTAAAAATATTTTAATTGGGTTTTCAAAAATAAAACACATTTACTACATCATCAATGAGAGGTTGTGCGTTATACCAATTCAACTCATTTGGTGAATTGGTTCTTGGTTTTTATTTTATTTTATGAGATTTAGAATAATACTAGTTGCAAGACCCTTTCCTTTGATAATATAGAAGAAGAAGAAGAATTAACATTTTGTGTTTGTGTAGTGTTGGATGAATAAAATCTATTGTAATTATCATATAAATTAGTCAAAACATGCTCAAAATTTGTAGTGAAAACAACATGATCAAAATCTTGTATTTCATCATGTGGAGCATAAGTATAAAAAATCTTAATTAATTTTTTTGTGCCCTCTAACTTAATCAGGAGATTCATTACACTAACAACACAATATAACATAGGAAGTGGATGAAAATTTTAAAAAAAATTAATATTAGCGGCATAAACAATTTCTCCAATAAAATGGTCATTTATCAAATCTTTAATTGTTGTCATTATAGTGACAATTGCAAGTAAAATACCACTATATATATATATATATATATATATATATATATATATATATATATATATATATATATATATATATTTGAAAATTGTAAAGTAGCCTCATTAAAAGGTTCTAAAAATATATACAAACTATCGACAAAAAACCAAAAATCATCATCTAACATACAATTTTACATACCCATTGCACCAAAAATTTCTCTAAGATTAAAATGATAGTGAAGAACAACACATAATAAATCATAAGTAGAATTCCTACGATGTCTAATATATTTAGGAAAACGTTTAAATACAAATCCCCTAAGTTGACACCAATTATGAAAAGCTTGATATATTGGACCACTCCACGTAATAAAATAAACACAATTTCTCATTGCCTCAATTTTATCGTGTCCATATTTTAGTGCATCTTGTACACAAAGATTTAAAATATCACAAGCACATCTAACATGAAAAATTTCTGGTTCTATAGGATTTAATGTAATTTTCAAACTAACGATTGCCTTAGTATTATTAGAGGCGTTATCAAAATCAATAGCAAAAACTTTACCAAAAATACCGAAATTATTACATGCTTCAATGATGTGTGTCACAATTATTTCACCCTTATGTGGGTACCTAACAAATCTGAATGAAATTATCCTCTTTTGAAGTAGCCAATCAGAATCTATCCAATGACATGTTACACACATTATTGGTACGCCGTTCACTCCTACCCACCCATCCGATGTCAAAGGAACTCTAGTGTTTAGTGATGTTAGTGTTGCTACTAAAAAATCCTTAGCCTCATTGTAAACTAAATTACAATCGCCCTTAACTACATTCATAGCAATTTTTTTTATAATGGGGGTTTAATGAGGTTTGTGAAAAAATATCTACATTCCTACTTTCACCAAACGAAAAAGGTAATTCATCTTTAATTACTAACTTAGCTATTTTCCTACGAACGATATCGTGATCATAGCTATGATTATCTACTTGACCGGTCTTAGGGTGTATTTTTTGTTGTGTGAGATTGTCTTTAGAAATTCGGCACTACGACCACGATAATACAATCCGCAGTTGGGTAGTACGACCTCGATAATACAGAGGCCGCAGTTCACAACTGTGGCCTCAGTTGTGTAACACCCCGTACTTAAGAATATATATATATATATATATATATATATGGCAAATGCTCGGTTGAAAACGGATCCGTTTTCAACCGGGTTGGAAAACGCGATTCTGGGCCGTTGGATTGCTCATGATCTTGATCAACGGCCCAGATTCGCTTCGCTCTGATTGAAGAGGTTTCTTAGTGTTTTAGCGGAGGGGTATTTTTGGTACTTCATGCAAAAAAACGCTTCGGTTTTTTGGCATGAAGTTTTTTTTTTGTCGAAAAATTCACTTAGGCCGTTGTTGGAAACAATGACCTAGGTTGTTTTTTTTTAAAAAGCGGTCAAGGTATGTACAAGTGTTTTTCCAAACACTTGTACATACCTAGATCTCCCTCACTCTGTCTTCGTCACAAACTCTCTCTCTCTTTCTCTTGAGCTCCCGAAACCCATCCTCAAACTCTAGTTCTCTCTCCAAACTCCTTTTCTCGATCTCTTTGCCTTCTCGATCTCCTCCTCTTGTCGAAGCCTCTCTATCTTTCTCTCCCTCTCCTAAATACCCCAAACCCTAACCTAACCAGATATCCTAAATCACCTGAACCCTAGAACAAATTATTCGATATCCTAGACTCTACAACTTGTTCGTCTACAGCAGCGGCTCCTCATATCTTCGCCAACTCTTTCTCTCTCTCTGGACTAGGTATTTACTTAATCACAATTTACTATAATGAACTATGTTAATTTATTAAATTATTTTTCAATTTTTGAGTTTGATTTTTTGTATTATGCGTAGTAGTCTATAATTTAGAGAGTATATAATTAGCTCGGATCATGTATGTTGTATATATTTTGTTGACATTTTTGTAGATGTAGTGTTAGTTGTAGTTGTAGAATATAGGAAAAGCAAACAAACGAGATCCAAAAATTTCCAAATTTTAAGAGTAGGTCGGACTCACCGCGTAGAAGGTAACGGAACTTGTAGAGGCGATTTCCATCTCACGGTTTGCAAGATACGTCCGTTTATCATTTTTATTCAATAAAATAGTTATAAAGCGATACACGGCCGTATCTTTCAAACCGAGATTCGGAACTCACCTCTGCAAGTTGCGTTGTCTTGTGTTTGGTGTGCCAGACTTGACGGCCAAATTTAGGAATTTTTGCATCTCGTTTGTGTTGCTTTGACGCGTATATGAAAAAACTTCAATATACTTCGGAACTTTTTTAGTACGGTCTCAATAGAAAAATGCTTAAACGAAGTCCAAAAAATACAAGTAGGTTGGGCTAACCATTCACAACCCAAAACAACTTGTACTTGCGAGTTCCGACCCATGGTTTGCGAGATACGTCAATGTATCGCTTTCCGCTCTTTTTCAAGAGTGAAAGCGATACACGGCCGTATCTTTCAAACCGTGGGTCGGAACTCGCTTCTACAAGTTGCGTTGACTTGTGTTTGGTGTGGCAGACTTGATGGCCAAATTTTGGAATTTTTGCATTTTGTTTGTGTTATTTTGACGCGTATATGAAAAAACTTCAATATACCTCGGAACTTTTTTAGTACGGTCTCAATAGAAAAATGCTTAAACGAAGTTCAAAAAATATGAAACTATGCGAGTAGGTTGGGCTAACCATTCACAACCCAACGCAACTTGTATTTGCGAGTTCCGACCCACGGTTTACGAGATACGTCAATGTATCGCTTTCCGCTCTTTTTTCAAGAATGAAAGCGATACACGACCGTATCTTTCAAACCGTGGGTCGGAACTCGCTTCTACAAGTTGCGTTGGCTTGTTTGGAGTGCCAGACTTGACGGCCAAATTTTGGAATTTTTGCATCTCGTTTGTGTTGTTTTGACGCGTATATGAAAAAATTTCAATATACCTCGGAACTTTTTTAGTACGGTCTCAATAGAAAAATGCTTAAACGAAGTCCAAAAAAATACGAAACTGTGCGAATAGGTTGGGCTAACCATTCACAACCCAACGCAACTTGTATTTGCGAGTTCCGACCTACGGTTTGCGAGGTACTTCAATGTATCGCTTTCCGCTCTTTTTTCAAGAGTGAAAGCGACACACAGCTCTATCTTTCAAACCGTGGGTCGGAACTCGCTTCTACAAGTTGCGTTGGCTTGTGTGTGGCAATTTATACCCAATTGGAAAGTTTGTTTGGTATTTTAGACCCACTCGCAAAGTTTGGTATTTTTTGAATGTTGTTTTTGCGGTTGTCTCATTTATTTTGTTTCATATCTATATATATGCTTTTTTTGTGAACAATTTATTTTATATGCAAACTTTCTTACAGAGAAATGGTTAGAACGAGGTGAACTGGAAGGACATTTGTTAGTGCTCGGGGCGAACATTGCACAAAAGTAAGAGAACTATTAATTTGTATTGTGCATTTTGTATATAATGGTATTGTTAGTACACTAATAATAATTGTGTTTTGTGTTCGTGTAGGTTGGTGCATCCTGTTCGATGGCACCATGTCGTGGTCCAAGACCAATATATGCCGGTGAACTGACCTTGCAAGACCGCCACAGATCTGCGGCAGTGTGGGGTGGGATGACGCGGAGGTGTAATTTCCGCACCCACGAGACCATGCTGGTGCACCAACATATCGTCGAGTACCTAGTTCCAACCAGTTTCTACAGAATCAACATGATGGGTCGGTTGAAACTCGACCGAGCACTTCTTTCAGTACTCGTGGAGCAATGGAGGCCAGAGTCGCACACCTTCCATCTACCGGTCGGAGAGATGACGGTGACGCTACATGATATAGCGATGATTTTCGATCTTCCAAGAGATGGGATGGCCGTGACCAGTAATTTGAACTTTGATAAGTTAGAGCTGTGTAATCAATTCCTTGGTACAGAGTTTGATAAGGAGGCCGCGGAAGATAAGGATATTTTTGTCAGACAATCAATCCGACTATATTGGTTGAAGGGACATTTTGAAGGGACTTTGACCGATGCATCGATCGACCACTATGTACAGTCCTACACCAGAGTGTACACTCTAACAGTGCTCGGAGGGGTTCTTTTGCCTAACTCATCCGGGAATACGGTGCACCTCATGTATCTACGATTGCTCGCCGACCTAGGCTTAGCTGGTCGGTATAGCTGGGAAAGTTGCGTGTTGGCAACGCTGTACAGGTCGTTGTGTTCTGTAGCATTAGATGAGACCGAGATGACTGGTCCGATGGTTTTGTTACAGATTTGGTCATGGGAGCGACTGTACTGGGGTCGTCCCCGAATTAGGAGACCGGCGGACAGTTAGAAGGCCGAACCATAAAATCCTCATATGTTAGCACCCTTAAGGGTATATTGGGCAGGTAGACGGAGTTACAAAGACAACCCAAAAGGTGTACTAACGTACTACAGAGACGAGCTCGACCAACTACGAGAAGAGTTCGTGATTTGGGTGTCGTATACACCCGAGCGGGTTGGAAGACTACCACCGATTGTAGTGACCGGGTCGCAGTTGTGGATGACGAAGGCTCTGCTCATCAACTTTGGTATAGTGGAGCATCCGCGGCCGGAGAGAGTCCTTCGAAAGTTCGGTCTTCAACAAGATAGTCCCCCAAGCTGCGCAAATCTATACAACCATGAGTTACACGCCGTAAGGAGTACTGGTCGTATGCCTACCCATGATTGGACAGATTTCCACCGTGTTCACGCTGCAGAATAGAATGAGCGACGGTTTAAACTTGTAATTGTTAATGTTCCAGAGTACGATGGCACGGTGCAAGGAAAGTACATGCAATGGTTCAGATCAATGACACGTTTGTACATCTCTTCCGATAGAGAACTACCTGCTGGTATTCACGTACCAATTGAGGAGAGGGAGATTGAACCACCACCTTCCTATTCTAGTTCACAACCTATGTTCCCACCGAAGGCCTCAGCTATAGTACATTGGTGAGTATAATGTTCAAATTATGTTGAATGTTCGTTATATTTAAAGTGATTAAATTCTTTACTTTTTCGAATGTGTTTAATTTTATTTTTTTGGTTTTTTGTTTTAGATCGATAATACGATGGACATGGCAAAAGAATGCGCGGAGGTAATCAAAAGTAATGCTGGCACGCCTATGAAGAAGTTCGCTCAGAAGATGCTCTTTTCATGTCATACCAATTTGGATGTTTTGGGAGAGGGTGAACGTTTAGATAGAGCATTACGCTCACAGAGAGGGCGACGTAAGAGCGTGAGGGGTAGGCCAGCTGCATGGCTGGGGCAACAACGGGAACAACAACTCAGAGAACAACAAGCTACATCTTCACCTCCACCTCAAGAAGAAGAGCAACAAGATGAGAATGAAGAAAGGGTTGTTGGAGACGTACAAGAGGAGGGAGAAGAAGAAGAAATTCCTGAGGCGTCATCCCCACCCCGGGGACGAAATCCTGCTCGGAAGAGGCGAGCACCACAACCATACACGCCCGGTTCTTAGCTAATACCCGATACAAATTGTTTTTTGTAGTATTTAATTCAAATTTTGTTTGTTTTTCTGTTGTAAATTATTATGTGATAATTGTTGTTCGCCAGTTTAAGTGTTGTTGATGTTGTTGTTATTACTTGGTAATTGTCAATTATGTTGGTGATTTTGGTGGCTGTATCTAGAAATTTATTTGTAGAGTGTAGGTGATGGGAATGCATATGCATTTTGGGGGTGATTGAATTGTAGCAGCTGTAGCTGCTGTTGGAGTTGTAGTTAATTTTTTTTAACCTGAAGACAATGACCTAGGTTGTTTGTTGAAATTTTTTTTTTGATCAATAACTCTCTGTATTGGAGCATCAAGTCAGAGAACAACACCCTATTTTATGTTTAAGCTTAGGCCGTTGTCTCCAACAACGGCATAGGTTATAGCAAAAAATTTAAAGTTTTTGGGGTGCTCTCTGACTTGGCCAAGTTGAAAAGAGCAACAAGTCAGAGAGCAACACCCCTATTTTTTTTATACCTAAGGCCACTGTCTCAACAACGGCCTAGGTTATAGGACAAAAATTGAAGTTTTTGGGGTGCTTTCTGACTTGGCCAAGTTAAAAAGAGCTACAAGTCAGAGAGCAACACCCTTTTTTTTTAATACCTTAGGCCGTTGTTGGAGACAATGGCCTAGGTTGTAGAGAAAATTTTGAAGTATTTTGGGTGCTCTCTGACTTGGACAAGTTAAAAAGAGAAACAAGTCAGAGAGCAACACCCCTATTTTTTTATACCTTAGGCCGACATCGGCCTAAGTTATAGGCCAAAAATTGAAGTTTTTGGGGTGCTCTCTGACTTGGCCAAGTTAAAAAGAGCTACAAGTCAGAGAGCAACACCCTTTTTTTAAATACCTTAGGCCGTTGTCTCCAACAACGGCCTATGTAGTAGGGAAAATTTTGAAGTATTTGAGGTGCTCTCCGACTTGGATAGGTTAAAAAGAGCAACAAGTCAGAGAGTAACACCCCTATTTTTTTATACCTGAGGCCGTTGTCTGCACCAACGGCCTAGGTTATAGGCAAAGTTTTGAAATATTTGGGGTGCTCTCAGACTTGGACAAGTTAAAAAGAGCAATAAGTCAGAGTGCAGCACCCCTATTTTTTTTATACCTTAGGCCATTGTCTACACCAACGGCCAAGGTTACAGGCAAAATTTTGAAATATTTGGGGTGCTCTCTGACTTGGCCAAGTCAAAAAGAGCAACAAGTCAGAGAGCAACACCCTTTTTATTTATAGCCTAGGCCGTTGTCCATAACAACGACCTAGGTTATAGCTAAAAATTTGAAGATTTTGCGTTGCTCTCTGACTTGACCAAGTTGAAAAGAGCAAAAAGTCAGAGAACACTCATCTTTATTAATAGTTTAGGCCGTTGTCTCTGTGCAACTTTATACCAAAGACAGATGATCTATGCTTGTATATCGTTTATATATTTTTTTAATTTCCATTTTTTTCTACCTAACTAACCAATATAAAATCATGATGGTTAAATGTTTATAAAAAATACTAGAAAATAAAACATGATCTTTAAAAAACAATTTCTTAAATATATTCTTACCCCTAATATGTAAATTCTTCTGCATAGCGTACACCTATCCGGTTACTGGTGAGTGTAGGGTTTCAACCCAAGTAGTAACTTCTAGGTTGTTTAAGGATAGGGTTAGGGTAAAGTTAGGGTTAAGGTTATGTTTTTTATGTTTTTGACAACTGTCTCTCCACTCTTTACGAACATTGTCTCCTGAACTCTACAAAGTAGACATTCATATGGTTGTACATCGTTTATATTTTTTATTAATTTCCATTTATAGCCACCTAACTAACCAATATAAAATCGTTAAGGTTAAATGTTAAAAAAAATTAGAAAAAATAAAATATGATATTTTCATTCGTAAAAATCAATTTTGTAAATATATTTTTATCCCTAATATGTAAGGTTAGGGTTAGTGTTAACAGGGGTTATGATAGGGTTAGGGTAAGCTAGGGTTATGGTAGGGTTAAGGGTTAGTGTAGGGTTAGGAGAGTAGGGTTATGGGTTAGGGTTAATGTTAGGGTTAGTGGTAATAAAACCCTTCCAATTTTCAACATGTGGTGATCAACATATGCTGTCCACTTTGTAAAGTGAAATATAATAGTAGGCAAGTTATGGACTTGTTCTTTTCCTGTTAATTGGATCTGATGACTCTCCACTCTAAAGCGCACTAAATCTTTTTCCTTATTGGGTTCTACATGTGTAGATCTACATATGGTGTCCACTTTGTAGAGTGAAATGTAATAGTAGGCAAGTTATGTACTTTAGATTTTTTTCATATTGGATCTAATGACTATCCACTCTGAAGCGCACTGAATCTTTTCACTTATTGGGTTCCACATGTGGGGATATACATGTGGTGCAAGTTATGGAATCCATGAGTTGATAAAACTCCATTCCATAACTCATTCACATGATCCTTGTAATAATGCTCTTTGTGGCCAATATATGCAAAATCTATGACATTACAAAGAGCAGTATTACAAGGATCATGTGAATGAGGTTGGAATGAAGTTTTATCAACTCATGGATTCCATAACTTGCACCACATGTATATCCCCACATGTAGAACTAAATAAGTGAAAAGATTCAGTGCGCTTTAGAGCGGAGAGTCATTAGATCTAATATGGAAAAAATCTAAAGTACATAACTTGCCTACTATTACATTTCACTCAACAAAGTGGACACCACATATAGATCTACACATGTGGAACCCAATAAGGGAAAAGATTCAGTGCGCTTTAGAGCGGAGAGTCATCAGATCCAATTGACGGGAAAAGAACAAGTCCATAACTTACCTACTATTATATTTCACTCTACAAAGTGGACCCCACATGTAGAACCCAATAAAGAAAAAAATTCAGTGCGCTTTACTAATTCTAACTAGAAATATTAACCTAATTAATGAAAACCCAAAACAACCTCTTACTACAAGTATTAACCCTTACCCTAACCCTAACACATAACCCTACACTAACCCTTAATCCTACCATAACCCTACATGTGGTGCCCACTTGTAGAGTGAAATGTAATAGTAGGCAAGTTATGGACTTTAGGTTTTTCCCATGTTGGATCTGATGACTCTCCGCTATAAAGCGCACTGAATCTTCTCCCTTATTGGGTTCTACATGTGGAGATTTACATGTGGTGCAAGTTATGAAATCCATGAGTTGATAAAACTCCATTCCATTCTCATTCAGAGGACACCACGTGTAATAATGCTCTTTGTACTTATCACAAATTTTGCATCCTAAAGCCACGAAAGGAAAGAAAAGAAAAGAAAGAGTGAATAGACTTTTAAATTTACGGAAAACTAGAAGAAAAACAGAATGGCAAACAACATCTACAATAAACTTAACCTTAACCTAACCCTATCTTAAATATATTAAAAAAATGAGAAGATCATATTTTATTTTCTGCTATTTTTTAAAAACATCTACCATTCATGATTTTATATTGGTTAGATAGGTGGAAAAAAATGGAAATTAATAAAAAATATAAACGATATACAAGCATAGATCATCTGTCTTTGGTATATAGTTTCAGAGACACTGTTCGTAAAAAGTGAAGAGAAAGTTGTAAAAAACATAAAACTTCAACTGTAGAGCTATAACCTAGGCCGTTGTTAGAGACAACGACCTAAGCTATTAAGAAAAAGGTATTCTCTGACTTTTTCCTCTTTTTAACTAGGTTAAGTCAGAGAGCAACGCAAAAAACTTCAATTTTTGGCAACGGCCTAAGGTATAAAAAAATAGGGGTGTTGCTCTTTGATTTATTGCTCTTTTTAACTTGGCCAAGTCAGAGAGCACCCCAAAAACTTCAACTTTTGGCCTATAACCTAGGCCGTTGTAAATAAGGGTGTTGCTCTCTGACTTGTTGCTCTTTTTAACTTGTCCAAGTCAGAGAGCATCACTAAAAAATTCAAATTTTCTGCTATAACCTAGGCCGTTGTTGAAGACAACGGCCTATAGTATAAAAAATAGGGGTGTTGCTCTCTGACTTGTTGCTCTTTTTAACTTGGCCAAGTCAGAGAGCACCCCAAAAACTTCAACTTTTGGCCTATAACCTAGGCCGTTGTCCGGCCTAAGATATAAAAAAAATAGGGGTGTTGCTCTCTAACTTGTTGCTCTTTTTAACTTGTCTAAGTCAGAGAGCACCACTACAAATTCAAATTTTCTGCTATAACCGAGGCCGTTGTTGGAGACAATGGCTTAAGTTAAGAAAAAAAATGCTCCTTCCTAATAGGCCAATATAGAGAGCTACTGATCCAAAGAAAAATTTTCCACATAGAACATAGGCCGTTGTCTTCAACAACGGCCTAAGTAAAAGAAAAAAAAATAACAACACTTTCACACTGCAGCTAAAGCTGCTATACTAAATTATATACAACCCCATCAGCTACAATCTCCCAACAACAACAACAACAATATTAACAATCGACACAAACCAACAACACTTGAGTCTCATGAACATTTACAGTTAACAACAAAAAGTAATTAACAACACTTGCATCAATATGTAATATACTGAAACTTTACATTAAAAAATTTCCAATTCACAATGGATCATCATATCTCTCATCAGAACTCTCTTCATTGGATGGAATCACTTCTTGCGGATTGATTGACCTTCATTCAAAGATAAGTTTTAGTTAGTGAGAAACTCATTTACCAAAAATGAAGTATAATAAATTTTAAAGAGGGACAAACAAAGAAAGTACGAGTCTTACCCCTAAAATGATGTTGGACAATTTCTTGAATCATGATTCATTTGCACAATGCCGCATCTTCGGTACCGTCTTGGTTTTTTTATGCAGAGTTGCTCTCTTATCGGCCTCAATCTTTTGGTGCGAGGCATTCCCTTTGTCGTACATTGCTGTGAATCACTTACGCATGTAGGTATGTGTCCACTACCTTCATCATGAGGTTGTGCACTACCATGCGGTTGTGAACTATCTCCCGGTTCAGCACTGTCATGTGGTTGTAAGGCCTGTTCTGGTTGTTCATCCAATCCGGGTTGTAGCCAAGAGACGTCGTCAATGATCTTCTGCAAATTCTCCAACATGTATTTGTAACTTTCATTGGAGGAACAACCGAGATCGACAATCTGTTTTGCGTGGTAGCTCAACTCACAATATCGAGAAGCAAAATTCTCGGTATTGGGTTCGGTTGGAACAGATGTATACTTCTCATCACATCCCGGATCCATCTTCTTTTAATGTATACATCCGGAAGGGAAGTGCGATGGCTGAACCGAAGAACGACTAAAATATGCCTGCAAGGGATGCCAACGAAGTCGAAGAAGTGACATGTACATGTAATAATTCCGTTAATTTTGCAAAACTGAAGAAGACGAGCCATTTCTGATTCTCCACAGAGTATCACATGGAAGGTTGAACTATCGGTGTCTCAAGATCGCCAACGAAATTCACATTGTACATGAAGCTTTTTGTAACTTCATCTTGGAATTTGTAAAAGATTTTCAAAGTGTATGTTTTCGCCATTTGTGCCTCCAATGCCCATTTGCTCTTCAACTTCGGTCTCTTCTCACGGTTACGATGATTTTCTTTCAGTTCATCGTGTCTTTGCCTTCCCAAAAAATGGTCGAAGATGACGGTAAATTCATGCAAGGAATAATTCTTTTCTGTATGATGCTTCAAGGCAGAATGAGCTGACTCAACCCGTTGGCTACTCAACATGCTGGCCCAAAAAGAATCTTTAGCGTAGACGGGTGCCCAACTTTCATGGATATCAAATAGATCGTTCAACCATTTGTTATTCTCTAATCCGTATTGCGAAATCAATAAATTTTATTTTTCTACAAAGTCATGTACATATTCGGACTTGTAGATGACATTCTTCAATGATTCCCTAAACTTGTCAACATCGTTCGACATACGCACCTCCTGCGGTAACTTATCCAATATGTGGCAAATGCAAAAATGATGCCGAGTCTGGGGGAAAACTTTCTTAACTGCGGTGGTGATCCCACGGTCTTAATCTGTGACGATATCGGATGGAGCACGATTCATAATCCCTAACCACTTTTCAAAGAACCATTCAAACGAAGAGTCCGTCTGATTTGGAATGAACACACCTCCTAAGAAAGTCGAATGCCAATGTTGATTCACTCCAACAAAGGGAACAAATAACATTCCATACCGGTTCGTATTGTACGTGGCATCAAAGTAAAGTACATCGCCAAATTCTTGATAATTCATCATAGAAATACTATCAACCCACATACAATGTGACAACCGCCTTTCGGAATCTACTTGAATGTCATAAAAAAAGAAGGATCCGTCTGTTTTTTAGATTCAAAAAAATCAATTAGCATTGTAGAATCATGTCCTTTCAATGCTTCTTGCGAATCTCTAAGTAAATTTCTCACATATTTTTTGGTGAATCCTACCTGATCGTGACCACCACTAGCACTTTCAAAGAAGAGCATTTGTCGACATGTCTGAATATTAGCTTGGTTGAATTGATCTATTATCTTTTTATCCGTGTTTGACACGGAACAGTTTCGGGCAAAAGATGCCTTCTACCGAATGAGGTGAATTCGTGATTGTGTTCTTCGTGAAATGAATACACCACCCACATATTACTTGCTTCGTTCAATTTTACACGAACGCAAGCCTTGCAACCTGTTCTATAGGTTATTCCCCATCTACCATCACTATGTTGACTTGGCGATGATCCGGCTTTATTACAAAGATATGACTTATCTACTTTCACTCCTCCCTTTAATTTATTCCCACCCTTACGCATTGCAAAACCCCCACAACGAGCATATGAAGAATAAAAATTTTTGGCCTCAACTAAAGTGGGAAACGTCATACCTAACTTTGATTTTAGATGTTCTTCGACTAACGGCATGGAATCAATGATTGGTTCTACCTGCACAAAATTATTGCCGGTAGCAGAACTCTACGTATCATTGTTCATCTGAGGAAAAAATATATTATTGGTAAATTAATACACACATCATATATAAAACAGCTTGTTCACAAACAATTGTGATATATATACATATGAAACAAAAAAGTGACAAAACATCAAAAAGAGACATCAAAAAATTACGAAAGTCTGCGATTGGGTCCGGCTTGCCGCACATAAGGTAACAGAACTTGTAGAAGCGAGTTCCGATCCACGGTTTGCAAGATACGGCCGTGTCTCTCTCGTTTTCGCTCTTCAAAATGAGGGGAATGCGATACACGGACGTATATAGCAAACCGTGGGTGACAACTCGCAACTACAAGTTGCTATGACTTGTGAGTGGCGAGATCGACCTACTCGCAAAATTACGGATTTTTCAAGTGGGGTCTCTATTGAAAACTCCCTCAAAACATAACAAAATTTATGAGAAAACCGCACAATTGACAGTAAAAAAAAATAAACTTTGTGATTGGGTCGGGCTCCCCACACACAAGGCAACACAACTTGTACAAGCGAGTTCCGACCAACGGTTTGCAAGATACAGCCGTGTATCACATTCATTCATGAAAATGTCAACAATGCGATAAATTGACGTAGGCCCCAAACCGGGGGTCCGAACTTGCAACTAAAAGTACCGTTTCATAACGAGTGGTCAGCCCAATATGCTCGCAATTTTTTTTTTGATGCTGTTTCCTACTGAAAAAGTACCATCGACAGAAATCAAACATTAATTGAGGTTGTAATTTGATATACGGTACAAATTTGCACAAACGAGATCAAATTTTTTTTGAAACTTTGGGAGTAGAACAGACGCAAAACACATGAGCCAACAAAATTTGTAAAGGTGAGTTTCGACTCACGGTTTGCAATATACGCCGATGTATCGCTTTCACTCACGGAAAATACTCGAAAGCGATACACGGCCGTACACTTCAAACTGTGAATCCAAACACACTTCTACAAATTGCGTTGGCTTGTGCGTGATGAGCCCGATGTACTCGCAAAATTGCATAATTTTTTGTATCTCTTTGTGCACTATTACTAACATCGAACAACGACCAACAACAACTAATAGTACATCTACATCCACAATAAAACTAGAATTACCTATTCTATAAATACTTACTCATAATATAGAAATTGTACACTCAAACACTGGAGAAAAAATTTCAATCAATTAACCTAGTTAGATCTACTAAAGTATGAAAAAATTAATACCATTCACAATGAGGGTGTTCGGAAAGGAGATAGAGGAAGCCCTTGTGCACTGCTGTAGAGAAAGGAAGGGGAGTAAGGTTTGGCTAATTTCTTTAGGATTAGGGTTTTAGGGTTGGGGAGATTTCGTATGGGTTAGGATTTTTTTGTAATCGGGATTTTCAAAAGAAGAGGGCATGAGTGTGAGAATAGGGAGAGATTGAGTGAGAAGCAACGAGCAAGAGAGAGCTAGGGTTTTCAAATCGAGAGAGAGAGCTAGGGTTTGAGGAAATGGGTTTCTCGAGCTCCAGTAGCGAGATAGAGAGTTGTGAGGGAGATGGCGATCTGAGTATGTGCAAGTGTTTGGAAAAATACTTGTATATACTTAGACCGTTGTTGAGAACAACACCCTAGGTTGAAATTTTTGATAAAAAAACAACCTAGGCCGTTGTTCCCAACAACGGCCTCAGTACATTTTTCTTCAAAAAAAACTTCAAACAAAACAACGGCCTAAGTATAGGTTTCTGGAAAAAAAAACTTCACGCCAAAATAACGCTAAGTGTGAAACGTTTTTTGGCGTGAATTTTCGAAATTGTCCCTCCACTTTTAGAGTCGTTAGTGGGACACTTTAGTGGGTTTCGATCTCAGCGGCTGATCATGATCTTGCAAGATCGGACGGCTGAGATTGGTGTTTTCCAACCCGGTTGAAAACGGATCCGTTTTCAACCAAGCATTTGCTTATATATATATATATATATATATATATATATATATATATATATATATATATATATATATAATAGGGTAAATTTCAGATAACCCTACTGGGTTTTACGGTTTTGGCAGAAAACCCTACTCAGTTTTTTTTTGGTAAAAAATCCTACTCAAGTTTGCTTCGTTAGGCAGTAAGGCCACTTCGTTAATTTTGAGTAGTTATCTGGAAAAAGTGCTGACGTGTCAATTTTTTAATGACGAAAATACCCTTATGCAGTTTTTATAAATACCCTCATGCCATTGATGGGTGTTTATTTGAAAATTTGGGAGATTAGGAGGGAAAACTGATGAAATTTCATTACCTGTTTTTTTTATAAAAAAAATCTTTAATAATTTCTTAAAAATTCCTTAAACTTTCTTCAATTCCTAAAAAAGTGGAACAAAAAATCATTCAAAATCCTTCAAAATTGTGAAATTACTTTATAAACAAAACTCATAATTCTCATAAACATATTAAACAGAGCTCAAGATGATTGAAAACAACATAAATAGAGATCATAATGCTCATAAACAACATAAACAGAGCTCAAGATGACTGGAAACAACATAAATATAGCTCATGATGCTCACAAACAACACAAACAAGATAAACATCATAAACAGAGATTAAGATGCCTGGAAACTATTAGGAATTGTGGCCTCAAATACACGTGGGAACAAGGTACTTGAAGTTGGAGAAGAAGAGGAGGAGATAAAGAAGTAAGAGAAGACAAGCAGCAAGTAGAAGAAGAGAAGTCTGGAGGGTTGCGGTCGACCGACCCAGTCGACTGGGGGTTCTTCGAGTGCAGGCATCCAACAGAGGCGGGGACGGTCGACCGACACTAGGGGTGCAGTCGATCGGTCAGACCTCTAGATTGATTTTGCACGATGCGGTCGACCGGCCTGGGGGGGCAGTCGACCGACACCGACGCTGATTGTTTCTTTTGGGCTTACAGGAGAAAGGCCTAATTTGCTATATTTGTATTTATCTTTTAGGGTTTGCTTGGGGGCTATATATATGGCCGTAAACTCTAGGGTTTAGATATCCTAAATGCTGTGATCATTATTCAACTTCAAGAGAGATTGTGCCGAGTGTTTCAAAGGTGAGAAAGAGAGATTGAGAGTTGTAATCTTTTTTGTAATCTTTGTATTTCTTTGGGAATAAGAAGTATTGGTTATCTCTGCATATTACTTGTGTTATTGTGAGATCCATATATTGTGGTGGCTTGTTCTTGGTTCATCTATTTCTTGGGAGTTTCTATTGCTTGTGGTGCACTTCTACTATTAGCACCACGAGTTGGGAGTAGATTTCTTCGACAAGTGGTATCAGAGTAGTTGGTTCGAGATGGACGATAACAAGATGAAGATCGAGAGATTCGATGGGAGTGACTTCGCGATGTGAAAGATTCAGATGATAGCATATCTTTGTCAGAAAGATCTTGATGGTCCGTTGTTTGATAAGAAGCCGGTAGGTGTAGACAAGGATGCGAAGGTCTTGACAGAGTGAAATTGTTTAGATCAGAAGGCACTGGGCCAGATTCAGTTGGGGCTGAGTAGGAAGACGTTATTCCATATCTCGAAGGCTTAGACCACAAAGCAGGCTATGGAGATTCTCACGGATATGTATGAGAAATCGTCGGCATCTAATCAAATTCTTCATCTGAAGAAATTGGTTAATATTAAGTTGAAGGAAGGGAGTTCAGTAGTAGAGCATGTGAACAATTACTGTATGGTTTACAACCAGATGGAAGCTGCAGGTTTGAAGTTTTCAGAGAGGGGACAGTCATTGTTACTTCTATCTACTTTACCCGATAGTTATGGTACGGTGGAACAGACTATTACAGACACTATGATAGATTCGATGACTCTACAGGATGTGGTGAGTAGCATTCTGAACGAGGAGGTGGAAAGGGTGAGAAACGGAGGATATCTATCATCATCTTCTAGATATTCCGCTATGTACGTTGAGAAGAGACGTGGGAGATCTAAGAGCATTCGAAGAAGAAAGGATCAGAGTAGTTCATCTGAGAATGGGTTTGATGACTGCGATGGGGGACATGGGCTGAGTGCTGGTATTGTCACAAGAAGGGTCACATGATGCGCAGTTGTAAGACTTATACGAAGAAGAAGCAGGAGAAACCGAAGAGAGATACTCCAAAGGAAGCTCAAATGGGGCTTGTTGAGAATCAATGCTTATCAGCTCAGGTGAAGTTGGGCACTCAAGATTGGTATATTGATTCGGGAGCTTCTTTTCATTGCACTCCGATGAGAGAGATATTTGATGACTACGAGGAGGGTTCTTTTGGAGATGTGATCGTGAAAAATGGTCACTGGTGTCCTGTACGTGGGATTGGTACTGTTTGCGTGAACACCATTGACGATCAAAGTGTTGTCTTGCTGGAGACAAGGTATGTTCCAGACTTGAAGAAAAATCTTATCTCGATTGGAAGGCTAGACAAGGAGGGGTTGTCTACTACAGTTGGTAGTGGGGAGTGGTGTATAGTTGCAGGTTCAAGGGTGATTGCAAAAGGGAAGCGTGAGGGAATGCTTTATTTGCTTAGAGACGTGAAGGGTGTTTCTCCTGTAGTTGACTCTCAGCGAGAATCGAGTAGTAGGTTGTGTGGGGTGCAACCGAGTTCTTTCAGTTGTGGAAGGGTGGTTACTAATTTAGTGGGAGCTGCTGGCCATGGAAGTGATCCTAGAGGGTAAGGCGTTGCTGCGGTGAGGGTACTTTGCGAATTGGCAGTTGAAGCTTCAAGTTGCTCTTGTAAGATAGAGAGCACTGGTATCGATATGCGGGGTGATGTCGATGAGGATAACCGAATTGGGACTGTAGGGGTTGAACAGTCTGCGGAGTTTATGGAGGTGTCGTCCACGGAGGTTTCTAGTGCAGAGGGTGCACTGAGAGGCTTTGAACCATGTCCAGTGTTGATGGAGATCTTGTGAGGTGGGGAGTCTCATAACACGAAATCTGACACGGGAGGTTGTTTCTCTAGTATTCGTGTTCTATGCGATTGGTGGAGCACATCCTTCATGAGGCGATGAGGGGTGGTTGGTGCACTCCACGTGGTGGAGTGGAGGAGGTGCTCTTCATGAGAGTGGGGAGTACTTGGGTTTTCCATGAAAGTGGGAGATGACAGAGATAATGCGAGGAAAGATTGAAATAACTTTGAAGCGTGGTGTATTTGGTCCAAGTAGGAGATTGTTAGAAATTGTGGCCTCAAATACACGTAGGCATGGGGTACTTGAAGTTGGAGAAGAAGAGGAGGAGACAAAGAAGCAAGAGAAGATAAGCAGCGAGTAGAAGAAGAGAAGTCTGGAGGGTTGCGGTCGACCGGCTAGGGGTGCGGTCGACCGACCCAGTCGACTAGGGGTTCTTCGAGTGCAGGCGTCCAACAGAGGAGGGGACGGTCGACCGACACTAGGGGTGCGGTCGATCGATCAGCCCTCTGGATTGATTTTGCACGATGCGGTCGACCGGCCTAGGTGGGCAGTCGACCGACACCGACGCTGATTGTTTCTTTTAGGCTCACAGGAGAAATGCCTAATTTGCTATATTTGTGTTTATCTTTTAGGGTTTGCTTGGGGTCTATATATATGGCCGTAAACTTTAGGGTTTAGATATCCTAAATGCTGTGATCATTATTCAACTTCAAGAGAGATTGTGCCGAGTGTTTGAAAGGTGAGAGAGAGAGATTGAGAGTTGTAATCTCTTTTGTAATCTTTATATTTCTTTGGGAATAAGAAGTATTGGCTATCTCTGCATATTACTTGTGTTATTGTGAGATCCATATATTGTGGTGGCTTGTTCTTGGTTCATCTATTTCTTGGGAGTTTCTATTGCTTGTGGTGCACTTCCGCTATTAGCACTACTAGTTGGGAGTAGATTTCTCCGACAGAAACAACATAAACAGAGCTTATAATGCTCACAAACAACATAAACATAGCTCAATATGCCTAGAAACAACATAAACAAAGCTGATAATGCTCACAAACAACATAAATAGAGCTCAAGATGCCTAGAAATAACATAAACATAGCTCATAATGCTCACAAAATCTCAAATTCCACACTCTCATACAAACCCAAAATTCCAATGCTCACAAATAACATAAACATAGCTCAAGTGAAGGAAGAACAACGGTTGGCTTCATAGTCTTAGCAACTGCAACCATATCACAAATCTGCGTTCTAAATTATGATTTATCAAACAAATGTACTATAACATCAAAGCCTAATAGCAACATGACTCTGTAGATAGTAGTCAGACCCCAAATCTCATCTGATTTAAACCTCCATTTGCATTTATGAGAAGCTAATGCCTAATAGCAACATGACTCTGCAGATAGTAGTTACACCCCAAATCTCATCTGATTTAAACCTCCATTTGCATTTATGAGAAGGTAACCATTTGTCTTTGCATCCATCTCTGCATAAATCCGAAACCGGAACTTAAGTGTTTGAAAATTAAGAAGCTGGGTAGGTAAAATCATATTTGTAAAATCAACTTACTCTTTTGATGGTCTGCATGGCCAATACAGCTTGAGAAATTTCTTGCCTCAACTACACTGTGTTGATTGCCTCATCCTCCAGATGATAGAGTCCCGGAATACTCAGGATTGTCTCACTCCGCAGGTCATCCTGGAGCCCCCATTACACAAATATCCCATGAGCGTCACTCTCGTCCTGAAATACTGGAGATCATTCCCACTCCGTGGATCATTTTGTAGCCCTTACGTCCATCGTCCCGGAATACTGGGGACTGTCTTTCTCCAAGGATCATCCTAGAGTCCATAACTCACGTTTGCACTTATTTCAGCATGTCACCAACTAGTGCCTCGTCCTTAAGTTTAAGTTAAAAATCATCACAACCTAAAGCTAGCTTACCCTACCGGACTTGAGCCAACACAAGAGAAAGTCAGCCCACACTGGCTACTTCTCAAGAGAGTCAACCAACTGGTTACTCCTCAAATCTCATTAATAAAAACTGCCGGTCACTAGAGTCTCGCCTAGCCTCTAGATTCCAACGACTCTCTCATTCGAGATCACAATAGGTTTTACCCAACCTCAAATAAATATTTCAACTTTTAAAATTTTCTTCATTCCCGAAGTATTCAACTTTTCATAATTTACTCAACCAGAATTTCCAAATCAAAATTCTCATTAACCATCTTTAATTAGTAAAATAAACTAATCACGTTCAAATTTTCTCGAAACTCTTTTCTCCAAAAATTAATTGCTTCCAAACGAATACTCTATAACTCAATCAATCATTTTTCTTTAATTTATATCGTTTAACTTAAATATCAAACTCTTTTTAAAACTCGTCACAAACTTCTCAATCTTTCAATTCAAGATTTGGCCTTTATATTTCAGAAGATAGCTTTCTATATCTTCAATTTCTTTTATCTGATATTTGAACTCCATCAACCTTGTCGTTAAATAATTCCAAATGTATAGATTTATATATACTTTTTTTTTCATTTCAAATCAGTGTAAATTTTCTAAGAAAATTTCATTGTTTATTTTTCAATTTTTGTGATTGCCTCGCCTCAAAATAACAATTAAAACAAAAAAAATCAACTTTTCAAAAGTGCCAGCCCCTGGCATCGAACCAGCACCCACACCATGGCGCCAGAACGCCTGCCCACTGAGTCTAGGCTCAGATCACAACACTTAGGGGATCAAAATCATTAAATGTCTACCCAATCTCTTCACTGACTTTTCAATAAAAGTCTTCTTTTTACACAACGAACTACAGGGGCACAACTGGGCTCGAACCGGTGCCCCCAACTAGGCGACCGAATGCTTACCTACTGAGCCAAGCTCAGATCCACAACTACTATAGGGTTATAATCCTTAAGTATTTAATTCATGTCTAATTCACCATTTTAAAACAAAAACATTCAATCTCTACAATTTCTCACATCGATTCAACCTACTCATTCTATACCAATCAGAGAGTCTAACCATGAAAATTTACTGATTATTCATGCGTCAAGCAATTCTACAAAATCAAAAATCTCTAACAAGTTAAGAATGTCTCAAACATCATATTAAAATACTATCCCACATCACATAATAGATTTCTTTCAATATCAATTAACAAGATAGGGAATTTTCTCTCAATTCAATATCAATTAATTTCCTTCACAAAACTCTATTTATACAAAGAAAAATCTTAAAATGTTCATGACATTCATTCAATAATATGCAATTGAATTTTCTAATCTCAAACATTATGAATTTAAAGTTAATCATGCCTTTCATTCAATAGTTATTTAAAATTGTAGAATTCTCTACCACAAGCATCGTATCAAGAATTAAAGCATAAACTAAGCAAAATTTCATCTACCATTGTACTTTAAATTATCTAATAATGCTTTAATCATACAATTTAGAAGTAATTTGAAACACCCACCTTATAGGAGATTAAACTAGCAATTTCCCTCACAAAACTCCAAGAAAATGACCACAAAAGCAATATGAAACCCCCACCGAAACTCAATCAGCAACGCCCAAACTGCTGTGCCCACTCTTCTCTTTGTTTACTTTTTCTCTTTTTCTTTTTTTTTTGTCTTTTTGGTTATGGGAAGAGAACTAAGAGCATCTCCAACCATTGGCTAACTAAAATAGCCAAAATAGATAACAAATGGATAATTTGGCTAGCGAAAAAAGTCTCCACTCCAACCATGTTACCTATTTTGAATAACCATTAATAATTTAAAGTCCAAAATTAAATAAAATAAAAATATAAAATAAAAGGCCATAAAAAAGCCCAATACAAAATAAAATTTCCAAGCCCAAAAATAAAATTTCGTAATTTTCGCGATTGATTTCGCAATTTTCTGCTCCAACAAAAATATAAATGTGCAATTCCGCAATTTCCGCGATTCCATAATTTTCGCGATTGATTTCACAATTTCGCAATTTTGTGGTTTTGGGAAGAAGTTTAGCAAGCGATACATACTCGCTAGATCTGGCGAGTGAATATTAGAAATCTATTTTGGCGAGTGGTTTGGCTAGTCCCGTTGGAGCATATTTTTGTCTTTATATTAGCTATTTTGGTTAAAATTGAAAGATGGCTAGTATGGTTGGAGATGGTCTAAGATTAGGGACTTTTTTTAAATAAGATAGGTAGTTATAATAAATCACTCCCACTCTCTCTCTCTCTCCACTACCCCACTACCAACAGACCAAGTCAAAAAGCCCCCCAACGTTCTCATGCCAACTCTTCCTGTATGCACAATGCACGTGTGTACGTGCACATGCTTGTGCACACCACTTCATTCTTTCTTTTATTTTTTATTTTTTGAAATTATGAATGACTATAAAAAAATAAATGATTTCCCTTGTGGGTCAAATTATTATTATTATTATTATTATTTTAAGCCGAAGAGCTTATATAATAAAAAAGTTATAATACAAAGTGTAGTGATTTAAAATGAGAGGAAAATGCGTATTATCTTTTAGAATTTTTTTAAAAACATATATATAAAATCCTCACATGCATTGCACGTGAAAAAATGCAAAAAATTATTTATTATTTTTCTGGGCTGTTACAGAATCTTGGGGGCTTAATGAGTATATAATAGAAAGCCCGTTATCAAAGAGAACCTACAAGCTATAACACCTTTTGTGAGGCAAGCCTGTGATGGGCGCTACAAGTTATATGGTCGAATGAGTATTAGAATGTTTTAAGAACTGGATCTCATCGACCATATAACTAGGCCGCAGTTGTGAACTACGGCCTATGTATTTTCTGAGGCCGTAGTACCCAACCGCGGCCTCATATTTTTCACATTTCACACTTGAGCAATTTTTTCCAACTCTCCGAGCCTATTATCCAAATATGTATGACATACACTTGTGCCGCAGTTGTGAAATTCGGCCACGAAATCGAAGATGCCGGAGTTCGGTATTGTGGCCTATGTAGTTTCGAGACCGCAATACCCAACTGCGGCATCCTTTTTTTAACATTTTACACTTGGGATTTTTTTTTCAAATCTCCAAGCCGATTAACCAAATATGTATGATATATACTTGGGCCGTAGTTGTGAACTGCAGCCACGAAATTGAAGATGCCGCAGTTCAGTACTGCAGCCTATGTAGTTTCGAGCGCAGTACCCAACTGCGACCTCCTATTTTTCACATTTTACACTTGGACAATTTTCCTCCAAATCTCTGAGCCTATTACCCAAATATGTATGATATATCCTTGGGTTGCAGTTGTGAACTGCGGCCACGAAATCGAAGAGGCCGCAGTTTGGTACTGCGGCCTATGTAGTTTTAAGGTTTCAGTACCCAACTGCGGCCTCCTATTTTTAACATTTTACACTTAGACAATTTTTTTTCTAAGTCTCCAAACCTATTAGCCAAATATGTATGATATATACTTTGGCCGCAGTTGAGAACGACAGCCTTAAAATCAAAATGGTCGCAATTGGGTACTGCATTGGACTATTTTGGGAATTAGTTTGGAAAGTTCTGTATTTTGGGTATTAGTTTCAAAAAGTGGCCTATTTCGGGGAAAAGGTTTACACAGGGACATGTGAATTCGAACCGTTCATAGCCCAGTGGAGCTTTGGGGGTGGGCCAAAGCCCCCCCCCCCCCCCCCCCCAAAAAAAAAAAAAAAAATCAAATAGTTATTTTATTAAGGAGGCCCAACCTGGAATTTAATAATACTGCCACTGGCCAATAGGCCCCAGCCCAGCATGCTTCAACATGGATCCTCTTCCCTTTTTCTTGGATCCACCCTCGATTCGAATACCACTAACTGACCCGCTTCATTCACCCCCTGACCTGAATCCGGATTTGACCCACCTCGTAATCATTCGACCACTCTCTCGTCCGACACACATCGGATTTCGAGCAATACCCCTCCCATCACTCCAAACACCAACCTACCACAACACCAAACACCAAATTCCTCCAAATACTCCTACAAATCCCGCAATACCAGACACCAAACACCAAACACCAAACACCAAATCCGATTGCAAACCCCACAACACCAAACTCCAACCTCATCCAATTATATCCCCCTACAACCCGACAAACAACAAAACTCCAATCCCCTCCCTACATCTACTCGGCCACCACCAGCACTTCCACGACACATGCCAACCCCCTCCAACACCAACATTGACATACCTCCCCAGTGGGCTTTACCTATGCAAATATAAACACCCCCACCTCCCCCCCATCCTCTTCTTCCCGACTCAAGCTTGATGATCGATAGTGAATTTGATGAGCCCTCATTAGAGGATGAATGCAAGTTGGACCTAGATGGGTCTTTACTGGGCTTCAATTCGGACTAGGAAAGCGTGGATAGCGAAGAATCGGGATGTGAAGGTCTACATAAATATGTGGATTCGTACATACTATCTTCTATGCAATCCATCCAGGTGGTCTCCTCCACCTATCCTATGGAGTCTTCTCCAGGACCCCAAGAAGAAAAGAAGAACAAAGGAGCTCTAGTCGACTTGCTGGAAGTTGCAGATTCACAAAACATCGGTGGAGGTATGCGAAAGTTTTTTGCATCAATTTTTAATTTCATGTCTGATAATGATGTCATGCATCTAGCCAGAGTGTGCCATCTTGATGTCGACGATCATTAGTACTGCATTTCCCTTCCCCTGAACAAAATTCGAGGTTGGGAATTTGAGAGAGAAATCCTAGGATCGGACCTAGAAGATCACACCATATCACCCACACAACCTCAATGAAATGCCTTTTCTGGAATGTGAGAGGTCTGGGGGGACTGAGGGAAACAGGAGATGGTTCGTGATACTATATCCTCAGCCAAACTAGACGTTGTGGGTCTTCAGGAAACTAAACTCCAATGCCCTAATAGACTCTTACCAGTGTGTGGGGGGTTGGGGGGGGGGGGGGAATAGAATCAGGGAGTGACATCTTCTTTCATCCCAAGGAGCTTCAGGGGGAATTCCTATTGGATTCAACTCTGATCTTTTTGAATGCATGGACTTATGGAGAGCGAGGTTCTCGATCTCAATATCAATCGTTCTCAGGCGCTGCGATGATGGTTGGACTCATGTGGTAACCAATGTACATGGCCTACAACATGCTACTAAAAGAGCGTCCTTTTGGGATGAGCTCCATTAATTCCAAATGTTCCCTGGGTTATTGGAATGAACTTCAATATCGCAAAGTTTATCTTTGAACTAAGGGGTAGGGTCTATAGATGTGGAACGAGAAGCCCTCACCATAACAATTGCATACTTAGAACTGGTTGATATCCCAATATCATACCGGCTCTCCACATGGTCAAACATGCAATCATCACCAATCCTAGCTAAACATGGCCATATTGGTTTCTATGCAGTGGGAGTCCAAATTCTCGCTACTCAGCGCAAGATCACTCCCAAAACCAACATTAGACTATGTTCTTACTGTCCTGTCCACTGGGGAAGATCGAAGTTCTACTTCAAGAAGGCCTGGTTAGAAATGGAGAGTTTCCAACACATGGTCAGGGAGTGCTGCGACCCCTCCCGAGGAACACAAGCTACAGTAATTTGGTGCAAGAAAATCAAACGCATGCGCTCTAGATTGCGTGCTTGGAACAGACGCCGTTTTGCCTCTATCTAGAGGACAAAGGATATTCTCCTGAAGGAGATAGATATATTAGAGAGGATGGAGGAAACATAAGAGCTTATCCAAGAGGAAAGAACTAAGTTATTAGAATCCATTGATAAAATTGCAAGAATCTATAAACTTATGGAGATCAAACGACGTCAACATTCCCGAATCCAATGGTTGAAAGAGGGAGATGCTAACACGGCATTCTTTCACCACACTGCCAACTCTAAAAGGAGATCCAACCTGATTCTAGCAATCAATACTGAGTCAGACCGCTTCCCAGAGGAGGGTCATATTCAAGAAGCTTCCATAATTTTAACAAACAACTTATTAGCAGTAAACGTGATTTTCGCATCCGCCCTACAAAACAAATTCTGGCCAGAAAGAGACCCCAACTTGACTGCATCCTTTTTGCGACCCGATGATCCATTTCACATGGAAGAAATCACGATGGTAGTTAAATTGTTGGGAAATGACAAAGCACCAAGCCTATATGGTTTTATAATCCTTTTCTATCACATTTTCTGGGATGATATCAAATATGATTTTTTAGCGCTTCTCAATGAACTCTCTAACCATCAGCTAAAGCTGGGACACTTTAACTATGCTAACGTGTTACTCCTCCCCAAGTGAGCGGATTCCATAAATGTGGGAAACTTTTGTCTGATTATCCTTCTTAATTGTTCAGTTAATATCATCACCAAAATCCTATCCTCCAAACTAGGATCCATAATTGACAGATTGGTAGGCAAGGAAAAAACATGGTTCATCCAAGGAAGTTGCAAATCGGAATGCGTGGCCACGACAGAAGAAACTATACACAATTTTCATTCCTCAAATTCCAGCAGTTACTTGTTAAAGCTGGATTTTGAGAAAGCTTACAACTCTGTGGAGTGGGAATGCATGATCCAGACCCTTGAAGGACTGGGTTTTGGGCCACGTTGGATCTATTGGGTCCAGCAGTGCCTTAACTTGAGTAGAACCTCGAAAGTAGTTAACAAAAGTGCTGGACATATGTTCCCCTCTAAGCATGGTCTCCGACAAGGAGATAGTCTGTCCCCTCTACTATTCACCCTTGTAGCTAAAACTTTACGTAGCATGGCGAACACCTGCAAAGAAGAAGGATGTATATCCCTAGTGGTCCAGAGCAAAAATTGCTTCGACTATTCCATTCTACAATATGCGGATGATACTCTACTCTTCGATAATGGCAGAGTTAAAGAAACCGTGACATTCTAAGGAATCCTGTATTTCTTTGAACTTTGGTAAGGGCTATGGGTGAATTTCCACAAAAGCAACATCATCCACATTGCCCTCTCTGACGAAAAGATTAGAAATTCTGCTACAATACTACAATGTACGGTTGAGGCCTTCAAATATTTGGGCCTACCTCTCAGACCGGGAAAGCTCAGGAAGGAAGACTGCCTATAGACTAAGTGGAAGCACGATTGGCTGGGTAAATATCTATCATTACGAGGGAGAGTCACGCTCATCAATGCAGTGCTATCTAGTCTCCCGACATACTACATGTCATTCTTTGAAATTTCTAGGTGGGTAATACAAAGGATATATAGGGTCCGAAAATGATTCCTTTGGAAAGGTGCGGACCCGGCTTGTAATACCCCGTAATTTGTGAATAGTATAATATATATATATATATATATATATATATATATATATATATATATATATATATATATATAAAGTATAAGTAAAAAAAGTAAAGGAGAAAAAGGTGAAGGAGGGGGCGGGGGGGGTACGGTGAAAGTAAAAGAATAGCATATATGCTGTGGTTTGAATGGTTTGAAGGGTGACGTTGCTGACATCATCAAGATGGGGGTCCCACCTCCAGTTTGAAGATAGGCAGAGAAAGCTGCCTTGGTCTTCAGGTTGGTTGTGATGTGGCATATGGAAAGGGGGGCCCACGGGTCTCCTAAAAAAAATGTGCACGGGATTTGTGAGATTTGGGAAGGAGTATTGTGAAGAGTAATCTCACATCGAGAGTAGACAAAAATTAATTGAGTATAAATAAAATTGCCTATGATCAAGAGTCACCTAATTGGTTAACCACCTTTTGAGAGGCAGCCTGTGGTGGGCAGTTGTACTACATAGTATCTAATTTGTCTTTAAAATAATAAAAATTGTCTGAGTATTGGGACGGGGCGTTACAAATAGTATTAGAGCCGACTTTCGACACCGGGTGTGGAAGAGGGCCTCAGTATGTTCCGCGGTATTAGGAGTCATTGATCTTCGGGATTGGGTATGATCTGTGGTGTTGAGAGTCACTGATCTCCGGGATTGGATATGATCTGCGGTGTTGAGAGTCACTGATCTCCGGGATTGGGTATGATCTGCGGTGTTGAGACTCATTGATCTCAGGGATCGGGTATGATCTACGGTGTTGAGAGTCACTGATCTCCGGGATCGGGTATGATCTGCGATGTTGAGAGTGATTGATCTCCGGGTACCCAATTTGCGATGTTGAGAGTGATTGATCTCCGGGATCGAGGACGACGCCACATTGGCTAGAAAGGCAGATCCTACACTAGATGTGTGCCCCGTACTCAGCGAGGATACTAATTTCTAAAGGTGGGGTGTATGTAATACCCTGTAATTTGTGAATAGTATAATATATATATATATATATATATATATATATATATATATATATATATATATATATAAAATAAAGTATAAGTAAAAAATAAAGGAGAAAAAGGTGAAGGAGGGGGGGGGGCACGGTGAAAGTAAAAGAACATCATATATGTTGTAGTTTGAATGGTTTGAAGGGTGACGTTGCTGATGTCATCAAGCTGGGGGTCCCACTTCCAGTTTGAAGAGAGACAGAGAAATCTGCCTTGGTCTTCAGGTTGGTTGTGACGTGGCATATGGAAAGGGGGGCCCACGAGTCTCCTAAAAAATATGTGCACGGGATTTGTGAGATTTGAGAAGGAGTATTGTGAAGAGTAATCCCATATCGGGAGTAGACAAAAATTAATTGAGTATAAATAAAATTGCCTATGATCAAGAGTCACCTAATTGGTTAACCACCTTTTGAGAGGCAGCCAGTGGTGGACAGTTGTACTACATAGTATCTAATTTGTCTGAGTATTGGGGTGGGGTGTTACACGGCTAAAGGAGGTTAGCACCTCATTAGATGGGAAACTGCATGTATACGTAAAGTCCATGAGGGACTTGGTATCATAGACCTCAAGGACATGAACCTAGCCCTACTAGGAAAATGGTGGTGGAAGGTCTGTTGGGTTTTGAGGTTTACAACAGAGTAATTGGCAGCTAAAAAATACAAATTTTTTTTCCGAAACCCAGCCATGGATCCATGCAAAAACCATAAACCGTGTTAGGAGTTTTACCTCAATAATGGAATTGCTGTTTCAACAGTCTGCCAATCATGAGAGTAATAGGCAGTGGAAAAATACAAAAAAATTTCGAAACCCAACCATGGATCCATGCGAAAATCATAAACCGTGTTAGGAGTTTTACCACAATGATGGAACTGCTGTCTCCACATTCTGCCAATCACGAGCACTGCAACGTTGCGGTGCCTCTATGATATCCACACGAACAAATCAAAATTGGGCTCTCCCTCCCACCGCGGTGCTAGTTGCGGGAAGAGGAATGTTCCTCACGTTCTCACTCTCACGCTCTATAAGGTTTTCAATTTGATTCTACCGCGCGCGCGCACGCACACACGCATGCACGCACACACATACATATATATATATCACACATAATTATGACCTAATGGGCCTGTAACCTCATTACTCACCCAGGGCATCTTTGCTGCATATATATAAAGGACGCCCTAGGTGAGTAATGAGGTTACAGGCCCATAATCTGACATAGGTCAGAATTATGTGCGGGCCTTTTAATTTGGTTTGGCCCATTTAGTCTAACTAATTGTCCAACTAATGTTGGGAGTCCAAGTCTTACTTGGGTTCTTATTTAAATTCATCTTATGAATTTAAATCCCAATTTTAATACATTCTTAGTGTGTGACCCTGTAGATTCCCTTTACATTGAAAATAATACTAAAATCCTAATTTTGTGCTATAAACAGTGAGCGGTATGTAACAATACATCACTATTACTCAAGTAACAGGAATGCCGGTGATTTGACATAACCTATTCGTGACCAATATTATCATGTAGTCTAGTCATTTTTTCCATATATCTTAATTGACCACAAGGCATAAAGCGTGTCACCCTTGTATAGTTCAATCTTTGGTTTCTTGATGTCCTAGTAGACTTAAACAAATGAGATCAATATCTCATATGACTCATTTGAGCATGACCATGCATTTTGTAGTCTCACTCAATCAAGGGGCCGAAGATATCGCTCCTGTTATGTAAGATGGACAAATTCTATCTAAGTCACTCACATCCCTCCACATGATTTGTAGTACGTCCAATAGTCGACTTTATAATCACCTTATTATAGGCGACGTTTGACGATATTAAAATATATAACTTCTCATATAGGGAACCGTAGTGACTTCAAGTCAAAGGACCACGTACATCATGGTCACTGTGAGAACTGCTTATGACACTCATGTAACGATCCATGCAACGTTCTCATGGTGGGTCAGTTCAGTACAATATTACTCTAATATGTACCCATATGATGACTTGATATCTCATATCCATGACCCGTGAGAATGTCATCAGTCTACGCACATACTAGTCTCTATGTAATATTGTTGTCCTAATTCACAATAATACTTGACTAAGACATTTAAGAATAGTGTTCAGATATCAACCAGTAGGAACTCATAATCATGTCATGCACTTGATATCCCATGGCGTTGAACTTACTATTTTAAAGACTTTATTATGTTCATTTAATCACAATAAATAACACAATAAATGAAATGCCTCATAGATAAAAAAAAATGTCATGATACAATGTAAACTAGTAAGGTCAATACACAGCTGACCTCTAGGGTATACACCAACAAGGCCTACCATCCCACTGGCGATGGTTGGTAGGACTCTGTCCCCAAATTTTTTTTTTTTGAAAACTAAACCTCGAAATTCCATTCTAAATTAACCATTTACTGCATTTATCACTTCTTTCCATACACTCACTCATAACTTGTTTTCCTTCACATTTACTTCATTCACAACCACTTTCTTTCTCATCCACAATTCACATTTCACTATCCACTTTCTTTACTACCACATTTATTATTAACACTTATTTATTTTATTAGTTTGTCGACCAGTGAGCCACAATATCCCAACATACTGAAAGCCGACAGCCCAGTAAACACGCGGTACGATGCTCTCCCAGAGTCTTACTCGTCCGAGGCTACGTCTTCCTCCTAGCCGAACTAGCGAGGGAACACAGCACTCCTAGTCCCACTAGGGTGCCTCATCGCGATGTCTGTCATCGAGGGAAAACCACAATCCCCTAGTCCCACTAGGGTACTTCCTCCCAGCCGAAGCTAGCGAGGTAAACACTCACCACTAGTCCCACTAGGGTGCTTCCTTGCGACATCTGTCATCAAGGGAAAACCACAATCCCCTAGTCCCACTAGGGTACTTCCTCCCAGCCGAAGCCAGTGAGGTAAACACTCACCACTAGTCCCACTAGGGTGCTTCCTCGCGACATCTGTCATCGAGGGAAAACCACAATCCCCTAGTCCCACTAGGGTAATTCCTCCCAGCCGAAGCAAGTGAGGTAAACACTCACCACTAGTCCCACTAGGGTGCTTCCTCGCGACAGCTGTCATCGAGGGAAAACCTGGCCTCAAGCCGATAGCTTGGGCGATAAAAATCACTTACCCCAAACATAGTTTGGGTCCACTATTCCCAAGCCGGTCCTTGGGCGTTAGGAGGTCTAGTCCAAACCCCCAGGATTGCTGTAGGTACTGGTCAACAAAACCATTTGTTATCTCATCTTTTCATCTTATTAAATCAACACGAAGCATCATAGCTTTTAATTAAACAATTGCCACATTCTTAGCTTTAATCATGTGAATTAATAACACCTTTTATTAACACTTACCATCTTACCGTTTATATTGCATTTGATGCACATCTAATACATACACGAAGTCATTTAACATATAAACCATCACATCACCGTAATACACATTATGAATGCCCCATGTTATTTACCACTTTATTGAATCACATATAAACATACACCAAGGTACAATATTAATAAAAGAACTACATTAGGTTATTCCATATCGTAAAAGTATCAAAATAGATAATTCATCATATTTTAGTTTCATACTATTACCCATTAATTCACTTCGAACCTATTTAAAATGTAAGCATGTACCCAATTATTAATTTCATCAACCACTGCATCACACGTCATAATCATCTATATATATATCACAATTACACACCACACATGCGGGTTTCCCAGAAAAAGGGGCCAAAACCACTTATTTCATCTAATTAAATCTTATAATATCTAATTATAGCATACTAGCTTATACACCATGCTCCATATAATTATAATTACCTATAAGGGCCTATATGCTCCAAAACAGGCACAAATCATGCACTGGATAAAAATGTGCATAAACAATCTAATATAATTAGTTTTTATACTTCAACACATCACATTAACCCATACTATAGATTTTATATATTTGAAATAATCACTTTCACCACATATCTCAAAAACCCATTTGGATCCTTAAAAATCCGTATTTTCAGCAAAAATTCACTTTTGGGCATAACTCCCACAAAACATATCAAAAGGCCACGAAATTTGGCCACAATATAAAATATTTATAACACAACATACTCACCTGACGGATCGAGCAAACGATGTCCCACGTCCGTCCTGTAGCCAGTTGAAGTTCGACTTTTTCCACCTAAATAGGAAATTATAGGATCGATTAGCATGAAACTCAAAACTCGACCTACGGATCTCCAAATTTGAATCCGTCTTCACCCACGCGTCACAATTGACATATGTAGGCGAGCTACAACGATGGATTTCAAATTCGAACCCCGATGCAAGAACTCACATATTGATCGGAGGCTTTCTAATAGGAAAATTTCCTATTTCCTAATTTCTTCAATCCCTTTATCCTAATATCTCAAATCAGGGTTAACAACAATAATGAGACCCATCTACACCTCCGAATTCATCAAATTCTCACTTCTATATCGCGCGGGCATTTCACCGAACACCCGGCGTGCACTTTTCACCTATAATCCATTCCACTCAATTTAATTGAGCTGGAAGTCTATAAAAATCATTCTGAATTCATATTAATACTCCATAATATTCTACACCCTCAAATGCATTTTCTACAATTATTAGGACCGAGTTTCCTACCCGATTTCATAAACCCTAAAATCTGAGTTTAAGCCAAAATCACCACTCCCCATTTTCACCATGATTTGCATATTTTCTAACTACTAACATGTTCTATGAACTCTCTACACCTCCCTACATCAATAGAAATTAACCACACTCAATTTCATGCAATAAACTAAGTTAGGATTTACCTTTCCGAAACCCTTTCGAAAATCCGACGCTACCACGATGTAGAGAACCCTCCAATTAGCCATCCCCTCAAATAAATTTGAAAACGATGAAAAGATGGGGTGGATTTGGGTGGGGAGGTGGCCGGCCGAATTGGGTTCATTTTGGATCGGGAAAAAGAACGGAAGGGAGAAGAAGAAAGAAGGAAAGAAGGAAAATGGGGGAGGGGTTTTTAAAATATATAATATATATTAATAATAATAGTAAGGTATATTTACCTATAAACCCTCCAAATCCAAAATATTACAAATAAACCCAACTCTTTTCTATAATAATACGAACAATACCAAATACATTAAAATTAATTTATAATAATCACCCAAAATTATAAAATAAAATGAACAATATTTATTCACCTAAAATCTCAACTCATGACCCCAATATATCAATCATACCAATCTACCACAAATATCCGTACCAATATCAATATTGAAAATAAATAAAATAAGATATCACTTATAAATAATTCTCACCCCTAAAAAATAAAAACGAATAATTTTTGGTATTTAAAAGTCCGAGGTGTTACATTCTACACACCTCAAAAGAAGCTCGTCCTCGAGCTATGGGGTTTAAGAAAACTCCCCAAAAGATTTCAAGACACCTCCTCCACACCGTTACCTAGGATTTCCAGGTACATTATCAACATCAAACCTTCATTGCACCATTAACAACTAAACAATTTGTCATCTGATCTGCCGCACTATTGATCTGTAATATTCACTAGCTTCATGGGACATCACATCCAATACCACATCCAGCGGGACTTCAATCTACCACTGCTCCTCCATTTGAGATAGATCTCTCACACTTTTCTCGACATAAAACAAGAAATACATCAAGAATACCCGATATCTCCAAGATAAGCTTCAAACAATATACCACAGTTCCAATTCTTTCTATAACCCTGAAGGGCCATCATATTTCGGGTCTAACTTTTTCCCAGTTCCTATAACGACGTACTCCATGAATAAAGGATACTTCCAAGAATACCCAAATCTTCAATTTCTAACTTCAAGAGGCTTTCGCCGCTGATGGGCGTCACCTTTTCTCGTGTTGACTACACACCTCAAAATAGGCTTATCCATGCTCACCTGATAATTAACATTCTTTCTCGTTCCGGTCCATTAAAATATTCTCCTAGAATTTTAATACATCTTCGTGCCACCAGGATAGACAATATACTGAATATAAGGAGCATTCTCCATCACCCGCTACCTCAAACCATCCTAATCAAGAACACCAAATCTACGATAATAACAAGGATTTTCCCTACTACCTACTGACCAATCTGCAATACATTCCTTAATCTCATTCAGAATTCGACCATGCGTCCTCTGTCACAAACAGAAATTTTGAATTCAAGTTTGGCTGGTCAACTGTAGGATAGACAACTGTATTGATAAACTACCGATATCTAAGGTCGGATCAACCTCTACTACTGAAATAAAATCAAATGGATCTAATGAATTTAACACCGTCCACTCCTGGAACGTCATTAAGACCAAAACCTTCTTTCCATTTATAGCATTCATCACCTTATTTCTTCCCCGGTGGTATTTTATTTCCATACCAAGCTACCAAGATACTCAAGCCACGTTTATTGCCTCCTGCTAAAATCATTCACACGAACGAGTGTTCAAACTCTTACAATCACAGAAAAAGCTACAACTATTTTCTAAAAAACTAATTTCTCAACACCTTCAATACATGCCTTACTATCACTAATTTCAAATTTGCGTAATTCACGCACCCCGTGTAACCACAACTGCCTCAATATATAAGCCACAAGCTTGTCTTCATGCATCAAACTGTACCTGATCCCGTACTACATGCACTCTCTTCTCGGGATGATCAAAACATGAGCTGTCGTTCATCTTCTTGTAAACCTTGAAAATCTCTTTCCGCATTGTTCAGGTAATACCAACAGCTCATTCTTTATGATAAAATGCGCCATCGGTACAGCAATAATAGAAAATCGAGGAATGAACCTCTGATATTAGCCAGTTAAAACCAAGAAACTCTGAATTTCCAACGCATCCGAGGGTTATTTCCCGTCTTTTCACCTTTTGAAATTTCTTTATGATCCATAATTACGCATTCAACAGACACAATGAGTCCCAAAATTCACACTTCTCGCCCCCCAAAAATAGTAATTTACCAACTTATCATACCACTTCTAGTCCCAATGAGTTTACAACTCAGTTCTGAGGTTCCATCTACGCCCCTCCATACTGCGAAAATACACCAAATTTCATCTGAGAATACAATCACACCCTGTTAATATAAGGGTGAAAGGTCCAATTCGTCAAATTCATGAAAACTATAGGGACATTCGCCAGCCCAAAGGACATCATAGAGAACTCATACAATTCATACTGAGTACGAAAAGCAATCCCTGGAATACTTCCCTCTTCAAGGATTATCTGACGGTACTCGGTGTGCAACTCTAGCCGTGAAATTAGTAGCGCTCCCTGCACCTAATCCAACAAGTTATCTATTCTCAACAACGAATACTTAATAGTCGCCTTACTTAGTACACCTTCTCGGTGAACTACCTTCTTTGTTACAACTACCGGCGCGCCCTACGGCGTATCACTTGAACCGATAATCTTTGCCAAAAACATCACCTCATATTCTCTTTCATCTTTTCCCATTTCTTAAGTGTTGACACAAGCTGATTTAGAAATTGGAGTCATACCAAATATCAAATCGATCTTGAACTCCAGAGTTCACCAAGGTGGGGGACCAAAAACCTCTTCAGATATATTAAAAACTTTGCAAACCCCATCAACAATCTCAATCTTCGCCTTAAATATTTCCACCAAACCCAACGGGTATAATCTTCATCGTCCAAGGCACTACCTACAATCAAAACTGGGATTCATCGGGCTGTCTCACCTGAATCCTCCCTGCACCATACCCCAACTACGCCGATGACCTACATAACTTTCTACAACCAATCAATCTCCCCAAATATGGGATAAAATCCATAACCACATATCATTCCTCAGTCTATCAGAATACAAGGCTTCTGTATGGTCCAAAGATGTCATGGTTCTGGAGAGAAGTCTCCAAATCACACGAACCATTCAGTAGATGTACATCCTCTTAGGAAATGGGCATTCCACAATATTCTGGTGGGATAGATGATGTGGAGGAAAGCCCCAAAAATTACTGTTCCCTGACATACTCAATCAATGCACACAGCCTAACATTTCAATAGACAAAGCCTGGAGCCTCATTCCCATCTCTAGACTCTCGCCATAACTAAAGATCAGTTTGGAAGAACTAAGACAACACATTGCGAGATCTGGGGTTAGATGCATAACTGAACCAGATAGTCACTCATGGGAGCTTGCGGTGAAGAGACGACTCTCTGTTCGATCGTTGTACTAAAGGATCCATTATCAGGGCTGTAGACCCCCTTGGTCCGCGGTAGTGTGGAAAGCTAATGCCCCACTCAAGGTGCGGGTTTTCTTGTGGCTGGTTCTTAATGATGCAGTCCTCACTCGAAAGAACTTAGCTAAGAGACAACCGATGACAAACACTTCATGTGGTTTATGCAATGCTCCCGTAGAAACAAGGAATCACTTATTCCTTGAATGCCCCATAAGCAATGTCGTTTGTCACGAAGTACTCCGTGTCGTCAGAGTACACATAAACACCCTACCAACCTCATATGATGACTTTTGGATAGGTGCCACCCTCTTGAGAAATAGACAAAATATGAAAGAAGCATGGTAAATTGTGACTGATGCAACAACATGGACACTCTGGTTAGACAAAAAGTAATGCCCCCGAATTAATATCGTTCATCACGAAGTACTCCGTGTTGTCAGAGTACACACAAACACCCTACCAACCTCATACGATGACTTTTGGATATATGACACCCTCCTGAGAAATAGACAAAAATATGTAAGAAGCATGGTAAATTGTGACTGACGCAACAACATGGACACTCCAGCTGTATAGGAACAACTTTTACTTTTATGGTACTTGTAATAATTCCACCCATGGAAAACTCACTCAAATTATACACTTGATTTCCTTTTGGGCTGAGGGAGCTGCTCCAGGAACCAGGGAGCGCATCACGGGACATTTTTCTCAGCAGACCTACGATGACGAGGAGATCGAGATAGGCCTAACCTTAGACTAGAGTCCACCCCCCAAGACTGTTGTTGTTGGACTTTGCTACTATATTTTACTTATTTTTTTATTGTCTTTATTTCTATTTGTTGCCTATCATCCTAGGGTTGTTGGAGGATCACTTTGTACTGTAGGTCTTGCTTGACTCATATTTTCTTGGTTTTATTCTCTTATTAATGAAACATGGTGAGCGTATTCCACATTTTCTCTTAAATAAAAGAAAATCGTTACTATAGTCTACAAGCCTTTGACTTTGACTTATTCATAGTTGCTTTGACTTTGACTCAATTTGTGGTCCTCACATAGAATCTTAAAAAAGTCAAAGATATAATATAATTAGTTTTCATTAATATTCTTTGATGCAAGGCTTCTTACTCTTAAGGGAGGTCACATGTTTGATTTCGTTCTTACACGGACTTAATTTGGAATTTTGGAAAATCTCCTTCTTTCTCCAAAGTGGGCGGCTACAGTTGAATGCAAAAAATAAAAAAATAAAATAAAAATGCTTTGACTAAATACAAAGTTTTTTAATTTTTCAAATATAATGTGGATCATTTTCACACTCATTAATATAATAATTATGAAGCAAAGGAGAAAAGAAAAAAACTCCTTCTAGCATAATTATTAAAATCTATTAATTTATCCTATATTACTATAATTGACTTCAGAGTCTTGAAAACCTACCACATGACTTCTTTTAAGGGTCCTAAAAATTGCACATGTATATTCTATTTAATAATTAGACATTGTCTTTTTAAAAATTATTATATTCAAAAAATTAGATTGAACTGAAATTTAGATTTAGGCTAAATATAAAAAAACCTCACCCCTGTATTGTGCATTTTAAAAAAACCACACTCAACCTTTTTTTTATTATTAAAAAAGCCCCCCCCCCCCCCCCCCCCCCCCCCCCCCCCCCCCCCAACTATGTTTTTAACAAATTTTTTTAAAAAAAAAACCTTACTCACCCATGCTTTGAAAACATAGTTGGGTGAGATTTTTTATAATAAAAAAAATTGGGTGTGATTTTTTTAAAAGGCACAATACTTGGGTGATGTTTTTTTATATTTAACCTTAGATTTATGATTAATCATGTGTACTTGAAAAGTATATAAAGATTACATAAATCATGTCTCATGTTTTCTTTTATCTCTCTCTCATTACAATAATTACTAATCAGGAAGTTTTCATACATCTTTTTAATCATATTATTTTAGTCAAATTTTTTAGAATTGTGGTTTTTTTTTTCCTTCTTCTTGTAGGAAGTATATTGTCAGTTAATAACCTCAAATTTCTCTCTCTTTTCTTTGTTGATTTTTGCATGATTACAAAATTGAGTTACATAGAAGAGTACGCATAGTTTGTTGATTAAAGGTAAAGTACTCTCTCTCTATTATTTCTTTCTTTCATTATTTATAATAATTAGTAGCTAAAATGTTTTCATGCATCTGGTTTTTTTAATGATTATATTAGGCAAACTTATTTAGAATTGTGGGTTTGGTTTTTCTGTCATTATTCTCGTGGTAATTATTTTGTTAGGAAAAAATTTGAAACTATTTGCAAAAAATGGACAAAGAACAAACTATTTGCAACTAGGGATAGTTTTTAAATAATATTCTATGCTTCTTATTCTATAAAATTTTCTATAGGATGTGTGATCTTTCTGTAAATTTAAAAAATCATCTAATCAATTTTTTAATTACTTAAATTGTACTAAATATTTTGAGAAAACCACGAGAGAGTTACTTACTTAGAAACAAGACTCATATGTCCACTGGGGTTGCGAAGCGTGAAATCACTTGTAAATAGAATTAAACAGAGTATCAAAAATTCAAAGATAGTTTTCTATAAAATAATATTCTTTAAAATAATGTGCATTATTCATCTAAAAAATATTAAAGTAATCAAGCATAAGTTCAAGATCTCTCATAGCTTTTGATTCTGTCTATGATATTTCACTACTACTATCATATGCAAGTTCTTCTAGTTCTTCCATATGAAAATTTCCTTCCTCAATATGTTCGTTTTCTTCTAGAAATTCTCTATATGCGGTTGTAGGACTCCGGCTATAACTACCAAATTCTTCATTTTCATAAAATAATAAAGATCTTTCACAAAAAGTTAGATAATCAATTATTTGGGCAGTTATATTGCTAGTTTCTTCAGGATTTATTTGATTTACTGTTATAATTATTACTCGTTGCATACAAAAGAAAATAATTTGAACTCATAGTAATCATTCATGCTTGTTACTCTATTAGGATAATAAACATAACACACTAACATTCTATCACTTCCTTGATAGTTAGTCATTAATTAATAAAATTCTGAAGCAAGACTGAAACTATTATTATCCATTATTCTTTTTTTTAATAGTGATTTTGAGATTTAAAACAATAAGTATGAAATCAGGAGTAGAGAGAGACTCCTAAGGATACCATAAAAATCAAAACAAAATGGCCCATCATGCTTTCGACTTAGTTAGACTTCTTTGAGCTGCTCTGTACCAGTTACTACCAGTGGATGAAATACTTCTGCTATGCACCCCGATTTCAGTGCTCCTTTTACGTTCCTCCCATCTCAGGACTATTATGCTCTTCAGGAGAGCTTCATCAAAGAGATACGTCTGGAACAACTAGTAGCACTTCAGTACAGACAACCACAACCTAACTCGTTTCTTTCTACTAGGTGTACAGCTTAGTTATAGTAGGTTACCAATGAGTATTTTTGCAAGTTCCTTCAGGTAGAGCCTTACAAAACTTTCTCTAAGGGTAAGAGACTAATTATTCATACCTTATATTGTTCAAGAACTTATCAAGAAAGATAGTCTTTATTGATTCCAAATTTCTTACAAACTCTCCTTACAAACTTATATGGAATTTATCATTCTTAGATATTCTACCTTCTCCCTTACTCAGATTCCCCTTTTATAGACCAATAGACCAAGGGATCAGCTTACAACAAGTTGTTATGCGTCACTGCTTACATCATATGTTCAATAATTGCTACAAATACGTAACTGCTTACATCAGCCTTTAATAATTACATTGTGGGCTATTCTAGAAAAAGAGATTTCTCCTGGCCGACATCTTCACATGTTCCCCATTTGTGTTAATGTTCTATCTTCATCAAGCTACAGTAGTATCCAACTGTCTGTTTTTTCATTGTCATTACTCCTGTAGATAGTATCTGATACAAACTATCAAACAACTTATGCTTATCTTGTGGGTGTTTTATTTTTGCTATAATATACATTATTATTTTCTCTGTATCTGGACTGTCATAGATCCATATGTTGATGTCTTTTAGTTTTATGTCTTTTAGCTCGCAATACATGTTTCTGAATCCCATTGCTCTTCATTCTGGGATTATTTTTTCAAATTTCTCAGCTTTATATGGTACAATGTTAGATGCTCCATAGATCACTTGGTTAGTCATTCCTATTTTTATAACGTGTTCTGCTGGAAGCTCTTTATTTTCTTCAAGGTACTCAGGGATTGCTGAATACATTCTGACATATACTTTTAAGGCCTTTGTAAGGCCAAAGTAACTCTTGGATGCTTTATAAATTTCTCTTGGCAAGTGGACCAGTGCTTCACATTCCCTGGATGGATAGATGCAATGAATAAGTCCTCTTTCGAACAATGCCCTAGTTGTTCTTGGATTAGCTCCTGATATGATGATGAACTTGTTCATATGTTGCTGTGATATTGTTTTGATGAACTGGTTCACCTTGGTTACTTGACATAATTTTTCAGTATATTGTAAAAATAATATTTTCTTTGATACTTTTGTAGGAGATTTCTCACTAAGAAGTTTCTCTTTGTATGTAGTCTTATTTGAGGATGTAATCGCTTTTTATTTTAGCGAATGAGTAGGTTCGCCCATCTCACTCATTTTTTTTCTAGTATTTTCCATCACATTTTCTGTAGTTACATGCTGACTTACATAAAGGTAGAACAGACTTTGGAGTCCGCATATTTGTAGCAGTAATTGAGCAAATGCTCCTTTTATTTGTTCCATGGTTTCCTTGAGGCAAATTATATCCTGTTCTATTTACTGGACTCTAGTTTCCATGCTGCAACAAATGAAATAGTTAACTTCTTGATAGAAAATCAGCTAAAATATTGTCCTTTCCTTTTATGTTTTCCATTGTAAAATCATAATTTGCTAGTTCCATTCACCATTTTATCAATCTTTTATTTTCTATAGTTGGATCTATTATTTTGTTATTGCAACTATTTGCTTGTGTATTATCTGTCCTTGCGGTGAATTTTGTATGTATTATGAATAATTCAAACTTTTTTATAGCTTTTAGTATTGCTAGTATTTCTTTTTCATTTATGTGGTAGCTTCGTTAGGTTTGTGTGAATGATCCACTAGTGTATCTGGCTAGTCTTTCCTCTTTTTCTCCTATTTTAATGAATTTTAATATTGCTCCCCAATTATTTTCACATGCATCTGTTTCTATTATCCATGAACATTCTTTAACAGGTAATCTTAGTTTATTTAATTATGAAGTTTGTTGTTTTAATATTTTAAATTTTTCTTCATCTTCTGGGTTCCATTCTCATTTCTTAAACTTTTTTAGTTTTTGTTGTAACCAATATATTTTTGCTGATAGATTCGGTATATATCATCTTATTTGATTTAGTAATCCAATTATGGCTTGTACTTCTCTTTTTTCCTTTCAGGACATTCGAAAATGTCTATTTTTTCTGCTATATGTGGCTATAGTTATATTTCTTCATGTGAAAATTTTGTTGCTAAAAATTCTATCTTAGTTTTGAACAATTCCATTTTCTTTTTTGATAGTATAATACGTGCATTTTTTACTATTTCAATGAATTTTAGTAAATGTTCTTTATGTTGTTCTTCGTTTTCGGATCCTATTAGAATGTCATCTACATATACTAGTATGAAATTATTGTGTTTTTCAAATATCTTATCCATATTTCTTGAAATACTTCTGGACTATTTTTATATCCAAATGGTAATGCATTAAATTCATATAATCATTGTGGTGTACTAAATGCTGTTAACTGTTTTGAGTTTTCTGTTAGTTTTAGGTGGTAAAATCTTAATTTACAACCGAATTTTGAATTTAGTTTTCTTGTTCTTTCTGTGTTAAGTAGTATCTGCATATCTGGTAGTGGGTATCCAAATCTCTTAGTATTGTTATTTAAGTCCTTATAATTTACTACCATTCGAGATTTACCTCTTTTTTCTTTTAAATATTTTCTTACTATAAATGCTGGTGATGAATGTGGACTTTGTGATTTTCTTATGTAATTATTTTCCATTAGTTTTTTTATATGTATTTTGAACTCTTCTAAATCTAGCGCCCCGAATTTTCCATAAATAAAATTAGAAATAAGTGGCACAATTTCCAGAATCAACTTCAATTATGATCATAAACACAGTATCTAATACAAGGAAAATTTTAAAAAAAATATTACAACAATTCTTTCTTACATTGGAAAAGCAAAAAATTAACTATATTTATTACAATACAACCAAACACTTAAACTTTAATCATTTCAAATCTAAGCTTCTACTTTACTTGGACAACTCACTTGCAAATCCTACAAAATAACCGAAGAATGGGGATATCAGTTGAAGGCAACTAACGCGATACTATAGTAATAACAACCTTTCAAAATCTCACAATCACAACTTGCCACATTATATGAAATGAAATAACAATGAAAGATCCAATAAACAACAAGTGAAGCTATACTAAGTAAGTGTGTGTCAAAGAAAAACAAGAGAGCAATGCATTAAAACAATATTCAAGAAAACACAATGCACACAACAATTTTCTAATGCATACTTGTCGGATTCTATGCATCACATTCTACATAGGTCCGGTGCAAGCCATTATCGTTCACCACTTCATAGGGTTCAATCTCTCGTTATGCAACTAACCTACTACAGTAATTACTTTATGATTTAGATTATTCTGTGAGTATTTAGTGCCATGCTCCGATCATTCTTGAGAATCAACTTCCCACCGCAAGTGATTTTGGGTACACTCCCTCACACCCCGATCATTCTAGAAATTGAAACCCACACTACAAGTCAAATGGTACCTCATCACACGAATATCTCATGAGCATCGCCTCGATCCCGATAATTCTGAAGATGCATCCTATACCGCAAGTGGTCACACCCCGATCATTCTTGAGAATCAACTTCGGGTACACTCCCTCACACCCCGATCATTCTGGAAATTGAAACCCACACCGCAAGTGATTACACCCCGATCATTCTTGAGACCATCTCCCACTGCGAATCATATGAGGCCCCCTAACCCATGTTTGCTCTTATTTCATCACAATTCCAACTAGTGTCTGTCCTTATGTATACATATAAGTAACTTGAGCCACCTAAAGCTAGCTCCACCCTACCGGACTTAAACCCATAAAACTAGGAACACTAACCCTTCCTGGCCAAGCACCTCAAAAATATTTGCACGTGTATTGCACGTGTGAAAACGTCAATTTTACAAAAGTCCAAAATAATTAAATAAATATATTTAAAAATTATTTATTAATTCAAAATAAAGTATTTAAAATTCTGGGGCCTTACATCACTCCCACCATAGAATAGTTCTGTTCTCAGAACTACTGCTAGTAGGGAAGAGGACAATTTCAAATAACAAGAACATATTACACGAAAAGTTCAGGACAGATCATTCCATCTTTTATTGTCTAATTACATTGGGTTGCTAACTAAAGAAAATAATGTATAATAAGAACAGTAAAGTAAATATGAAAACTGACAGAGCAAAAAATTTAAGCAAAACCCCATAAAGCTTAAAACCAATCCCAAGAAGATATATAAAATGTAATAAAAAATATAAACTATGCAATAATTTGTTGAAAGCAACTAGATAATCAATTAATGCATATGAATTTCTATAGCATAATTATCATAACTAATATAAATTAGTCAATAATACTTTAAAGCACACAAAGGAATTAAAAGCTTCCTTAAAACTTGAATACACTATAAACACAATGCACTATGAATTTAAGAATTAATGAAAATAGACAAACGTGCATAACACAAAACTTAGACAAGAATACAAGTAAAAGAAAACTGTCTAAGGTAACAAATAACAATAAGTTAAGTCAGTAAAACAAAATATTTAGCACTCCAAAGATCGTTAAAACATTTGTATAAAACCATAAAATGCAAAATAAATATATGAACAGATCAACAAAAAAATGATTACTGATCAAATAACATTGTAAACGATCATTATAGTAAGAAAGATAATAAGGCCAACTATACAAAATAAGGAGCCAAAAAGAGAAAAGTTAAGAACATAAATAATGACAAAAGTAAATAATAATAAAAGTAACACAAGGAATACAAACTTAAAGGTGATAAAAAAGTAGATCTGGGAAGATAGTCAATCAAAGACACGTCGAAACATAATCAAATTTAGCTAAGCAAAAATAATAATAATAAACATACACAAAGGAAAACAAAAGAACGGTGAGTATATTAAATAAATATTAATATTATAAGCAATACCTTAAAAGTACATTAAAAGAATCAAGCGAAATAGACATAATATATATATACAAGAAGACTTAAAAGGAGTTTATTAAATATTACAAAAGGGTCAAATCGTTAAATAGAACGTGGAAACAAACGTAAGCGAGAAAATTTGGAATCAAATTTCGACGTAACAATCTAATATTGCATAAAAACAGAAATAAGGTAAAACCAAGTAAACTAGTTCAAGTTACTGAAAATATGAAATAGAATAGTAAGCAACAAAATGTCGTGAAGGAAGAAATTATACATGAAACTTAATTTTTAGTTAAATTAAAACTTTGAATTTTAGAATAGTTCAAGAACAAATATTACTTAAGTAAAACTATAAACATTCGTTAACATTTGAAGCAAACCAACTCAAAATCTGAAATTTGTGCTCCTTAAAACTAAAATTATATGCTTTCAAATAAGAAGTTATATTCACTCAAAAATCTAAAATTTTCTCTTTTTAAATCTATATTTATATGCTTCAAAAATATAGTATTATATTGTACCATTCTTGAAATTATAAATCTGAAATCACATTATACCAAAACTGAAATATTTATATACTCAAATCTGGAATTTGTCATCTTGAAACTCAATAAATTCAAGAAATCTGTAACTCATCAATTAAAACTGAATTTAATCTAATTCGGTTATAGGGGTTAATCAACCTATGTAAGAATACTAAAAGAAAATCATCAAAGTTTTCAAAAGTACGAGTTAAATGATCGAGTAGAACGGAAAAACAAAAATAAGTGGGATGATATGAAACGTTACATACTTGAAAAGATGTAGAAACAAATAGTAGCTGAAACTTACATAAAAATAAATGTACAATTACATAAAAACATAAGTAGAGAAAAATCAAATAAGCTAGTTTGAGTTATCTTACAATATAAAGCATAATAGTGTAAAAAAAATGACACAAAGAAAAGATATTATATGTGAACCTTAACTTTTAATTCGAATAAACCTTTAAAACTTAGAATAGTTAGTGAACGCATATTTCTTAAGTAAATCGTATAAAATTATTAACATTTAAACCAATTCAAAATCTAAGATTTATACGACTTAAAAGCTGAAACTAAATGTTTCCAAATCTGAAATTATATTCACCCAAATATGAAATTACACATTTCTAAATCTGAAATTAATCACAAATAAATAATTAAATAAATAAAATCTGAAACTAATAAAATTTGATATTAATAATATAAAAATAAAAATCTGAAATCAATAACAATAGAAAAATAAATAAAAATAACTTGAACAAATCCAATTTAAATATTAAGGGTAAAACTGTTCAATATAGTAAAACCATTATAAAATTTTGATTGTGTGACTATATAGTTGTACATGTATATACCTCATTAACTTTCAAAGAATAATATTAAAACAAATATCGTCATGTGCAACTTTAAAAAGTTATGATAAACTGATCTAAATAGCTATATACAAAAACATAATATATTCAAAGCAATAAACAAAAGAAAACAAAATTTAAGTAAAAATTGTTAATTATAATGTAATTATTGTAGTATCCGTCATACAAAAGTGACCCACAAAAATCAAACATTACGTTATTCAAACTGTAAACTGCAAACACCAATAGAAAAAGAAAAAGCTAGATTCGCCACATTCCAAACTTCAATAATAAAATTCATTTCTATAAAACATAAAACTTATAGAACAAATAGACTAGAACTAGCAAAACATACTTTAAAATTAAACAATTATAATTTGATTTGTACAAAAATAGACAAGTTAATAACTAATAAAATTATCCCAATTTAACGTAAATAATAAAAAAAATAATTAAAAGTAATTATAACAGCAAGAGGAAACAAATCATTCATTTTTTGTTTACGCGAAAACAATCAACCCATTTACGATAAAGAATATTTTTTTTCGAATCTAGACATACAATAATTCAAGTTTTTCTACAAGCATTCTTGATAAAACAACTAACTCGCACTTCTAATGTCCACCTAGGTACTCACACTTCTAATGTCCACCTAGGTACTCATGCTCTAGTGTCCACCTAGGTTTATTCCCTATATATACCATGTTTACATTACTAATTGAAGCAGGATCTGATACCAAACTTGTAGCACCCCGAACTTCCAATAAATAAAATTAGAAATAAGTGGCACAATTTCCAGAATCAACTTCATTTGTAATCATAAACACAGTATCAAATATAGGAAAAATTAAAACTTTTTATTACAATAATTCTTTCTTACATTTGAACAGTGGAGAAATTAATTACATTTATTACAACACAACCCAACACTTAAACTTTAATCATCTCAAATCCAAGCTTCTACTTGGGAAACTCACTTGCAAATTCTACAAAATAACTGAAGAGTGAGGACGTTAGTTGAAGGCAACTGACGTGATACTATAGTAATAGCAACCTTCCAAAATCTCACAATCACAACTTGCCACATAACATGAAATGAAATAACAATGAAAGATCCAATAAACAACAAGGGAAACTATACTAAGTAAGTGTGTGTCAAAGAAAAACAAGAGAGAAATGCATTAAAACAATGTTCAAGAAAACATAATGCACACGATTATTTTCTAATGCATACTTGTCGAATTCTGTGCATCCCATTCTACATAGGTCCGGTGCAAGCCCTTATCGTTCTCCACTTTATCGGGTTCAATCCCTTGTAATGAAACTAACCTACTACGGTAATTACTTTAAGATTTAGATTATTCTATGAGTATCTAGTGCCATGCCCCGATCATTCTTGAGAATCAACTACCCACCGCAAGTGATTTGGGTACACTCCCTCACACCCCAATCATTTTGAAAATTGAAACCTACACCACAAGCCAAATGGTACCTCATCACACGAATATCCCATGAGCAACGCCTCGATCCAGATAATTCCGAAGATACATCCCACACTGCAAGTGATCACACCCCGATCATTCTTGAGAATCAACTTCCTACTACAAGTGATTTTGGGTACACTCCCTCACACCTTGATCATTCTGAAAATTTAAACCGACACCGCAAGTGATTACACCCCGATCATTCTTGAGACCATCTCCCACCGCGTATCATATGATGCCCCCTACCCATGTTTGCTCTTATTTCATCATAACTTCAATTAGTGTCTGTCCTTATGTATACATATAAGTAACTTGAGCCACCTAAAGTTAGCTCCACCCTACCGGATTTAAACCCACAAAACTAGGAATACTAACCCTTCTTGGCCAAGTCCCTCAATCAAATAATTCACTGTCGGTAATTCTGGGTCCTGCTCAACTTCTAGTGCTTACAACACAAAATTCCCAACTAACTTCCTAGGGTCCACAACATAACCCTAATCCCAAATCAAACCCAACTTGGTTCAATAATACAAAATATTCTTTCATATATGGAAACAAATTCAATTTACAAAAGTTCTTTAAACTCAACCTTTTGAATCTCACTTCCCATTCATTCGTAAAGTTCAATTAATTTAACTATAAATTCATTCAATCTCAAACGAAACGAATGTCTTAAATATAGGAGATTTCATCCCCAAAATCTGAAATTTTATAGTTCACAAAATTCTGAAGTTTACACATCTTTAAAACTGAAAATAACTCTTAAAATTCTGAAATAATTATACTTAAAAAATGAAACATATAGCCCTTCAAAACTAATAATTTCATCTACAAAAATATAGATTTATTTCCCCCAACTATTACTTGAATATATCGAAAATTGAAGCTCATTTTTTCACAAAATCTGAAAATTATATAATTTTGTTCTTCAAAACAGTACACTCCAAAATTAATATTAAATTCTGAAAAAAATAATTTAAATTCAGCACATATCGAGGAACTCACTACAAAAATCTGGACTCAAATAAATTAAATTAAAGGGTTTAAATTCAACAAATTCTGAAAACTATCTTTTATCCAAAATATGAAAGTTATTTCTTCTTATCATTAAGAACAGTCCATTCAAAAATAAATATTAAATTCTTGAAAAGTTAATTTAAATCCAGCATATATCAAGGAACTCACCACAAAAATCTGGACTCAAACAAATTAAATTAAAGGATTTTAATTCAAAAAATTCTGAAAACTATCTTTTATCCAAAAATCTGAAAGTTATACCTTCTTATCCTTAACAGCTGTCCATTTAAAAGTGAATGTTAAATCTAAAAATTTTATTTTATATTTACTCCATAAACATAGAATTTGTTGCCAAATTTATCATCCATTCGCACGAAAATGGAAGCCCCAAATCATCAATAAACTGAAACTCATACTTTCCCAAAAATCTGAAACTTGCCTCTTTTAGAATTTGAAATATACCCCTTTAGAATTCAAGTTTTCATTTCTAAAAACCAAAGTAAATTGTTCCTCAAAACTGAGAATTTAATCTCTCAAAACTTAGATTTATTTCCCTCAAAACATTATTTAAATTTATCAAAAACTTGGAACTAGGTTCAACAAAAAAAGATTGAAATTTAACAACTTCGAAACTCAACCAAAACTCAATTAAATCTCACATAAATATTATATTAAATACATATATATGCACTTCTATATGTATACTAGTGTTCTTTAATCATGCATATAGATCTACACATCTACAATAACATATAGGTTTATTAGATCTAATTCTACAAACAAAATTTGATCTTTCATGCAGAGAAGATTTTTACTATTCAAGATCAACTTTTTTTTTATTTTATCTACATGAATATTTAGATCGTATGACAACTCTAATCATCCACAATAATACATGGGTTCAAATAAAACATGATCTTTCATGCATCATATATTCATCATTCAAAAGAGAATCAAAATAAGAGTATCATGCCATCAAGATTTGATTTTTATCATATTAACAAACCATCTTTATCTAAATAATCCATCTCTACAATCAACTCATAAACCAAGCTCATATTCATGCCAATAATCATAATCACAAATTCTAAACCCTAGCATGATTCTATATTGTTCATAAGAAATAGAAAAAAAACACACCAAGAAAGTTGGAAGATTACCCACCTCAAAGAAGACCAATTGAAAGATATAAATAATAAGAAAAGAAAAGCTCATCATCCTCCTTACGAAAATGGAGAGATCCAAGCCCCCAAAACTCCAAGAAATAATAAAAACAATATTTTTTTTTCACCACAGAGGAGGGTGGCTGCTACTACTATTAATATAGGCCGGGATCCCTCCTTTGGGTTTATACGAAGATTTTACGAAAAAGTCCTTTAAGAAAATATATTTTTACATGTATAGATCTTTCCAATTTAATTACTTAAATCAAATCAATTCAACATAAAAATCTAACCCCCCAACTCCTTCAATCTATCCGGCCTCCACTACAACCCAAAAATCAAATTTCAAAAACTTGCCTCTGGGTGGCAATTTTACAAAAAAGTCATTCACTTTGAAATATTTGTAAATATGTCATATATTATTCATAAAAATACAAAAAATTAGAATTAATATCCAATAATAAATATTAGATTTTTCTGAATCAATTTTCTGACTTTTTATTCTCCAGAAAAATTATTTGCAATGAAGTCCCCTACAATCCCAAAATTGTTTACATATATATATACTCAATAAAATCAAATCAAATCAAATTAGAGGGACGAAATCTCTCTCCCAATCTCTCCACTACCATATCATCCTATCAAAACAAAATTTTAAATTCGAATTTTACCTCCAAATGCCATTTTGCACAAAAACCCTTTTCTTTCAAAGTATTTACAAAAATAGTTTATTTATTCAGAAAAATCTCAAAATTTAGAATATACTCAATTATAAATAGGTGAATTTATTCAGAAATTTAAAAGTGAAAATTTGCACCTCAAAACTTTTTGCACGTGTAAAAACGTCAATTTTACAAAAATCCAAAATAATTAATAAATTGATTAAAAATTATTTATTAATTCAAAATATAGTATTTAAAATTCTGGGGTGTTACACTAAATTTGTTGGAGTGTGTCTTATAGGTTTAATTTTTATTATTTTGTTATTATCTATTAACTCTATATGTGCCGTGGGTTTACTTAAGTCCCATTTTGCTATAAGATCCTCCGCACAGATCTTCTAATTATTTTTATAAAATTTCTTTTGTAGTTATTTTTTGGACTTGTTGTATTTTAGTTTTATTGGGTAAATATTGATATTCACCACGCTGGGTTGAAGAAACTCTGATATGCGGCAAGTCGGTCATAGAATAAGGCTGGGTTATTCAAATTGATTTTGCTTTGTGTTGACAAGGTGTTGTAAATATAATAGATTTATGTTATATGGTTATAGAATAGTATTGTTGGAAAAAGTCATTTCCTAATAGTACATCATTATTCATATCATTAAATTGATATATTATTGGTATTTTTAGTACATAATTTTCTATCTGTATATTAACATTTTATTGATACCTATCAGGTATGACGGTTTGTCCAGTTAATCCAGTTATCACCTTTTTATTATATCCATCTTGGTAGTATTTTTTCGCGGCATAAGCTAGTGCCTGCTCCAATATCTGTTTGATATGATAGTTTCTTGATTTGTATCCTTCGTAGAAAACTTTTGCTAGTATGTATAATGTGTTTTTTGTTACTCTTAATGGATTCATTTACACAATATTCTATTTATGACTATACTTTCATTGTTTTCTGTTGTTGTGATTTTTTCTAATTGAATTGAGTAAGGTTGTACTGATGTAAGGAAGTCAGTTCTTAATAACATTCCATTAACATTGTGTTCTGGATCTACATGTAAATGTAATAGCATTTAATTTCTACCATTTATCCTCAGTGACAGTATTATTTTATGTACAATTGGATGTCTATTATTGTAATAGTCTAGGTAGTAATATGGATTTTCTATTGGTATTAATTCGATTGTTTTTATATTTGTTTGTTTAATATATGAATTAGTAGCTCATGTATCTAACAGGGATACTTGTTTACCATTTTCAACTGTCAAATATTCTATTTCTATTTTAAATTAGTTATTGTTTTGATTGTCTAATATATTTATTAGTGGTATTAATTTCAATGCTTGATGTTTGTTTCTTTTTAATAGTGATATCTTTCCGAACATTATTTGTGATGCCTTTTCTTTTGCAATTCCTTTTTTCTTTATTAAAGTCAAATTCTATATACTTTGGTATAGTCATTTCAGGGTTTTCTCTAGCTGGTTTGTATCTTATGATTTAGCTGAATAGTGGTTCTATTTTAAAATTATCTGTATTCCTATTTTTTACTTCATGCATACTAATGAAAGCATAAATATTTCAAAATTGATTTATGACAATTTTTGCCTACAGGTGTTACGCACATGTATTTTATACTGTTACGAGTAATATCCGTAAAGTATTTTAATATAAATGTCCTACGTATTTCTGCATTTTAATTTATACATTTTTCTGTCGTCTCAAAATTCATTTTTATCCTATTCTGAGTCAACTTAAACATTTATTTTAATCGTTGTGTTCTTACGTGCATTGCACGTGCTTTCAATACACGTGTCGATTACGTATACTCTACTGCTACGTGTAATATTATAAAATCTTCTACGTGTTAAATTATTTATTTTATAACTTGTTCAAATTCGTTTCATAAATTGAAATTCATTTTTCTCATATTTTGACTCCAATATATTTTTATACGTGTGGTGCATATGTTTTCTATGTACATGTTGATTATATTGTTGTATACATATATAGAATTAATAAAATGTATTTTTTATGTATTTTGTATTTAGATTTTTATGGACGTTTTTTTTCTTCTCGAATTTATTTGTATTGATACGTGCAACGCACGTGTTTGCAGTGCACGTGTAGGTTGTATCATTTTTCAAAATAAAACTTTATGAAGTGTACATGTTTATTTTTATTATTATTATTTTAAACTATTTTTACGTGAAGTATGTATTTTTAAATATTTTTGCTACACGTGCTTTTTCTATGCACGTGTTAATTACATTATTTTTTTTGCACTAAAATTTCATTAAGATTAATTTAAGAAAATTATACTAAACTTTTGTTAAGAAAAATAATATAATTCTCTTTTAAAGAAGAGGGTTTAAAATGAAATAAAATAATTAAATAAGAGTAGAATGAAAAATGTACACAACACGTGCACACGTGCACAAGTGCATTGTTGGTTGCACTTGCACATGAAGAGAGTGGGGTGAGTAAGTGGTGTGAGTGTGTGAGTGGGTGTGTGAGTGGGAAGTGGGGAACTATTTTGGAAAGTGGGGAGTCATTTTAACCACTCATTCTTCCTATAAATAGATCACCCCTTTGTCATGAATACAACAAAAAAAAGAAAAAAAAAGGTGAGAAAAGAAAGGAGGAGCTTGCGGTTTTGCTAGGAGAGGAAGGCCGACCAAATTTTTGGAGAGATTTGGAGCATTTTTTGAGGGGTTCTACTACTAGGAATTCTACATTTGAGGTGGGTGTTTCTCCAACTTTCTAATGTAATTTTATTAGTAGAATGCTAGATTGTAGAATGTATATGTGTGAATTGTTAGATGCATGATAGCCTATATAGATTGAGTATTCATGTTTAGATTATGTGTTGTTGATTAAATGTGTGAAATTATGATATGATTGATTTGGAGACATTGTTAAGTTTCTGTTTTAAGTTTTAGTTGCACTTCAGAAAATCATATCTATTAAACTAGATGGAATCTAGTGCTAAAATTTTTATAGGAGCATCTTGTATATGTCAAGAACATCTCCTTAAAATTTCATAATGTTTGTATATCATTTACTATTTTAATAAAATCCAAACTTAGGACTGGTTGACAGTTGGCTAGTTGCTACACATTTCGGATTTTGATCATTTCGGTACCTTAGATGCAGTATTTTGAGAAAGATCGAAACTAAGAACTTGAAGTAGACTTATTAACCTTTCTTTAGATTCTGAGAAATCAATTTTCCATGAAGAACTGAATTTATAATGAATTTTACAAGTTTGAATAGTGGCAGTCTGTATAACATTTCGAACCTACTGTAGATTTCGAAGAATTTAGGGTTATGAAAATAATATTTTGGGAAAACTTATAACTACTAATTATAGTAGAATTGTATACCTTTAATTTGATCTAAAGAACACAAATTTTCATGAAGTATGGAATTTTCTATGATTTTTTTCAAGTAGCATGAGTTGCAGTTTTCGGATTTTGAACCTACTGTTTTGTAAATGAATTTAGACGAAGTATTTGAGGATGAATTTAGATGATCTTAACTACAAAGTTGTAGTAGACTTATTTATCATTCCTATGAAACTAATAAATCTAATTTTTTAGTAGTATTGGAATTTTATATGATCTTTAAATGTCATTTGGTTGATGTCTTTTATCTAGTAGTCCTAAAACTTTTACAACGCGTAAAATTGAATTTAAAAAATTGGATTGTTAGTAAGATGTACCTTATGAGGGATTAAGAGATAATTAAAGGATGAAGTTGGAATGATAAATATGTGATGTTTATAAGGGTTTTAACTCATCAAGTGTTATTGAATGTTGTTCTAAGAAGTTGGTTACTTCATGATTGATAATAGCAAAAAGAATGAATAAAAGAAGTTAAAAGATGTTTAATGAAAGGAAATTTTTATAAGGGGGTATGGATAATCCATGATGTTGTGGACATGAATTATATTGATTCTAGAGGCTAACTGAGGCCCAGGTACTGGCAAAGTGAAGAAAGTGATTACTGAGATTTGAGACGTGGCTAATATGGGCTATCTTCTCGGTATATTGTTTAAGAGTGGTAGGAGGGTAAGCTAGCTCTATGTTGTATTATTATTCATGTTTAGATTTAAGGATAGGTAGTAGAAGAAGATGTGAGGAAACTTGGGTAAACGTAAGTGGGACGTTTCTATGTAGTCTGGCGGTGGATTCCTGAATTATAGACCTAGTCAGACGGTGGATTCCTGGACTGTGGTTGCTTGCAGGGTGAGATAAGCCTCATTTAAATTTGGGACTACGATTGATTTGATGGTGGATTCTAGGATCATGAATAATCGAGCGGATGGGAGGCAGATCACCTTTATATATGTATATACCGGGGCTAGAGTGGCACTTGCAGGATGTTCGCACGACGAGGGTTTCCATATAGTCTGATGGTGGACGCCAGGACTGGAGTCTGTACTCGTGGAATGTCTAAACCTTGCTTTTGTTACCGTAGGAGAATTTTCATGACGAGGGATTAAACCCTATAATGTAAAGTACGAAAGGGCTTGCCTTTGGACCTATGTAGTATGAGATGCATAGAATTCGAACAAGTATGCATTAGTGTCATCGAAGTGTAAATGTCTGAAATAGGCATTAAGTCATATCATACACTGACACTACTAGGGTAGTCACTTTTCCTGTTTGCATTTAAGTTTATGTTTGCTAAAGTAGAAAAATTGCTGTATTATAGCATTGCGTCAGTTGTATGCAACTGACGTGCCCACAGTTTCTCAGTTGCGGGATTGGACTTGGCATGGGCTTGAAGTCACTATGATGAGTTGTTACAAGATTGAAGAATTTTTATTATTGTTGATTGTATTCTATTCATTTTCCGCTGTGCTGTTGTAAAAAACATGTTGTTAATGAAAAGTTTTAAATTCCTTATAAATTTGTACGAATTTGAAGTAAAAGATCCTGTTTATGCTATGAATTGCCTGTGTTTGGAATTCGGGGCGTTACAGTATACTCATAACTTTGCTTTTCTCTATCATTTCTTTTCCTAATAATCTGTGGTACATGACTAAACTTTTGTCCTTATTTTTTTTGGCCATACTTACAGAGGAATTAGGTTTTATTGTAAATTTTATGTTTTGATACATTAGGTTTCCTTGTACTATTCCTATTAAGGCATCTTGTATACTTGATATTATTCTATCATCCATTAGGTATATTTTCAGGGGTGTATTTATTTCTTCCTTAAATTAAGCTTTTATTATTATTTGCACAGCTCCTAAATGTATGTGTCTCGATGTTTTTCTAGTTTTCTCACTTATTTTTTTTCCATCTCTTGTCTTATTATTTTTTTAGTTATTAATGGAATTTTGGTTTTTCCTTGTACTTGTTCAATGTCTATAAGTTGTTCATTATTCCTGGCTATTATGATGGTATTCTTTTTCCTTTCAAATATTGGTAGTTTAAATATCACTTTTGGGTTTATATTTAATTTGGTTGCTCTTATTTTATCGTATTTTTTGAATGTCAAAACACATTCTTTCCCTTACTTCTTCATTGTTTTCTTCTATTTCTGTTATTTCTGTCATCATATATTTCACATTCTTCTGTTTCACCTTCACTACTTCCACTATATCCTTCCAGTACCATTATTTCTTTATCTTCACTAATTTCTTACCAGTGTTCCTCATATTCTATGGGTTCATAGTTTATGTTATTCATTCCTTCAATTTCTTCTACGTATTTTACTTTTTCTTTATTCATTCTCTTAGGGCAATTTAGTGATATATGTCATACTTTTCCACATATATAACATTTACATTTCTTTGGTTTTTCGGATATTGTCTATTTTTATTTATTCTTCAAAAGTATCTTTTATAGGTTTTTTTATATCTCTTAAAAGTTTTTCTATAGTTTGGTTTATATTTTTGAAATTTGTGTTTACTCTTCTTTGTATAATTATAGTTATTATTATATCCCCAATGTTTCGGTCTTGTATCTTCACGACAAATTCTTTGTTTATATGTTCTATAGTATTCATTGGTGCTCTAGCTTCTTGACACACTTTATCCATATAATCTTTTACAAATTGAGATTTATACCCTAAAGTATCTACTTATGGTTTTACTTTCTCAGCTATGTATGCACTATATATGTTTATACTCCATGAATCAGGTAGTTTTAGAAAGAATGAGTCCAAGACTGGACTTCTTTCTTCTTTTGTATAGTAACTATCTTGAAAATATTCTCGGAATTCACAAGCATAGTTGTCAAAGTAACACATGTCGCATATTTCTAAATTTCTTAGTCTCCATCTTGCTTGATTCTTTTTGTATATAGTGTGTTTTTTTCCTTTATCGTAGACACTGAATTCTGTTCTTATTGCTATATCGTAATTTGTAATTATTTCTTTTAGTCCTAAGGTTCGTTGTGCTGAGCTTTCTTCTGTTCCTTTATCATCAGTTGGTGTTCATTTTCTGATAGCATTTCTTTCTTCTCCTTTTAGTCCATTCAACCATTTTGCTACTACTCCTGCAAAGGTTGCTTCTATAAATTTCTCAAATGAGTTCCTGAAAGGTTTTGCCTAAATCCTACTATTAGTGAAGCATTTACCCATTCTTCTATTGTCCTATCTACGTCTTTTACGCAGCCTGGATCTAGCGATTCTCCATTTCATGCTATTCATTTTTTGTAGTGGTCTGCAGGTTCATATTTTGAGGTTTCTTTTTCTTTATCTCTTTCTAACTTATTATTTTTTGTGCTTTGCCATGGCCGGTGATAAGGACTTTTGTTAGGTGGTGGCCTTAAAATTTCGAACATATTAGTTGAAATTTCTGTAGGTTTTGCTATAATCTTTTCTTTCTCTTGATCCATTTTTATTTCTTCATTCGTTATATCTAAATTTTTTAAGGCTTCCACTACTTCCTCTGAATTGAGATTTGCCATTAAATCTTCTATTTCTAAAATATTTACATCAAGCTTTGTTATGACTCCTAACTTCTGTATACCTTCTTCCGTTATGCCTAGTTTTTTTCTGTATCTTCAGTTATATATCTACCTAATTCTTTTATGTTCTTATTTATGATTTGTAAATCTTTTCTTATAATTCCTACAAACTCTGGACCATTATAATCTTTTTTTCAACTCTTGTATGTTTATCATATAAATTTCTGATTCAATTTTTGAATTTAATATTTCTACTTTTGAACTATTAATCATAGTTAGCAAAATATTCTATATGTTAGCAGATGTTGGTAATACAAGCTTGCTTCTTCGTTCCTATAATCTAATACTTTGTATACTATATCTTTTTGTATTTCCTTATGTAGTTTCTCACTTATTTTAGTTGTTATAAACAAATATTTTGATATTCCCTATTAGTTATATGCTTTCTTCCTGTTAATCTTCTATCAATGTATCTAATTTTAAATTTTGAGAGAGTTTTTAATCTGAATTTATTGATTTTTTTGTGAAATATCCAATTTTTAAATATGGTAGTGAGATATGTAATTTTTTAGTTTTAATGTGTAAATAACTCCAAAGGTAGGGTTTTTTATAAGAAAATTACTTCCAACTGTCCTATTTTTGTAAATAGTTTGGGTGGTATCCTATATTTGCAAACACTTTCTAAAAAATCCTATATGTGAGATTGACTCATTATTCTCTCTCTCACTTCTCTATTATTTCTTTCTGTCATTATTTATAACTAGTAATATACACGTGTATTGCACGTATTAATTTTTTTAAAAAAATTAAAGTAAGAACTCTGATTTACACGTGCGATGCATGTTTTCATAAATAGGATTATATATTTTTAAAAGTAAATGTGAAGACTATAATGGGAGAGTTGGAGTTGCACGTGTGTTGTACTTAAGTAGGTAGATTTATAACTCAAATTCTTCCATTATAATAGTTATTATATTATATTATAGATAGATAGATAAATATATAGTAATTTACACGTGTGATGCGCATTTAATATATTTAAAAAATTAAAGTAAAAAATTTGACGTAGTTAGGACTCGAACCTGAGACCTCCTTCGTATTAGTTATGCACGTGCAATGCATATGTTGGTAGATTTACAAATTTACAAATGACACTAAGGCCTTCTTCCATTATAATATTAGAGATCAGAGATAATTAGTAGCTAAGAAGTTTTCATGCATTTGTTTTTTTTAATGATTATATTAGTCATTTAGGATTGTGGGTTTCGTTTTTCTTTATTATTTTTTTCTGTCAATATTTACAATAATTAGTAGCTCAAAATTTTTCGTGCATTTGGTTTTTTTAATGATTATATTAGTGAAACTTATTTAGAATTGTTGGTTTCTTTTTTCTTTTTCTTCTTTTTGGAAACATACTACAAGTTATTAACTTTTTTATTTTAACATTTTCTTTTCTATGTTGATTTTTTCAGGGTTATAAATTTGAGTTACACAACGGAGTAAGGTATAATCCGATGATTAAAGGTAAATATGTACAATTCTAACTGCATAATACAATTATACCTAATTAGTTTATTTTTTAAATCTTTTTAAACATGATGTAAGTAATTAGCTTTATTTTAATGTTGACTTTTTTTAGGGTTACAAAATTGAGTTACATGGAGTATGTATAATTATTAAGCTACCAAATAATTATTCACTATTTTTTCTTTAGTCATACATCAAGATTTAAATATCGAAGTAATTCTGAACACTATATCTCAAGCTTATTTGTTATAAATATTAAGTGAATATTATTTTTTTTTCTTTTTATAATTATCTTACACTTATCTTGAGATTGTTTTGTAAATTATTATAAGATTTGAACATTGAAGTAAATTTGAATACTCTATCTTCTTCTACCTATTGGAGTATGCCATTTAAGGTAGTGAAGAAAAATGTAGTGAAATTCGTAGTGGCTAAAGCATTACTCTACTGTGAAAACTATAAATATAAATATATAGATAAAACTAAAATAAAAATGTAGCAGTTATTTTGTGATCAATTTAAAATTTAAAAACATTATGTTGTGAGAGATTAGAGATTTTTCACCAAAAAGGAATTTGTATCAAGTTGAACAAAAAAAAATTCATGTATTTTATGTATTGATGATTTTAGAGTTACAAAATTGAGTTACACGGAAAAGATATTATTCACTATTTTTCTTTAGCCATGCATCAAGATTTAAACTTTAAAGTAAATCTGAATATTATATCTGATTATCTTATAGTTTTAGGTGAATATGATATTTTGTTCTTTGCATGATTGTCTTATAATAATCCTTAGATTTCTTTGTATGTTTGAAGTTTGAAATAAATCTGAAAACTATAGAAGCGCCTATAAATAAATAAAACAAAGTCAAAACTAAAATGAAATTATAGCATTTATTTGTTATCTATTTTAATTTTTTTTTAAATATGTCGTAAATGATTAGTTAGTTTTCACCCACAAAACAAATATCTGTAAATTTACAAAGAGGTATATGATCTTTAAAAATTATAATCTTATCTCTATCTTCTGCTAGAGTAAGAGTTTTCTTCTAAAATTTATATTGATCCTCTTCCCATCTAAATCTTATGTCAAATCTATTTGAATTTTAAAAAAAGCTTTTTGGTAACTATCTTTTGAATTTAAAATTTGAGAGCCTTCAAATTTTTGATGTTGTTAGAGTATCCACAGTTGCCATTGTGTAAATTATGAATATATGGATAAATGCATATAGCATTTGGCTATTCTGCTGCAGTCGTTGAATGCTATTTTTTACCAATTTAATTCAAAATAATAAAAATCTCAGATCAGATAAGATCAGACGGACACAACTTCGGAAGAGGACAAAAAATCAGAAAATGGTCTGACATTTTTTTGGGAATTTTTTTTAGTTCAAAAAAAAATCAAAAAAATGGTCATGAAGTCGCGTTTGACATTTTTTTGATTTTTTTGATTTTTTTTTTTTTTTGCTTTATTGAGTTTTTTGTATTCTTTTATTAAGGTTAATTATTTTTTTCTTGAGGGACGCAATGTGAAGTTGCGTCGGAGGAATAAAAAATAATTTTTTTTCATCGAACGCAATGTGAAGTTGCATCCTGTATAATATGCATAATTCTCATATCAGCTCTTATTTATAGCAATATACTATAGCAGAATATGCATAATATGCATATTTAGCAGACGACTGCAGCGATTTTTTTGACTAAATCTGCATAATATGCATATTTAGTCAACGACTACATATGCTCTTATCTATAACTTTTTTTGTAACCAATTTAAAGTGGTCGTAGATTCCGGGCTGATTTAAAGTCTAGAAGAACTATATAATTATTATATGCTTTCTATGCACTTTTTTTTTCCTCCTAAGAAATTCTGAGAGAAAGGATTTATATTATCTTATCACAAAGTAAACTAAACAAATAGACTTATCAATTTTAAGTTGATTAAATTAATCTAAAATTTTAAAATTCAAATTAAATCCAATATCAAAGGTAATCACATATAAAGGACGTGTCGCCACATTTCATTGTTATGTTCTCATATAAAAATTCTTACAACTTATGGCCTTAAATAAAAGATAATAGATAATGATACTTATTAACTTTCAGTTAAATTAACAAATATGTTATAAAATTAATTATAATTATATCCTCTTTCATATAACAATAAGGGATAAATATATGTGCCTTATTTAAAATTATTAAAGCAAAAAATAATGTTAAGCTGTTATCAGTGAAAATATATCCTCTTTCATATAACAATAAGGAATATATGTGCCTTATTTAAAATTATTAAAGCAAAAAATAATGTTAAGCTGTTATCAGTGAAAAATTGTGGATATCATGCATATCTCATCTAAGAATTCAGATTTCTTTTTCAAATAAAATAATATCTCTTTAATTATGTATTTGACGAGGGTGAAAATTGCGGCTGATCTGCACCACACGATTCATGCACGGATCTTGAGGTTTCGGATGCCAAGATAGCAGTCCTATGGGCAGCTATAGGCCCGAAAATAACTAATGGGCCGTTCACGGGCCCATCACCCCGGCTCAGCCTGCCACGGAAGAGTTAACCGGCTGCTTATGGCTGGTGATCAAATCCCCTATAATCAGGGGATCGGTTGCTCAATCACATCCCTAATCTACGAGATCTAATTAGGTAGTTGATGAATCTTCTCCTAACAGATTCCCACTAGCCTATAAATATATGTTTACCTCCACAGTTACTAGGTATGAATCTTTAGCCAGTAAATTCTGCTTCTACATCCCTTGGTTGTTGACTTGATCGTCGGGGGGCCTATCGCCGGGAATACTCTCGGTATTTCAGGCTTTTTGCAGGTGCTCGGCGGCCAACCACCACTAGATCCACACATTCCTACCACATATATATTAGCCTCTAAGCTAGATCAAATCTACAACTGAGATCTCTGTTTTCCATCCTAACAAAAGAACTCATCGTCTGTTGCTCCCATACCAGAAAATAGTAACATCAGATTGACGTTGTCTGTGGGAAACGCAGATCCAACCTCCGACCTTAGATCCTACCTAGTAGTTACCTTCTCCCATGGCCCCCAAGGCTAAGAAGACCGCTACCACGGGGTTTCATGTTGACCACCTCCTCCTTCTCCACGTACTTCCCACAACCATGCGGCCACTCAGGGGTCACAATAGCAACACGGTGAACGTCAACAATGGCCAGCTCCAAGCGCCTCCCGTTCGGTCGCTCAAAGGACCGAGCGTCCAGTGGTTTCGAACCTCCGAAATCTCATTAAAAATCGGTAAGACGAGGAAGACTTTCATCATCGCCTCAGCTGCTCTAGAAACGAAGGACCCTCTGATGATCCTCTGAGACACAGCCGTCACTCCTCCCACGGCCGAGGGAAAGAGCATAGTCTTTCCCCAAGGGATCTCCAACCCCTAAATCTCCACTGAGAGGGGGCCACATGATGCAGTCCGAGTTCCAAGAGTTTCAGAATGAGGTCCTCCAAGCTCTCCGAGGTGAAGCTAGCAATGGTCACCAAACTGACAATCCTCATATCGGAGTGACCGGGAACGAAGAGTCCTACCGATCGACCTGATCTAAGGGACAAGAAGAAGCGATCCTAAAGTGACTGCAGGGGATGGAAGATCAGCTCACCCGAATAGGGGAAGGCGAGAGGCAATCAGGTCGAGGGTACCGTTCAATCCAACCTCCCTTCTCTTCGTACATTCTTGAAGCCCTGATCCCGAGAAGTTTCAATCCTCTAACCTTCGAGACCTACAATGGGGAGTCAGATCCGGTTGATGACATTGAGGGGTTCAAAACCCTCATGATGATTCATAGTGCTTCAGATGCCCTCCTCTGTCGTGCGTTTCCCGCCACGCTGTGAGGTTCTGCGTGAGAATGGTACTCCCCACTTTCCCCGAAATCCATCTTCTCGTTCGACCAGCTCGAGGAGAGCTTCCTTGCCCGCTTTGTGACCAGCCACAAGGCTGAAAAGACTAGCGCCTTCCTACTTGATTTGTAGCAAAAAGATAGGGAGTCCCACTGGGATTTTTTCCAAAGATTGACCTCGGGGACTAGGTCCATCTCCTCCCTCGACATCGGTGTCGCGACAGTCGTCTTTCGGCATAATGTCCGACATGATCTCCTGAAAACCTCCATGGCCGAGAAGCCTCCCTCGGATTTCCCCGACCTCCTTCTTAGAAGCGTGAAATACATCTGAGCCAAGGAGGCCCTACATCCGGGAGGCTGCAAAGAATCCCTTGCCAAATGGAAAAGGAAGACTGGCAATTTTGAAGTGCTGAAGAAGGCCCAGAAAGATGCCTCTGGGCAGCGTCCTCCCCCAGTGCCCCGATTTGAGAAGTTTACTTCACTTAACGTGAGTGTCCCCGCCATTCTCATGAAGGTGGATGAAGAGGGTCTGATCCGACATCCCCCTCGATTCAACAACGGGAACAAGAAGAGGGATATGAGGTTCTACTGCCGATTCCATCGTGACCACAGCCGTGAGACTAACAATTGTCGGGCACTCAAAAATGAGATCGATCTCTTTATCCGTAGAGGGTACTTGTTTAAATTCACCCGGGATGGTGCAAGAACCTCTCCTCCTCCTCGAGGTACCAATAAGCATTCGGAGATCGAGTCTGAACCTCAGGAATCTAAAAGAATGGCCATCATCCACTCTATACATGGAGGGCCAATGGGGAGATTCCAACTCTTCCAACAAGGCATTTGTCAGGGAAGTTAACTCGGTCAATAACTGCCCTCCTCCTTGAGGCCACGGGCCGGCAATCTCGTTCTCAGATGAAGACCTCGAGGGCTTCCGAATCTCTCATTGTGATGCCTTAGTCATCGGTCTTAGTCTGGAAAACCACGAGGTCTGACACATCCTCGTGGATAACAGAAGCTCGGTCAACATTTTATTCCTCGCCACTTTTGAGGGATTGAAACTCTCCCAAGAAAGGTTGAAGCCCGTAGGCTATACCCTTCATGGCTTCTCAAGCACCCCAGTTCAGATCGAAGGGATTACTACACTGGATGTTATTGTGGGGAAATCCTTGACCACCTGAATTGAGCCTATGGACTTCATGGTGGTCAACGTCAAAGAGGCCTATGCCATCCTCGGGCACCCCGGTCTCGTGTCTCTTCAGGTACACCCTCTGCTTATCATATGAGGATGAAGTTTCCCACTAAGGCTGGGGTCGGGTCGTAATGGGTAACCAGGAGGCTGCTAGTGCCTGCTATACCACCATAGTGGGGGGCTCAGTCCTTCCCCTCGACGCTGTCGAACTCCCCAGTGATAGGACTTCAATTGGCTTCGAGCGGGTCGATGAATTGGAGGAGACCTTCTTCTTCGAGATAGATGAGACCAAATTGTTCCTAGTGAGCAAGGCCTTTCCTACCTACCTTAAAGATGACATCATCAATTTCGTCCGACGAAACCAAGACCTGTTCACCTGGATCCCTTCAGATATGCTAGGTATCTCAGAAGACCTGATCATGCACAAGCTAAGTGTTAGCCCAAACTCCAAGCCAATGCAATAGAGGCACCGAAAATTCGCGCCCGAGAGGCAGAAGTAAAAGAAGAAGTCGAGAAGCTCCTCTCATCTCGCTTTATCCAAAAGGGCAACTACCCAGAATGGTTGGCCAAAGTCGTGTTGGTGAAAAAAGCTCGTAGGAAATGGAGGATCTATATTGACTTTACATACCTCAACAAGGCTTTTCTAAAGGACCCCTTTCCCATTCCAAGCATCGATGTCTTGAACGATGCGACATCCAGGCACGAGATCCTTAGCTTCATGGACGCATTCTCCAGATACAACCAAATCTGGATGTTCCTTCCGGATATTCTAAAGATTTCTTTTGTAACAAAACAATGGCTCTATTGCTACCGGGTTATACCCTTCGGCCTCAAGAACGCAGGAGCCACCTATCATAGGCTAGTGAACCGGGTCTTCAAAGATCATATCGGCCAAAATATGGAAGTATACGTGGATGACATGCTCGTCAAAAGTATCAAGGGAGAGGGCCACATGAAGGACCTCGAAGAAACCTTTGGAGTCTTAAGAAAATACAATGTGAGGCGTAATTCTTCTAAATGAACCTTCGACATTACTTCAGGAAAATTCATCGGCCTTATGTTTATCTAGCGAGGGATGGAGGCGAACCCCGAAAAGATTCATTCCATTCTGGACATGGCCCTTCCTAAGAATGCCAAGGAGGTTTTGAGGCTTACCGGTCGATTTGCAGCCATCGAGAGATTTCTCTCAAAATCTGGAGAAGAATCCCTTCAATTCATCAAGGCCCTTTGGGGGGCGTTACCGCTGAATCTGGTGTGGGGGCAAACAGATAGTATTTGTGGATTCTTGGAAAACTTTGAATAGCAAACCTGTTACCTATTCCGCCGAAGTTTGACCGTTGACTCCCGCTGTTCACCTGCAAAAAGTGCGAGACACCGGGGTTGATCCTGGCGACGCACCCTCCGATGCTCAAGTCAGTAATCAGGGAAGATTATTAAAGAGCGTAAATTGGCAAAAGATTGATTACCTCTTAATGGAGATGGATGCGGGGTATTTATAGCCGCCATTGGGGTCAGATTAGGAATGTAATTCATGTAATCAGATAAGGAATGTAATCCCTAATCCCCGAGTGAAAGGATAGATGTAAATCAAGGCCGTTGATTAGTATTAATCAGAAACCCTAATTCTATCCTTGCGGACCGGGTTTGCTGCGGGTTGAAATCCGCACCCAGTTGAGGTGGATCCGTTCGCGGGTTAATGGATCTTTGAGGAGGAGAACCAGTACCCGCTTCAGACCCATTGGTAGGTGAAATTACCATTTTACCCCTAGGCTTTAAGATTCATTTCTGATTTGGACGGTTCTGATTTAACCCAATTTTTAGCCATATCACGAGCTCCCCACTCCTGAAGACTGAGCTTGATAAGCCTTTGAGGAGTAGTTTTACTGTTTTAATGGCTAACGGAGTTGTATCGTAGTCCAAATGCAAGGTTTCGAATCTTCGCGGGGGGAGTATGGTGAATTTTTAAGTTGGTTGCGCTCTAAGTTGTTCTTGAGCTCCTCTGGACATTCGATGATTTTTATCTATTTTTTCGGAATATTTACTTAATTTTGCGAAGTGTCGATTCGTCGTTCGGGGGTCTTAATAAATGATCCTAGGCAATAATTATTTACTCGGGGGTTCAGAAATATTTCCCCGACTTTATAATTATTTTCTAGGATTTTTAATTAATTTTCCCGAATTTTTAACCATTCTTTTTTGCAATTTATAAATAAATAAAACGATTTTAATAAATAAAATACCGAATTATGGCGTGGCGCGATCTGGACCGTTGATCCTGAGCGAGCGCGAGTTTAAGAAAGATCGGATGGACAGAGTCGCTCGGCAGTAATTTCCTCGCTTTTGTGGGTCGGATGGGCACTTGCTCGAAATCCGAACGATATGGCTCGGTTCTTCCCTCGCGCGAGTGGCTCGGATCGCTAGTCGCTCGGCTCGGAATGCCGAGCGACGTGGAGCGATCTGAGCCATTGGATCTTGGCGCGAATCTTGAGGCAGACACGGTTCCCAAGAAAACACTATCTTGTCATTTAGTGGACGTGGCGCAATCTGGGCCATCCATCATCTCAGGCGCGAATTTCGTAATGATCCAACGGTCGGAGTCGCTCGGCAGAGTTTTTCTTTACTTTCGAGGGTCGGATTGGCACTTGCTCGGAATCCGAGCGAAGTGGCTCGGTTCTTCCCTCGCGCGAGTGGCTTGGATCGCTAGTCGCTAGGCTCGGAATGCCGAGCAACGTGGAGCGATCTGGACCGTTGGATTGCGGCGCAGATCTCGATGCTGGCTTAGTTCCCAAGAAAACACTATCTTGTCGTGTAGTGGCGCTGGCAAGATCTGAGCCGTCTGATCGAAATCTTACGCGAATTTTAAGGGGAAAGTCTTTTTTCTCCATCTCGTAGCTCGGATTGGCACTTGCTCGGAATCCGAGCGAAGTGTCTTGGATCGCCTGTCGCTCGGGTGTTGGATCCGAGGGACGTGGGGCGATCTCAGCCGTTAGATGATGGCACAGATCTCGATGTTGGCTCAGTTCCCAAGAAAACACTATCTTGTCGCGTAGTGGTGCTGGCATGATCTGGGCCGTCTGATCGAAATCTTACGTGAATTTTGAGAGGAAAGTCGTTTTTCTCCAATTCGTAGCTCGGATTGGCACTTGCTCGGAATCCGAGCGAAACGGCTCGGATCGCCTGTCGCTCGGGTATTGGATCCGAGGGACGTGGGGCGATCTTAGCCGTTGGATCTGAGGTGCCGAGCCACTTTACTTGGGTTGAAATGTCGCTCCCTTTGCCAACAGTTGCGGTTCTTCGTTACTTAGTCGTTTGGCCTTTTGTAACGCTTCAAGGGAGGCCCAAGAGTTGCGCCCTTACGTTACAATACCCAAGAGGCGCCTTTTTTACTATAAGTTTTTATCCCCTCAACACTTCTCCTCATTTCTCACTTTCACTTTCTCACTCTTGGTTTTTACTTCTTTAGCGAAGTTTTTAGCTCTCGAGTGGCGCTGCTAGCTGTCGCGGCGAGGCGTTTCAAACTCCGGCGATCTTTTTTGGCCATACTAGTCATTTCGAGGTCAGTCCCTCTCTTCATCTTTAAAATGGTTAAGTTTTCTTCCACGGATGAGACCCCCTCCTAGGACCTAGGCGTCAACCGAGCGGTAAGGCCGAGCAAGGATAAAAGGAAGGAGGTCGTGGAGCCGACCGAAGAGACTATGGTCAGGCTGAGTACGAATGGGGAGGTTGCCGAACCTCTTCAGGAAGTAATGGTCCGAGCCAGCAAGGGGAAGGGGGTGGAAACGATCATTGATCACCCGAAGACTGCAGGGGAGCTGGGTCGGCAGCCGAGCATTCTGTCGAGCATTGGCGGTGTGCGGAGCTACTCCGGAGAACTGTTGGAGAAGGTGATGCAGGGCACCTCCAAGTCGATCGAGGAGAACGAGCCGAGGGAAATTTCTGAGGTGGACCAGATCTCTTCGGTCCTGACCGAGGCGGATTTGCATCGTATCCGGAGTGGGTTCCGAATCCCCGCGGAGTACGGTCTCCTTCTCCCCGGCCCTGGCTTCCGAGTGTGCACATTGTCCTCGGCCGACATATGTGTTTTTCTCGCTGACTCGCTGAATGCCGGACTTCGGCTGTCGCTGCACCCTTTCGTGGTCGAGGTGCTACAGTGGTACGGTTTGTGTCCGGCTCAGCTAATGCCGAACACATGGCGACACGTCATGGCGTTCTTTCTTCAATGCCAGGAGGTCGACGCTCAGCCCAACATGTTCATCCTTTGGAGTCTTTACCGTCCGTGCCAACCAAGCAAAAATGAGCAGAGGTACTACCTTTCGCCGAGGAAGGGTGTGAAGCTGATCGAGAATCTGGACTCGATCAAGCATTGGAAGGAGAAGTACTTCCTCGTCCGAGCTCCCGAGCCGTGGGTGATCCCGACGGTGTGGTCGAGGGACGGTCTTCCGAAGCGGGCGAAGAAAGAGCCCGTGCTCAGCAACGAGGAGGCGGAAGTCGTGGAAAAGTTGCTCGGGCTTCCGACCCTCAGTTGGAAAGATATCACCGAGGAGGCATTATTCCGAGGGGGTCTCAGTCCGATCGACCCTAGTATGCCTCTCCTTTTCTTGTTTTGTCTTTGAAGTTTTGGAAAATTTTTCTAACTTTTTTCGCTCGGTTTGTGCAGAATCTCCTGACATGGATTACAAAGGTCTGATGGCGAAGGCCCGAGCGGCTAAGGAGCAGGATGTGAGGAAGAGGAAGAGGACCGTGTCCAGACCTCAAGGCGGCCGAGCGCCCAAGATCCCCTCGGTCTCCCCGACCCCCGAGTGACAGGTTGTCGAGGCTCCTTTGGTCGAGCCTGATCAAAGCCTTGTCGTGCCGACTGCCCCACCTGCCTCGGACGCGCCGACCCCAATGGCGCGAACAGATGCTCCAGGATCCTCCGACGGAGCGTTCAACATTAGTGCGGTGCTGGCTCTCGACGTCCCGCCCCTCACAGTCGAGGCGGAGAAGATTCTGACCGAGGAGCACAAACGCATCTTCGTCCCCGACTGGCGGGTGATGAAGGTCGACGGGTTCTTAGGAGACGGTAACATTTGCATGCAGGCGGTGAAGCACCTGCCGACCCCTAAAGACCGAGCGGTGCTTAAGGCAGGCGAAGTCGGTGATGCCACGATGCAGATCGCTAGGAACACCATGTTGGTAAGTAGTAGAGAACTTTCTTCAAAATTTTTCTAAGTTTTTGCGCTCGTGCTTGACTGTTTCTTGTATTGCTTGTAGACCCTCTGCCACTTCAACTATTTACTCGAGGAGTTCACGAGCAAGGAAAAAGAGATGACCGTTCTGAACGATCGGGAACGGTCGGAGCGGTCTAAGGCGGTAAAGCAGCTGGAGGTCGAACAGTTGCGTTCCGCTTCGCTCGAGGCCAAAGTTACTGACCTGAAGGCTCAGCTTGCCGAGGTGCTGAGGAGTTCGGCCGCCGAGGCCTCCAAGGTTGAGACACTAGAAAAGAAGGCGGCTCGACTCGAAGGGGAGCTGTCTCAGGCTCAAAGGGCGACGGAGGAGGCCCTGACCGAGCAAGCGGCGAAGGTGGCGGCCGCAGAGAAGGCTGTTCGGGACGAGGCCGAGGCTCACATGTTGACCAACATGGAGGAAGCATACGGCCGAGTGCTTAAGCACATCGTCGCGCGGAACCCCGGGTTCGACGTCTCGTCCTACTACTTCTACAATCCCGTAGAGGGTGAGGGAGAGCTGCCCTTGGCCGAGTTCGCTCTGAGGCCGGAGGACGAAGACTTCGAAGGCGAGGGCGGTGTCGAGGGTGCGATCGTAGCTGTGCCGAGCGACGATGAGGTCGACCCTTGACTTTGTCGCCTCTTCTCATTCTCTTGTTCTTTTTTTTTCTTTTGTAATGCCTAACTGCGGTCTGGCCACCGCTTTTTGTAGCTCTTGAACTTTTAATGAAATGATTTCTTTTTTGGCTGAACATTACAAAATTTTGCAAAGTTGTTCAACTCTTTTTGCTCGGATTGTGTCTTTGAGTATTGAGGACTTCTTTTGATATTCCTCAATTTTCCAGGTCGAGTTAGGTCCGATCACTGAGGTCTCCCATCTTCGTACTGAGCTGGAGAAAACGAAGGGGGCTCTTTCTCGCGAGCGTGATAAAGCGTTTTACGACTTCTTGGAATTGGAGGATATCAAAGCAACTACGAGAGGGTATTTTCGCGAGTTGAGGGAACTGAGGAAGCAACCTCAACAAACTTGTCTCAAAGGCGAGATAGAGTTGCTCCGTAAGGATCTCTTTGATGTCGACCAAAAGAATAGTGAACTACTGGCAGAGGTTCGTCATCTAGAGGTAACGGTGAAAGAGCATTCGGTGGAGGAAGAGGAGTTAGCTTCGAAGGTGCGGAAGTTGATGTCCAAGCGCGATGAATTGTCGGCGAGAATTGACAAATTGAGGAGGATCACGATCGACAGAGGTATCGAAGTGACTCATCTCCGTCGTATTGTGGCCGATAGCACTAACGTCGCAGGCTCGTCCAAACTTTCCCGTTTCAAAGCATCGGCGGAAGACGATATTCTGTGAGATAGGATTGTCGAGCTAGAGGAGGAGATCGCAACGCTGAAACCTCAGTCCGTAAGGGCCAATGTTCGCAGTGCGTCGTGTACTCGCGAAGAGAGCGAAAGAGGCATCTCGTTCTACGAACTTGCGACTCGTTCTCCTGCCGTTAGGCGGAGCCCTGCTGACGCTCAGAGTGGTGTAGCCGTTTTGTCTGGTGGCGCCTCGGTTGGGGCCACAGCTAGAATTAGCGGCGAAGGGGGTTCTCGCTTCGCTGGTGTAGAGTCGAGCTCAGAGGTAAGGCGACGCCGCCCTCGTGTGTCTCTGAACCGAAGCGTTCCCCTACCAAAGAAGCGTTAAATAAGTTGTATTATGCTCTTCAAGTTGTTGTAAAAATTCGTTGTAGTGTCAGCCTTGTCCGGGCTCTTAATAAAAAAGTTTGTTTTGCTTCTGTTGTTCGAATGTTGCGTTGGCTGGTATTAGTTTAAGTATAACTCTTCCAACTTTTGACAACTACTCAAAATCAGAAGCAAACCTCCTTTCTTATGAGCGACCCACTTCTGGCTTGCTTGATAGAGCTTGAGAAGTGGAGTCGAGCCAAGTGTTGGACTTTGAACTCGTCGTTAGAGTTTGTTCAACGGTTGTGGAAGCAATTCCGAATGGCGAACCCCTTTTAGCTTGCTTAAGAGCGAGCCTGCGAAGAGGAGTCGAACCAAGTGTTGGACTCCGAACTCGTCGTTAGAGTTTGTTCAACGGTTGTGGGAGCAATTTCGAATGGCGAACCACTCCTAGCTTGCTTAAGAGCGAGCTTGCAAAGCAAAATCGAATCGGGTGTTGGACTCCGAACTCGTCGTTAGAGTTTGTTCAATGGTTGTGGGAGCAATTCCGAATGGTGAACCACTTCTAGCTTGCTTAAGAGCGAGCTTGCGGAGCAGAATCGAACCAAGTGTTGGACTCCGAACTCATCGTTAGAGTTTGTTCAACGGTTGTGGGAGCAATTCCGAATGGCAAACCACTCCTAGCTTGCTTAAGAGCAAGCTTGCAGAGCGAAATCGAACCAAGTGTTGGACTCCGAACTCATCGTTAGAGTTTGTTCAACGGTTGTGGGAGCAATTCCAAATGGTGAACCACTCCTAGCTTTCTTAAGAGCGAGCTTGCGGAGCAGAATCGAACCAAGTGTTGGACTCCGAACTCGTCGTTAGGGTGAAGAGCAAGAGAGATACAAGCAATTTTACAAGTAAAATGTGAAAACTTTCTTTATTAATAACTAATAGTTGGCTACTTCTAAAGTTGCGAGCCATTATTACAAGAGATAAATAAAGGAAAAATCACAAGTAAAAGGAGAGGAACGGTTCGACATAATTGAATACTTAGAGAGGCGTTAATGCTCTCTCCTGGTATTTCAAAAGATGGTCAGCATTCCAAGTCCTGGGGATCTCTCTGCCTTCAAGGTCTTCTAGCTGATATGTCCCGAGCCGAACTACTTTGGTGATCTTGTAGGCTCCCTCCCAATTTGGAGCCAGTTTACTCTTCTGACCAGGAAAAGAGATTGCTAACTTTCTGAGGACCAAGTCCCCTTCTTTGAGGTCGGTAGGACGGACTCTCTTATTGTATGCCAACTCGATCCTTCTTCGGTAGCTTTGTTGACGAATGGTAGCTCTTTCACGGATCTCGTCAATCAAGTCTAGATTTGCTCGGAGCTCTCTGGCATTTTGTTCTTCTTCGTAAGCCATTAGACGAGGAGAGGGTATACCAACTTCTGTGAGATTGAATGGGAACTCTCCTATGGGGGTCCGTTTTGTGGTGCGGTAGTTCCACAGCACATTAGGGAACTGATCGACCCATAAGCCTTTAGAGTATTTATCCAACCTCTTCTTAATACCGGAAAGGATCTGTCGGTTAGCATTCTCCACTTGGCCATTCGACTGTGGATGGGAGACGGAGGAGAAACGTTGTTGGATGGTGAGGTCTTCACATAGAGCTCGGAAGGCAGCCCCGGTAAACTGGGTTCCGTTGTCTGTTATGAGGACTCGAGGGACACCAAATCGGCAGATCATGTTCTTCCAGAAGAACTGAAGTATTTTGTTCTCGGTGATTGTGGCCAATGGCTCGGCCTCTATCCACTTCGAGAAATAGTCGATTGCCATGACTAAGAATGTGAACTGGCCGGGAGCTGGTGGGAATGGCCCTAGTAAATCCATCCCCCACATTGCGAAAGGGATAAGACTTGATAGGGAAGTGAGTGGAGCTTGTGGGAGGTGACGGATGTTGGAGTACTTCTGACAAGAGCTGCATTGCTGAACGTGCAGTTCGGCGTCTTGTAGGAGAGTGGGCCAGAAATATTCATAATTCAACACTTTGCGGGCTAGGGATCTGGACCCTGAATGTGCCCCGCCGATACCTTCATGAAGTTCTTGCAGGGTGTGGTCGGCTTGTTCTGGGGAGAGGTATCTCAAATAAGGCCTACCGTCTACTTGTGTGAAGGAGCGCTTGTATAGGATGCCCTCGATAAGTGTGTATCGCTCTGCTTGGGTTCTCACTCGGTGAGCTTCCTTAGGATCTTCGAGGAGGAGCCCATCCCTCAGGAACTCAACGAGGGGTTTCATCCAGTTATCTTGAAGCAAGACAGGTAGAGACTCCATAGAATCGGAAGTTTCGTCTTCTATACTTGGCTTCAGGAGTACCTCAATCAAGACGGTCTGCTCGAGACCTTGGAGGGAGGAGGAGGCTAGCTTGGAGAGGGCATCGGCCTGGGAATTCTCTTCTCGGGGGATTCGCTAGATGATGGCTTCTTCAAATAGGGCCATGAGATTCCTGATCTTGGCTAGGTACTTAACCATTCGGTCATCTCGTGCCTCATACTCGCCCAGGACCTGATTTACGACCAGCTGAGAGTCGCTAAAGATCCGGAGGCACTGCGCCCCTGCATTGCAAGCCATTCCGAGGCCGGCTATGAGTGCTTCATATTCTGCTTCATTGTTCGAGGCGTTGAAGTGGATGCGAAGGGAGTATTGGAGGATGAAATCATCTGGGCCGGCCAGAATGACCCCGGCTCCACTCTCCTCGTTACAAGAGGATCCATCCACATAAACCGACCAGACAGGTGGTCCCTTCATCGCTTGGCTGAACTCGGGGATGGTGCTTTCAACTATGAATTCAGCTAAGGCCTGAGCCTTGATCGCGGTCCGAGGCTGATACGTTATATCATGCTGGCTCAGCTCGATAGACCACTTCATAAGGCGACCAAAGGTCTCTGGCTTGTGGAGAACTTGCTTCAGCAGTTGTTCGGTAAGAACGACCACCGAATGTGACTGAAAATATGGGCGAAGCTTCCTTGCGGCCATCACTAGGGCATATGCCATCTTCTCTATCCTGGGGTAGCGAAGCTCGGCATCCCGAAGTACCTTGCTCACGTAATAAATGGATTTTTGGGTCTTATCTTCTTCCCTCACGAGAACGGCGCTGAGGGTCTGCTCGGAGGCTGCTAGGTAGAGGTAGAGGGCTTCACCAGGAATTGGTTTGCTGAGGAGAAGAGGATTGACTAGGTAAACCTTGAGCTGGTCGAATGAATCTTGTTGCTGCTGACCCCACTCGAAGCCTTTAGCCCCCCTGAGTGCCTTAAAGAAGGGAAGGCACTTCTCCCCTGACTTGGAAAGGAAACGCCCTATGGCTGCTAGGCGACCCGTTAGCTTTTGAACCTCTTTGACATTCTTCGGGGGAGCCATGTCCAATATGACCTTGATCTTCTCGGGGTTGGCCTCGATTCCTCTATGGTTGACCATGAAGCCTAGGAATTTCCCCGACGAGACTCCGAACGCACATTTGTTCAGATTGAGCCTCATATTGTGTTTCCTGAGTACGTCGAACGCCTCTTGCAGATTGGTCACATGATCGGCCCCGTGGATGCTCTTCACATGCATATCGTCGACATGTACCTCCATATTTCGACCAATTTGAGCTTGAAAAACCCTGTTGACGAGGCATTGATAAGTTCCACCTGCATTCTTCAAACCGAAGGGCATTACCCTGTAGCAGTAGAGGCCCTGATCGGTTACAAAGGAGGTCTTCGGGATATTCGGGGGAAACATACGAATCTGATTGTAGCCTGAGAAGGCATCCATGAAGCTAAGGAGTTCATGGCCCGAAGTGGTGTCAATCAAAGTTTCGATACTTGGAAGAGGGAAGGGGTCTTTGGGGCATGCCTTGTTGAGATCGGTAAAATCGATATAAATCCTCCAGGTCTCAATGGACTTCTTCACCATTACTACATTCGAGAACCATTCGGGATAGTTTACCTCCTGTATGAACCGAGCCTTCAAGAGCTTGTCCACCTCCTCTTTTATAGCTAGCTAGCGCTCGGGAGCGAACTTGCGCCTCTTCTGTTGGACCGGTTTGGACCTCGGAGCAACGCTGAGGTGGTGGACTAAGAGTTCTTTGGAAATTCCGGGCATGTCTGCCGCTGACCATGCAAAGATGTCGTGGTTCCTTCGGATGTACTGGACTATGTCGGAGCATAGGACAGATGGGAGGGTCTTGCTAACAAAGAATTTTCGGCTTGGATCCTGCTCAGAGAAGAGCACTTCCTCTAACTCATCCACCGGCTCGGACGTCGGTCGGACAGCATCTTGGGGGATTTCAAGAGTTTCGAGGGAGAGAACCGGTCCCATAGTAGAGGTTATGTAGCACTTGCGGGCCGTTTCCTGGTTGCCTTTTACTTCCCCTACTCCTGCCCGGGTGAGTAATTTCATCTTGAGGTGATAGGCGGAAGGGACAGCTTCAAGAGCAGCTAGGCCGGGCCGACCCAGGATGACATTGTAGGCTGCATGGACATTCACGACCATAAAGTCCATCGACTCTGTTCGGGTAGTAGGAGTTTTGCCAGCGGTTATGTCCAGGGTGATGACCCCTTCAGTAGTCACTGGCACTCCCGTGAACCCATGGAGTGTGTAGCGGCGGGCTTAAGTCTGTCTCGGGATAGTTTGAAGCCTTTGAAAGCGGCAAGGAAGAGGATGTTAACGGAGCTTCCATTGTCTACCAGTATCCTCTCCACTTTAAAGTTCGCCATATGGAGATTGATGACGAGTGCGTCACAATGGGGAGTTCGGACACCTTCAAGGTATTCATCTGAGAATGTGACAGGCACTCCGAGGCCTTTAGGAGGAGGTGTGGCGCGAACCGAATTGACTTCCCTTATAAATGTCTTTCGGGAGGAGTTGGAGGAGCCCCCCATTGGATCCCCATGGATGAGGTGCAGGACACGCTCCTCTTCGAAGTCGGGCGTTTCATCGCGTTCAGGATGCTTGTTAGCCCCCCGAGGTGGGGGAGGAGGATCAGTTCGGTCCTTTCTCACAAACCTATTTAGCTGACCCCTCTGGATGAGGGCTTCTATCTCGTTCTTCAGGGCCCGACAATCATTGGTATCATGGCCATGGTCCCGGTGATAACGACACCACTTCTCTTTGTCCCTCTTCTTACCGGGGGTTTTCATTTTTGGTGCAGGAGGTATCACCCCCTCCTTCTCCACTTCCATGAGAATTGTGGAGATGTTGGCGTTGAGGGGAGTAAACTTTTCAAATTTGGGAGGAGGTCGGCGCTGGCCGCCATTATCCTTCTGGAGCTTCTTGGTCCCTTCTTCTTCTGTTCCCTTTCTCGTAGACCCGGAGGAAGATCCCTCCAAGTTGGGGCGGTGCTCAGCTTATTCGGCCTGAATATACTTTTCGCTCCGGAGGAGGAGGTCAAAGAAGTTCTGCGGGGGCTTCTTGGCGAGGGAGGAGCGGAGGCTGGAGTTGAGGACATTGGATTGGAATGCTGCTGCAACGACTGACTGGTCGAGGGATGCTATGGACCTGGTTTCCGCTGTGAACCTTTTCACATAGTCTCTCATCTTCTCACCCTTCTTCTGGTTGAGGTAGAGTAGCGAAATGATGGTCTTCTCAGTTCGGCGGCTACTCACGAAGTGGGTGACGAAGAGGGTCTCAAATTGCTCGAAGGAGAATATCGAGGATGGGGCAAGGCGAGAGTACCATTCTCGAGCCGGACCCTTGAGAGTAGTAGGAAAGGTTTTGCACAGCAGGGCATCTGAAGCTTGATGGATGAGCATGAGGGTCTTGAAGCTTTCGATGTGATCGACAGGGTCAGATTCCCCGGAATAAGTCTCGAATTGAGGAGGTTTAAAGCCAACTCGTACGGGTGCCTCCATTATGGTTCAGGAAAAAGGAGGTCGACTTGGGCGAAGGGTCCTTCCTCTGAGCTCTTCTTCTCTGTCCAATTGACCCAAGTGCCTCTCCATTTCGTGGAGACGGCGGTAGACAGCGTCATCCCTTCGACGGTAATCAACCGAGCCTCTAGATTCGTCTTCGTACGAGGGAGAGCGGGGGCTACGATGATGGTAGCTCCTGGAGCGGCGAGCACTAGGAATGTGCTGGGGGTTGCTAGGAGCTGGGGGAGGAGTTAGGGACCGTCGGCGAGGACTTCGGACCGGAGGAGGAGTGGGAATCCTGGGAGCATTGGTGTTGTTGGGTCGGAGGTTGAGAGCTTGTAGGATGGTTGCTTGGAATTGCTAGAACTCGGCACGAGTGATGGGTGCCTCATTGTTCCTTGGATGGTGCCGACCGGCAGGGGAATGGGGTCTTCTCCTGTGATGCTCGGGGGACTCTCTCTGACCCCTTTGGGTTGGGGACCTTCTATAGTCTCGGCGGTGAGGAGATCGCTCATCCGGACGTTGTTGGCGGGAGGCTCCCTCTCGGGCCCGCTTTTCATCTAGACGGCGATGAGGATCCTCATCCTTCTGCCGATTGAGGTTGGTGTTGCGAAGGTCAGAAGCTCGGGGATTGTGGGAGGCCATAGAATCCGAAGAGGCATTGTGGATTGAGACGCGGTTCTGGTAGAGAGGTTGTTTCTGCGGGTTGGGACGCGAGACCCCTGCTCTGGCATTTTGAGGACCGGGGGGACCTTTAGGAGGTTGTTGATTCTGAGGAGGAGGTTGGCCTGTTGGAGAGGGTCCTCTGCTTGAGGGGGAAGTTGCCCCTGCTGCTGAGCGGGTTGGATGGGGACTTCCTATTGCTGATCGGGGTTGAGTCCACGGTTGGACCCTCTGGATCTTACTTTCCTAGGAGGCATGGTTGGAGAAGATCTGACCAACGGGAAGAGGGGAGGCTGCTATTCGTTTGTTTCCCACAGACGGCGCCAATGTGTTACTGCTGAATCTGGTGTGGGGGCAAACAGATAGTATTTGTGGATTCTTGGAAAACTTTGAATAGCAAACCTGTTACCTGTTCCGCCGGAGTTTGACCGTTGACTCCCACCATTCACCTGCAAAAAGTGCGAGACACCGGGGTTGATCCCGGCGACGCACCCTCCGACGCTCAAGTCAGTAATCAGGGAAGATTATGAAAGAGCGTAAATTGGCAAAAGATTGATTACCTCTTAATGGAGATGGATGGGGGTATTTATAGCCGCCGTTGGGGTCAGATTAGGAATGCAATCCCTGTAATTAGATAAGGAATGTAATCCCTAATCCTCGGGTGAAAGGATAGATGTGAATCAAGGCCGTTGATTAGTATTAATCAGAAACCCTAATTCTATCCTTGTGGACCGGGTTTGCTGCGGGTTGAAACTCGCACCCAGTTGAGGTGGATCCGTTCGTGGGTTAATGGGTCTTTGAGGAGGAGAACCAGTATCCGCTTCAGATCCATTGGTAGGTGAAATTACCATTTTACCCCTAGGCTTTAAGATTCGTTCCTGATTTGGACGGTTCTGATTTAACCCCATTTTTAGCCATATCAGGGGGCAAATAGGATCGAGTGGGGGGAAACCCAACAGCGGGCCTTTGACCAGTTGAAAGAATATCTTGCCAACAACCCCCCCCCCCCCCCCCCAACCAGCAAGCTAGAGTCGAGTTAGGTTCTCTACCTCCATGTGGCGGTGTCTGAGGAAGCCCTCAGTGCGGTCCTGATCCGAGAAGACGATGGTGTGCGGAAACCCATCTATTATGTGAGCAAGGTGCTCCGCGGTGCCGAGCTCTGCTATAATAAGATGGAGAAGGTGGCTTACGCCCTAGTTATGGCCGCACAGAAGCTTCGCCCTTACTTTCAAGACCACTCCATCCAAGCTCTCACTGACCAACCCATGAAGCACATCCTCAACAAGCCAGAGAACTCCGGTCGATTGACCAAGTGGTCCGTCGAGCTTAGTCAGCATGACATCAATTTTAACCTGAGGACCACTATAAAGAGGCAGATGCTTGCCGTCACCGAGTGTGCTATACCAGAAGCATCTAAAGTTCAAGAGGCCGAGCCGGTATGGGAACTCTATGTTGACGGTTCTTCTTGTGAAGAAGGGAGCGGGACAGGCGTAATACTGAATGAAATGGACAACTTCATCCTCCAATACTCCTTGCACCTCAACTTTCGGGCCTCCAACAATGAAGCCAAGTGCGAGGCACTTATTGCCGTACTCCTCCTAGCCCGTAAAGCTGGGGCCAAACTGATCAAGGCCTTTAGTGATTCCCAACTTGTGGTCAATCAAGTATGTAGGGAGTATGAGGCCCGGGAAACCCGAATGGTCCAGTACTTGGCATACGTCAGGCTCCTTTTAGCAGACTTCGAAGAGACTTCAGTTGTCCCGATCCCACACAAACAGAATAGCCAGGCTAACGCGTTATCCAAAATGGCATCCTCTTCTTTCGAGGGTCTCAATCGCACGGTGCTGGTAGAGGTCCTCGTCCAACCTAACATCGACAAAGAGAATCCCAAACTGCCAACGCAGTCATCAACATGGATGTATCTGATCATAAACTTCTTGAAAAATGGTGAACTGCTGCAGGACCCGTATGAAGCCTAAAAACCTGGGTCGAGGCCGAAAGACTTATACTTATCGAATGGGTGCTCTTCAAATAGTTATACACGAAGGTCGACGAACGACTGTACCTCCGATGTATGAACCGCAAAGAATCAAAGTACGCACTCGAAAAGATGCACGGGGGAGTCAAAAGTTGCCACATAGGAAACATGTTGCTCTTGAGAAACCTAAACCACGGTATTATTGACCGACCCTGTCGCAAGATGCTCAGGATCTCGTCAGAAAGTGCGGCCCATGTAAAAGGTTCTCCTTAGTCAAGCACGTCCCCCTGGCCGAACTCAAATCACTGGAGAGCCCAGTTTCCTTCGCTATGTGGGGGATGGATCTAGTCGGCCCATTTCCAAAGGTGACAGGAAAATAGCAGTTCTTGATTGTCGCCATCAATTACTTCACGAAGTGGGTCAAGGCAGAGCCTCTAACTACCATCACTGTGCATCAGGCCCATCAGTTCTTCTAGAAACACATTGTTTGCCATTGTTTTCCAGTTTGGGATCCCTTGGATTCTCATCATTGACAATAGAACGTAGTTCGCGATAAGGGGTTCCGCAAGTTTTGTGAAGACCTAGAAATCTAACAAAGGTTCTCTTCCATTTCGCACCCCCAGTCTAATGGGCATGCTAAGAATGGCAATCACCAGATTTTGGAAGGACTCAAGAAGCGACTGGACAAATCCCGCAAGGAATTGTGGGTCGACGAGCTACCCAACGTGCTTTGGTCCTGCCGAACTACCAAGAGAATTCGAAAGGGAAAATCATCCTTTAACCTTACTTTCAAAATCGAAGTTGTTATTCCACTAGAGGTCGGATTGCCTTCTCCTCAGATTATGAGCTTTGATGAGGACTTGAACTCAGATGAACTCAGGGCAAACCTTGATCTCCTTGATGAAGTTTGCAAAAGGTCGACTATCAAGAGAAATGTATGCCACCAACGGATTGAACGATTCTACTACAAGAAAGTTCGGCCAACTAATATCAAAGAAGGGGACCTGCTGCTGAGAAAGCTAGACATCTTCGAACCAAGTAAGAAAGAAAAGATGGCCCCCAATTGGGAAGGCCCATATAGGGTCTCCAGTGCGCTGCACCCTGGGACTTACCGACTAGAAGATCCTGGGGGTAGGGTGATTAAGAGAAGATGAAGTTCCATGAAGGCCCCTAGTGGTTTATTCTTGTAACAAGGCTATAAAAGTGAGAGGATATAATAAATGCTCGCTTATCGGCAACTAGTGAATAAAATTTCATTTCAAATTCAACAAGTTTGCGTACTCTTGCTAAGCTACCGAGCCACTCGCAGATTTTTCCGCGACAAGGCTCCCTAGTGCCTTGCCCCTCGGCATGGCACTCAGACTCCGAGCAACTCGCAGATTTCTCTGGGACAAGGCTCCCATCTAGTATCTTGCTGTTCTGCATGACATCTCGACTCAAAGCCACTTGCAAATTTCTCCGCAACAAGGCTCCCAAGTGATTTTCCCCTCGACATGGCATCCCGACTTCAAGCAACTTGCAGATTTCTCTGTGACAAGGCTCCCACCTAGTGCCTTTCCCATCAGCTTGACATCCTGACTCCAAGCCACTCGCGAATTTCTCCGCAACAAGGCTCCCTAGTGCCTTGCCCCCCGGCATGTCATCTCCGACTCCGTGCCAATCACGGATTTCTCCACGACAGAGCTCCCTAGTGCCTTGCCCCTTGATATGGCACTCAGTCCGAGCAACTCGCGGATTTCTTAGTTATAAGGCTCCCACCTAATGCCTTGCCCCTTGGCATGGCACTCCGACTCCGAGTCTCACACGAATTTCTCCGCCACAAGGCTCCCACCTTGTACCTGGCCCCTTGGCATAGCATTCCGATACCGAGCTAGTTGCGGACTCCATGATCATTCTTTCTACGTTAAGCTATCGCCCATGTCTTGTCCCTTGACGAGACATTCTGAGTGTCTAACTCATCATTACAACATGACAATTCGGTCAGTCCTTTGGGGCTTCGGCCTATTCATTCAAGAGAGCTTATGCAGACAATGAAGTGAAGCAAAAGTCTTTTATTAAGTAAGATAATTAGAAGAAGGGCAGTGGCTAGGGCTAGCAATGGGCTAGGTTTATTCCTGGCCCAGGTAGTCCCAAGCCCGAGCATGAATTTTAAAACATATGCCCGAACTCGACCCGATTTTTCTTCGGGCTTAAAAAATTAGGCCCGAGCCTGGGTCCGAATTAGCCTGAAAATAGGTTCAAGTCGAAGCCCGAACTACTTATGCATGTTCTAATATATAATTTTTCTATAAAATAAAATTATATTAAGAATAATATACGATAAAAAAAACAAGAATACTACAAACTTTTGAGTAATTCACTTCTAATTTGTCTATTTTCATTTAATTTTATATGCAAGGTATAATTTATCTATCTATAAACTTTAACACTCATATCAACTTACTTACAAGAATATTCTCTTTAAGAAAAAAGCCTTATACATAAATATACATGATGTATACAAAAACATACACATGCACATATAAAAATTTGATTCGGGCCCATCAGGCCTAAGCACTTGGGCCCGAGCCCTGCCCTAATTTTTCTCGGACCTAAAAAATTAAGCCCGAACCAGGCCCGAAATGAGAATTATTAGTCCAGCCTGCTAATTATCAGGTCAGACCTAGGCGGGCTCGGGTCGGGTTCGGGCCAATTATCACCCTTAGCAGTGGTCAGTCTGCAGTTGCCAGATCAAACAAGAAACAAACAAGAAAGCTATGCCTAAACACTCCTGATAGTGCCACTCATATCTCGAAGCGCTTGTTCTCCCTCACCATCGATGTTCAAAAGAGGTATCATAGGTGAGCATCGGTGAGGAGATGATGGTCGGCTGATCCTATAAGAAAGTTAGAAGAACTTCTCAAGCAGGAGATGCACTAGCATAGCAAAAATACTGATGATCTCTGCAAAAGAAAGACCTTACATCTTCGGCACTCGGAACCCAGAGAGGGACATCAGATTTTGGAACTCGAGATAAACTTGAGGAAGTTCAACTTGGATACCCCGATCCTCTCCGGGTACCTCTGGATCAACACCGTAAGCATGGGAAGTCCCAGTCGAGCTAAATGCCCTATAGCCCCGTGCAAGAGAAATAATCCACTTAGACCATATCCCTCGGAACTCATAGTAAACTTTAGATCTTGAAACCCGGGAAAAATCTAACGGAGCTTCTCTGTGGGACGCCGATCCCCTCTGGGTTGAAAACTTGGACAATGGGTTGAGGATCCCCTGATTCAGCTCTAAGGGATCTTCCTTTATCCGTTTTCCCCCTTCGATCATCATTCGAAGCACTCAGCAAAAGACCCGCCGGGAGCGCAGTCATTCAGAAAAGCAGAACAATAAGATTTGTGAACTAACTACCTAAGAAAAAGGGATTTTATAGACATTAATGTAGGAGACTTCTCGATCGCTATGGATTTCCACATTTATTACAGTTAACAAGTCAGCATTTCAACTCCCAAGACGAAAGACACTTCGATTCCAGCAAAGTATGGTGTAAGCCGACTCACGTGATTGCTCACGTGGGCACTCGAGAAGGAAAAACCTGAGGGCACGGGACCCCCATTGCTGAGGGAGATGCCCGGACCTTTCACCGCTTGGCTCGACAGTCCGAGGCACGACGTACCTCCACGAGTCAAAGAAGGCGAAAGCAACGGAGTTCATCCCAAATATGTTTTATTCATTCCTAAAAATCACATTACTAGAGCGGTGGCCAGTCCGCGAGAAGGAAAAAAACATAAATAAAGAATATAAAATCTACGACTTGGAAGAAAACCCTTTTTCAAAGATAGAAGCGGGTGAACACCTTCAACCTGAGCAGCGGGGTCAAATGGCTCATGGTTTTCCAAACCCTCTCCCCCAGCAGGATAGGCAGGCTCATCTGCCCTTCCCACGTAAGAAAAGCTCAGTCGAGATCGGGATACTTAGCCTTGATATCCTCGAGGGCATGATCATAATCTTTGTCTTGACCCCGAAGAATGCTAACTAGGGAGTCATCGCACACCCTCATCATTTCCTTCTCCTTTGCCTGCCATGCCAGCCTCTCACTGTCAGCTCCTCCTTCTCCCTCAGAAGCTTTTCCCGAGTGGCCTTCTCCTTTGCCAGGTCCTCCTTCAGCTCCTTAACGGACTGCCAGATATTAGTGTTCCATTCCATGAGCTCCTTCTGAGCTGCCTCGGCCATCTAGGCCCGTCGGAGGGGCATTTCCATCATCCTCTTCAATCCGGCTCCATTGATGGCAGCCTACAAGAAATCGACAGTACACTTAGTGAAATCAGATAGAGGGAGAACATATCACTAAAGGGTTAACAATGAAAATGAACCCTCACCAGAATGGAAGCTTGGGCCCAATGGCCATAAAACTCCTCCTCCGATTCTTTCTCCAGAGCCTTCCAATCATGGGGAGTAGCGAGGTGCCCAACCACTTGCTGAGCATTGAGACGATCTGCCAACAGGTCCGCTTCTTTCATGGACCAGGAAGGTGCTTAAAACTTCACCGGCGGCGGTGGTTTAAGAGACACCGCGGTGCTCTTTTGTAAAGGGGACCGGAGGCTTAGAGGCCTCTTCTTCACGACTACTTCGGCAGCGTTAGCTTTCACAAGCTCAGTCTATCTACACCTCTTCTTTTTTGAGGAATTTATCACACAAATATTCAATTAGTTTGGACTTGCTTAGTAGTGAATTGGGACCAAGAAAATAATGGTTCTATAGACGAAGTTCATGATTCCTTTGTTGAAGTAAGGGTAAATAATTTGATTCGTGATTTCCTAACTCCTCCGACTTTGAAGGATGGGGGCGAATCTGCACCGAGGACTGAGCCTGCAACTGTGCCTTCGCCTGTTTCTTCGCTCTCAACTCTGCACGCCTCGCCTTCAACAGCTTGTCTAACACCATTATTACTGTCCAAAAAGGGATATGAGGGAGCCGAGATGTGGAGGGAAAGGAGGTAAAAGTGAAGCAAGTAGGCAGAAATGAAGGCATTGGAAAGAATATATAAGGAAAAAGAGACATCGATCACTGTGCCAAGCAGGTGATGCCACGTCTCATGAGAACTCGCACGTAACCCAAAATAACTCAGCTCCCCTTCGTGCTGTCATCCTCAGAATGACATCCTGATTTCGAGCCACTAGCAGATTTTCTCCGCAACTAGGCTTCATCCTTAGAATAGCATCCCGACTTCGAGTCACTCGCGGACTTTCCCGGAAGGCTTCATCCTTGGAATGACATCCCAACTCCGAGCCTCGTGCAGATTTCTCTGCAACAAGGCCTCATCCTCAGAATGGCAATCCAACTTCAAGCCCCTCGCAGATTTATCCATGATGAGGCTCCCTCCCCCATAATCTAGTCCTCGCCTCACCACGAGCCATGTCCTCCATAGGACAACACCATACATAACACTATCATATTTACCTGATACCTGGACCCAACCTGGACCCGACATCGGACCGGAACTGACCAGATCTATATGGGCTCGGGTCCTAAAATAAGACCCGATGCACTTTCGGGTCCCGGTCCGGGTCCACCCAAAATAGAACCGACCCGGACCCAAACCCGTTAAAAAATACCCAAAAATATGAAATTTGAATAATAGGATTATATGGATATACATGTAAATAGTAATTGTTGAAGATAGATGTGTAAATATAATATTTATTCATGTACTTAAGGGCAAAAATTATTGGAACCGCAGAGTATCGAGTGCAAAAATACTTAAGTGAAATATTTATTCCCTACTACCAGACCCGACGGATAAATTTTTTCAATTAGGACCCGGACCCGGACCTGATTCTCGCAAGTCCAGGTCTGGGTCCAATTTTTGGACCCGTGAGGTACCGGGTCCGGGTCCGGGTAGTGGAGGACCCAACCCGATAGGACCCGATACAAACACTAACCATACATCACAAAAAAGCAAGACCACACAAACATTTTATTTATCTAGATACGAGGATACATTGGCAAGTACAAGTCCATGGCTTATTACAATTCCTTGGAACGAAGAGCCTGACCCCTGGGGTCTACTTCGGTAACACTTACCCCCGTGCATGCTATGTCAGTCCCCGAGGGATGGGTGCCTAACCCGGGCGAGTCGGCACCACTCGAACACTAGTGATGATGGAAGACCCAGTCACTCCACTTTAGGTGTCCCCAGGCATTCCCACTCTGGAGCGAGTCCCTGGATATGGGTTCTGCCTCGAGAACGAACTCCAAAAAGTAGACATCGGATCTGCCTCATCAAGCTTCACCCTCTGCCTATATATCACAAAGTCTCTCTCTACTAGCATCGGCTTTAGAACAAAATCGGAGGACTGCCCTTTGGTCGAGCCAGAGGTCACATCCTCCCTGGTTCGGACGAGTGCTAAGTTGACATCAGGAATGGACACCTTTAAATGAGCCAGCTTCGGCACCACCTCTTGCGACCGCTGGATGTGAAAGCCGAAAGCTCCTTCCCTGTCAATCACTTCCTTCTGAAGACGAACAATAGTGACCTTAGCTTGATGCAACTGGCCTTGGAGAGTTCAAATCTCTTCTTGGTATCCACTTTCCCGAGGCTCATACTCACAATCTGACCAACAAAACAACCATGTTAAAATCTGAACAATTGTGCGAGGTGCAAAAAATGATTAGAAATCGAACAAATTTTCATTAAACAATTTCTTTTTACATGGGGGCGGTGGCCAGTCCACTGTTGACATCAGTACAAAAAATAAGGAATTCAAAAACTAAGGTAAAGGGTGCACCTCCCAGGGAGAAGAGTGAGGCACTTCGGTCCCATTCACCTCACACTCATCATTAAAATTCTTGTCACCCGAAGGTATCTCTGCGGGAGCTGGAGGTATCTCCTCATCACCCGAAGGTATCTCTATGGGAGTCGGAGGTATATCCTCGTCACTGAAGGTATCTCTGCAGGGGTCGGAGGAGTACTTCCAAGATCCGGCTCGAAGCAGAGGTCACTGAGATTAAGGTCTGGGTACGTCTCCCTGACATGTTTAAGGGCCTGATTATAACCCTCATCCTACTCTGAGATGATCCTATCCAACATTCCTTCGAGCACTGCCTTCAGCTTCGTTGCGCCTCCTCCAAAGCCTCTTTCTCATACTTCAAAATTCCTTGATCGAATGCCCCATCTTCGAAATCCTCCTCCAAATCCTTCACCTTTTTCTTAAGCTTCTTGGCGCGGAGCTTCTCATCCTGCCACTTTTGTTTGAACCGTTGCAATCTCTGGAGTGCGCACTTGAGCTCGTGCTCATACTGCCTCTTCATTTCCTCCTCGTGAAGCATGGTCTGTGGAAAGGGGGTAAAATACTTAGAAAAATGCAAGTGCAAAAACAAAGAAATGCAAGCTTGGACAAACTTGAGGTAGCTCAAGCCAGTAGTCTCCAAGCCGAGAGCCCTCCTGTACCTTGGAGGGGCTATATTCTCCACCACCTTGAGAGCCACGCAAGACTCCATTATGGAATTGAGGGTCTTCACAGCCCAATTCGGCCTGAAAGTTTTGTTGAACTTATCGCCCAGGATGGCCTTCAATTTCAGGTGGAACGGGGGAAGAGGAGACTTGGCTAGGTCAGTAGCTCTGATTGACCTCTCACTCGGTGGGACCGTCGGAGACTCTTACTCCGGGTCATGGATAACCGGAGCTTTTGAACACTTCACCTTTTTAGGCCTCCCTTTCGAAAATACCTCAGAGGTCGAGGCCAATTCCCTTTTCTTTCCCTTTGGGTCTTCCGTCGCCCTCTCCTCTTCCCGTTCGGCTTACAGGATAGCAGCAGTGACATCGTCCACCATAGCTGCAAGAAAACAAATATGTTAGTCACATGACAAAGGAGTACCACAAATAAACTAAGAATGTAAAGGGAAGTAAGGGCTCAAACCATATACTGCCAGCTTTGCCTCCGTCATTTTTGCCCAAGCTATGTTGTTGTCACTATCGAACAACTTCTTAAATTTTGCCTCTTCCTCAGAATTGAATTCCGAGGGCTTTGGGATCTTCCTCTCCGGAAGCTCGTACGACCACCTGGTAGGAATGTCCCAAGGCTCATGACTGTAAACGACGACTTCCAATCCTTTATGGAGTCCAGGTGGTTATGCACCACACGATATTTGTGCGTGAGGGAATGTACCACTGATACTGGTACCCCGGATAGGCACTTAGCATTAAGCACACGCAAAAGTACTTGAGCTTCAAGGACACATTCTTCGACGTGCATAACATAACGAAGCTAGTCAGCTTCTTCCACGAATTAGGCCTGTACTACATAGGCCTATCTCCGCCCAATTCAACACCTCCTTGATGAAAGGGTGGATAGGGTTACGTAACCCCGAAACAAGTGCATCTGGGGGAACATGCAATTCCACTCCGAGAGGACATCGGTTGGTCAGATCCAGGCACATGGGAGTAGCAATTCAAATTACCAGGGAATGTGGTAAGCCTCTTAGATATTGGCGAGGTCACTCCCACCAAAGTGTTGTGCGTGTTTTCCATATCAATCACAGGCTTGTTCGGCGATGAGGGTTGCACACCAAAATGAACAACATCATGTAGATCTTCCAGATACATTCGGATAGGTTTCTAACCATAAGACGGTTGGAACATGCCCCTACGTGTCCATACTTTATCGATTCGTATTTAGGGTTAAGGGAAAAGGACCTCTTTTTCTTTTTGGTTGGTCAGCGAATACGGGGAGGAGGAATGGCTAAGATGCTATCAAGGGACGAGGTCCCCGCTCCCCTGACTTGGGGACCACCTTCCACATCTTCTTCACCCTCCTCCCCTGCCTCCCTGTTACTGTCAGGCCCTCTGGATTGTCCTCATTCCGCTCCCTCAGAACTCTCACTGCCCCCGTTCTCCTATCTCGGTACTCCCTCTCTCATCTTCACCGACCTCAGTCGCCTCTTCAGAATGACCAGGTTTCTCCCCTTCTGTGCTCGAGCACACCTCAATCTCCACATCCTCCTCTAGAGAAGCAATGCGAGCTGGCCTCGAATGCCCGGGCTCCCTCATTGAAGAAGACAATCAAAATGCAGCCCCCGAAGATGATCTGCTTTGACCAGAGGACGAAGACGACTACCGGATTGATCACTAGCCAAGGAAAAAACACTGGTCGACTATGAGTTCAAGGTAAGGGTCTCGTTCTGGAGAGAAGTTCTGGATGAAGAAAGAGAAAGCAATCCTAGAAAATGAGAGAGAGATGGAGACTTATAGAGGGGAGTGCAACTTCTTGAATGACAGGTCACGTGATGCCTCCTCGATAACTACAAAAATCATGTAGCAACTCTACTATAACCACCAACTCATGTGAGCACCAGATCGAACATCACTTACACATTTGATTGCGCACGAATTTCATTGCGAATGGCACCTTTATCTGCATCAAGGCTCCACCCCTTCGATCGTGCTACTTGTTAGGTTTTGATGGCAATCACAGATTAAAACACAGCGGAAAAATGACAAAATATTGAAACTTAGCCATGGATCCAAGCGAAAAACCATAAATCGTGTTTAGGAATTATACCTTAAAGATGGATCTAGTGTCTCCAAACTATGTCAATCACAGCACTACAAAGGTTGCGGTGCCTCTGCTGTATCCCCATGAACGGATCAAATCAAGCTCTCCCTCACGCCATGGTGCTAGCTGCGGGAAGAGGATGTCATTCACAATCTCTCTATCTCTCACAGTTTCTGTGACAGCTAGGGTTTTCTCATGCATCTTTTTCACATAAATATATCATATATATATAAGTGCAAAAAACAACCTTAAGAGAGTGGTGAGGCGGTTGGGCTCACAATCTGACCTGGGTCAAGTTTGTGTGTGGGACTTCCAACTTTAGTTGGCCCATTTAATCTAACTAATTACCCAACCATGTCAGGAATCCAAGTCTTACTATAATTCCCAATTAAACTCATCTCATGAGTTTAAATCCCAATTCTGATCCATTCTAAGTGTGTGACCATGTAGGTTCCCATTACGTTGACAGTAATACCAAAAATCCTATTATAGTGTTACAAATAGTTAGCGATATCTAGTAATACATCACTGCTACTCAAGTAACGGGAATGTCAGTGATTTGACATAACCTATCCGTGACCAATGTTACCAGGTAGTCTAGTCTTTTTGTCCAGATATTTTAATTTACCAAAAGGCATAGAGCGTGTCACCCTTGTATAGTACAAATTTTGGTTTCTTAATGTCCGAGTAGACTTACTAAAACAAATGAGCTCAATATCTCATATTGACTCATTTGAGCACGATTATGCATTTTGCAGTCTCACTCAATCAAGGGACCCATAGATATCGCTTCTGTTATGTACGAGGGACAAATTCTGTTTAAGTCACTCACATCCCTCTACATGATTTGTAGTATATCCAATAGTCGACTTTATAATCACCTTATTACAAGCAATGTTTGACGACATTAAAATATATAACTTCTCATGTAGAGAACCGTAGTGAATTCAAGTCAAAGGACTACATACACCAGCGTTTCAATACTTTGTCTATATATGTACTCTAACTCAGGCTCTCCTTGATCTATCTCTATAGATCTTGATGCCGAATACATAGGTAGCTTCACCCAAGTTCTTCATGGAAAAGTATTTTCCCAGCAAAGTCTTTACAGATTGTAAGGTAGGATGTCATTCCCGATGAGTAGTATGTCATCTACGTACAATACCAGAATTACAACTGTGTTTTTACTAACCTTCTTGTAGACACAAGGTTCATGTTCGTTCTTGATAAAACCAAACTCTTTGATTGCAACATCGAAATGAAGATTCCAGCTTCTAGAAGCTAGCTTTAATCCATAAATGGATTGTTGCAGCTTACACACCTTTCCAGCATTCTTTGGAGTGACAAAATCCTCAGGTTGTGTCATGTACACATCCCCGAGAAGATTTCCATTTAGGAAAGCAATTTTGACATCCATCTGCCATATTTCATAATCATGATATGCTGTAATAGCAAGCAAGATCCGAATGGATTTAAGCATGGCAACAGGTGAAAAACTCTTATCATAGTCTACACCTTGAACTTGCTTGAAACCTTTAGCCACCTACCTCCCCTTAAAGTATGCACGTTACCATCTATATCAGTTTTCTTTTTAATAACCCATTTGCACCAAATTGGTTTTACCCCTTCAGGTGGGTCTACCAAGGTCCATACTTGGTTGACATGCATGGATTCCATCTCAGATCTCATGGCCTCAAGCAATTTCTCAGAGTCTGGGCCTTTTACAGCTTCCTCATAAGTCGTAGGCTCATCTTGATCCATGAGCAATACATCACCATGTTGAGTCACGGGAAATTTATATCTCTCGGGTTAATGAGGTATCCTACTAGACTTACGTAGGCCTTGTGCTACTTGAGCAGGTGGTTGTTCCACAACAATTTGTGGAGCATGCTCTATTTCCACCATTGGTTCGCTGCTTCTTTGCAAAGTTTGAATTTCTTCAAGTTCTACCGTTCTCCCACTAGTTATTTTGGAGATGAATTCTCTCTCTAAGAACACAGTAGTACGTGCAAAAAATACTTTGCCGTCTGTGGGATTATAAAAATAGTATCCCTTGGTTTTCTTGGGATATCTTACAAATAAGCACTTATCAGATTTGTGACCAAATTTATCAGAGACTTGGCACCTTACATAGGCTTCAAAAACACAAATTTTCATAAAAGACACACTAGGACGCCTCCCAGTCCATATCTCATATGGCATCTCTTGAACCGTTTTAGATGGAACATGGTTAAGTGTGAAAACAACTGTTAATAGAGCATGTCCCAAGAAGGAGTTTGGAAGATTTGCATGAATCATCATTGATCGGACCATGGCTAATAAGGTCCGGTTCCTCCTCTCAGAGAGATCATTCCATTGCGGTGTTCCAGGGGGAGTGAGTTGAGATATTCCCACACTCTTTTAGATGGTCATTAAAATCTTGACTTAAGTACTCCCCACCTCGATCTGATCGAAGGGCTTTAATACTTTTACCAAGTTGGTTTTTTACTTCATTCTTGAATTCCTTGAACTGTTTAAATGACTCTGATTTGTGTTCATTAGATACAAAAACCCATTTCTATTGAAATCATCAGTAAATATAATGAAGTACTGAAAATCTCCTCTAACCAATGTGTTGAAAGGTCCGCAGATATCACTATGTATGAGACCTAAAAGATCATTAGCCCTTTCACCTTTTTCAGTGAATCGAGCTTTTGTCATCTTGCCCAACAAACAAGGTTCACACAGCTCATATGATTCAAAATCAATTGAGTCCCACAATCCATCTTTATGGAGTTTGGATATGCGGTTCTCATTTATGTGGCCCAAACGACAAAGCCAGAGGTAAGTTGGGTCCGTGTCATTTGACTTGAACCTCTTAGTATTTATATTATACATTTCGAGGTCCAGAATGTAAAGCCCATTACTCAATTGTGCACTACCATAACATATATCATTCAAATAAATAAAACAACTTTTGACCTTTATTATAAATGAAAAACCCTTTTTGTCCAAACAAGAAATAGAAATAATATTCCTACTAATAACAGGCACAAAATAATAATTATTTAACTCAATGATAAGCCCAGTGGGCAATGATAAATGACTAGTTCCTACAGCTAAAGCAGTAACTTTTGCTCCATTTTCAACTCGTAGGTCAACTTTGCCCTTAGCCAATGGTTCACTCCTTTTGAGATCCTGCACATTTACACAAATGTGAGATCCACATCCAGTATCGAATGCCCAAGATGCAAAAGTAGATAAATTGACTTCTATAACAAAAATACCTGTAGTGGAAGTCTCATTTCCTTTCTTCTTCTTAAGCTCCTCCAGGTACTTATGGCAGTTCCTCTTCCAATGTCCGGTCTCACCACAGTGGAAGCATGTGCCCTCCTTGGTCACCCCACCCTTAGGTGTAGCGCCCCGAATTTCTAATATAAGATCTTAGAAAATACGTGGCACAATCCCAGCATCAAGTTCAATGTAATAGTATACATAGCCCAAAAACACAAATAATTTTATTCCAAACTTTTATTACATCAACCTTTACAAACACAGCGGAATACAAAACACCTTGAATTACAACATTCTTTTTACAACACTTCTTTTTACAAGGTTGACACAAAACTCTATTACTTCAGTTTATCTCCAAAACTATCTCAAGCATCCCAACCTCCAAACTCTAAGCAACAATCTGTAACACATGAGGCTAAAGATGATCCCTAACCCCCAAAACTAAAGGGGTCAGCCATAAATGGTGTGAGTGACATAAAACAACAAACAATATAAATAAACATTAAGCATGGATTCTTAAACAACATGTACTGAACGAGAATAACATATACTAAGCATGTATTGTGAAGTAAGAAATAACAGGAAAACATGAAAACATCAAATGTAGCTTAACTAAGTGGTAGAAGCAAAAAACAGGAAAACACATGCATAAAATCAAGTCAAGAAAATACAATTTCTATATGCGGACTTTCTAATGCGTACTTGTCGGAGTCTATGCATCCCATTCTACATAGGTCCGGTGCAAGCCCTTAACGTCTCCACATTATAGGGTTCAATCCTCGCTATGAAACTAATCCTAACACGATGACTACTACGAGATAAAGGTAAACTACCACATGTGCGTCGCCTCGCTCCCGGAGATCAATCACTCTCAACACCGTAGATTGGATACCCAGCTATCAATCACTATATGTGACTCTCAATACCGCAGAATATACCCAACCCCGAAGATCAATGACTCAACACCGCGGAACATACTGAGGTACTTGACCCATGTTCCCGTTCATCATATCACCACTAGTGCCTGTCCTTATTAATTAGGGTTGTATAATTACTCAACAAGTCTCCTAGAGTTGGTGTACCCTACCGGACTTAACTCAACAACTGAACAACTGAAATGCCTCGACAGGCCCAAACTTAATTAACTCAACCGCCGATATACTAGGGTCACACACACCCTCTAGAGACTCAAACTCAAATGTCTGAACCAAACTTCCATCATAAATTCTCAACTTAACATCTTGAAAACGTAAGTTCAATAGAAGAAAAGGTACAAGTAGTTATAGACCAAAATATTCAACACTGCAGATCGGATACCCGGCTATCAATCACTATCAGTGACTCTTAACACCGCAGAATATACCCGACCCCGGAGATCAATCACTTTCAATACCGCAGATCAGATACCCGGCTATCAATTACTCTCAACACCGCAGATCGGATACCCGGCTATCAATCACTATCAGTGACTCTCAATACCACAGAATATACCTGACCCCAGAGATCAATGACTCTCAATACCGCAGAATATACCCGACCCCGGAGATCAATGATTTGAAAGAACATTCATAAATATGATATAAGGATACATCAGTACCAGTTGACTATAAAAAGCATAAGTCGACTGTCCAGAAGGAAAGTTCCATGATTTTAAGAAAATAAACTAAGGGTTATAAATTGACTTATAAAAGACATAAGTCGACTTACCAGAGTGTTTTAAGTTGACTTATAGAAGTCATAAGTCGACTTACCAGAAAGAAATTCTAGAAATCTTTAAGAAAATATTCTAAGTGTTATAAGTCGACTTACCAGAGAGGAATCTACGATAATTTTGAAAAATAAATTCTAAGTGTGCCAGTCGACTGAAAAGGGTCTAAGTCTACTGTCCAGAACGGATTTTCAGGAAAACTAAAGATACAGCAGTCGGGTCGTATCAGTTGACTGAAAGGGCTGCCACTCGACTGTCGGCCTACAGACTGCAAGGTTTGGTTGTACATGATAATCAAAATTAGGGTTTTCCAAAAGCAATCCTTGTTTACTAAAATAATTTGTATTCAGATAAAAATGAAAATATCAAATAATCCCCAGATTGGATACATTACTCAAATCTCAAAACTTAATTCTCATGTTCTTAACTCCTAATTCTTCCATTAGGATTTCTCAATACTGAATTTCTTTCACAACTCATAACCAAAAATCTGATTTGTAATCACAAGATCCAGATGTTCAACCATCCAATTCCTTATTTTCATAATCATACTCAAATCTTAAACATGCTTTCAAGCAATAATAAATTTATCAACCAAGATCTACTAAACGTTCATAGATTTCACCTACATAATACAACAATAACCATTGCATCGTTCTCGTACAAAATACACTAAATAAACAAACATGTCAAACAAACAACAAAACAATCGTTCACATAAATCAAACCACAAAACAATGTTCATATCACTTACATACATAAAACAAAACAACAAAACATTTATATCACTCACCTTAGGAATGAAAAGATCCAACAAGAAAGCCTCTCCTTTTTGCGAGATCCAAAATCCTCCTCTTGATCCTCCCAAAATCACAAAATATAATGTTGTGCAGTGAATGACGGGCTGCACACCCACTTATATAGGCCGGAACTAAGGATTTAGGGTTTTAGAAATGCATTTGCAAAATAGTCCTTCCAAAATATAACTTTACATATATATAGCTCTATTCTTGGAAATTCAATAAAAATCATTTAAATTAGGATTTAAAAGTAAAATATAATCCTTAATCTCCACCGGTACTGTTCAAAACGTCCAGAAAATACATTTTGCATTTTAACCCCTAAAAATGACAAATTTGCAAAAAGGTCCTTCTTTTCTCAAAATTTGCAAATAGATCCAATTAATTTCAGAAAAATCTGGAAAAATAATAAATAAATTCCAAATATTAAATAATGGTTTTCCATAAAGAAAATTTGACTTTGAACTTCTCAAGAAAGTATTTGCACGTGTTTTGCACGTGTAAAAGATAACACTTTAGAAAATATCTATTAAATCTCCAGAAAATCATTTTAATTCATTTTCAAAAAAAAATAATAATAATATTTGAAAATACAGGGTTCTACATTAGGTTTCAAGACAGGAGTGTTGAGCTTGAAATTGCCCTTGCCCTTCTCCTTGCCCATGAGTTTCTTAATATGCTTTTTGTCCTTGCCCTTACTTTTGGCCTTTTGAACCATCATAATGGTCTTTCCTTTACTAATGTTCTGTTCAGCAGTTCTCAACATGCTTAGAAGTTCTAGCAGGGGTTTTTCAATTATATTCATATTGTAGTTCATGACGAATTGACTATAACTTTCCGGCAATGATCGTAGGACCAAGTTGCTAACTCTTGACCCAAAGGGAAACAAATCCTTTTAAGGTTCTCTATGTACCCAATCTTTTTGAGCACATGAGTTCCAATAAGGTTTCCTTCTTCTAGTTTGCACTGAAACAATGCCTTTGAGACTTCAAACCTCTCATGCCTAGCCTGCTCTTGATAGAGCCTTTTGAGGTGTACATTCATATCGTAGGAAACCATGTTCTCATGTTTCTTGTGAAGCTCAGAGTTTATGGTGGCTAGCATGAGACAACCAACGTCCAAGCCTTCATCTTAATGTTTCTTATGAGCATCCTTTTCGGTGCGAGGGGCACTTGTAGCAGGTGGCTCAGGATCAAGCCGCTCTACAACATACAACTTTTTTTCATGTTTGAGGACTATCCTCATATTCATGTACCTGTCCAGAAAATTTGTCCCTGGCAGTTTGTCCTTCTCAATGAAAGACCGCAATGATAGGTTATTTGATGTGTTGGATGCCATGATAATCTATCAACAGAGATATGCAAAGTAAATAACATTTCATTGAAATATTTAACAGAAATATGCAAAGTAAGAAACATTTAACCATTAACAGAATTATGCAGAGCATGTATTATCACATTGAAATATTCAATAAGGTCTTTTATTAAATATATCCCCTACTATTTTTATTCAAATCAACGATCCTCATCATTGACTCGGAAAATCCCATCGTAAGATTTTCTAGTAGGCCAAGATTCATGTTTGACTTAGTTCTATGTCATTTTTGGCTGATCACCCAAAATTTAGTTATTTAGGTGGGGAACACTTTCCAATTACATCGTATGCAACTCTTGGATGGATGGGTGAATAACACTTATTCTAATCTATCTCATAGAATAAAGCCTAAGTCTATGCCTCTAAACTTTCAATCCTATTGAAATAGCCTAGTTAAGTCAGACCCAATGGTTGGCAGTTAAATATTAATTTTATCCCATCACGTCTCACCAGGATAGATAAAGACACCCTACTTTGGCAGGCCTACACTTAATCGATCCTAGCCTAGACGAGTGTCACTCATTGGAAAACATCTAATTATGACATAATATTTATTTTGAGGGATTTTATTAATTTATCTCACCAGCTATTATCCATTAGCATGCAAAAAAAACAAAATAATGCATCTCATACAACATAAAAGCATAAAATATGTGACATGGTTGTGGCCCCTAACACATTTATACTCCCAAGTCAATGTGAGTATTAATAATCAAACATAGGGATTATAGCGTCTTCTCCAAGCAACTTCCCAGTCAAGTCCTTTTATGGTTGCCAATTTCTTGCCTCCACAGTCAGATTACATTTAAATATAAAGAAAGAATGTACAATTGGAGTGTAGAGAGAAAGGATTATATTCAGATTATAGAAAGAAAGGCACGACACGCAGGCTGTATTTAAATTACAATTAGAATGTAGAGAGAGGCATGACACGCAAGCCGTATTAAAATACCAAAATATAAACCATACATCCCAGAACATAAACCATGCATCCCAAAACTAAACCATGCATCCCAGAACTAAGGCCACAACCATGCACCATGCATCACATAACATTATAAACAAAGTTATGATTTTATTTAGTTTATTATTAAAAAAATTGGTTTTCGGAGAATCAATATTGCCCTATGCACTATGCATCACATAACATTATAAACAAAGTTATGATTTTATTTAGTTTATTATAAATAAAAAAAGGTTTTCGGGGAATCAATATTGCTCTACGCAGAGTTGGCATGGGGGTCAAAGGGAGGCCGCCCCCTACGGGAATGCGGGCCAGCGCCCCAGAGCAAAAATTTGCCTCATCATCTCTTGCCACCGCCAGAGCATGAACTCTTCATGTTTTAAGAAACTCTAACGCCACTGCAAATGATGTAGGTTCATGAACTCTTCATGCTTTAAGAAACCCTAACATCACTGTAAATCACATTTACTGCTCCAGGGTTTTTAATAGTTCCAAACCGAAGGCTACCCTGGTAAGGCATCCATGTTAACAACCAACACATAAACGAATTCTTATATTGCAACTGTTGCAAAAATTATATCACATATGAATCTTTCTTCCAAAAGTGCGAATATATCATAAATAGTCACATATCATACATAACTGAATTATGGTTTCGCAAGTGGCTCTGATTCCTCTGTTAGGTTTGATGACAATCATTGATTAAAACATAGCTGAAAAATCAAAAAATATCGAAACCTAGCAATGGATCCAAGTGAAAACCCATAAATCATGTTTTGGAATTATACCTTAAAGATTGATATGGTGTCTCCAAGCTATGCCAATCATAGCACTGCAAAGGTTGCTCTACTTCTACTATATCCACACAAACAGATCAAATCAAGCTCTCCCTCACGCCACGGTGCTAGCTGTGGGAATGGGACGTCCTTCACAATCTCTCTCTCTCACACAGTTTCTGTGACGCCTAGGGTTTCTCATGCATCTTTTTCACAGAAATATATCATATATATAAGTGCAGAAAAACAACCTTAAGAAAGTGGTGAGGCCGTTGGGCTCACAATCTGACCTGGGTCTGGTTCGTGTGTGGACCTTCCAACTTTAGTTGCCCCATTTGATCTAATTGATTACACAACCATTTCAAGAATTCAAGTCTTACTAAGATTCCCAATTAAATTCATGTCATGAATTTAAATCCCAATTTTGATCCATTGTAAGTGTGTGACCCTGTAAGTTTCCATTACGTTGACAGTAATACCAAAAATCCTATTCTAGTGTTACAAACAGTAAGCGATATCTCGCAATATATCATTACTACTCAAGTAATGAGAATGCCAGTGATTTGACATAACCTATCCATGACCAATGTTATCATGTAACCTAGTTCCTTTGTCCAGATATCTTAATTGACCACAAGGCATAAAGCGTGTCACCCTTGTATAGTTCAATCTTTGGTTTCTTGATGTCCGTGTAGACTTATTAAAACAAATGAGCTCAATATCTTATATTGACTCATTTGAACACGGTCATGCATTTTGCAGTCTCAGTCAATCAAGGGGCTCGTAGATATCGTTTATGTTATGTAGGAGGAAAAAATTCTATCTAAGTCACACACATCCCTCTGCATGATTTTTAGTATATCCAATAGTTGACTTTATAATCACCTTATTACAGGCAACGTTTGACGACATTAAAACATATAACATCTCATGTAGGGAACCGTAGTGAATTCAAGTCAAAGGACTACATACACCATGATCACAGTGAGAATCGCTTATGGCACTCACGTAACAATCAATGCAATGTTCTCATGGTGGGTCAGTCCAGTACATTATTACTCTAATATGTACTCATGTGAAGACTTGATATCTCATATCCATGACCCATGAGATATGATCATCAGTCTATGCACGCACTAGTCTCTATGTATTATTATTGTTCTAATTTACAATAATACTTAACAAGGGACATTTAAGAATAGTGTTCTGATTACAACCATTGGGATCTCACAATCAAGTCATGCACTTGATATTCCATGGTATTGAACATATTATTCTAAGGACTTTATTATGTTCATTTAATCACAATAAATAACAAAATTAATAAAATGCCTCATATCTGAAACAAATATCATGATGCAATATAAAATAGTAATGTCAATACACAATTGGCCTGTAGGGCATACACCAACACTACTCCCCTCGGCATGGTACACCGATTCTGAGCCTCGGGCAGATTTCTCCGAAATAAGTGCTCCTCATGCAATGCCCCTCGGCATGGCATCCCGACACTGAGCTTCTCATAGATTTCTCAACTACAAGTGCTCTTCCTTATGCTATGCCCCTCGGGAAGGTACACCAACTCCAAGCCTCGCAGAGATTTCTCTTCAACAAGTGCTCCTTGTGCTACGCCCCTCGGCAGGGTGTTCCGACTCCGAGCATCTCGCGAATTTCTCTGCAACAAGTGCTCCTCCTCGTGCTATGTCCCTCGGCATGAAATTCCGACTTCAAGCCTCGCATAGATTTCTCTGCTACAAGTGCTCCTCCTCGTCTTACGCCTTTCGGCATGACATACTGACTCCAAGCCTCGTACATATTTCTCCACTACAAGTGCTCCCCCTTGTGCTACACCCTTGAGACAACATCCCGACTCCGAGCCTTACATATATTTCTCAGCTACAAGCGCTCCTCCTCGTGCTATGCCCCTCAGCATGGTACTCAAACTCCTTGCCAAGCGTAGATTCTTCACAACAAGTGCTCCTCATGTTACGCCCTAGGCATGGTGTGCTGACTCATAGCCTTGCGTGGGTTTCTCCGTAGTAAATGATCCTCCTCGTGCCTCACCCTAAGCATGGCCTACCGACCCTGAGCCTCGCGCAGATCATATCATGCCTCAGGTCTCATATGGCAGGCTCGGACCTCGAACTTGGTAGCTGACCGTCTAAAACCTTTGGAGGAGAAATTCAATATCATCGGAATAAACAAGCATCCACGTCGACATCCCCACGATGTTACTTACTCCTCGAAGGCGACCGGAAACTCACCTCCGAGAGTGGGAGGCCTATGTTGAGGGTGAAAATTGCGACTGATCTGCACTGCATGATCCTTGTGCAGATCTCGAGATTCCTGATGCCAAGATAACAGTCATATGGGCAGCTATAGGCCCAAAAACAACTCATGGGCCGTTCACAGTCCTACCACCCCGGCTCAGCCCGCCATGGAAGAGTTGACCAGATGCTTATGGCTGGTGATAAAATCCCCTATAATCAGGGGATCAGTTTCTCAATCACATCCCTAATCCACATGATCTAATTAGGCAACTAAGGAATCTTCTCCTAACAGATTTTTGCTAGCTTATAAATAAAGGTTTACCTCCATAATTACCAGATAATGAATCTATAGCCAGTAAATCCTACTTTTACATCCCTTGGTTACTGACTTGATCGTCGGAGGGCATGTCGCCGGGAATACTCTCGGTATTTCATGCTTTTTCCAAGTGCTCAGCGGCCAATCACCACCAAATCCACACATTCCTACCACATATTTGCCATTTAAGTAGAATCAGATCTACGACTGAGATCTCTGTTTTCCATCCTAACAAAAGATCTCATCATCTGTTGCTCATACATCAGAAAACAACAGCATCAATATTGTTTTTCTTCTTAATGTTAATTGATCAATCTTGTGAAACTCATATCTACATATAATATCATTCGTAGCACATATATGAAAGATGACCCACATTACAAAGTACCAAATTTACTAATAAATTTCCATAAAAAGGATATAGGATTTTTACTTTGATAAAATGTATGTAGGCCGATGAAAAACAAATTTAAAAAAAATAAAAAAAAGAAAGAAAAAGAAAAAGAATCCAACAAACCCATATTTAAGTCATATAAATTTGCTGTCATTTATTTAACATATCGCTAATGCCCTATGAAAGATATGTTAATTCAAGTCGTCCATGCATTACACAGGCATGTTGCTAGTATATATATATAAAGTTGAGTTTTGATTCTTTTGCTTTCTCCACATGGCAATTCTATATTAAACCCATGGTAAAGGTATTGTGCCACATGGCAAATCCATTTATACATCTGTTCTATTCTATGCTCTTACTACTCATCTTATTTCTATCTACTACAAATTTCTCTCTCTTTCCTTTCATAAGTTAGGGGAGAAAAATCTCACTCAACTAATTCTCTTTTTCTATACATTTCTAATATAGAATTTTGAAACAAATAGGTTGTTAATTTTTTTTAAAAAAAACTACAAAGCTTTAAATAGATTAAGTAATGACATGGACATTTAATTTTCAAACTAGATAGATCCCTTTTTATCTCTCTATATAAAATTCTTTTAGCTTCTTGGAGTTATGGTTAGCTAATGAAGCTTTTATGATGGTATAATTATTCTTAGTGGTGAGTATTAAATTTTGTCAGTTTATGGATATTTCAATTATCACATCTTCTTTTGTTTTGTTGTAAGATGCATGTAAAAATTGACTACATATATTACAATTTTAAAATTTGAAGCACAATTGACTCTTAAATGCATGACGGATTAAATATTATGTGAGTCTATAAGTGTTGAGTGCTATAATGTTGTTTGATGTATAATATCAGTCCACACATATAACTTTAAGATTTTAGGCAAAGTGATTATCAATAGGGCCTAGGTCTAAGCATGATTGTTGAAATTTAGAAAAAGTATTTGTAATCATTATTCTGGTTTCTTTTTCTTCGTTTTGTTATTTTTGTTCTTTTGATTTTTATATTGTTTTACTTGTCTCTAATATTATAATAAGAGAGTTGGGGTTGTATCATTTGTAGACAAATTGTAATTTATAGACAATCAACCATCTAATCTCCACAACTCATTTTAAGTTAAATTTATATTAATCATCCATTTAGCAAATGTTGTCAATTATCATAATACCCTCAAAATTTAAATCTATTTACGACATAATTATTTGCAAAAATGTTACTCATATAAAACAAAAGTTGGTGCCATTGGGGGTAATTGTAAAGAGTATGGAAAGAATTTGAGATGGGTAAAATGAGTTCTCAGGTTAGATACCAGACAACGTCATAGTCTTTACTTTTTTTATAAAAAAAAATCTTAAGGCGTGCATCACACGAGCAGATTGCTTGTTTAGTTAAAGAAAACGCTTTGATTTTAAATAAAATCTATTATCTATTATCTATTATCTTATCTTATTTATATATTTATTAATAAGGAGTTTTTTCGACTGTGATAGAATTTTTCATGCTTGAGACGACATGTGGCAAAAAATGTTCATTCAGAGAAATGACATTGACAAGATCCAGTCATATAGCAAAATAGTTAGATTTATATTTTTGAATTTTCTGTCTATGTCATTTAAAAATATCTTATCTCACATAGTATGCATACATAATTAATAGATGAAAATAGTTAGATTTAAAAAAAAAAATCAAAATTATTTACATTAAGAGATAAAAATAGTTGTATTTAGATTTTTTTTATATGTCATTTAAGAATATCTTATCTTATGTAGTATGCATTCATAATTAAGAGATAAACATAGTCAGCTTTAAATTTTATTTAAAATAGTTACGGTAAGAGATAAAAATAATTATATTTAGATTTTTGAATTTTCTATTCCTATGTTATTTTATAAATACCATTTCATGTCATACATACTGATAAAAACAGTTAAAATTAAGAGAGAGAGAGAGAGAGAGAATAATTAGAATTACAATATAAAATTAGTTAGATTCAAAATAAGTTATAATTCATGACAATTCATGTGTAGCATGAGATTAGTGCATAATCATGTGTAAAACAAAGGTTCGTTCACCATTCGCATTAAAAAAACTGTTTTACCAATGCACGACAAGAGAGCTTAATGGTATTGTTCGTGAATCGCTTGAGTTCCATGGTAGTTTATTTATTAATAAGGAAGTTTTTTTAGTTGAGAGACGACACGTCTCAAAAATTTTCAGCAGGGGGCATGTAGAAGAAAATTTTCACACAGGGGATGATATGTGGCGAGGTCCAGTCGAATGACAAAGTAGTTAGATTTATATTTTTGAACATCCTTCTTACATGTCATTTAAAAATATCTTATCTCATGTAGACGCATACATAATTAAAAGACATAAATAGTTAGTTTTAAAGTATTTTTTTTTTTAAATAGTTAAATTAAAATAATTCCCCCCCCCCCCCCCCCCCCCCCCCCCAAAAAAAAAGAGTCTTGTCTCATGTAGCATGCATACATAATTAAAAGATAAAAATAGTTATAATTCATGATAGTTTGTGTGTAACAAGAGATTGGTTCATTAGATTGAGTTACAACATAAATCACAATTAGAAAGAGAAAAATGTTTTACTAATACATGACAGTCTAGCTTGACAGTATTACTCATGCATCACACGAGTTCCATGCTAGTATCTCTAGGATATTTGGGGTTGTGTCATTTGTAGCAAAACCAACTTGATAGATGTAATCTCAACCACACATTTTTAAGTAAGAGTGATATTAACCATTTATTTTTAATTAATTAGTTAGTTTCCTTAATTTCCTCAAACTTCTGATTTATTTACGACGTTATTATTTACGAAAGTGTCATTCATATAAAATAAAATATGGTGCCACTAGGGGTAATTTGTAAAGAGGATCGTAAGGTTTTGGGATGGGTAAAGGGAGGTCGCAGATTCGAGGCAAGACTATGATGTAGTTATAAAAAAAAATTGTCAGAGCGTGCATTACACGTGCAAATTGCTAGTATATATAAAGTTGAGTTTTGATTCTTTTGCTTGCGCCACATAGGTATTTTTTTATTCTATTTCTTGCACCACGTGGCATTTCCATGTAGCATTTTCATGTTAAAAAAATGATAAAGCAGCTCTCATCTTTTCTCTATCCATTACAAATTCTTGGTTGTTTATCTATCCATTCAAAAGGTTGGAGGGAAAAAAATCTCACTCAATTATTTCTATACATTTCCAGTATAGAATCTAGAAAAAGACACAGGTTGTACATATTATATCCATAATCAATTTTATTTTTGACTATTTATAAATATTTCGATTTTCACATATTCTTTTGTTTTGTTGATATAATGTATAAAAAAAATTGACAATATATATTAAGGTTTCTAAATTTGAAGGACTTCAATTAAATGCATGATAAATGAAAGACTCTCGAGTGCTACAACCTAATTCTCTCATATATATTAAATATTTTTACATGAAACATTACTACTAAAAAAATGTAATTAATTAAATATTCGTTAAAAGTTTTGATAAACTCATGATGCCTCATCTTGTCATATCCTGTAAAATTCATACTCATATATTTTACATCTCTTCTATAGCTAATTAAAAAATCTAAGACATGAATTTTATAAAATAATATGTTTATTCTAAATGCATATTTTTTATGTATGCATGAGCTACCTATTTTATATTCTCTCTTACAAACAAATATTTATTTAACTGATTTTTCTTTCTCATATATTATTGTTGTAATGACTTGAATCTGAATTAGGGTATTTCCTAATTGGGCCAAGGTTTACGTCTTGGGGCCCAGGCCCATTAGGGTAGGTAAGAGCACTATATATACAGTCTCTTCTGTTAAACCCTAATGTAATCTGAACATCTACCTCCTTATAAAATTTGATCTCCTTTTGCCTGTGGAGGTAGCCAACATAACGTTGGTGAACCACGTAAATCTTTGTTTATTCTTTCACGTTCATTATTCTGTTTGTCTATCTCTCAATCTGTATAACATACTGGTATCAGAGCGGTTACGAACAGTGTGGAGAGAAAGATGTCTGCTTTGAATGTGAAGATCGACAAGTTCACTGGGAGAAACAGTTTCAGTCTGTGGCAGATAAAGATGCGAGCTTTGTTGAAACAACAAGGCCTGTGGGCGCCGCTACCGAAGGACAATAAGGGCGATGCTGCTGAGATGGTGAGTCTGGAGGAGAAGGCACATTCAACGATCATGTTGTGTCTCGCAGATGACGTCATCACTGAGGTCTCAGATTAAGAGACTACTACTGGTCTGTGGCTGAAGTTAGAGAGTCTATACATGATGAAATCTCTAACGAACAAGTTGCTTCTGAAACAACGCCTATTTGGTCTGCGAATGCAGGAAGGTACGCAACTCAGGGATCACTTAGATCAATTGAACACATTATTATTAGAACTGCGTAATATTGATGTGAAAATTGAAGATGAAGATGCTGCTTTGGTTCTGTTGGTATCTCTACCTCTTTCATATGAGAACTATGTTCAATCATTTATTGTTGGGAAAGATACTGTGTCTCTTGAAGAAGTTAGATCATCTCTTCATAGCAGAGAGTTGCGTCATAAGGTGACCAGTACAGGTATAGAAAATCAGGCCTCTGGACTGTTCACCAGTGGAGGTAAGGGAAAGGAAAATGGTGGAAAGAAAAAAAAATCATTTTCAAAGGGTCCTAAACCAGATAATGTCTGTAACTATTGCAAGGAAAAAGGGCATTGGAAGACTAGTTGTCCTAAGAAGAAGAAGTCAGAAAAGAATTCAGGCTCTGCTGCTGTAGCAGATGGCGACACCAACTCTGAACAGGATATTGCTCTAGTTGTTGATGGACACATTCATCACTCTGATGTGTGGGTTCTCGATTCTGGGGCGTCCTATCATATTTGTCCAAGGAGAGAGTGGTTTTCGACTTATAAGAAGGTAGATGGGGGTTGCATTTCAATGGCTAATAGTTCTGTCTGCAAGGCAGTTGGAATAGGCTCGATCAAATTAAGGACTCATGATGGTAGGTTCTGCACATTGAACGAGGTAAGGCATGTTCCATTGATGATGAAGAATCTGATATCTCTGAGTTTGCTAGACAGTAGGGGTTTCAGTTGGTCAGGAAGAGATGGAGTTCTGAGTGTCTGTAAGGGTTTTGATGTGATTCTGAAGGGTGTCATGCATGGTACTTTGTATTTTCTGCAAGGTTCCACAGTTACAGGTTCAGCTGATGTTGCATCGTCAGAGGTTAACCAGGAAGATATGACAAAGCTATGGCATATAAGACTTGGTCATATGGGTGAGAGAGGGATGCAAATTCTGTCAAAGGATGATTTTCTTGGTGGTCACAAGGTCAAGAGTCTGGAGTTCTGCGAACACTGTGTCTTTGGGAAACTACATCGCAGCAAGTTTCCTAAGGCTATTCATAGAACAAAAGGCACGCTGGACTACATCCATTCTGATTGCTGGGGTCCATCTCGAGTTGAGTCTTTGGGAGGTCATAGGTACTTTGTGTCTATGATTGATGACTATTCAAGGATGACCTGGGTTATCATGATGAAGCATAAAGGTGAAGCTTTCAAGAACTTCAAGCAGTAGAAAACATTGATGGAAAATCAAACAGGGAAGAAGATTAAAAGGCTGCAAACTGATAATGGTCTGGAATTCTGCTCGTCTGAATTTGATCAGTTCTGTAAGGATGAAGGGATTGCTCGACATCACACAGTCAGGAATACACCGCAACAGAATGGTGTAGCTGAGCGGATGAATCAGACATTACTGGAGAGAGCAAGGTGCATGCTCTCTAACGCTAGATTAGATAAAAGATTCTGGGCTGAAGCGGTGAACACCGCATGTTATTTGATAAATCGTGGACCACACATAGGAATACAGTGCAAGACACCTACAGAGATGTGGTCGGGAAAGGTTGCTGATTACTCAAATCTGAAAGCCTTTGGGTGCACGACTTACTATCATGTGAATGAGGGTAAGCTAGAGCCACGAGCCAAGAAGGGAGTATTTGTGGGCTACGGAGATGGAGTTAAAGGTTTCAGGATCTGGTCTCCGTCAGAGAAAAAGGTTATTCTGAGTAAGAATGTAGTCTTTGATGAAAATTCTATGCTTAGTTCCATCGTGAAGTCAACATCTGAAACAGAAACTGGCAGTATTGATAAACAGGTGGAGCTTCAGGTCATTCAGAATAAGGATGATTTGAAGAAACATGAAGTGGATCAAGAGTTACAGGCAGAAACTGAGTTACCAGAATCTATATCATCGGATACTCAACCATCTGAATCTACACATCGTAGTATAGCTCAAGATCGACCAAGAAGGGTTGGAGTTGGACCACCACAGAGGTATGGTTTTGAGGACATGGTGGGTTATGCACTACAGGTTGCTGAAGAGATGGATACTCATGAACCATCTACATACAAAGAAGCTGTATCAGGTACTGATTCTGAGAAATGGCTAGCTGCTATGGGAGATGAAATGGAGTCCCTTCATAAGAATCAGACATGGGATTTAGTTATACCACCTCCAGGGAGAAAGATTATTACTTGCAAGTGGGTCTTCAAGATGAAGGAAGGGATATCACCTGCAGAGGGAGTCAAGTATGTAACACCCCGCAAAATTGGAAATTACAATTTTGCTCCTGGGTGTTACGCACGTATATTTTTGTAATGTGTTTCACTACATATTTTGGATTCGTACTATTTATACATTTTCCGTATTGATTTCAGTCAATTAAAATATAATATTTCAATCCCTGGGATTTACGTGCTTTTTACGTGTTTTGATGCACGTGCTTCCACCACTACGTACAATATTTTCTATAGGTTTAAATTATTTATTTTTATGTATTTAAATCTATTTTATAAAACGAAAATTTATTTTTCCCCTATTTTGATTGAAATGCATTTTTCGATTTTCTGCACGTATATTGCACGTGCAAATTTTTATTCTCATTTTGCTACTCTCATTTTACTATTTTTAGCATGCATTAGTTTTATTTAGCCTTTCTTTTGATCCATGGACCTATAAACTAAAATGTGGCCCATTAGGAGAGGAGCCCACTAGATAATTAAATAAATTAATTAGTAATGAGCCCATGTAGCAAGCCCACTAGATAATCAAATTAATTAGAAATGAGCCCATGTAGCAAGCCCACTAGATAATCAAATTAATTAGAAATGAGCCCATGTAGCAAGCCCATTATTAAAATCACATTTTTAGTTAAACATGTACTAATACATGACAAGTTACAAATATTAGTACACATTTAAAGTTATAGAAATGTGTTCATATTTGTTTGTGCATGTGTGCATACACACACAAATGTATTTGGACCATTTTGTGGGCTAGGGGGGTGGCCGGTTTTCATGAAGGGAGAGAGAGAAGTGGAGCTTTATGTTCATGAAGAGTGGGGAGATGAAAGGTTGTAAGTTTTAGGAGTTAGGAAAATGTAAGGTTGCATGAATTAATTTGAAGAGTTATTAGGGAGGGATTTTTGTACTTTAAACCCTTCCAAAATCCTATAAATAGAGCCTCATTTCCTACATTTCTCTTGCACCAAAAATATTATAGAAAGAAAGAAAGAAAGAAAGAAAAAGAAAGAGAGAGAGGGTCCTTTTGCTTGGAAGAATTGCTAGAGGAAGCCATTGCTAGGAAAGGGAGCTTTGCTAGGAGGAGGAGCCATTGCTAGGAGTTGTCTTGGAGCTAGAAGAAGTGTCTCATCTTTTTCTTCAATTGTTCAAGCTTCAATAAGGTGGGTGTCTCCTACTTTCTAATTCTTTTTTTTGAATGTGCATGTTAATAGAAATGAATGAGTAATATAGAATTTGATTTGATAAAATAGGACAAACCTATGCATTGGATGTAATGAAATATTGCTTTATTGAGTAAACAAACCCAACTTATGTTAATTAGTAATGAGAAAGAAATGTTGATTTGTTTTGTCATGAATTAGTATGCATGAATGAAGATATAATTGATTGTATGAAAAATATTGGGAATACATTCTTTTGCAAAAATATTTTTGTAAAGTTAATTGAATGCCATAAACTTGTTTTGATTGTTGCCATGCTAGTTGAAAAGAAGAGTGCAACTAAAGGATTAATTCTATGAACCATATTAGAGTGTTTGCAAATTTGTGATTTGTCAAATGTGTGATATGTAGGAGAATTGTTAAAGAATGCTATATTTCGACATATGATTAGAGATATGATGAAAAAGAAAAGAGAAGGAAATAAATTCTTTTTGTATGAAGTATGTTGACATATGTCAAAAATACAATTTTTGTATGAAAGGAATTTCTTTGAGACACCCATAATCGATTAAAAAATATGTTTGATTCTTAACACAAATTTTTATTTGTAAGATGTTGGGCATAAACTAGTTTTTTTTAGAAAATCATGATTTTAATTGTCGAGTTTGAAAAGAAATGTAAATTTTGTAAAGAAAAGAAAATTTTTTTTAAAAAATGAGATATATGCTAAAAAAATAAATTTGGACTTGTTGATTACTATTTAAGATTTCCTTTTAGTCCAAAGAGAAGTTTATTCCAATATCCTAAAGGATTGGATTATTGGGTAAACAAGTTTTGTTAAAAAGAAACAATTTTAGAAAAGTGTGAACAAAAGTATATGGATACAACTTCTAAACAAAAAGCACACTAGGACTTACTGGTCAGTCAATGAGCACCTTTTATAAGAGATCTTGGGTTCAAATCTTGATAGCCATCTTTTATATTTTTTGATTGGTTTTAATAAGATGTTTTTTTAGTATGAATAAATTCCTATTATAGTCATAAGATAAAATGGAAGCTATTAAAGATTGTTATGGAAATTTTATTTTAAGAAAGTGAAAATGAGACTTTAAAAAGGGGGCTTTTGATTAAAACTCATACTTTCTTCATATAAAATGAAGTAATAAATATTAAAGTTAATCATAACTTTATTGCATATTTTGAGGAAAATGAAATATAAATTAGTACATGATTTTAACCCCAAAAAGTATTATTTGGGTAATGTGGATTTGTATAACTTGCCAGTAGAAATTTATAATGTTGAATCTTTTGTCAAGAAAGGAACTATTTGTTCTATGTTAGAGTGAAATGCATGAACAAGTTCTAAGATGAAACAGGGATAATTGTTTAAGAATACATTGAGTTAAGACATGGTTATTAAAGGGTATGTATACCCATGTTTTCTTGTACATGAAAGCTTATGACTTTGAGTTAGTAAGACCTCGGTACCGGCATTATTGAAAGAAAAGAATTGAGAAATGATTTGGAGATATGGCTAAGGAGCCATCTCGTATTTGTTGATTAAGACCGGTAGGAGGAAAAACTAATTCTTTGAATGGAAATTATTCATGTCTTGAACTTAAGAAAATTTAGGCACATAAGTGAAGATGTAGCAAACTTAGGGAAACGTAAGTGGGGTGCTCTATATAGTCGGCGGTGGACTCTAAGACTATAGACCCAGTTGGTGGACTGAGGTTGCCCTGTGGGAGACGGATTATTATATTTTAATCCTGGACTATGAGGACGGGTCGGCGGTGGACTCCAAGATCTTGAGTAGTCGGACGGATGGATTTTTTTGTGTTTACCGTCTCCAATGTATATATATATATACTGGGCTAGAGGGTCACATACGGGACGGTTCGCACGATGTGGAATCTGTTATAACAGCCGGCGGTGGACTCCAAGGCTGGGATTCACATTCGTGGAATAGTCTGAACTTTGTTTTGCTACCGGGTAGTTTTCATGGCGAGGGATCGAGCCCTGTATTGTGAAGAACGTAGGCGCTTGCCCTCGGACCTATGTAGTATGGGATGCATAGAATCCGAACAAGTGTGCATTAGTATCATCCTAGTGTAGAATTGTGTGCATTAGGCATTAAGGCATGACATACACTTATGTTTAGAATAATCACCTTTGACACTTTACTTGTTCATTCAATCTTTTTGTGATTTGTTAAAGTATGAGATCGTTATACTATTTCCGGCATAGAGAGGATAGCCGTGTATAACATTTCGTCAGTTGTAAGTAACTGACGTGCCCACAGATTGACATGCAGGTAAAGGACCATTCATGGAGTTATAAAGTGGATATGCTATTGCTATATGAAAGTTAAAGATGTTGCAAATGATGTTAAAGTTATACAAGTTGTATTTCATTGTTGTAATCCCTTAGTCTTCCGCTGTGTAAAAACCAAGTGTAAAGGAACTCTGATGTATTGTGAATGAAAAGTTTTAAATTTTCCTTGTAAAATTGTACGAAGTGAAGTAAAGATCCTGTGAAATCTCGAATTTATCCTTATTTGAAATTCGGGGTGTTACAAAGTATAAGGCTAGAGTTGTTGCTAGAGGTTTCAATCAGAAAGAGGGAGTTGATTATAATGAGATTTTCTCACCAGTGGTCAAACACACTTCCATTAGAGTGCTGCTAGCTATAGTTACACATCAGGATTTGGAGCTTGAACAACTTGATGTGAAGACAGCTTTTCTGCATGGAGAGTTGGAGGAAGAGATATACATGACTCAGCCAGATGGTTTCCAAGTACCTGGAAAGGAGAACCATGTTTGCAAGTTGAAGAAGTCTTTATATGGACTTAAGCAGTCTCCAAGACAGTGGTATAAGAAGTTTGACAGCTATATGATGGATTTGGGCTATACTAGAAGCTCATATGACTGTTGTGTCTACTACAACAAGCTGAAGGATGAATCCTTCATCTATCTGGTGCTATATGTAGATGACATGCTGATAGTTGCAAGAAAAAGGTCTGACATACAGAAGCTGAAGGGTTTTCACAGTGCTGAGTTTGAGATGAAGGATTTGGGTGCTGCTCGAAAGATACTAGGAATGGAGATTCTTAGAGACAGGAGGTCAGGAGAAGCTTTTCTTATCACAGAAATGCTATATTCAGAAGGTGTTGGCCAGGTTTGGTATGTCTTCATCTAAGCCTATTGACACCCCGAGTGCTACCAATATACATCTCACTACCATGGTTGCTCCTCAGTCTGAAGAGGAGAAGGAGTATATGTCACGAGTCCCTTATGCCAGCGCTATAGGAAGTTTGATGTATGCTATGGTTTGCACAAGACCAGATCTAGCTCATGCAGTTAGTGTCGTGAGCAGGTTCATGGGTAAACCTGGAAGAGAACATTGGAAGGCAGTGAAGAGGATATTTCGATACCTTAGAGGTACGTCTGATGTCTGTCTCATTTATGGAACTGATACACAGTGCTTGGTTACAAGCTATTCTGATTCTGACTATGCTGGAGATACTGACACTAGGAGATTTATGACTGGTTATGTTTTTACCCTGGGTGGTTCAGTTGTTAGTTGGAAGGCTACTCTGCAGCCTACGGTGACTTTGTCTACTACAGAAGCAGAGTATATGGCATTGACAGAAGCTGCTAAAAAGGGAATCTGGCTGAAAGGTCTGGTTAGTGATTTTGGACTACATCATGATCAGGCTATAGTATATTGTGACAGTCTGAGTGCAATCTGCTTAGCCAAGGATTAGGTTCATCATGAGAGAACCAAACATATAGATGTGAGGTATCATTTCTTGAGAAGTGAGAAGCGGATCAAGGTGAAGAAGGTAGGCACTGCTGATAATCCTACTGATATGTTTACCAAGCCTGTTCCGCATAGCAAGTTCCAACACTGTTTGGACTTGCTTAACATCAGAGATCATTAGCTGCCCTATGGGGCAACTCTGAGGCAAAGGGAGGAGTCTGTTCATCTGGCACTGTCATAGTGCGTCTGTTATGTTTGTCTAGAGGATTCAAGTCAAGGTGGAGATTTGTTGTAATGCCTTGAATCTGAATTAGGGTATTTCCTAATTGGGCCAAGGTTTGCGTCTTGGGGCCCAGGCCCATTAGGGTAGGTTAGAGCACTATATATACAGTCTCTTCTGTTAAACCCTAATGTAATCTGAACATCTGCCTCCTTATAAAATCTGATCTCCTTTTGCCTGTGGAGGTAGCCAACATAACGTTGGTGAACCACGTAAATCTTTGTTTATTCTTTCACGTTCATTATTCTGTTTGTCTATCTCTCAATCTGTATAACAATTATTTTTAGCGTAGGATCAACAAAGCATAATTGGTGTAGATTTTATACGTAGGGGTCAGGGTGAGGAATTGATGAAGTAGATTTCTACTCAGACTTAATCTTAAAATTAAGTGACAAATTTCTACAATCTTGAAATATGTTAACATTAATAACATACGATACATAATAGTTAATTATAATATTTTTGAAATACATATTTTCACATCGATCTACATTTGTGAGAGTTACTAACAAAATAGTACACTGCAAGAGGGGCGGATGGATTGTTTGTTAGATACTTAACATGCTAATTGGCTTTTCTTCTTCTTTTCTATTGCAATATGTCAACTGGTTTATTTTCTTCCTTAATTGAATAAAATGTTGAGTTTTTTATTTTTTTCTTCTTTAAAATGTTTTCTTATATGTAGTTTAACTATTTTTTTAATTTTGATTCTAGTTAAAAAAACTAATTAAATGCAATTGATTTAATAACTGAGTCAATATAAAATTTTAATAAAATAATAGATCATATATTTTTTTGCATTTCATATATATAATAACTGAGTCAATAGAAAATTTTAATAAAATAATAGATCATATATTTTCATGCATTTCATATATATATATATATATATATATATATATATATATATATATATATATATATATATATATACATACACACACACACACACACTAGGTATGCCCGTGGGCACGTGCCTACAGCACGTATTCAGAACTGCATATAAATTTATTTGGAGTTATTTGGTTGTGTGAGCTGCATATAAATTTATTCATTATACATGCTAAGATCAGAAGTCATTCACTATACCTCTTTAACAATTATTCGTTAAATTGCTTCAGTTTTTTGTTATTTTATCTTTATTGCCCTTAAATTTCTCATTATTGACTTATCCAATTCTCTAAAAACCTAACTATTTTTCAATAAATGTGAGCACATCCGTTAAAAATATGCACCATGGCAGAAGAAAAAAAAATTCTAAGTGTAAACAATACTAATACAATCATCTTCTTTCTACAGCTCTCCTTTGAAATTTTATTGTTTCCTATACAATCACCTTTAAATTGTTTCGTACGGCACGTCATCGCAAAGAATGATTAATTAATTAAATTTTTTTGACAGTCTCCTCTAAAATTTTACAGGCAGTTAATATTAACTTTGACATAATAGATTTCGTTTGATATTAGCCAAAATATTAGCCAAGATATAAAATAGTCTCCTCTAAAATTTTCATATTAGCCAAGATACACAATAAAAACCAAGATTTCGTTTGAAAACATAATATATTTTTAGGATTGTAGAATTTCGACAGAATCTCCCCTTAAATATTTATCCGTTTAAAGAAATTCCTTACGGAATTCTGCTTACAATTAAAAAAATTAACATCACAGTCAGTCAATATGAATCCTCTCTAGGCCAATCCAAGCAACATCACACAGGCATCATATATATGGGGCTCTGGGTGGAAAAAATCTTCATATGACTAAAGATACAAAATAAAAACTAAGATATCGTTTGAAAACATAATAGATTTTAGTAAATTTAGTAAAAAATTCGAAAGAGACTCCCCTAAAATATTAGCCATTTTACAGCAATTCCTTACTGAATTCTGCTAACAATTAAAAATATAACATCACAGACAATAAATATCAATCCTCCCTAGGTCAAACCAAGCAACATCACACAGGCATCATATATATAAGGCTCTGGGGGAAAAAAATCATAATATAATGCAAGATACAAAATAAAAATAAAAATTTCGTTTCAAAACGTAATGGATGTTTAGAAAAACCTTTGAAAGCCTTTCAAAAACCAAACACAGAACCCAATACTCAACAACTTTGCGGGTACGGGTATTAGCATAACTATATTATATCATCATTATATACAGATACTTACATCATCTCCCAAAATGCTAATTATTACAACTATTACAACTATTACATCCTCCACCATAATATACACCAACCAACCGAATGACCAAAAAAAATATTACAGGATTGTAGGAAAACACAATGCTTCAAGTCTTCAAAAATGGGACCAAATAGTGAGCCTAAAAAAACAGTAAGACTTTTGAAACAAATAGTAAGAGTTTACAATAATCAATTAAAACAATGAGAGTTTTAAAACAATAGTAAGAGTTTTGAAACCATTACCTTTTAAACAGGATGATGCCTTTTAACTCAATGGTTTGAACCCAACATGTTCTTCATCACCCTACCAAAAGTTAAACTTTCAATGTGTACATAACGGTTCTGAGTGTAGACGACAATCTGGAAAGAAAAAAAAACATTAAATTAGCGGCAATTAATGGCAAACATAGGGTGTAGTTGTATGTAACGCCCTGAATCCCCATGCTGGTGATTCGTGACGTAATCCAGAATCTTTCCTTCAAATAGTCACAATACAGGAAAAAGCAGGGAAATTTAAACAAATTTTATTCCATGTTGTACAAGTTCAAGTGTTACAATATACTTTACAATATACGCGGTTCAGAAAATTACAACCCATGTTTTACAAAAAATTATAATCAAAGGTGAATAAGGAACACTTGGAACTATCACTTGGATGCACCATCAGGCTTGAGCCTTCCTTGACTCCACGGGTCGACAACTAGCTCCTAAAAGAGTGGGCACGTCAGTAATTCTACTGACGCAATGCTGATAAAAGCAGCGATTTATAAATCAGATAAATCAAATATGAATGCAGAAGAAGAGTGGTTAAATGAAGGGGAGGTGGGATCGCGTCAAGTACGTCCGTGTATGATACACCCTAGTAATCTAATGCACAAGTCAAAATGTACTTAGTCTAATGCAAACAAGACTTTAGAAATGTATGCATCCCATACTATATACTTTCCAAATCAAGCCGTTGTCTCCAAGTTTAGGGATTTGAACCCTCGCCATGCAACCTACTCTCGTACTCATCCTGTTCCCGATAGATAGATCGTGGCTAATGAGGTTGCAGATCAACAGGTCCCACCGTTCTGCAGTCACATAGTGGTGTCTCGGTTTGCCACTAGTGCCCGGCGCCCGGACCCCATTCAACAGTCGTGATGAACTTAAAGATACACCGCAGTATACCTATGGCGCCATATTTTACAGGAACGCAGCCTGTACGACCCATTCGTGTCCACCAACATGTGGCCGGGCCCCATTCAACAGTCGTGAAGAACTTAAAGATATACCGCAGCATACTTATGGTGCCGTATTTTACAGGACCGCAGCCCATATGACCCGTTCGTGTCCACCAGCATGTGCCCGAACCCCATTCAACAACCATGACGAACTTAAAGATATACCACAACATACCTATGGCACCGTATTTTACAGGACCGCAGCCCATACGACCCGTTCGTGTCCACCAGCATGTGATTTGACAGCCTCGAAGGTTTAATCCCCCTATCCGCCAGAAAATCCCATCCCATCCTTACCACGGTACTTTAGGAATCAACAGTGCAGGATACACACCGCATCACGTATCCCTAATGACAGGAGAGTACGACACCTGATTACTTGTTGCTAGGAACTAATATCTAGCTAGTCCTTAATTCTACCTAGACGTATTATGAGAGCATGGTCACAGCTTGATCCATAGTCTAGGTTACCCCTATACTCAGCGGTTCCCCTAACGGAACCATAGTCCTTGTCTACCAACTGGTGGCTCCGGCGATGCAACCACCCTGCTCGCCACTTCCCCATGTCTTAATTAGCATGGAACACAAAAAAAAACAACTGAGTATGGGGGTATACAACCACCCCCAACTCTCCAATCATCACTCGAGAGTAGAGGAATAGTCAAGTATGTGCAACATCCACTCTCTAAGGGCAGCTGAGGCTGTCCAGCGTTTAAAAAATCATAATAATTACTACACAGTTGGAATTTCGATTACCTGGGCTCGTTGGGAAGCTTGGGGTTTATAATACAAGTCCCTAGTGCCACACTTTAGCCAAATTTCGAACCTATAGGCCCAGAAAATCACAAGTGCGTAGACTGCGCGATTCAGCCTAAGTAACGACATGGTTCACTCTAAATTCTATATAAAATCATCCCCTCATCGAAAGCCCATGAAATTTTAGAATTTATAGCTAGACACCTAGCACTACATTGTGTCCAAAAAATGCGCTCAAACTCCTAGTATGCACAGAGCTATGGCTCTTTAAACAATGATACAAAAATCCCCTCTGTTTTTCAGACAACTTTGTACTTGTATTTAGGAATTATTTTGGAAACCTCATCAAACGTCGTCTAAAAATTCTAAGATTCTGGAACTATCTAAAATTAGAATTCTACCACAAGTTGCTCTCTAAATTTCAAGGCAATATTATAAGCACACGCGAAGCTATGCACCTAAGAAATTTCGTCTACCTGCAGAAATCTGCAGTCCAGACTCTCTGGACCAGCGAAGTTAAGGAATTTTTTTGAGGTAACAAACCATTTCAGAAAAGGATGAAATTTGGTATTTTAGTATTAGACATATACATAGGCCTCCACAAAAAAATTTAGCCAAAAATACGTAATCAATAATTAACTATGATTTTTCAAAGTCACTACAAAAATTCTCAGGTTGCTGTTTCTGCAGTTAGCTTGCTGTCCGAAAATTTGGAACTTGTTTGGGCTATTAGCTGTCTTCTAAATATTATAAAAAAATCATGTAGGTCCTAGATACATAGAAAAATATTCTTCCAAAGTTTGTGCTCAAGATTCTTAACCATTCATGAGATAAAAATTCTCTAACTATGAATCAAGAATATAGTTCTTAAACAATCTTTGAAGAGAAATTATTTTACCATGGAACTACTTCTCTTCTTGGCATGCTCCTTATTCATATATGACCAAAAACAATTTTTTTCTTGGTTATTCTTACATGCAAAAATATCACACAAGAATAAAAACTAAAATTTGTGAGTTTAGAGAGATCACCCACTTTTTGTATGAAGATCTAAGTAGCTTTCCTCCTTGTTCTTGTGATGCTCCTTGTTCTTGTAGGACTTTTCGCAATCTCAATTCTCTACTACTACTCCTTCCTTTTTCTCTTTCTCTAAATTTTTCTTTTTCTCTAAATTTTCTCTTTTCTCTTTTTTTTTGGAGTAAGGTCAAACAAGAATATAAGATAGATGAGAAGATGAGATGGAGGGGTTTTATGGAAATGGAGCTAGGGTTTTTGGGGAAGAGGGAGGCCGAACAATATGTGTAGGGTGGGGATGTGAGGGGAGTGGGTGAGTGGAGGTGGATGGTGAGATCTTATGCCAACACATGAGTCCTAGAAGCTTCAAGTTGTGTCTTGGACTCTTCAAGAAGATCTCTTCATGTGGATTTTCCACCTTTAGATCTGATCAAGATGGGGCTTAGGGTTAGATGATTTTAAGGTTTAGGTCTTACCCTAAGTCACCCCAATCCTAAGTCTCCTACCCTAACCCTAACCCTAATTCACAATATGCATGGCTATTCACTTTAATAGTCATGTACTAATTCATCCATAATATAAATCTAATAGAAATAATATACATGTATATATATATTCATAGAAAAATATTTTATTAATTCTTTTGGGATACTAGGTTTGCCCGTTGACACGTGCCTACGACACTTCTTCGAAACGGTATACCTTGTTTGATCATAAAAAAAAGTTTTAAAGATCCAGCAAATTAATTGAAGTAGCAAACATAGAGCAAAAAACATATTATATATATATTTTTATTTTTTTGAATTTTTAAATTTTTAAAATTTTAAATTTTTTCCTTAAAATTTATTTTCTTAATTTTTTTAATATTATATAGAAGAGGGGGGGGGGGGAAATATGTTTTGTAAGGTTAGATCTGGGCCTTTAATTTTTGGGAGAATTGAAGGAGAGCCACTTGATAGCTTTCTTTGTGTTTTATTATATAGATTACATTGTAGTAAATATCAATTTACCTTATTGCAACCCCAATTGATCAAAAAAAATTACTTTATTTATTAAGATATGCATAGTGTCTTGATTTGAGAAATTAAAATACCAACTAATCAATGCTTGGTACATGTTACTTACCTAACCTTTTTTTATTAAGATACAAAATTACGAATTTATGATCTTTAGAGCTATTGCGTTTAATTTGTTAGAAGTGGATATATACAGATTGTAGCTTGCATCATATGATCTATTTTTTTCCCCTCCTAAAGGATTAACCAAATAATTTGTAAATATTTCCAAATGCATATCCTATTTTTTTAGCTTATTATGTTGAAATTGACCTCGGAATGATTATTAATTGGTTCCTTGTTTTTTCTTTGATTAGTCTCAGATCCATAAATTTAGTGAGTTCTATTGGCTTTGGTTGTAGGATCTAAGCTATTACTGGGCCCATTGGAAAAGAATATGCTGACCTGTGGCCAAGGATTGCTAGTGCTGCCAATGCCATTGTTTAACTATTGCTGCTGTTTCATGAATTATGGCCTTGTGTTCTTAATTTTGTGATCTCTAGACTTTTGCAGTTTGTGTTAGGTTTGATTTGGTTGTCTGGTCTGGGGTTTAAATTTCAGGTTCATAATATGTTATCTTTATAATCGGAAGTGCGGTTTTCTGATTACTAAATTTCGAATTGAACATGTGACATTGGAGCCAAATGTGTGGTACTCTGCATGAAATTCATTGAGACTACTTCAGATGAATCCCAGATTTTCGAAAGTTTAATGAATGCATCCGCTGAAATTATTATTTTGATTGTAAATTTTGTTGCTTCTAAATTTGATTGTTTGTGAGAGTCTTAAGGAAAATTAGTTTGGCAGGTTTGGAAGGGACTACTGAATATATTTTCAGCGACAAAAGTGTTAATAACCTTCATTGGCAGACTAGAGACATTGTTGTCTAACTTGAACTTCCAATCTCATTTGTTGTTGTTGATGATAAGGTATTCGAACACTACTGAGTAGGGCCTTTGAAAGACACAAAGAAGAAGAAGAAGAGAGAAGCAGTAGCAAATTTCTTCATGTTGCAAAGTAGTCAAATAGGAACGTTAGAGAGAGAAGGTTTTGCTAATGTTGAGTGTTGCAAAACATCAATGTTTGTATTTTTCTACTTAAAAATGTGGTGAATTGGGTTAATGATTTAAATGATAAACCCTCGTGAAGGATCAGGCACATTATCTCTACTTGCATAGCTCTGATAAAAGGATATTCCAAACCATAGTCTCTCATTCATGAGAAGCGACTCTCTATTGCACCATGTTAGTAGAGTTGTTAAAGTCTTCTTAGAATTGCATTTGCGAACGAATAAAAAGTAAACAATTTAGAATATCATCTCATAAGATAAGCTGAATCACTATCAAAATACCCTCAGTGCTTACTGAAATTGATCAAAGTAAAGCAAAACAAAAGGGAATAGAAACTAATTCATCACATCTGCTGAGGTAGACAGCAAGTGTTACCAACTTCCATCCTATTTCTATGTGTTTCTATTCCCCTATTGTATGTGGAATTTTGATATGGGATTGATATTAAATTAGGACAAAAGGCTAACCAAATATGCCATTTTAGTGTGTTCTAAGCATCAGTATGCAATTCCATCAAGAGAGTGCTCAACCCAGTATACTGAGATCCTGATATTGTAAATTGCAAATAGTGTAATATGTAAGTATGCAATTCCATCTAAGCATCAGTAAGTTTCACCAAGCAAAATGTATCACTGCTAGACCAATTGTATGCAAAATGACAGGTACAACCACGATCCATAATAACATAGTTAATGTGAAGGCTCCCTTTTAAAGTAGAAATAAGCATAGCATCTTGACATGAACTAAGTTAAATTTCATAAAATCATATGGTAAAAAACTTAGCGAGAAAGGACGAAGATTAACATCTCTCCAAATTAACAAACCACATGCACAAATCAGTGTGTAAAAATGGAGAAAAGAAATAGAGAAAAATGAGAAGCTAACTTCAGAGAATAGATACACAGCCTTTAATTTCGCCACATTGGCATTGCGAGCAACCTTTGTTGTGTAAGCTGAAACAGAATAAATCCAAAACACATTGTTAAAAAAGAACCATACTTCACCATACTTCACCATAGAAATAATTAACCATACATAATTAATACAACCATATTTAAGATCCAACAACAATAACATAATTAAGCTCCGACAACAATAACAACAATAACAATAACCATACACTATTATCTATATACAATCTTAAGATCCAACAACAACCATACTTCACCATAGAAAAAGGTGATTCACCACCTCAGGTGTCTTGCTGTCAAGTTTTTCTCCATTATTATATCTTTAATTGGTAGTCATATGGACACGGTTTTGTGGCACTCATCAATTCAGTGATCTATCTATCCATAGATTAGATCACAACCATCTAACTTTTGTTAATAATACATACATATTTGTATGTGAGAACTAATACCCAGTTTACTTGTACACACATGCATACATGATGACCTTGAGGCCAATATTTGGTCAATTAGTTAATTGAAAACATTAAAGTTCAATGTCCTATTCCTCAAAGCATTAAACTTTTAAGTTATTGAATAACAATGAGATCAAATAACACATAATTTACAATGAGATCAAATAACAATGTTATTACAATGAGATTAAATAACATCAAATAACATTTTTCCACTAATTGACCAAATAACATTGTAAACAATTACTAAATTCTATACACTAACATTGTAAACAGTATATGCTAAGTTTTATATACTGTAAACAATGAGATCAAATAATTGACCAAATAAAACTATATACTGTAAATTGTATACTAAAAAATAACCATACTTCATCATAGAAATAATTAACCATACATAATTAATACAACCATACTTAAGCTTTATACAATCACCATAGAAAAATCTTAAGATCCGACAACAATAACATACTTAAGCTCCGACAACAATAACAACAATAACAATAACCATACACTATTATTTATATACAATCTTAAGATTCGAAAACAATAACATAATTAAGCTCTGACAACAATAACAACAATAACAATCACCATACACTATTACCATACTTCACCATAGAAAAATCAGTGCACCAATTCGTAGTATATTTTCTCAGAATTTTTTTGACATCATTTATTGATATCCGTTTTATTGACATCATTTTTTTAAAAATAGAGAATTATGATCAAATTCTAATTTACAAATTTTAAAGTTCTTCTTCAACCACCCATCTTCAATTACTTAATGACAACTATGAAACAATGCTACAATGTCAAACACTAAAACACCCGATACAAAACATTAGTTGCAAGTGATTTTAATCTACAATGCTACTAATGATTTAGCCATCATTAGTAGAACTAAATCTCAACCTATTGACAACAGATGAAAAGATGAAAAGATGCAAGTGATGCCTTTTGATCCCTAATTTCAAAAAAGTAATTTAATCAATCTAATTTCAAGGCCCTTGATGAGAAGACAACCAAATTCAACGCAACACAAGTTCACAAAAGTAAAGCGAATTATCATCGAGAACAATCGAATATCTAATTAAAAATATTCATTCTATCGTGCCAAGGTTTCAGTATTTTCTACTAACATCGCTCCATCTTGAACATTTTACACATCAACAAAACCCATATGAAGATCTACACATCCACAACTAAATCCTAATCTTAAAGCAAAGAAACATTCCCGTACCTCCTGTTGTTCTCTTGAACAAAGCGGGAGTTCTTGGCATCCTCCTCTGCAAAAAAAAACCAAACACATGGGTTCGACTCAAATGCAAAAAAGGTGCGATCTTTGAAGTTAAAAAATGGGGGTGTTTTGGGGTTCTTTTGTTACCTTTGAGCCTGGCGGTGAACTTGGTGATGAGGGCGACGGCGATGGCGAATCCAGCGATGAACAGCCAGTTGCGGGCCCACTCCCTCTTGAAGAACTCTGGCCATGGATCGAACTTCCTCATCTTCTTCGATTTCGATTTTGCTTATGATCTCGATTTTGATTTTGGGGAAAATGGAGGAAGAAGACGACGGTTTCTTCACTCAAGGTTTCAGTATTTACAATGAAAATGAAATTACGGCGGAAATTAAATCACTGATAGATTAAAACCCTAATTGTAACCCATGTTTTCCATTTAATGTTTTTTTTGGACGTATTTTTCTTTTTTGTGTATTTCTCTCATTGTATCTCTTTTGGACTGTATATTGGATCTCATTTTTTCAATATATTCATTTTATTGTTTTTATCGTCTTTTATTTGGGTTCTTGATTCCATGGTCTCTTTTTTTTGTTTGTCCCTGTTGATCAAGATTTTATTTTGATCCTCATTGCTAAACTCTTCATATCCTATTTTATTATTTTGTTCATTTGCTCTATCTTAAATTTTTATTTTATTTTTTGGATCTATTCATACCCATTAACACTCCTAAAATCCACTACCCCAAACCATACCATTTATTAATTAAACCCATTAGCTAAAACAACCCAAACCCATGAATGCCCAAACCCGTTTAAATCCCCCTCTGTCGTCATTCACCTGATCCCCTAATTCTAAAAACTATACCCTATATATATAAAAACCCATCCTTATTTTTTCTCCATCCCCTACAGCCGCCTCTCCCTACTCCCGTTTACTCTCTCCCCTGCATCCTCCTGTCGCTCCGCCTAGCCAGCAGCGACAGCAAGCAGCGGTGCTGTGCCTCGTCTCCGGCAGCAGTCAGCCACAGTGACAGTGCTGCGACCCTGGTTTCCCCTGCCGACTTCACAGCGCCAACCGCAGCGTCCTGGTGCTCCTCTCTCGACTGCAACAGCTACAGCGAAGCCGCTACGATTGCCGCGTCTCTTCCTTTCGCTCTCTCTCGTTGTTGTGCGAGCGTGAGTGTAATACTCCAAATTTTCTAAATAGTATTTTTAAGATTTATAAATGAATTAAAATAATTTTTGGGTATTTAATGAATAATTTCTGAAAATTTATTTTTTTACGTGCAAATATCTTCTTGAGGAGTTCAAAGTCAAAATTTATTTTGTGGAAACTCATTATTTATTGTTGGATATTATTTTTGAATTTTCTGATGATTATTGGACCTATTTGCAAATATTACAAAAAATGGATTTTTTTGCAAAATTACCACTTGGAGTGAAAACTCCAGATTTTCGGATTTTTGGGCTGGTTATGATGCCTAGTCAACTCAGGAGAAAAGAGTTTACCTTTGTTTTAATAAATTTGATTTATTTTACAAGTTTTGGTAAAGAGGATCTTTTTGCAAAATTGCCTTTTAGAGGGGTGAAAATGCAAATTCGTAATTCTGAGTTTTTCAATCAGTGCCGGCTGATATTAGAAGAGGCCATTTTGATTTTTAGTCTCAATTAAATTTGTTTTATCTAATTTCCTAGTATGGGGATCCATATATGTAAAGATGTACTTTAAAGGAGTATTTTGCAAATGTCTTCAAAAAACCTAGATACCTATCCCGGCCTATTTAGGGTGAAGTGTAGCCGTCTCTTTGTTGCACAACACAAGGGATTTCTTATATATCATTTTATTGGAATTCTAAAGCGAGGATCTTGGATTTCTTTCGAAAGAGTGATATTTCTTATTTTCTATTTGTCTTCGTTCGATTTCTTTAACAATGTGAGTAATACATTTGTTTTGTTTTGTTCCTTGAATGTTGTATATGGTGGTTCATCTACTAGAAAGCATGTTAGGGTTTGGGTATGAATATATATATGATGGATTGGATGAATTGATGAATTAAAATTTGATCTTTTATGAAATCCTAGTTATTTATGAGTGGAATTGCATATGGATGATTTGAGATTGTTAAATAACCTAATATAAATCATGAGCAAGCTATTTCTTTTGGGTTAATGCTGATTTGTTTGAGTATGGTAAATGTTATGCCTAAATTGATTAAAGAAGAGATTTTGACTATTAATGAGTTTGGATGAGTGCAACTTGATTATGGTAATGTTTAATTTGTTTATGTTCATGAGTTAAAAATGGTAATTGAGTTTGAGGAATTTCGAGAAGGACTAATGAATTAAGAGACCATGTCTTGAGAATTGGATTTTTCATAATTGAATTGGGTTTGATGCAATATGATAAATTTGGGGGTTTGTGATTTTGTGAAAGATTTTACTTGAATTTGGATTTCTCAAATACTAAGATTAAATCTGAATATTTTGTTATTTCTAATTGACGGAATTGTGAAGTTTCTTTGGTGCACAAACATGCACGAACATTTTACATGAATATCGTATTTCATTGCTTTTGAAAAAATTGAGTCTTTGTGTGTTTTCGGAGGATTTGATTATATCTCAACTTATTTTTGTATTGATACGGTTTGGAACATAATATGAAGTTAATTTGATGTATGATCGATTCTTAAAAACTCTATTTTGGATATGTGCACAAATTCATGTTCTAATTGGAGTAAATCAACAAATTGTGATTTTTATTAATTCAATATGGTTTTGATTGTTTTTTTATGGACTCTTATATATCCTACAAGTCGTATTTGATCATATCAGAAATATGCTTTTCACAGAATTCATTTTTATAAAGTAAAATTCTGTATCAGTTGAAATATGCACAACTAAAAACTGCAGTCTGCAGGTCGACAGTTGACCGTTGCTACCTGGCTGCTGTATTTTCTTGAAGTTTTAAAATTTCACGCTAAATAGTCGACTGACCCATTTTTACAATCGATTGACTCTGCACTGTTTTGATGTTTTCTCGAAGTTTTGGATTTTCGCTCTGGACAGTCGAACGATGACTTTTTACAGTCGACTGCCATTACTTAGAATTATTTTTCTCGAAATTTTGGATTTTCACTCTGGACAGTCGATTGATGACTTTTACAGTCGACTGCCATTACTTAGAAATATTTTTCTTGATGTGTTGGGTTTTCGCTCTGGACAGTCGACCGATTATTGTTTATAGTCGACTGTTACAGCTCTGACCGATGTTTTCCTGAGTTATTCTGAAGTTCTTTTAAACTGTTGATTCATTAAATGTTTTGGATTTATAACTTACTATTCTAAACACTATTTTTCTACAGAACATATATTTTCAAGTTGTTTTATTAAAAGTTTTGATTAATGAAAGTTGAGTGTGGATGGTTGAGTGTGAGTCTCTAGAGGGTGTGTGGGACCCTAGTATAGCGACAGTTGAGATATTGTGTTTTGGCCTGTTGAGGCACATTGTTGATTAGTTGTTGAGTTAAGTCCGGTAGGGTACACCAACTCTAGGAGATTCGTAAATTATTTAATTAACCTAATAAAGATAAGGACAGACACTAGATGGTGATATGATGAAATGAGTGCAAACGTGAGTTATGGACTCCAGGATGATCCAAGAAGCGAGATATTCCCCAGTATTTCGGGACGATGGACATATGGGCCACAAACTAATCTGCAGAGTGGGATTGATCTCCAGTATTCCGAAGACGAGAGCAATGCTCATGGGATGTTTGTGTAATGAGGGTTCCAGGATGACTGCGGAGTGAGGCAATGTCCATTTTCGAGATGATGGACGTTAAGCCACAGGATGATCCGCGGAGTGGGATTGGGCTCCATTATTGTAAGGGCGAGAACCAATACTTGCAGAATGTATAAATCTCATAGTAGTCATAGTAGTAGGATTAGTTGCATAAGCAGAGGATTAAACCCTATCAAGTGAAGAACGATAAGGGCTTGCACCAGACCTATGTAGAGTGGGATGCATAGATACCGACAAGTATGCATTAGAGAATCAGCATATAGCATTGATATTTTCTTGATTTGGTTTTATGTATATTGTTTTCCTGTTTTCTAAACTTGACACTTAGTCTAGTTTCACTTGATGTTTTAATTATTGTTGTTTCTTATTTCATTTATTCTTGCTGTTGATACATGTTGTTTGTGATACGATGTTTCATGTTTTACTTATGTCGCATTTATTTTAATTTTGTGTCATTCACACCGTTATGGCTGACCTCTGTAGTTTTGGGGGTTAGGGTTATCTCTAACCTCATGTTTTATAGGTAGTTGCTTGTAGCTTTAGATTTGGATGCTAGAGTTAGAATGAAGTAATGGCTTATGTAAAATTGTAAAAGATGTGTTGTAAAGAAAATATTGTAATTCAAGGTGTATGTCTTTCCACTGTATTTTGTAATGAACTAATGTAATAAAAGTTGAAAAAAAAAATTTACCTGTATTTTTGGTTATATTTACTATTATAATTGAAGTTGATACTGGGAATTGTGCCACGTATTTCTGAGATATCATATTGGAAATTCGGGACGCTACAGTGAGAGTGCTCGTGTTGTGTGTTCATGATTTTTCGCCGTGCTTGTGGTTGTGTTCGTTAGGTTCGTTGTCGTTCGTTGTGTTTGTGCTCCGGGAATCCGTTCCCGTAATTCATGCTTTTGCTTCGTTTCCGTCTTCGTCTCTCAGGCAAGTAACTTGTATTCTTTTCTTTGTGTAATACAAGTACTAAATACCGCCTGTAGTGTAGTTGGGTTCTAGAGATAGTTCGTGTATGAATCCTCTATTATATATTGTTTCTATTGTGTTGATTCGAACGTAGTTGCCTCATTACACACATGACATGAAACAACTAGGGATGACCACTTTTGGATGTATATATGCATGCTATTTGTGATATCGTGTGATTGATGTGTTATTCATGCTATAACTTGTCGTGGACATGCAAAATACCCTATATCATGTTGTTTGGACATCTAGTACACTATATTTCATGTTTGGATAGATTTGGATGAGTCTTACATGAACTGGACGATTTTATGTTCGAAGAATAATTCTGTATTTTCTGTTGCCTTGCTTTTGATCAGTATTTTAGACCCTATTAAGGTCAGTATATGAATATTATTGTGAACATGAACTGTAGATAATTCTGTCTGTTTTCTAACCCTTCTGACAGATCTCAGTTTCGTTTTACGAGTTTTGAGTTATGTCTATTGTACTACAGAGGTATGGAGAGATTTCCAGATCTTGTTTTCTATGAATTCTGAAGAATAATCTATTTTTATAATGATGTTAAAAGTATTATTTTGATCCAATATTTTGCACAATACAACTAGACTTGATTGGGATTAACTCTGAATTTTTGTGGATTTATTTATGATTTTTACAAACCGTTCAATGTTTCCAAACAATTACTATACATGCAGAATTTTCATACTGTTCAGTAAAGAACCTGATTTTCGACCTAATTCTACTTGCTGTTTGTAAAATATTTTTGAATATGAAAGTTAATCTACTGTGTCTATTTTATCAACCTTTTTTGTGGATTTGGATTTATAGTTTGTGAGATATTTCTATTTTCGTACTGCTGTGTTTATAATTCCAGATTTACAAAACTACTGCATCTTGATGTTTTCTGATTTTTGTTGACTAAACTATTTATATTGAAAAATTATGAAATTTTATATTCTGATGCTGCACACATATGGGAATACCCCAGATTTTTTGTAGAATTAATTAATGAGTTTTCATACCGTTTTTCTGACTTTGAATACAATCTTCTGATTTCTGGCTGAACACGTTTTCTGGTTTCAATTCAGTTTTGACTCTTGTTTTTGTGAAACACTATATGACTTATATATATTCTATGAATTCGGTCGGAAGTCTACTTTTCAGATTTTCTGACAGATTTTAGATTTGCATGTTTGTAGCAACCAGAATCTCTGTTTTAGTGCAGTACTATCTTGCTGTCCTGAACTAGAATTTTCGTTGTTCTGCTCTTTTATGTGTTATCTTTAGTCTGTATATGTTCGTTTGTCACCCTGAACCTGTTAATTGTTTATACCATCCTATTCTCACTCTGTTTTCTACACATACATGTCTGTCTGATAATAATAATAAAATAACCAAGCCGAGTTTTATGGGAAAGATCTAGTACTGGAAAATATAGAAATGTGTACTTGAAAGGGGGCCGTGTTTCCCATCTGATTATCTATTATGTGGTACGATTCTATTATCTAAACCCTGACTACATTACTTCCTTATAGGAACGTGTACTCAGAAGAGAACCCTTAGGTTCTATCTGTCTGTCTGGATCTGCATCTGATATCTGTCTGTCTGATACCTGAGTACACGACCCTATATGATCTCCTACGAAATCTAAAATGTAATCTGTTTCAATGTAGCAACCATGTGGTAAAAGGATGGACACATGAAGTGCTACCTAGATAGTAATAAACACAAGACTTATAAGAACATGACATCTATTATCTGTTTATTTGACATCTGTTATCTGATTATCTGTTATTTGTCTGACTATCATCTGACACTATCATCTGTATATCTGTCTGCATACCACTTGACACTCGACACATGTTATCTGTATCTGTTAGTATACCATACTATCTGATTTATTTTCCTGATTCATGTTAGATAATATATTTCTGTTAATATGCCTATTCCATGCTATGTTTGTTTCCGCTGTATTTAGATTTATCATCTTTTCCATGTACTTGTTCCTGCAATACAAGCGGCCCGTAACTTGCATTGACGGGAATCCTGTTTCATTTCCTTTTCAGTGCAATTTATTAATTGCAGACCGGGATGATCAGCTGCCAGATGGAGTTGGTGATATGAGATATTAGTGCTGGAGTTTTGCAATTATTATTATTTCTGTTGCTTATTTGGAATAATGTATCTGCTACTTGGATTTATTTTGTATTTGGGCGATGTGACCCAGGATAATTAACTTATTCAGATCTGATTTATTTGAGATTATTATATTTTGGTTTCAAGTAAATTTTTGTTGGTATATTTGATTCGATTATGCATATGTGGATGACTTTTCTTGCTTCCAACTCTGATTATTCTTGTGCTTGTTGTAAAGATTCTTAACAACTTATGGATGATGAAAATCATTCGCTGGACTTAGTCATGTATCCGTGTTCAGTATTCTATTTTTGGAAAGCGGGGCATGATAAGGTTTTTAGTGGTATCAGAGCCCATGTTTGGCTAATGTATTAGTTGCCTAATATATTAGACAAGCTTGGCTCGAACTGGAACTGGCTCAACATTTCACCAACCACGCATGCATAATGAATTATTATCAACTTTGATCTGGATGCTAATTGTTTTTTATTTTGTGCCGACCATGGCTCGTAGAGGTTCTACTTCTCGTCCCCAGGATGATCATTCCGGATTTGAGACCATCACCAATATGTTGGAATGGCTGATCAATATGCAGCAGAACAACAGTGACTTGGTGATGGCTGCTTTGGAAGCTTCTCGGATTCCGGCGCCCGTTGTGCCTATGCAGGCAGATCTTCCTCCCCGTCCGGGTATAGTCACGGACTTCATGAGGCTGCATCCCGACAGGTTTTCAGGCACTGAGACGCCTTTGGAGGCAGAATAGTGGTTGATCCAGACTGAGCAACTGCTTTTGGCAGCTAGGGTTGCAGATGCTGATAGAGTGGGTGTGGTAGCCATCCAGCTGGTGGACCTGGCTCATATTTGGTGGAGGTCCGAGTCCGAAAGGATCGAACGATCGATCACTTGGGCCACTTTCTGTAACCCCTGTTTTCCCAGAAAGGTATTTTTCGATATTTTCTGTATTTAAAATTTTCGCAAATTATTTTTATTGTTAAAATTAGATTATTTCATAAATTATATTTATAAATTATTGTATTGATTTTCTTATTGGATTATTTTCATTTTATATTATTTTTCTTACATTTTTGACCTCCGTGTGTTGTTTGTACGCCGATCGTCCGTTTTCCGCCATTTTGAATTCTTTTTCGCATTTTCTTGGTCTCATTCATATTTGTTAATTATTTTTGGGTTATGATGAATTTTTAGAAGTGTTTTGACCAATTTGAGATTTTTGGCCCTTAAGGAGATTTTTAGGAGCCATATGATTCATTGCATTTTGTATCCCCATTTGAAATCTACCCAATACCCTTTACCCAATTGTATACCCATTTAATCCTATTGATATCCACTACCCATTAACCCACATTTGATCCCCTATATATACCCCTCATCTAATTAATCACAAACCCTAATCTTTCTTTTCCTCTCCTATTTGTAACCCGGCCTCCCCTCCTTCTCTTCTCTCCCGGCCTGCACCTAAACCCCCAGGCCGACACCCCCTTGTGGCTCCCAAACCATTGCCGATCACCTATACCATCCATCCATCAATCCATACAACTCCCTACATCAAAACCCTACTTCCTTCTCCCTACTTTTGTGGCCGGCCCTACCCAAACCAGCACCACCATCTTCAAGAACAGCCCCACCACCTCCAAAACAGCCCCTCAACCTTCCTCCTTCGCTGTTTTGAGAAGTGGGTATCGCCCACTTTGAGTTCGTGCTTCAAGGAGACGATCGTAGGCAAGATTCGGTTCGTGGGATCGCTTGGAATCGCGCGTGGAAGGACTTTTGCACGTGGGTTTTCATTTCTAGACTTCGTAGCATCGTGTTCTTCGTCATAAGGCAAGTAACTTGTACTTAAATTTCTTAGGTTGATACAAGTAGAAAGTTCACACATAGGATAGGTTGAGACTAGAGACGGACAAAGATCATATTTTTAATTGTGGGTTTCGTCTCTATTGTTCAAAACAGGCCATAGACGACTTAGGACATGGAGTTTGATAGGATTGTGCCTTAGGTTTCTCCCAAACGCGATTGTTATCGCGTATGTGACATATTGTATACCCGATGTATGTTTGAACACCCATACGAGGAATACTAGATTTTGACATGTTAGATATCCTCCATTATGACATTTAGACAGTGGGTAGGCGTGGTTTTGAATTTAGAAGAATTTGGATGATTTTTGAGGAAGTTATGACGTTTTGAAACTTAGTTGAGAAATCTGGAAATTTGGATTGAACTGGATTGATTGTTGTTTTTACCTGGATTAGAGCCCGAATCTCAACGTGACTATTTCTGAGTAAATTGTAGAAAATTGAATCTAATTTCTAATCCCACTGATTTTACCCTGTTTGGAGTTTGTATGAATTAGTTATGATTATTTTAGTAACTGTATGCCGGTAGTTCCCAGATTTGTTTCGGGGTAGATTTTATCACCAATTTATTTTCAAGATCCAGGTTAGACATAATTTTATGCCACAAGACATTGTCCAGTGTTTCAATATGAGGTTAGGTAGTTCTCTGATTTTTGTGGTAATTAAAAGATGAGTTTTGAGTGATGCCTTATATCCTTTTCTATAGATCGCTTTTGCTGTAAACTGCGTGTGATTGTATGTTGAATGCCGTGTTCACCTTATTTCTAATTACTGTATGAATATTTTATGTGAGATATGAAAGTTGGGTAATTGTGTATACTTTCACCCTGTTTTAGCGGAAGTGGATTTTGATGCGCTGTGTGCAAGATATGCATGATTTTGTATAGCGGTGTTGAAGAATTCCAGATCCATCAAAACCGTGTTATGTGTTACTTTCTATTTTTGAAAACATATCTATACTTTCTGGAAAAATATGAAAATTTATATTTTGAGACTATACTTATAGGGGATTACCCCAGAATTTTTGTGGATTTAATTAATGACTTTGTATGCTGTTTTCATGTGGTTTAAGTTATTCCCCTGTTTTCTGGCTGTACATGAAAACTGTGTTGAATTGTGTTTTGAGTCGTGATGTTGTGAAATAGCTTATAGATTTATTATACTCGTTAGAAGCGTGTGGAAGTTTAGTTTCTAGATCCTTTGACGGATTATGATTTTCCTGTCTGTAGATCTTTGGATCACTGTTTATGTACAGACTGGTCTTGCTGTCCTGTTTATAAACATACGCTAGTTTGCTCGTATTTGTGAATGAACAGTACCATTACTTGCTGATCTGATTCCTTGAGTCTAAACCTGATTATAACCTGTTAGTTTGACATTATTTAGCACACTCTCATGCCTGTGGATGATATTAATAATAAAAGTAATCAAGCCGGGGTTTATGGGACAGATCTAGTAGAGGGAAAGCATAGAAACGTGTACTTGGAGGCGGACCAATGGGTTCGAACTGTTCTGTTACTGATTACCTGACTACATGCTTCCCTATAGGAAGGTGTACTCGGAGGCGGACCACTAGGTTCGAACTGTTACTATTACTGATTACCTGACTGCACACTTCCCTATAGGAAGGTGTACTCGGAGGCGGACCACTAGGTTCGAAATGTTCCTGTTACTGTTACTGATACCTAAGTACACTGCCCTATAATATTCCCTACGAAATCTAAAGCGAAACTGTTTTGTTGTAACAACCATGTAGTAAAAACTGGGATGCATGTCGTGCTACCTAGATAGTAATCACACAAGACTTACATAAATCTAAATCTGTTTCTGAATCTGTTTCTGAGGTCTAAATCTGAATCTGATATATGGAAATCTGAATCTGAATACCTATTATCTGAAATCTGTTATCTGATTTACCTGACATATCTGAATATCTGATTTACCTGACATATCTGAATATCTGTTTACCTGACATATCTGTTATATGATACTTAACACTTAATATCTGAGACATCTGCTAAGATACTATGTTAGTTGAATTTACCATACCATATTAGGTCTGTTTCTGATGTTAATTAGATCTGTTTAGTTTTGTCCATGTGCTTGTATCCTATTCTATTTGTGACCCGGACTTGCCATTGACGGGTAATGTGTTTTCTTCTTTTCCTTTTTCCTGTATTCGATGATTGCAGATTTTGGAGGACAGGATTCCTGAAGGTATTGGCGAGATGAAGTTCTAGTTGGCTGAAGCTTTGCTATCTATATTTATTTCCTATTGATCATTTTGAACATTGTATCTGTTACTTGTATTTATTTCTGGTATTTGGGCAATATGACCCAGGAATATTTGTGTATTTTCAGATCATGATTATTTGAGGTTAATACATTTTATTTCAAGTATTTTGTTGGTATTTGGTTCATATGTGCATGTGGTTGATTTTTCTGGCTTCCGACTCTGATTATACTGTGATATGTTGTAAAGATTTTCCTGAACAGCTTAAGGATGATATTAATCATTCGCTGGGCTTTTGTTACGTGCTCGTATTCCGTATTTTTGGGAAGCGGGGCGTGACACTTTCACTAAGGGCTTCTTGGAGAAGTTCTTCCCTAGCAGCACTAGAGTTGAGATGGAGCAACAGTTCCTGGCCCTGAAATAGGTTGGTCATTGTTATTATTGGAATTTTGTTACATATTGTCCATACAATGTTGTAACATTAGACTTTCTTGAAACATGGCTCCAGGTCTGTGGACGAGTATGCAGCTGAATTTACAAGACTTAGCTGCTTCGTAGCCGTTCTTGTGGCGAAAGAAGATGACAGGGCTCATAGATTCACATTGGGGGTAGGGCGAGAGATTAGGATGCAGCTTGTCTTCCTTCGCTTGCGTACTTATGCAGAAGCTTTTGAGGCAGCTCGAGCTCAGGAGCAGGCTCGTGGTGGATTGGCTCATTCTCAGCGGATTGTTCCGCACTCCTCGGTTGTTGCTAGGTCTTCTGGTGGACCAGTTTGGAGGGCTGTTCCCGCCCGTCCTGTCAGGGAAGCTCTTCTGCTGGTTTTCAGAGGGGTGGGTTTTGCGACTTCTGCTAGGTGTCTAGGCATGATCACAAGAACTGTTTTCGTGCCAGCCACCGATGCTTTAGATGTGGCGCTACTGACCATTCAGTTCGGGATTTTCCACAGCAACAGCGGATGGCTCTTCCAGTCGGGGGACCAGTTCAGCAGGTAACCCCAGCTCGTGGTCCTGTTCTTCCTCCTTAGTGCCAGATTTTTGGTCAGAGGACTGCTGTTCCGAGGAGAGGTCAGGCTTTCAATTTGACTTCTGCAGATGCTGAGTCAGCTGAAGGTGTTGTTGCAGGTATTTTGCTTTGTTGTTTTGTTGTTCCTCTTTTTGCTTCTTCCATTTCTCTTGCATTTGTTCTTTCATATTACCTTTCTGCATTATATTTTCCTCACCCTTGATCATCAATTCTTTTCCTCCTTATCTTTGATTCCTTCTTAGGTGTTGTCTTTGTTTGTTCTTTCCCTGCTCATGTTCTTTTTTATTCCGGGACAACCCATTCTTTTGTCTCCTCTCGATTTGTGGCTCGCCATGAGTTGGATTGCAGCAGCATGTCAGAGGCTTGGAATATTGTGATAGGTGGTGGTGTTGTCATTTGTTCTCGTGAGTGCAGGTAGTGTCTCGTGGTTATTGGGAACGCATATTTCAAAGCTGACCTGATTATAATTGGGAATTCGAAAATCGACGTTATTCTCGGTATGGATTGGTTGGGTGAATCCCACGCCATTATTGATTGTCGTGCCAAGAAAGTTGTGTTCAGAATCCCAGACCGCACCGAGTTTGAGTTCCATGCCGGGGAGTCTTCCTTTGGCTGAGCTATGACTGCAGTTGATCAGGTGGATTGTGCGTTGGAATTGCTCTCAGGCTGTGAAGCTGCACCTCTAGTAGTTTGGGATTTCCTCGATGTTTTTCCAGAGGAATTGCCTGACTTACCCCCTGATAGGGATGTGGAGTTCAGTATTGAAGTTCAGCCAGGTACAATGCCTATATCGAAGAGTTCCTACAGGATGGCACCGGTTGAGTTAGCAGAGCATAAGGTGCAGATTCAGGAGTTTCTTGATTTGAAATTCATCAGACCATGTGTTTCTCCGTGGGGTGCTCCAGTCCTTTTTTGTCATGATGTGGAAAGTATTATTTTGATCCAATATTTTGCACAATACAACTAGACTTGATTGGGATTAACCCTGAATTTTTGTAGATTTATTTGATGAGTTTTACAAACCGTTCTATGTTTCCAAACAATTACTATACATGCAGAATTTTCATACTATTCAGTAAAGAACCTGATTTTCGACCTAATTGTACTTGCAATTTGTAAAATATTTGTGAATATGAAAGTTAGCCTACTATGTCTATTTTATCACCCTTTTGGCAGATTGGATTTGGATTTATGGTTTGTGAGATATTGCTGTTTTCGTACTACAGTGTTTATAATTCCAGATTTACAAAACTACTGCATCTTGATATTTTCTGATTTTTGTTGGCTAAACTATTTATATTGAAAAATTACAAAACTTTATATTCTGATGCTGCACACATAGGGGAATACCCCAGATTTTTCGTGGAATTAACTAATGAGTTTTCATGCTGTTTTCCTGACTTTGAATATAATCTTCTGATTTCTGGCTGAACACGTTTTCTGGTTTCAATTCAGTTTTAACTCATATTTTTGTGCAACACTATATGACTTATATATATTCGCTAAATTCGGTCGGAAGTCTACTTTTCTGATTTTCTGACGGATTCAGATTTACATGTTTCTAGCAACCGGAATCCCAATTTTAGTGCAGCACTGTCTTACTGTTCTGAACTAGAATTTTCGTTGTTCTGTTCTTTTATGTGTTATCTTTAGTCTGTATATGTTCGTCTGTCACCCTGAACCTGTTAATTGTTTATACCATGCTATTCTCACTCTGTTTTCTGCACATACATGTATGTCTGATAATAATAACAAATTAACCAAGCCAGGGTTTGTGGGAAAGATCTAGTATTGAAAAATATAGAAATGTGTACTTGGAAGGGGACCCGTGTTTCCCATCTGATTATCTGTTATGTGGTATGATTCTATTATCTGAACCCTGACTACATTACTTTCCTATAGGAAGGTGTACTCAGAAGAGAACCCTTAGATTCTATCGTCTGTCTAGATCTGCATCTGATATCTATCTGTCTGACACCTGAATACACGACCCTATATGATCCCCTACGAAATCTAAAATGTAATCTGTTTGAGTGTAGCAACCATGTGGTAAAAGGATGGATGCCTGAAGTGCTACCTAAACAGTAATAAACACAAGACTTATAAGAACATGACATTTATTATCTGTTTATCTGTATCTGTTATCTAACATTTGTTATCTGATTATCTGTAATCTGCCTGACTATCATATGACACTATCATCTGTATATCTGTCTGCATACCATTTGACATTTGACACATGTTATCTGTATCTGTTAGTATACCATGCTATCTGATTTGTTATTCTGATTCATGTTAAATATTATATTTTTGTTAATATGCCTATTCCATGTTATGTTTGTTACCGTTGTATTTAGATTTATTATCTTTTCCATGTACTTGTTCCTGCACTACAAGATGCCCGTACCTTGCATTGACGGGAATTTTGTTTCTTTTCCTTTTCCCTGCAATTTATTAATTGCAGACCAGGATGATCAGCTGCCAGATTGAATTGGTGATATGAGATATTAGTGCTCGAATTTTGCTATTATTATTATTTATGTTGCTTATTTGGAATAATGTATCTGTTACTTGGATTTATTTTGTATTTGGGGGATATGACCGAGGATAATTAACTTGTTCAGATCTGATTTATTTGAGATTATTATATTTTGGTTTCAAATAAATTTCTGTTGCTAAATTTGATTCGATTATGCATATGTGGTTAACTTTTCTTGCTTCCGACTCTGATTATTCTTGTGTTTGTTGTAAAGATTCCTGACAGCTTATGGATGATGAAAATCATTCGCTGGGCTTAGTCATGTATCTGTATTCCGTATTCTCTTTTTGAAAAGCGGGGCGTGACACTAATTTTTCAAAGAAGGGCGAAAATTCGACCTGGGAGCTGGAATCGCCCATGTCATCAAAACCGATGCTTTTCCGATGATGATGAGGAGAAGTGCAAGCGGCAGCAGCGGAAGCAGCGGCGCTGCTTTTTTGATGAGGAGCAGGAGAAGGAGAAGCGCAAGCGGCATTGACGTCGGCGTTGCTTTTCGGCAGGGTTTTCTGAGTTCGGGTTCTGTGAGAGAGAGAGAGAGAGAGATAGAGAGAGAAAAGCGGTATAGGGCCTGTTTTTTCTGAGTTGAGGGAGAGTGATATTTGTTTTTTTGTTAGAAATTTTAGGGTTTGAAATTTTGGGCAGAAAATATGTTTTGTTAGAATCAATCTGGGCCATTAATTTTAGAGGAGATTGAAGAAGAGCTATTTGATAGCTTTCTTTGTAATTTATATATATATATATATATATATATATATATATATAGAGAGAGAGAGAGAGAGGTTTTGACTCATTTGCTTGTGCCACGTAAGCATTTTTTCAGAGATAGCTAAGTTTTAATTGCTCCACCACCGTGACATTTCTTTTTGAGTTTTAATTCCCACATGGCACTTTGTTTTTCAGTTTTAATTGCTTCTTCATTCTTATTCCCTAACTAATTAAACTAACTAAACTATCTTTATCCTTGGAAAAATACTTTATGTAGATATAAATTTTTAACTAAACTAACTTACTTCATAATCTAAAATAAATTCTTTTCTCATTTGTGTGTATATCAAATGGAGAAAGAAAATATACTGCATGGTGACATGATCGTTCTCTCTCTATGTTTTTCTTCTTTTCTTATTATTCCATTGTTTTAATTTTATTATTTTTTCTAGAAATCATTATAATTTTGTCATGACTTTTGCAGAAATTTGATGCTTTTCAGTAATGCAAGATGGCATTTGACTGATTCATGGATTCCATTGTAAAGTGGGAGAGTGAAGTGGGAGATAAGGTCTTTTTGTATGAGTGAGATCTTGGTAGATGAACGTCAGCATTATATTTGTATATCTATTATTTTATGTGTTTATACTTCATAAGTTATTCTTTTTGTTTTATCTTTTTACAATGACTAACCTAGATGTATGACATCTCTCATCTAATTTGTTTTTCTACTGTATTTTTGATTTGTTCGAATTTTATGATAAGGTGGGAAAAAGAAACGGTAGAGTTGTTCTATGGAAACGAGATAACCTTTGATACTCTTAAAATTTAAACTATAACTTTCAACTTTAAGATGAAAGTGGCGTTTCTTTTAGACTCATCAAAATTTGATATTCTGAAAACATATTGGTAAAAATATTTTCAAGGAGTTGAGTTCCATCTTTGAATTTGAAATTTGGTTAACCAAACGCCTTCTTTCAGGATTAGACTAGAGACAGTTGATGTGGATAAATAGCAAAGATAATAATAGCTTATGTCTTTCTTTATTTCATTATCATTGTTAAAAAATTGGGCAAATATTCATAGGATGTTGGGCTATTTCATTTTTTATTTATTTAAGGTGTTAGTTTAAATATGAAATTAAAATGAAACTGCTAGCGTAGCTTCTCGATAGTCTTCCAATCTTTACATACTTAGAGAGCGTTTGGCCTAGTTTTTTTTGGACTTTAAAGCTACTTCAGAAGAAGAAGGCAGAAAGTAGAGCTTTGAAATTAAAAGCTGAAACTGTTTGGATAGTCAGCTTTTTTTTAACTTTAAAGCTACTTTTAAGCTAGAAGTTGCTTGGCATAAGATATCAATTATAAGCTACTTTTATACTTAATTTAAGTTTTTGATTTTATTTAAGAATAAAATATAAGTTATCAAATTACAAAAAAAAAATCTTTAAATTAGTAATTAATGAAATATTTAGAATAACCTAGAAATATTTAGAATTATCAATGGCCTGGTAAATTCTTTCACTTCCTATAGTCATGAGACTCAGAAGTCACTGTGTTAGCTCTAAGAACATGTTTCTAGATATATTTTTGAAAAGCGTCGTACGCATAATTAAACTTCTGATATGAAGCTAATACATATGGGGTTGGGAATTGTAGGATTTGGAGGACAAGCTTCACCCAGGAGGCCCATTTGATCCCTTAGGGCTAGCCAATGATCCAGACCAAGCAGCAATCCTGAAGGGGTAGGAGATCAAGAACGGACGGTTGGCAATGTTTGCAATGCTCGGCTTCTTCTTGTAAGCATATATCACTGGAGAAGGGCCTGTCGAGAACCTGGCAGCTCATCTGAGTGACCCTTTCGGCAACAACTTGCTCACTGTCATATCAGGTGGGATTGAAAGAACTCCTACTCTTTAAGTGAGATTTGGGAATATATCGATTGATTGATTTGTGGTTCATCCATCCCTCATGACACCCCATGTATTTGCAAATTGTACTGAGAAACATCAAAGACTTTCATTTGTAGAATGATCTTTCCTATCTTGCAGATTGTGCCTTTGCTTTGGTGTATTATAGTTTTGCACAATGTAACGAGTCTTGTCACTCGCTGTGTCTTGCTTGTTCTTAACAAGCTTGGAAGAGACATCTCGACTAAAACAGCTACACTAATAAACATTTCACCCTTTTTATTCTGACAATTGCAACAAAATTTGAAGTTTTGATCAGAAATTGTACCAAAATTAATTTAATCTTCTACATCTAACTCATTCCGAGAAATAAGCCAAGTACTTGTCTTAGGTGGCCAAAATTGTTGCAGAAAAGCATGCCAGAAAACCGATCAGAACTGAATTGACGACTGAAACATGATGTAAAAAGAAAAGAAAACAGAGGAGACAATTTGCATCTATCGACATCAATTTGATAAACATATATTGCAATGTTGTTATATACAGAGCCGCCAAAAACTTTCAGACTGATTCCATAAGGATTATTACAAACATTGCCTTGGAAGGATTTCCAGATCTACTTCTCTTCTTCAGTATATGCTTCCAATGACAACCCAAATGATTCCACAAAGTGACTACCATTACTATTATCATTGAAAAGTAACTCGTTCAAAACAGAGTCAAACTCATCATCCCAAAAAAATATAAGTCTCTTGAACTCAAATACTGTTTCAGAAGGGTTATTTGCCACTGAGAAATCCTCTTTCCTTTCCTACAATACCGCCTCAGAAGGATGATTTGCTTGCAATCGAGAAATCTCCCTCTACTGCCTCAGACAAAAACATATCTCTCGGCCCTTCCTTCATAACTCTCCCCAATACCGTCCCAAAAGAATGGCTTATAATCGGAAACAGTCCCCGGTCGATGGCGGCGTGGATCGACTGCGTGGCGGTGTGGTTCGACGGCGTGGCGGCGTACAGTCCCCGGTCGATGGCGGCGAGGAAGGGCGACCCCTGGTCAAGGTCTGTTCGGCGAGGAAAGGGAGGAAGGGGAAGGGGAAGGGGAAGGGGAAGGGGCAGGGGGAATTTTTTTGATCTTAAGGTTTGGGTTTGATACGTGAAGGGATAAAAAAAGAGAATGGTAGAAAAAAAGAGAAAATGAGAAGCCAGAAAAAGATCTTGAGGGCTTCTTTTGGAGCTCATTTTCTTTATAAAAAATAAGCTACTTCTACTTTTTTTGGGCTTTTCAAAATATGTGTTTGGCCCAGCTTCTCTTTCTAAAGGAGAAGATAAGCTAATTTTAAGCTGGGCCAAACACTACCTTAATGGTATGCTGTCTAAGGCATATTTTCCCCTATTTTTCTCTTAATTTTGGTGTGAGATATAGGTGCATGTCAATTTTCAAGAACCTCATTAACTCATTAATCAGTTCTCTATTTAGATCCATCCATGTTCTAAGATAGTGTATAATAAAAGACTGTTTAATTATGGAACACATATACAGAATAATAGTTTTCTATGCAATTATTATACAGTATCGTAAGTTAATAGGCCTACCCCCTCTCTCCTTTCTCTATTTCGAAATATAGAAAGGAGAGCAAAAGTAGAAATTCACATCTAACATAATACGTGCAATTCACACTTTTTATAAAATAAAGAAGAAAAAGAAAGAAAAAAACCAAGCCCTCCAACCAAGCCACACATCTCTTCCTTCCCACTTCCCGCCCCCTCACGCCGATTGCACGCCACCCCTCCACCGACCCTCACCCCCCCCCCCCCCCCCCACGCAGCTTCCAGCGTTGTCCCTCTGATGCCCTCCCAAGCACCGCACAATGCCCAACCGCCTCACGCTGCTCGCACGCAGTCGCAGTCGCCCCTCCATCACCCCTTCCACGCAGTCGCACGCCGCTTCTCACGAAAGTATGATTTCAAAATTTCAAACTCTTTCTTCTTCCTCTCATCTCGCACAAACTTCAAATCAGATTTTAATCAAAATATCGCGCTTCCTCCTCTAACCCTCTCAAGTATCTCTTTCAATTTTTTTCTTTGTGATTTCTAATTCTATTCATATATTTTTAATTATAAATATTGTGATTCTCATTATACAAATTTTCAACAAGTATCAAACTTGAAATACTTGGAGATCATCTTAGCGAAATCAATTGGTAAACCATTCTACATTTGTTGTGACTACTGACTTCTAATTTATTATTCCACTACATGTAATTTAATGTAGGTATGAGTTTTTATTTGCATTTGAGTTCATGGTGGGTGATTGAGTATGAATTTATGATTTTTTTGTGGATGAAAATATTGTTATAATATCTGTATCACAATAAAACCAACGTCGAGAAATTTATTTCCCTTGTTACAACTTTGGTTACAAAATGTTTGCAATAAATCCAAATATGATTGAGAGGCTAAAAAATCAGAGAACGAGAAGGATAAAACCAAAAAAAATAAAGGAAAATGAAAAACAATAAAATCGAACCGATTTGTGTGGAGGCTTCTGTATCACACACTCTCCTTAAAACAGATTTTGCCTCGTCCGGGTGCTGAAACTTGCGTAGGAGTCTGTCTCCCAAGATGTAACGACAAGAGGAGCTGACGCAGGCACTACATCACGCTCTCGAACTGGACAACGCCTGAAATCTATCACCACTTGACCGAAGAATGAAACAAGTACAGAACAGAGAGTTTGGGGAAAAGAAGAGTTTCTTATATTTTGATTCAAGGATAGGGGCCTCTATTTATAGGGCCATGGTGAGAATTGTAACGGCAGACAATGCATTGACTGCATACACTGTACGGTAGACAACTTCTCTAATGAACCGGCTATAACGGCAGACAGAAGTTTCAATGCACTACTGTAATGTAATGGCAGACAAAACTATTATGTGAATAAATGGCGGAAAAAACTGTTTCTGTATTTATTTCAGCTATTACAGATCGGAAAAAACAAAACTGTAGCAAAAAATTTGCTTTGCATGGGGTGGGTTCACGTCGGTCTGGCATTCGTGTCTGTAGGACGTGCGTGCACACACAAGTCGCATGTAATCCAGTCCGAGATTTGCACCCCCCCTGCGCGCGCGAGAGAGAGCCTCTTGGCTTGCTATCTTACAATACCAAGAAAGATGTTATTATATATCATCTTCTAGTTTCTTTGTTTTTTCCGATGTAGGACTAAAATCCTTCAACTCGTTTTCAGAGATGAAACCGGCTCACTTTGGGAGACAATTTCTCATTCACCCGATAACCGTTTTGAGCAAGTAAATATATAATTTTGGTCTACTCACGAAGGAGAACACAAATCCATCAAGATCTCTCACTAATTCATAGAGGATCTTACTACAAAATTTGCTCAAAAATTGGTTCGTAAATGGTGTATAAAATACCCATTTTCTAACAAATATTACCTATTTATTGGGGGGCAAAGACAACAAGAACACAAAGAAAAAGCAAAGAGGATAACAACAACTGTAACATGAGAGGTTAAAGAGAATTCCTTACAAGGAGAAGATGCAGACGATATAAGTTATCACCATTTCCTATCTTCACATTTTTTCTTAAGTAACTGTCAAAAAATTTCTTAATGTTGTTTGATATTGGATAATACCACTTATCCTTCGGCGTAAAGTAGCTAGGTCAAACCCAAAGAAACAGTAACGATGTATGTTATCTTGCACATTTCATTTACTTATATAGTTGTAGCAAGGATGATGATGCTAGTAATAATTAAAAGGATTTAACCTTATAATTTAGACAAAATATTTGATTAATCACACATTAAAATGCGAACATCTTTATCTCCACTATAGACTGTTAATGACTAAGTCAAAAAAAATATTGCATCCAACTTTTTTCTCCACATTCTAAACTCAAAGAAGAAAAGTTGAGAAGTTCCAAATAGCAATCACGACTGCAATATCCTATTAATCTAAATGAGTAATTAGGGTTAGGGTTTATATCTCAAAGCCTCTTAAGATATTATACACTGCTTATCAATAATTGGAATATCACAGGGCACTACCTCTGGACCAGCATTTATATGAGATTAATATGGGTTTAGTGTATTAGGCTTCATGCCCACTCAACCCATTCCAATAATCAATACATAACACTTGCAAAGCACGTGTTGCCCCATAGAACAATATACACAATATTATTCTATTATAATGAGAATATATACTTATACATCCAACAATCTCCTCGTATATTCTCAATATATAGGCAAAGAAATGTTATATTATTGGATCACAAAAATTCAAATGATCATTGAATCATAAAAGAATATAGATCATAGGCTAAATCAATTATAACTTGAATGGTTCAAATATGACTAAACCAAAATAATCAAATAGTTCTAAGACCATAACAAATGAATAGTTCACAAAGAATAAACCAACAAAACAAATATCATAGTCTCAAGTCAACCAAAATAATAAACTTCAAAATAAACGAAAAGTTTTAATCTCAATCAAAGTAAAGAGTCTTAAACTCAAATAGAAGTTCCTCCAAACAACTGACAAAATATTCTTGCGAGTTCTTTTTGTGTCTACTCCTCCATATCGCGCAAATCATTATTCTCAAAATCAAAGTTGACTGATTTATTTCCATTGCCTCTGCCACCATCTGTTTCTAAACATAACAAATAGAAATCTCATGAGTCACTTCTCTTAGAGTTCAAATGAAATGTATAAAAGTATCTAGTTCAAACTAAAGAACTTAGTACAATTCAATATAGATTTGCAAAGGTATAAAATAAGCATCACAATCAAGTATCTTTATCAAAATGAAGTACAAGAACTATTATAGTTTTTACATAAGAACTATACTGTGTTTCGTATTGGAATGATAGAACTGTCAAATCAATTATGGTTAAATTTTGAATCATCAAGATTGGAATGAAACATAAACCCCATAAAAGAGATATATCTTCAAAATTGGAATGATATAACAATAATTCTAAATATCATAAACACATCGATAAATTTTCATGCTTTCTTTTGGAGCCTATATGTTTTCTTTTGAATGATCCGCTATATGTTTATCTCATTGTCTTCTATTTGTTTTCCTCTTTTTGGAGCCTAAACCCGTACCCTAAACCTATTAACCCGCAACCCAAAACCCCACATCTCAATCTCCTATTTAAATATTCCTTAAAACCCTAATTAAATATTCTAATCTCTATCTCTCTCCTACCCCACCACTCTCTCTCTCACATCTCGACTTTCTCCCCATCTCTGTTTCCCTTCAACCCATCATCGTCGCTCGCCTTCCCGTTCTCCGACTGCCATCTCGACCCAGTCTCGTCTTTGCCCTTGCTCCGCCCTCGCCATCACCATCCCATCATCTCCATCCTCCCCTCATCTTCATGAACCCATCACCTTCACCCCGATCACCCCGCCTGCACCCTTCAACCTCGCCACCTGTGACCTCGTCGACCACCTCGATCCTCCCCGCAACCACCGGTGACCCCCTCATCGTCCTCGTCCTTGTCCATAGCACCCGAACCCCGATGTTCCCATTCCGCCTCTATTTCGGTGAAGAAACAGAGTGTTGATCCCCTTGCTGACGATCGCCGTTGTGTCGCTACTCGATCGTGAGCACCGTCGTCGTCCACCACTGTGCCAGCCGCCGCACGAGTCACCATCGTTCCCTCTTCTCTGGCCATCGGTGTTCGCCATTCGGGTTGTGAAGGAGGGGACCCGTAGTTGGTGTTTGTTGTTGTGGAGTAAGGGATCTGTTGTTGGTGTTTGCTGTTCGGGTAGGGGGAGACCCTAGTTGCTGTGGTTGCTATTTTGTGGACTTGATTTACTGTGTGTGTGTTTGCACGGGCTTAACCGTGTTTCCATTCGTAGATTCGTCACCCGGGATTCTAATCCCGTTATTCTAATATATACGAAGTTATCATCTAACATTCAAGTCTCTTCTTGAACTAGTTTATTGTTTTGTTCAAGATTCCTTGGTTTCTGCAAGTAGATCCAAATCTTTTTATCATACTGTTATTTGAATTCTGTTAAGTATATTGAGTGTTTACACGAGCTAACCCAATATATGCTTAACATCGTGCCTACATCTTTGATCAAAAACCTAGTCCCTCTTTCACATTGCATATGCACGTTTACATGAAAAAAAACTAGATCCATGTGATAGAATTATTTGATGAACTGAATATGTTCGATTGGATTTGATATGATGATTTGATTACCGTGACTGTAAAATTGCATCTTAAATCTAGAAATGTGCATGTTAATCATAAAATAGCACATTGATTATTAATTATCATGAATTATATGTTTGTATAATGAGATTATTGCCTATTCGTATCAAATTATGTTCTGGCGTGCTGCTTGGTTCTTTTTGTATCAGATTTTCGACCATGTTTCTGTTGTAATTTGAAGTAACTTTATGAATATGAATTATAGCCACATAAGTCTATTTTCCAGAACTTTTGATGGAATTGAATTCCGATATATAATCTGTTAGATATTAGTATCTTAGTACAACTGTGTCAGAAATTCCTAATTTCTAAATTCATGTGTATCTTTCTGTTTCATAATTTAATAGAACATGATAACAGTAAAATAAAAATATGAAATTAATTTGGCTGAAGCTAGACATGTGTAGGAATCACCCTGAATTTTTGTAGATTTAATTCATGAGTTTTCTGACCTATTTCATATATGTTTATACAATCTATAACCTGCTGCCTGAACATAAAATCCGAGAAGAATAGGATTTTTCAACCTAGTTTCTGTAACTTTTATATGTCTTGTATATATTCGCTGGAACCAGTAGACAATCTAATTTCTAGAACTTCTGACGGATCTAGATTTGCTTTTCTGCAGCAGCGGGAATATCTGTTTTTATACAGTAACGTCCTGCTGTTCAGATTTTATGAATTGTGTTGATTTTATATATGCTCCTTGCTTTGCCTGAAATGAGTAGAATTAGTCACACCTAGCATGATACAACCTTGAAACTTTCTTGCATGCTCACATAGGATGAAATAAACTAATAACAAGCTGGGGTATTATGGGTTGATTTGGTAGTGAACAGTCGGAGGCTGTACTCGGTAGGGATCCCTTGCCAGCTGATTCCTGTAAATCTCATAAATTCTCGTAATTCTCGTAATTCCTGTACATTCCGTAAATTCCCGATTAGTGGCCGAGTACATGATCTGTTGAGTTCACCATCAGTCTAAAACGTTCACTTGGTTGCTTGCACCGAACCTGTAGTATGGAACATATGTAGACCGGATGCAATAGTACGTGCACTAGATAGGCTAATAAAATGATTAATAACCCGCACTTGACATTTCATGCTTGATCCCGTATATTGCCATTAACATTGGACTTGAATTGAAACTATTAATTAAATACATGATTAAACATAGACCCTTGACTTTTTTACCAATCTTTGATTTTGTTATTGACTTTAATCCTGTCCCTTCTTTTTTATATACCATGTTCCTATTATTTCCTGTTTTCTCTACTTGCTGTCCATGACTTGCTCCAAGGACATTATTTTCTTTCTTTTTAGATCACGAGTTTACAGGTACTGAAGGATCACTACCAAAAGGAATTGGTGAGCAACGATTCTAGAATATAGAGTCCAAGAATAGATTGCTTGAATCATTTTATGCCATTTTCCCTTTGAATATTGTCGTTGACATTATACTTTGTTTTGGGCTTTTATGACCCGAAGTTTGTTTTATCCCAGATGTTGGATATTATTATTTCGATTATCTCATTTATTATTGAAGTTGATCTTTGTTTATGTGATTATATCTCCTTGCGTGGTTGTGATTGTTATTTCATATTGTTGAGTTAGACTGGTACAGGTTATGGATGGTGTTTACATCATTCGCAGGGCCTACGTTACATACACGTATTCCATATTTTGGGAAGCAGGGCGTGATAAAGCAAGACCCGGTTGTCTTTTCGATTTCCATGACACAGCTGCTCCTCCTAGTATAAACACATAGCCACTAGTGAACCTACTGTCACCATTTTCTGAGCACCACGATGCATTAGAGTATCTCTATAGTACTGAAGGATAGCCAGAGTAGCACAAAGCAAACTCTTGAATACCATTTAGGTATCCCATTAGCCTCTTAATGGCATTCCATTGTAACTGACTAAGATTTCTAGTGAACCTGCTAAGCATGCCTATCGCAAAGGCTATGTCAGGTCTAGTACATGTCATAGCATACATGAGACTTTCAATGAGTTTAGAGTAGTCTAACTGTCTCACTGTTGCACCGTCGTTAGGTGTCAACCTTTTGGTACTATTATAAGGTGTATCAAACCTTTTGCAAACACTGTATCCCCAGTCCTGCAACACTATTTTAATATAGTGGGATTGGGTAAGGGTTATTCATTGCCTTCTAAAATTCCACTCTCATGCCCAATATGGTGTATACAACACAGGTCTTTCATGTTGAATTATTTGGATAGCATTGTTTTAACTTCGATAACAATAGAGAGATCACTTCCAATAACTAGCAGGTCATCAACATACAAACAAATAATGGCAATTTTATTCGATTTATCACGATAATAAAGGCATTTGTTAGAATTACTAGATTTAAAACCTAAGCTCTTTATTGTTTTCTCAAATTTTTTATGTCACAGTTTTGGTGTTTGTTTTAGTCCATACAAAGATTTTATTAATTTGTAAACTTCATATTCTGAACCTTTAAGTACAAAACATTCAGGTTGATTCATATAGATTTCTTCATTGAGATCGCCGTTTAGGAAAGCAATCTTAACATCCATTTGATGAATAACAAATTTTTCAATAGATGCTATGGCTAGAAGAATCCTTATTGTAGCAATATGGCATACAGGTGAATAAACATCAAAATAGTCCACCCCACTTTGTTGAGTAGAACCTTTAGCTACTAAGCGTGCTTTATACTTAGCTACAGTTCCATCGGGATTAAGTTTCTTCTTCAAAACCCACTTGCTTCTTATTGTTTTAGCCCCTAGTGGCAAATCAACTAATTCCCAAGTGTTGTTCTGTAATAAAGAATCCATTTCATCATCAATTACTTCTTTCCAAAGCAAACCATCCCTGGACCTTAGGGCTTCCTTAACACTAACAGGGTCAGCTGCTAGTGCATAGGTCACAAAGTCATCACCATAGGTTCTAGGAGTTTTATCTCTTGTGAAGAGTCTTCTTAGTTCAACACTATGTGAAATGTATCTAGATTTCTATTGTAGATCATTCCCAGTGTCTGCATGTTCAGATAATGAGATGCATTTATCTTTGATGAACATATCTTCAAAGAATTCTGCATCTCTTGATTCTATTACTCTGTTAAGATATAGATCTAAAAATCTGTCTGCAACACTATCAACTGCACTACCCAAATACACACATGTATTTGTCCGATGTCCCACTTTAAGCCTTCTAGGGTCAGGTATTCTAACAAAAGCGATACATCCCCAATTTCTTATTTTATTAAAATTAGGTGTGTGTTTATACCACAGTTCATGCAGTATAGCAGGTAACTTAGAGTGTGGCAACATGTTTAAAATGTTATTAGCAGTCAGTACAGCCTCACCCCAAAGTGTGAAGGTAACCCGGCAGTCAACAACATAGAATTCAACATCTCTGTGAGTGTTCGATTATTTCTTTCAGCGATATCATTTAACTGTGGTGAGTAGGGTGCTGTAGTTTCTGCTATGATTCCATGTGAGTTACAAAATTCTCTGAATCCCAATGAGACATATTTGCCACCTCTATCTGATTTAAATCTTTTAATTTTAGCATCTAACTAATTCTCAACACGATCTTTAAATTCTTTGAAATTTTCTAGTGCTTCACCCTTAATTTTAACAAATAAATGTGACAATATCTAGAGTAATCATTTATGAAGGTGATTAAGTACTTCTGACCTCCTTGTGTCATAAAACTCTTAAAATCACATATGTCAGAATGTATCAACTCAAGTAATTGTGTACTCCTAGAGACGGTATGGAAAGGTCTTCTAGTTATCATTGTTTGAGCACACACTTCACATTTATCACCTTTTATGGATGTGTCAATTGGCAAGTTAAAAGTTTTAGCAACATTAAGAATCTTAACATAGTTCGCATGTCCCAGCCTATTATGCCATGTACGTGGACTACACAATTTGGAACTAACATTATTGATTACTTCATTTGCTAAACTAATTTTGTACATGCCATTAACTAAATAAGCACAACCAAAATAGAAAGATATTATAGAAAAAATAGCTTTACCACTAATCATAGTAACAACCGTACCAGCATGATTTAGTAAGCTAATAGAGATCAAGTTCTTTGCTAAAGCAGGTACATATTTAATATTTTACAAAATTAAAGTTTTACCTGAGGAGAGACTGAGATTTGTTGTCTCAATCTGAAGTACCTTCACTGATTCTCTATTTGCCATTGAAACAGATTCATCTGCAGCTTTCAGATCAGGTAATAGGCTTTCATCATTGCAAGCATGGCAGGTAGCTCCCGAATCCAACAACCAACTAGCAGAGGTACTGGCCATTTCTACCCACTTAAAGTCCTCATTATGATTCGTTTTCTCAAAAGTTTTATGCAAAAAATACTTTTTTTATATCTTACATTATCTCCATTACTAATCTTTTGTGTACCTTGGTGAAACATCACCAACAATACAAAGAAAATTGGTGGGCTCAGTTGTACCCTCTAACAAGTTCACCTTTTCCATGTTGGTTTGTTCTATTTTGGGTAGCCTGCACTCAGAGGCGTGATGACCCCACTTTCTACAGTTGTAGCATTTTCTCTTCTTCTTAACAATTTTCTTCGTGACTTCTAACTTAGTTAGTTCACCTCTACGATTAAACTTGTTCTTCTTGAACTTAGGAGTGTGTTTAGTATTGGTTAATACATTGGCAGTTGAAAGTTGTTTATTAACAAATTCTAAATTCATCCTAGTTCTAGTCTCATCTTCAACTTTAATGCAACGTTTCAGATGTGCAAGTTTAATCTGTTCAGGCAACCTATTTATCTCAGTCTTAAAAAATAGCCATGAAGCAGGTAACTTATAAATTATTGCACCAGCAAGAAACTCATCACACACAGTAATGTTTTCTGATTTTAGTTTTCTTGCAAGATTCCACTACAAAAAATTTGACATATACCAACGGACACCTGTAGTGACGGTCAGTAAAACCATAGGTATAAACATCATATACCTACAGACGTGTAGTAAACTGTGGGTATAGGTATCCTATAGCTTTAGAGCTTTTAATCCGTAACTATAAGCTTTTAATCCATAATATTTATTTTCTCCCTCTCTCACCAAACCCTCTCTCTAAATCCCCCTCTCACCAAACCCTATCTCCAAATCCCCCTCCGCCAGCTGCCGTGCCCCCCCTTCCCGCTGTCGTGCCCCCTTCCCCGCCGCCGTGCCGCCCCCAGCCACATCTCCTTTCTCTCTCCCTCTCACCCAACCACTGCACCTCCGTCTTCATCGTCCTCCGCCCTCCGTCCCCCATCACCGTCCCCCCCATGGCTATCCTCTCTTTCGCCATCACTCAAAATAATTTTCTCCCCTCCTTCCTCTTCTTCTTCTTATTTCAAAATCAGATCTTCCTCATCTTCTCACATTGACAAGCACCCCCAAGTTGCCGTCACTCAAGAGCAGGGCAAGAATGTCAAGCTCATCCAAGCTCTGGTAATTCCTCCCTTTTTCCTTTGTCCTTTTCCCCATCATATTTGAATTACACTTGCTTTTGCCCCTATTATTTTGATATACTGTGATGGGTTCTTCTTATTGGGTCAGATGGGTTCACTTTGTTGTGTTTTGTTCTCTCATTTGGCTAAATTCTGAGCTAATTCATTGCTTATGGTTGATGGGTTCTTCTTGTTGGTCCTTTTATTGTTTGGTTTAGTACCCAAAATCCCATCTTGACCTGTAATTTTGGATGGATTGTATGATTTGTAATCTGCTTGCCTTCTGAAATTGCTAATAATATACTAGATTCATGACAACCTATTCTGGAATAGTTGTCATCTCATGGGTATCTGCTATATAAAATCCCTTCTTGTTGTTTTTATTTCATGGTTTGCAAGTTGTAATGCACTTTCTGATTCTTAAAATGGAATATTTTGTTTTATTATGGGCTAATTATTATAGAAAATTACCTAAAGTTTGCTATTGTTTGTTGTAAAATTCCGTAATAAGGCACCTATAGTTATTTCATCCTTCAAGATGTGTGCTTGGATTAATATGCATATCCATTATAGTAATATATTTGTTTTGTTTTGTTATGTTTAGGATGTTTACATTCGTACTAGTTTATATTTGCAAGTGTGACTAACTTTGATGGGTTAATTATATGGGAGAACATAATGTTATTTCATATACTGTCATAGCCTTATAGGTCTCAAGTGTTTGAAATGCATGTGTCTATGAGTTTCTAAACCAGTGATAACATGACTGCTTTCATAGAATGGAATTATATTTGGGTAGTAGGAGATATTGTATGGTCTGTTATTGATCTAAACTTAGATTTGTGACTGTGAACATCTAGAAATTAAAGTTATTTAAATTTTGGGAATGCAGATACTCAAATGGACATCAGTAACGTACCCTCACAAGCTTGAAAAGCTAGATTTACTTGAGAAAGGAATAGTCAGCATAGGACCATTATCACTTACTGGTGCTAGCATGGTGTTGTGAAACGATTTTTAATATTAACTTTAGTTAAATGATTTCTTTTAATCCTATAATGGTGACTACTAAGTTTTACTTAGTGCATGCTGGATACTTTATAGTGCTAATGGATAGATGTGCAATTTGTACTTATTTCCTTCATGTTCTTTTGCAGTAGAGAGAGTGATAATACTCTGAAACCTGCACAAAAACCTGGTAAACCATCTTAGGATGCTAATTATTTTCAGTATGATGTGAACACTAAGATCTTGCACAGTTGCATATTTGCATTTAACCTAGTCTTGAATTTGTTGGTTTTTTCTTTGTGCAAAGATTATCAATGACGAGTTTGGGTAAAGCCAGAACAAGCCTCGTAGGTTAGTGAACTTACCTTTTGATAAATTGGTCTTCAATATATATAAACTTATATACCATGGCAGGTAGAAATATGTTATCAAATTATACCATGTCTGCATGCTGAATTGAACTATATATTTAATAGTAGTCTTTTGTGGGTGAGTTTAGTTGATTGATCATCAGGTTGATAAAAAAAATTCATTGCAATCTGTCATTTCCCCTCTAATGGATGCACTGTTGCTGAAGTTGTGTTCTGCTATACTAACTAAACTATCACCATATATCACCAGGAGGTTTACAAAATATTTACTCCTGCAAAGATAATAATATAAGAGATGGAAAGGGTGAGTGAGTGAGTGCAAAAAATGGATATTCAGACAAGACAGAATTTCAAAGGGGAGCCCATGGTCACTGGATAACTGTTTTATACACACTCTTCTTGAAGTCATAAAAGTACAGATCATTCAAGTTGATGAGCTTTTAAGGTAGTGATAATCAACTTCAAATTATTTAATTATGTGGCCCGTTAATGTTCATTATTTCCTAACATATGTTTGTGAAGGAGAAAAATGCATGTCTAGTTTTGGCTTCACACACTGTGAATGAGGTCATTTTCACTCAGCCGTTTCAAGTTATAAAAGAGAGGCTAGATGAGTTTCAAAGAGAATAAATGTGTGCTTATTTTACTTGCCCATGTAATTGCCTTGTAGGAGACCTACATATGTGGTTGGAGCTGATCGTTGTAAATGGAAATTCTCTGCCTTCCATAAGACTCTTCGTGATCGAGGATTGGTCCGACCATTCACAGGTTTCGAGGCTGTAAGTTGTCCTCCCATTTCATATTATTGCTGAGTCTTGTTATATTGACATTGTTGGTGAAATTGGGAATTATAATCCTAACGAGACATGGCTCATATCTTCGTATGCAACTTGACTTTTGGGTTCAATATAATGTATATGATCAATTGATCATGTTTTACAGTTACTATATTTTATTCGAGTATGTTATTTATTATCTTTTAAACTTACATATATCAAATGCTTGGAGTTATCCTCCTCTAAATATGCCACAGAAGTAGCTAAGCAGGTTCGTGAAGTTCTTGCGGCGAGAGGGTGGACGCTGAAATGATATCAAGTACAGTTCTTCTAATTTCTTTTCACCATACTCAAAATATACAAATGTTGTTCTCAGTTAAATTCAAATGCAAATTCAGTTCATATTGATTACATAGCTTTTTGAGAGAATGATAAATGCAGGTTTGCTAAATTCAGATTTATCTTTTCAACATTGTAAGCAGGTTTGCGCAGGAGCTATACTTGGTTGCCTCGTGTCCTATTTAGTGAGGAGCTCTTCTATATAAAATGAAAATTACGCTAAAGTTCTAAAGTTGCCTAAAGTTTAATTCTGATGAGAACACGAGTTCCCAATCATTATTGTAAATAGCTTTTTGTTCTGTGCTAAGGAGCTATATTTCTGGTGTTAAACAAAGTAAATTTTATTTTGTAATTTGACATGCTTGTAATACTTCATTAATTTTTAATATGATTGAAGTTTAATTTTATTTAATTTTGTTTCATAAACACATTTATTTATTTTATTGTGTATTTAGTTTATAATCGGATTAATATTATAAAAGAAAATATTAAATTATCATAAACGTAATTTATAAGAAAAAATTGTGTATAGAGAGATGAGTATATATTCAGAATATGTGGATGCGAAAATCATCACTATAACCTATAGCAATGGAGTTTCAACCGTGGGTATAGGAAAGCAAGAGGTGTCGTTAAAACCTATACCAACGGATACGAAACCATGGGTATAACACCGAGGTTTTGTCCAACGGGTGAAAAAACATTCGCTATAGGCTATAGTGACGGCATTCTGCCGTGGGTATAGCGAATCATTGACTACGAAAAAATATGTCCGTCAGTATAGGTTTTACGGGCTATACCTACAGTTTTTCGCCTTCTACCAACGGATTTTTGCTGTTACTATATGTCAAATTTTTTGTAGTGTTCTCTAGATCTGTTACCTGAGGAAGGATTGCCTTTTCTTCTTTAAAACAAAAACCCATAAATTTAACAACTAGATGTGCTTTAGACACTTTCTCTTTCTTCTTAAATTCATATAGTAAATTATCCCAGATCTGTTTGGTTGTTTCATATTTCATATACACGTCTGCAAGGCAATCTGATATGCTATTTAATAAGAATTCTCTACACAAGTCCTCATCAGTTACCCATGCTGCATCATCAACATCTTCAACACATTCATCATAGGTTGTTTGACATGTATAAAAAAATTTCATGAATTTCATCCCGTATTGGGCTTTCCTCTTCCAACTATTAAATTCAGCACTTCTGAATCCCTCTAATTTTGGAACTTCGTATGGACGATTATGTTTTTCCATCGCAAAGGAATAAACAATAAATTCCAAACAATAGAAGGTTCTTTCTGAATAATTACTACTTATGTAATTTAGTAAAGAGATGGTTTTTTCTGTAAAACTGCTTAGTTGACAATGAAACAGAAAGGAGAAAATAACTTGAGTTTAGAATGGACCAAATCTGAAGAATTAGATGCACATAGCAGCGAATCCTATAGTCTGTCCAAACACCAAACGTCAAATAAAGATCCCATCACGAAGAAGAAGCCCAGATCTGCACTGCAGCAGATCCTAATCTTTGCCCCAAACACCAAACAGCAAGTCACGTCCAATAGGAGGCTTCGAACACAGCGATCTGCTCCTAGCCCTAACACCAAACACCAATCTGACCCAATGAAAAATTAAATTTGTGTGATTTTGCTCCAACGGTGGTGGCGATGGTTGAAGGAAAAAAGGGGGTTTCGCTCGCAGTGGTTTCGCTTGTGGTGTTCGGGAAAGAGGCAAAGGAGAAAAGGGGGGGGGCTCGCTTGCGATGGGATCCCCTTTGGCCTGCGATGACATCGACGACGGTGGCGACGACGGCTCTGGTCGGTGACGGCGGCAACGGCGACTCTGGCTGGAGATGGTGGCGGCGCCGGTTAAAGGTAATATAGTAATATCTTAAGATTGTTAGATCTAGATGAGTAATTAGGGTTAGGGTTTATATCTCAAAGTCGCTTAAGATATTATACCCTGCTCATCAGTAATTGGAATATCATAGGGCACTATCTCTAGACCAACAGTTATGTGAGATTAATCTGGGTTTAGGGTATTGGGCTTAAGATATTAGGGTATCAATACATAACATGTGCAAAGCACGTGTTGCCCCATAGAACAATATACACAATATTATTATATTATATTGAGAATATATCCTTATACATCCAACATATCCCACTCATTTGGCATTTCTATTTTTCCACATTTATAATAGTAAAGATATATCAAAGACGTGTTATCTACCGGTAATAAAAGGATAAACATGCAAATTGCTAATGTGTTGGTATACCTAGATACAAATGTTCCTAGCTTGCATTGGTAGAAGATGGCTCATTCATGCTCACTGCATTATTCTTCAAAAGTCTCACAATTAACGCATATAACTCAACTTAATTATGCTTGATTTCTTAGCAAAAACTATTATAGTATAACTGAATTTTACCCATTAACTACTTAATTAGCTTATAAATTGAAGATTAACCAATATTGTTGCCCCTCCCCTTTTTAAGAAAGACTTAAGCTAATCTGAAGAAAAAAACACTTACAGTATAAAAATCAAAATGAGATGCATGAATCATGCATATATCTCATATGCTTATTCTTTAAAGCTACTTTAAGTTAAGTTATTATATCAAAAGAAATTATGGAGATAAGTAAAAGTAAAAGAAGTTTTAATAATTGTCACAAGTAGGCTCTAAGTTCATGGTAATTTCTTTGACATTGTTTATGAATTGATCCCTCCAACTTAACTTAATAAGGTAGAAAAAGATAAATCCTTATGTTTTCCCCAAGTATGCAATGAATAATATGGTAGAAAAAGATAAATCATAAGCTTTCATTTTTATTTTTATATTAAGAACAATTGAAATTATATTTGTGTTGCTTTTGTAGTAATTTTATTAGAGAGAATCAAGCGGCAACATCATTGAGAATCAAGCGACAACATCATGGTGCTATAAGTATCAAGTTCGACTTATACATTTTTGTAACTTTTTTGTTAGTTTTGAACCATTTAAAATTTTCAATTGGAGAAAATTTTCTCTCTCCCTTTTTTTTAACGAATTTGATTGGAGAGGACTTTATTTTATTTTTAGAACTCTATTAATTGGATCAATGTTAATGTTGGAGTGATCTTATACATAGTTATGACTGAGTATTTATTTTATTTTCACTTTTTAGGGTTTAAAATGCTTGATTATTTGTTTTTTCTGTTTAAAATTCCTATTCGAACGTCAAAGGTTCTCAAGCATCATTTCGTTAGTGTTTATTTCATCAATATGCTAAATGTACCACTGTAGAATACTAAATCCCATATATATATATATATATATATATATAATCTTTTACATTTTTAACAGCCCCCTGGATCTATGTGTAGTTAACTTTCGGTCTTGAAGGGGGATTGTCAAGTGTGAGATTGGAACGAAATGACTTGCATATGAGGGTTTTTTCTTCTAATTGTTATCTGTTTTCATTTGGACTTTTGCGTTCTAAGAAATATTATCATTAAATTTTCAATTACGAAGAACAATGGATTGTGGAGGATGGTAAAAAAACATGGAAGTTGAATAGTTTGACTTATTTTATCATTATTGTATGTATTATTTTATTTTCTTAGGGTAAAAGTGAACAAATGAGTGAATATATCTAGAATGATGTTGGTTTGGAAAGGTAAATTGGTTAATCTATATATTTGTCATATTCTGATATACCTAATTATTAATTTTTGTTCCCTCAATGTATTTCTGATGTTGATTATATTTAGTTTGAGAGGGAATATTTGAATTGAGAGGAAGGCGGTCGAGAAAGAGATAGTGGAGTACATCAAAGAGTTCGAGAAGAGCCACAGCCCAACTTCGGTAATTATTCAACTTTTATTTTTCATTTCCTCTCAATTGAATAGATGTATAAAATAATTTCCTTTCAATTGAATAGAAGTATAGAATGGTGTTGGTTGATTTGGAAGTGTGAATTGGTTAATATGTACATTTTTCATCTTTTAATTATATTGTGATTGAAATAGTTAATGTGCATCTCTAAATTTTTTAGTTCCATATAATCTTACGAGTTCCTTAAAACTATTTTAGTCTGTGCAATTTGAATTGCACAGGGTAACATTAGTATTGTCTTATGTATGTGTTGTGTGTGTGCTCATCGCTTCAATGGAGAATGTATATGCTTTAGAGCAATGGTTTGCTATTTTCTCATTTTTCCCATTTTATGGCAAAATAGGAGCTGCAATGGTTTTCTATTTTGCCATTTTTTTGAGAAAGTGAGAATAGTAACGTCTCATATTTGAGAAACAATTTGTAGATTCTCAAAATATAGGGGACGGACCATGTTGTTCCGTCCCTATATATATATATATATATATATATATATATATATATATATATATATATAGGAGTGATCCAATGAGAAACATCTTAAAATGAGAAAATGAGAAACATTAATTCTAACCATTGGATTTGAGAGGATTGAGATGAATGACTCTAATTCATCTGGATTAGTAAATAAAAAAACCGGTTTATTTTAACTAATCTATAAATAAAAAAACCACCAAACAAAAACCCGAACATCACTTCCCCATCTTATACACAAAAAACAAACCAAACAAAAAAAATAAATAAACAACACGATTTGTTCCCCAACCCGTCAAGAAAACAAAATTAATAGTTCTATAGTATCTTCACTGAATCATACAGGTGTTTTATCTGATTTTCTGTTTTTGATACAAATTTTTTTTTTGGTTTGTATCTTTATTACATAACCTTATATAGAATGGAAACAGTTCCTTACATTTTTAGTGAAAATGTCATTTTAATTGTTAATGGTGTTTTGGGGGTGCAAATCCAGTTTGAAAGTTCCAATGCTTTTATGATTCCATATTAATGAAACAATATTCTTACTTGTTCATTAAGATATTAAATTTCCTCCCAACATTCAGCCAGCATGCAAAAGCCAAGCCTGCAAGTGGAAGTTCCAGTATATAATATATGTATCAGGGTTAACGGATTTGGATGCCCACGATGCGTTGAACAAGAAACCCTCCTTGAAGACCAGTTTCTTCCGTTCCATATTATGATTGACATTCAAAATCGACATTCCCTCTCTTATTATTCTTCCAACCGAGTAGTAAAAAATAAAACAATTCTTCAAATTTCAAATTTATGTCTGACATTTAAAACAAAGTTTATGTGGGCTAGCTATATATGTATCGATCCATGCACGTTATATCAAATTCCTAATTTTCAGTATAGTAATTAGTAAATGACCAACAACTAATTAATTTTGTTTTCTAGACGGGTTGGGGAACAAATCATGTTGTTTAATTTTTTTTTGTTTGGTTTGTTTTTTGTGTATAAGATGGGGAAGTGATGTTTGGATTTTTGTTTGGCGGTTTTTTTATTTATAGATTAGTTAAAATAAACCGGTTTTTTTAATTACTAATCCAAATGAATTAGAGCCATTCATCTCAATCCTCTCAAATCCAATGGTTAGAATTAATGTTTCTCATTTTCTCATTTTAAGATGTTTCTCATTGGATCACTCATATATATATATATATATATATATATATATATATATATATATATATATATATAGGGTAAAAGGGATATGAGCAACTTGCTCATTTAATAAATGAGCAATTAAAGGGATAGGGTAAAAGGGATATGAGCAACTTGCTCATTTAATAAATGAGCAATTAAAGGGATATGGGCAACTTGCTCATTTAATAAATCAGCAATTGATGAGGTAGTATGCATGTGATACATTGAGTATCTAACCACATTTAGGATTTCCAAATCACATACATGCCACCACATCACTTGCTCATTTACTAAATGAGCAAATTGCTCGTACCCCTTTTTCCCATATATACTAGTAGTTTGCACGTACGATGCACGTCTTAATAAATATAGTTTTTTTAAAAGTAAAAATTCAGGCGTAGTCTGGATTTGATCTAAAGCCTCATTTACAATAGTTATGCACATGCATTGCACGGGTTGGTAGATGGACAAATTACACTAAGGCCTTCTCCCATTATAGTAGTGTATATATATATATATATATATATATATATATATATGTATGTATGTATAATAAAACACAAAGAAAGCTATCAAGTGGCTCTCCTTCAATCCCCCCAAAATTAATGGCCCAGATCTAACCTCACAAAACACATTCCCCCCCCCCCCCCCCAAGTTTTCCCCCAAAACTCAAATTCAAAACCCTCCCACCCAAAACAACTCCTTTATTTATTTAATTATCTCTCTCTCTCTCTCCCTCCCTCTCTCTCTCTCCTATTCAAAAATTTAAGAAAATAAAAATTTTTAAAAATTAAAAAACTTTAAAAAATAAAAAAAACTTTAAAAAATAAAAAAACTTTAAAATTTTAAAACTTTTAAAACTTTAAAAATAATTCAAAAAAAATAAAAAAATATGAAAACAATTATTAAATTTTTTTTTAAAATACTTAAAAATAAAAAAATACTTTAAAATTTTAAAAAATTAAAAATTTTTAAAAAAATTAAAATTTTTCTTAAAAATAAAAATTTAAAAAATTTTGAAAATAAAAAATTTTAAAAATTTTAAAAATATAAAATTTAAAAATTTGAAATTTTGAAAAATTGAAATTTTGAATATCTTAAAGTAAATCCAAATCCAAATCCAATGTCGAACCCCAAACAAGCGGTCGTCGATATCTGATCCGCTGCTGATTCCGTATCGGTGACTCCCCTCCACCAAATCGAGTGCGAATATTAAGTGACTCCGTATCGGCGACTCCCCTCCACCGAATTGAGAGCCTCTATATGCGATGCGACGACACTAATTTCATCTCATAACCGAATTCTCATTCTAATTTTTAATTTTGTGTGTGCAGGGGATTACTCAGTTTTTTTCTGACTTGAATTTTGTGTCTGCATGGGATCTAAGTTCAGAGAGGTATGATTGTTTTATTTTTAAATTAAAAATTTTTAATTTAGTGATTTATTTGATGAGTTTTTTATTGGTTTTGATTTAAGGTGTACGCAAGTGAGAGATAGATTATTTGGTGGCCTCAATTTGGGCTTCCAAACCATAGCAGGATAGGTAAGCTGACCAGCAACCTAAAAAAACTTGGCAAATATACAACATTAATTTCTTTACTGGAAGAGAAAATACTATCGTGAAGTGTTCCCTTCACTGGTTATTAGAAACCATGGATAATATAACATATAAGAATTTTTTGTGTATGTTTGGATATATAGGATTGAGATGACTGGAGTTTACCAGTGAATGGTGCAAACTCTCCACTCAAGAAAGACTGCTAAAGTAAATTTGTTATTTATCCATTTTGATTTTTTTTTATAAAGGTTCAATGGAGAGACAAAGTGGAGATAAAAGAAATGATTTGATTGGATTAGAGTTTTGAGAACTTCATGTATTTCATTTTGGTTGAAATAATAATAAGATGTATTTTAATTGCAAACTGAGTCTCAGGCAAACAAATATTTAGATTATTGGTATTGTAGATACCTTCACACCTGCACTTACGTTACCATTGTATTTAGACCTGCTCATAGTGGTTATGGGATTAGAGTAAGCGCTATAAAACCTATATGATAATGTCCTTGCATAACTATTACAAGCATCTTAAAGTGATGCTGAAGTTAAAAAAAACTCTATGCAGTATTTCTAACAAACTATATGCATTCCAGGTAAGTTCAAGCTAATGATTAAGAAGGCGATGGTTGAGCTTAAAGGTAGATATACTGCTTCCTTATATAATATGCTTGCTACTTCAATTAATTTGCTAGACCTCCAAAACTATTTTATATAATCAAATCAGGTACACGTGTCAACGGGCAAACTAGTATATATATATATATATATATATATATATATATATATATATATATATATATATATATATACTAGATTTGCCCGTGGGCGCGTGCCTATGGCACATCTTTGGAACGATACAAAACACGAAAAATCCTATAAACAGTAAAACAACAATTATGTAGCTCAAGTTTGAATAGTTTGACAATAATTAGTTGTAAATAAAAGTCCATGTTTCCATTAGTATATGTTCAAAAATAATTATAAATGGGGGTGTAAAATCTAATTTCTTAGAACTTTAAGTGTGGAAAATGATGAAATTTAGCTGTCGAAGAGATATTTGCTATTTTCAATATAACATGTGCAATAAAAAAAATATAAAATTCTGAAAATTTACAAACCTGAAATCATAAAATCTAAATTTCTAAGTAGATAAAGAAAGAATGGGAGAGAGAGATAGAGAGAGAGAGAAAGAGAGAAATATGAAAATGTGAAGAGACAAGAGAGAGATAGTAATAAATTAATGAGTTTTTTAGTTTTTTGGGGAAAATTTTGGTTTTGGGGTTTGAAATTTTGGGAGGGAAAATGGGTTTTGTGAGGCTAGATCTGAGCCTTTGATTTTGGGGGGATTGAAGGTGAGCCACTTGATAACTTTCTTTGTGTTTTATTATATATATATATATATATATATATATATATATATATATATATATATATATATATATAGAGAGAGAGAGAGAGAGAGAGAGAGAGAGAGAGAGAGAGGATTGGACGAAACAAGTTGTTTCTTCCATGAATTATTTTTTTTAATGTATCGGACGGAACAACATGTTCCGTCAACAAAAAAAAATGGAACAAATTCATCAGACGAGACATGTCTTGTCCGAGCTCAAAAAGTTGGCTAACAGACCGATTGAGGAAAATGCCACTTTCAAGGTTAGGTTTGGTGTTAATTTAATCATAGTTTAGTATTATTTTAATCACTAATTAACTAATGACAATTTAATAACTAATACTATTTTAACTTTCTTAAAAATTACCAAAAAAACTTTCGGACTACATAAATAAATTTTTTTTTGGGTCAAATTTTGGCAAATGACCACTGCAAAGAACACTAATTTTTCCATTTTGCCAAAAAAATAACACAAACCATTGTGGATGCTCTTAATAACAAATATACTAAGTTTTGCATAGAGCTTCATCTTTAAATACAATTTCATACTATTTGTTGAATTCCTAAGAGAGAATTGCCTTAGGTGATTTAGACATGTTGCATGTAGACCTAGTAGTGCCCCTGTTAGAAATAGTGATTTGATAAGTGATTAGGGTAGAGTTAGGGGTAAGGGAAGACCTAAACTTACTTGAGTAGAAACAGTGAAAAAAGATGTGATAGCTTGTGGGCTTACAGAGGATATTGCTCTAAATCGATCAGAATGGAATACCAGGATTCATGTAGCTGACCCAAACTAGTTGGGGAAAAAGCTTTGTTGTTGTTGTTGTTGTTGTTGTTGTTGTTGATGTTGTTGTTGAATTCTTGCGTTACCATTGTCATATAATTATCTTAAATCTGTTAATTCTAAATCATTATACAAGTATTTTAATATTATTTCATGTCTTTATTGAATGGTTACTCAAATTATTTTAACCATGCATAGAATTTTGATAGTTGTTTCAAGGAGAATAATAAAAAGTTTCATGGGATCAAGATGGTGTTGGATTTATGTCTTGCATACTATGTTGGATAAGAAGATGATAAGACGATGGAGAAATTGAGACGATCGGAGACGGAGTGGAAGCAAGGAAAATAGTCAACAGCATTAGTAGCAGGTGGAGTTGCGGTCGATCGTACTTGGGGTGCGGTCGACCGCCCTACTAAGCAGAAGTTTTCGAGGGGGGGACGATCGGTCGACCTTGAGGTGCGGTCGACCGAATACGGTGCTGATGGATTATTTGGGTCGGGTCTTGGTGAATTGTGAGAAGCCCAACTTGCTCTTCAGGTCAGATCATTCGACTCTTGTCGTAGGGTTGTCTCTTCAGGAATATCCAATGGTTATTGTATCAATATATCAAACTAGAGTTTCTCTAGATCTCTATATATTATTGTTATTTGTCTCTATTGAGAGCCAAAAAGAGAGAGAGAGTACTTCATTGAAAGAGCGATTGAGTGATTCTCTAATTGTAAACAACTAGTACTTGCTGGTGAGCCTTGAGAGAGGGTGGTGGTAAGAAATTTAATATTTTTGTATCTTCTCAAGTTGAATAACGTCCTGGGTTTCTTCTCCCCCGGATTAAGGCAAAAGCCCCACCGGGACAAAATTGTGTGTGCTTTAGTGTGTTTGGTATGATCTATGGTATGTGCTTGGTGGTTTTTGTTGATTGTATCGAATAACTCAACAAGATCCTCATTAGAATTCCTAACAATTGGCATCAGAGCTTCGGGTTCAAGGATTTGTTCGAGTCACTTGGAGAAGATGGCAGATCAGATCAAGAAAATCAAGCGGTTCAAAGGTAAGATCAAGTTCGATCTCTTGAAGGTGGACATCCATGAAGCATTGGTTCAACAGGACTTGGATCTAGTCCTAGAAAGAGATATAGGGAAACCAATCGGCACAAAACAGGAGAATTGGGAGGAGATTTATTCAGAAGCCTTGGGTTTAATTCGTGTGTATTCGATGAGCGAAGTTAGGTGTAGGAGAAGTGCGGCGAGTCTTTGGGTAAGATTCAGAACTGACTACTCGAGATCGTCAATACTGGGTCGGATGAACCAGCGAAAAAAGTTGTGGGATTTCTAAATGAAGGAAAGTACCGCGCTTCAAGATCATGTAGTGGAGTTCAATATGGAGTTATCTGAACTGAGGGCATTCAACGCAGATGATCTAAAGGTTTCCAACTCGATATATTCACCATCAAATCCATCCAACATGATAACCGTGCTAGACGAGAAATCTAACAAGGAGAAGTTTTTCATAGCAGGCATGATCAAGGGGTTGGAGGAGGAGGTACTTAGGAAGGAGAGTCAGAAATCAGCGTCAACTTCTGTGAGTTGCTTGGAGGTGGATCGTAAATCGATTGGAAGGGAAAGTGTATGTAGGGATAAGGTCCGTGGCCACCAGTGCAAAGGGTGTGAGCATTACATGAAAGACTGTTGCAAGCGGCTGAGTCAGAGGGGTACTAAATCCAGTGCTGCTGAATCTGGTGGTGGCTTAAACAGTGCTTTTATTTTAAGTTCCTTAGATGTGAATTCTGGTTGTTCTTTTGATTCGGTTAGTTCTTCTCAAGTTTGCCCCAGGAGGGAGATTATTTCTACTTACAAATTTGCATCATTTCGTCGTGTGAGAACGAAGGTTGATAAGATTTGTGAAGTAATGGTTTCTACTTACAAGTTTGCCTCATGTCGTTGTGTGAGAACGAAGATTGACAAGACTTGTGAAGTAAGGGGTGAGAAAGCAAATGAGTCGAAGATGACAAATGGAAGGGGATACTATCTAGAGGAGGGCATGTATATTCCTTTGATGAAGCGGAGCCTTGTATCCATGAGAACTCTAGAAGCACGGGACTGCAAGTACACAGATTCAGGTGGAGTTCATTCAGTTTGGAAAAGTTTTCGTAAGGTGATGAAGGGTGGGGGGATTAAGCAGGGTCAGCACAACTTCTACCAGCTTTGGAGAAACAAAAAAACTTGCGCAAGTGTTTCGAAACCTATTGTTCCTAAAGCACCATCTAGTATGCCGTCACTAGAATCATCCGAGCGAGATTGCGACGTTCGAATATCGTCGGAAGGTGGAGAGAGCCTTGAGGTAGGTGGAGTTCGTGTGGAGGGTGGCACCTCCATGATTATATCTACTAGGGTGTGTCCTTGAGGGGGGGCATACAGCTGGAGAAAAATAGGTGGAGATAGATTCAACTAGCAGAGGAAACAATCGAAACGAGTTGATTGCAAGAAGAGAAGGAAAAGAGTTTAGGAGGTTTTAAATCACGCAGGTGTGGATTCATGAGTATGTAATCCAAGGTGGAGATTGTTGGGTTTATGTCGTGCATACAATGTTGGATAAGAAGATGACAAGACGATGGAGGAATCGAGACGATCGAAGACGGAGTGGAAGCAAGGGAAACAGTCAGCAGCAGTAACAGCAAGTGGAGTTGTGGTCGACCGTACTTGGGGTGCGGTCGACCACCCTACTAAGCAGAAGTTCCCGAGAGGGGGACGGTCGACCGATCTTGAAGTGCGGTCGACTGAACGCGGCGCTGATAAATTATTTGGGTCGGGTCTTGGTGATCGTGAGAAGCCCAACTTACTCTTCAAGTCAGATCTTACGGCTCTTATCGTAGGGTTGTCTCTTCAAGAATATCCAATGGTTATTGTATCAAGATATCAAACTAGGGTTACTCTAAATCTCTATATATTGTTGTTATTAGCCTCCATTGAGAGCCAAAAAGAGAGAGAGAGAGTACTTCATTGAAAAAGAGATTGAGTGATTCTCTAATTGTAAACAACTAGTACTTGCTGGTGAGGCTTGAGAGAGGGTCGTGGTGAGAATTGTAATATTCTTGTATATTCTCTAGTTGAATAACATCTTGAGTTTCTTTTTCTCCGGATTAAGGCGAAAGTTCCAACCGGGACAAAGTTGTGTGTGCTTTGGTGTGTTTTGTATGATCTATGGTATGTGCTTGGTAATTTGTGTTAATTACATCAAATAACTCAATAAGATTTTCAGTAGAATTCCTAACAGATGGAGTTATATATTAGTAAGAAAATTGATTTTTAGTTTAACAGCGTTACCAATGCATCCACTTAAAATTTATGAGCATGGCCCATTGGTGCATCGCACAGACGCTAGTTTAAATAATATACCATTATCCGTATTTACATGATGCATAAATTAGCCATATATATTGGAAAAATATTATCTCTCAATTTTTTTTTAAAAAAAGGACTAAAAATAAGTTGCTGGCAAAAAATTAGCAACTATTGCTTAAGAATGATGATTCTATTTGATTATGAGAGATGCTTTTGTGTTCCAAAAGTTGACTATTCATTGGCAATCTCGAATATCCTCTTTGATAATCATTAAACTAAAACAAATTAACCATTAAATGAAGAAAAAATAAAAGGAAAAAATACAAAGATCAGCTTCAATAATCATATCTTTTACGTTATCGTCATCATCATTCATCGTCTTTTGTTCGTTACAAATTAAGACCTAAACTATAAAACTTCATAACAGACCTGAATCATAACAGTCACAAGCAACCTCCTGCGCGAACAAATTCAAGAACTGGTCCAAGGCCATACCCTTGAACCGGTTCTCGTCCTTCAGCAACGAGCTGACTATCCAATCAAAAACCTCCACCTCACACATGAATGTCAGCCCCCCCTCGGGCTGATACCCGAGCTCCTTCTCCGAATCCTCCAACAGCGAGACAAAAACCGGGTAGTTAACGAACCGAGTAGGGATCACGAACCTACTCCGATCCAACCCGACGTAAACTGCCATGTGCCCGGCCGGAATTGCACCTGTTATGCACCGGCCGAAGCTTAGGGAACAACTAAACTTCTTCATTAGCTGCTTCAACTCCACTTTTTCTCGAACCTCGGTTTTCGCGGGTGAAGACATTTTGGTGAAATGAGTAGGGTCTGTGTGAAAAAACAACAACAGGTCATGGTTAGATTTGGTTTGCAAGGGGGGTTTAAAAGAGCGGTTAGACTGATAGGAAATGACTGAAATGCCCTTGTGATAAATGATTGTTGGTGGATTTTCTAGGGATTTTTAAGGAATATGGATTTTTGGTTACATCCGTATCTTTTACATTTAGTGAGAAAAAAAAAAGGTTTAGCTAAAATTAAAAGAAGTTGCTACTTTTGCTAAATTTGGAATGATTTAGTGGATAATTGGGTTGATTTATTTTTGGTTTTGATGAGGAAATTAATGGGCTAGCTATATTTTGTTATATTTGTGTGACTTTTTCCGTCAAAGCATAGTGCTTTCGTAGTTGCTTTGGTGTGTAATGTTTAAATGATGACTGCATGTTAAAAGATAATATTACTTGGAAATGAGTTTCTTGTTCTCCGATTGTTGTGTGTGTATCATGAGTTAGGTGGAGCACATACTTACACAACATGTGTAATATGACTATTAACTTTTGCAAACTTATAATGATCAAAAAAACAAAAAAAACTTTTGCAAACTTATAATTCATAACTTACTCTAACCATAAGATCAGTTTCTCAAATATTTTTATTATTTAAAATTTATGATTTTTTTTGTTTTTGTTATTTGGGTTTTTTATTACTATTTTCTCTCTCTCTTTTTCGCTTACAAACTTTGCAAACATAAAATAGGGAACATAATCTAAATGGTAGAAGGTAGCTCAAATATGTTTGGCTCCCTCCATGGAAAATGAATATTGTGTTTCCCTTGGCAAATGATTTGCTTCCTAAACAGGGATATTCTTGAGAAGAGTAGTATATTAAATTAAATCAAATTAATCATGCACTCCACCAATAAATTTTATGTTCTTCTACTTGATTTACTTAGTAATTAACTAAGCCGAGATTGAGTTCACATGCACACGAATGAATGAGTTCAAATAAAGTCCTTGATGCCAATAACCAGCACTTGATATCTTTTGAACCGTCTATATGACTTTCAGAAATAGAGATAGAAGTTTTTACTTTATAACTAGTAGTTTACATGCACGTCTAAATAAATATAATTTTTTTAAAAGTAAAAATTCAGACGTAGTCTGAATTTAATCTAAAATCTCATTTACAATAGTTACGCACGTGCGTTGTACAGGTTGGTAGATGGACAAATTACACTAAAAGCCTTCTCCCATTATAGAGATAGTATCATACACGTGGAAAAAATTGAAGGGATAATGAAAAGGGCAAAAAGAAAATAATTTCCAAACTGATCCACCTTCGAAAATATTTACCAAACTGGTCCACTTTCGAAAATATTTACCAAAGTTAGTCCATAACCCAACACGTGCGTTGCACGGGTTGGGTTAAGGACTAAGGGGTTCTCCCATTATAGTAGTAGAGATTATTATTACTAGTATTATACACGTGCGTTGCACGTGGGGAAAATGGGGAGGAGGGAATGAAAAGGAAAAAAGAATCTAGTATAATACACGTGCGTTGCTCGTGGGAAAAATGGGAAGGGGAATGAAAGGACAAAAAAAAATCTACCAACACGTGCGCTGCACATGTTGACAAAATGACAAATATTTACAAATGACACTAAGCCCTTCTCCCATTATAATATTAGAGTCTTAGAGATAACATAACAGAGAAATAATTGTAATTAATTATCTAATTAATTCACTAATCTAAAAGTCGTATGGAGACCAGTAAACCTCCCGAGGGAAAATTCTTGATGAATTTCCCTGCTCCAAGCAATTTTTCTTGGGTGAAAAGTTGTTTTTGGCCTCTAATAGATTTAGTGCAAAAATATATCCAAGAAAACTTTTACTCCGAATATATGGTAAATTGGTCATGATAAAAATCTATTAAGAAAAACAATCTTAGTAATCTTTTTTTTATTTTCCTATACAAAGTAATTAAAAATCAAAGTAAACAAACAACTATAAATCATAAATAATCATCCATCAGAAGACCCCTCTAGCATCATCTTATGCCAAAACAATAAATTCAGGGTTGGGGATATTAACTCACAAAAAAGTTTCGACCACTACTGAAACATAATTTTAGAGCTAGTTAAGATAAATCAGAAAAATAAAAACAATACTGAATATTGAATTGAGTTCAACCAAGTACAATATCACCTATATATGGAGAACAAATATCAAAACAACTCTATAATCAATATGGGACTATAATAATATCTAACACCCCCACTCAAACTCACGATGGGTCAAACAGTGTGAGTTTGTCTAATAAGTATCTAAATCTCTGAACAGTATGAGATTTAGTGAAGAAGTCTGCAGTCTTCTGGGAAGATGTAACAGAATGGAGAGAAATGGTCACTGCCTCAAAGCGCTCACGAATATAATGGCAATCAATCTCTATATGCTTCGTTCGCTCATGAAAAACCGGGTTGCTTGTAATGTGCAATGCACTCTGGTTATCACAATGAAGAGGAGTAGCTCCTGTAAGAGTGACACCCATATCTGATAACAGCCAACGAACATGAACAATCTCTCTAGTAGTAGCTGTCATTGCTTTGTACTCAGCTTCAGTCGAAGAACATGCAACAACTGCATGTTTCTTACTTCGCTATGAGATCAGTGAATCACCCAAAAATAGACAGAAACTGGTGGTAGACCGTATGGTAGTAGGATCACCTACCCAATCTGAATCAGAATATGCACTCGACTCTAATTTGGATGTAGCAGACATGAATAATGAGCAAGTAATAGTGCCCCGAAGATATCTGAGAATCCAAAGAAGAGCACCGTAGTGAACTGATGTAGATGCAGAAACAAACTGACTGACAATACTGACTGCGTGAGCAATATCGGGTCTGGTCATGCATAAGTAGACAAGCTGTCCAACAATCTGTCTGTATTTAGTGGGATCAGGAAGGAGCTCACCATCAGTGGGACGAAGCTTCACATGAACCTCTAAGGGTGTATCGGCTGATCTACTGTCAGAAAGGCATGCAGTGGAGATAATATCTGATGTGTATTTCTGTTGAGTAATGAGTATCCTCCGAGATCCATGAGCAATTTCTAGGCCCAGAAAATAACGTAGTATGCCAAGGTCTTTCATATGAAACTGCTGATGAAGGTATTTCTGGATGGATGTAATGTCCGCAGAGTCATCCCCAGTAATGATCATATCGTCAACATAGAGAAGTAGAATTACCCTTCCCTGTGGTGATGACCGCATAAACATAGAATGGTCCTGAGAACTCTGACTAAAACCAGCCTTGGTGATGACAAGGCAGAAACACTCAAACAGGCTCGAGTGGCCTGCTTCAAACCATATATAGCCCGATGCAACCGGCAAACATGACGAGGAGTAGGGAGGCCAGGAGGAGGATCCATATAAACAACCTCAGATAAGGTACCATGAAGAAAAGCATTCTTCATATCCATCTGATATAACAGCCATTGGCGGATGGGTGCAACAGCAAGAAGAGTGCAAACATTAGTCATCTGTGCAACGGGAGCAAAGGTCTCATCATAATCAATGTCATGCTCCTGAGTAACGGTGGAGTAGGTGCATGTGTTGGTGGAAAAGTAGGTGGGATGGGTGTTGACTATTGTGGGGATGCAGGTGGTGTTTCGGTAGAGGGAACAACAAGTGTAAGACAGCAGGAGATGTGAATGAAGTCAGAGGAGTGGGATCAAAAGGAATGCGGGAAGATAAAGTCGAGGGGCTAGCAACAACTAGGGAATCGAGAAATAGTCAGGTAGTAAGGGGAGTCTTCCACAAAGGATACATGTCGAGAAATGCGGACACGACCCGCTGATGGATCAAAACAATGATAACCTTTGGGTTCAGGACTGAGACCGAAGTGAACGCACTTAGCAGCACGAGCGAAGAGCTTCGTGCACTCAGTAGGTGGGAGAAGGACATAACAGGTGCACCCAAAGGTACCGAGCATAGGGAGGTGAATGATAAAGAGCCTCATAAGGCGTGGTACCAGCTAGGGCAGACGGGGGAGTAATGTTGATGAGACTAATAGAGATCATGATAGCTTCAGCCCAGAAAGAACGAGGAGCAGAAGATGAGAGTAAAAGTGCGCAAACCGTCTCAAGGATGTGACAATGCTTGCGTTCAGCTACACCATTCTGCTCATTTGTGTAAGGGCATGATTACTGAAAAAGGGTACCGTGAGACTGATGGATCGATCTCATAGTGGTGGAAGTGTACTCACGTGCACCGTCCGATCGAAAATTCTTAATGCGCACACCGAACTGAGTGTGAATCATAATTGTAAAGAACCGGTAAATATCAGGTATCTCAGATCGTTGACGCATAAGAAAAACCTATGTATGTCTAGTGAAGTAATCGATGAAGGCAACATAATAGAGATAGCCTTTTCACGAAGGTACGGGAGAGGGTCCCCATATGTCAGAATGAACAAGTTGAAAAGGGTGAGTGATTTCAGAAGTTCTTTTGTGACTAAAGGGTAGGGTAATGTGTTTGGCCAAATGACAACCCTGACAATCAGATAAATGTTTAAAAGTGAGAGAACCAAGGGCACCACTGCGAGCTATAGTCTGGAGTCGTGATGCGCTAATATAACTTAAACGTCTTTGCCACAGATCAGCATCAGAAAAAATAATACCGGCAAAACTAGAAGGAGAGTGATGTGTACGAAGAAAATCTAGATAATATAGACGACCCTGACGACTAGCACGCCCAAACCCCTCACCGGTGGAGGAATCAATAATAGAACAACCTAAAGAGTCAAAAGTATTGACAAGACCACTATCGCACAACGCACTAATAGAAATAAGGTTTATTGATAAATGAGGAGCATAGAGAACATATGGTAATGTGAGAGTGGGAGAGTTAATTGTTCCTGAGTGTGTAATAAGAAGTGGTGAGCCATCAGCTGTGTGTAGAGATGGAGAGTGAGAGGGAAGTGCTGTGCAAGTAGTGAACATTGTCTGATTACTAATGAGATGAAGTGATGCACCAGAATCTAAAATCCAGAACGAATTCATACCGGGAGTGGTAGAAAGTGCAAAAGCAGAGGATTCGGCATTGATAGACTGACCCATGAGCTGTAGTTCCAGCTAAGTGAGGCGTGGCTGAAGATTAGCCCAATCAGCAGGAGACGGCAAGGCCAGAGTGACGGGCACGGCCGAGGATGTGAGGAAAAAAGCACTGCAAGAAGAAATAAGACTAGCACTGCTGTGACTGAGAGCACAATGTGGAGGGAGATGCTGCTGGTGCCTGGATCGGGGTAGGGAGTAGGGCGGTGGTACCGGTGGCGGAAGTAGAGGTAGGGTAGGGTGAGGAATGATGTAAGGAGAAGGTATGAGGTCGGAGGCAGACTGAAAGTGGCGCTGCTACCTTTTGAATCTGGAAGAGGAACGAGAGGCGGTTGCACCGGGGAAGTCAGTAGAGGCAGAAATATGTGGGTGAGACTGAGATGCCATCAAGTAGTAGTACCTGTATATATATATATATATATATATATATATATATATATATATATATATATATATATATATATATATATGAGGAATGCTTTATTGAAAACGGGTCTAGTTTTCACGGGTTGGAAAACACCAATCTGAGCCATTGGATCGCTCATGATCGTGATCAGCAGCTCAGATCGAGCTCCCCATAACCCGTTTCAATTGATCAGCGGAGGGTTATTTTGGGAATTTCGTCCCAAATAACTCTTCCCTGAACAGATTCTAAAAAAATTGATATAACCTAGGCCGTTGTTTGGAACAACGGCCTAAGTTATAAAAATTTGAATTATAGGCCGTTGTTTGGAACAATGGCCTTGTTCTAAATTTTTATAACCTAGGCCGTTGTTCCCAACAACGGCCTAGGTTATAAAATTTCAATAAAATTTTATAGCCTAGGCTAAAATTTTATAGCCTAGGCCGTTGTTGGGAACAACGGCCTAGGTTATAAAAATGTAGAACAAGGCCGTTGTTCCAAACAACGGCCTATAATTCAAATTTTTATAACCTAGGCCGTTGTTCCAAACAACGGCCTAGGTTATATTCATTTTATCAGAGCGAATCAGGCGAAGAGTTATTTGGGATGAAATTCCCAAAATAACCCTCCGCCACTTAAGTGATATAGGGTGATGGGCGGAGGCGATCTGAGCCGCTGATCACGATCAAAAGTGATCCAACGGCTCAGATTGGTGTTTTCCAACCCGTGAAAACAAACCCGTTTTCAATGGAGCATTCCCCTATATATATATATATATATATATATATATATATATATATATATATATATATATATATTTCTTTTTTTTTATTTTAAAAAAAAAATAGTAAAGAAAAAAAGGGAAGAAGAGAGAGGTGTTGGGTATTAGAGGAGTTTGGTATTGGGTATTGGGTTATGGGTAGTAGAAGGAAAAGAAAAAAAAGTTTCAGAGATGGAGAAGGAGGGGGGCGGTGGGATGGAGGAGAGGTGGAGGATATGGGAGAGGTGGAGAAGGAGGTCGGGGTGGGGTTTTGGTCGCTGCAGATGTCAAGGACAGAGGAGAAAGGCATTGGGGGGGGGGGTCGGGTTGAAGGTGGAGGTCGAGAATCGAGGTGGAGTTTGGATTGAGGTGGTCGTCGGGTATGGAGGGTGGAAGGAGATGGTGGTGTTCGGGTGTGGGTGAAGTTTGGTTGAAGATGTAGGCAGTGGAGTTGGGTTATGGAGATGAAGGGGCCGATGGCAGTAAGGAGAAGAGGAGGTGGCCGGGTAATTAGGAATTAAAGGAGAAGGGGAGGGTCGGGTGTGGTTGCGACGCGTCAGGGAGTGGCGCGACGGAGGACGGCGATAAGGGGGGGTCGCCGGAGAACGGGGGTCACGCCGGAGAAAATGCACAGTAGGGGTCTTCGTATGAAGATTTTGGCTTTTGGCTTTTGGCTTTTGGCTTTTGGACTTTTTTTGGCTTTTGGCTTTTGGAATTTGAGGATTTTTGGATGGAGAAATTTAAGAGAAAAAAATTGGTATAATTGGCTCTGATACCAAGTTAAGATAAATCAGAGGGATGAAAATAATACTGAATATTGAATTGAGTTCAACCAAGTACAATACCACCTAAATATAGGAGAACAAATATCAAAACAACTCTACAACCAATATGGGACTATAATAATATCTAACAGAGCTAAATCGGCACAAATATTCACCTCGCGATAAATGTGTTGCATCCCATCAACATTTACATCTTCATGCAGGAGTAAGATATCATTACAAATTAGGTCATGACCATTACTTGCACGGATCTCATCGATTGTAGCGCCCCGATTTTTCTATACCGAAAACTCGTGACACAAACTAGAATCTTTTACTTCAAATGAGTACATAACACGGGAAACCATAGGAAATTAAAAACTTCTTTACTTACCTTGCCTTAATATTTTCCTCCTGGACATGGATGCTCCACACAGCTTAAACTCACAATCCCCATGATCAGTTGGTCCTACGACCTAAATAAAAGTGGGCACGTCAGTTGGATGCAATCGACGCAAACTGATAAAATCAGTGAACTTCACTTCTCAATAATCAGTCAAAATGAAAATCAATATGAATGTAGAAATGTGAAATTCATACAATTAGAAGTGTCGGTGTATGCCATGACCTAAATCTAATGCATAAACATAAATGCACATGATGATCTTATTCTAATACACACCTGATTGGAAACTTATGCATCACATACTACATATTCCCCAATCAAGCTGGAACGTACTTCTAATTATAGGATTTGATCCCTCGCAATGCAACCCTCCTCTTGTAATCTTATCCAGTTTCTGACATTCATCTAGTGACTGGTGATGTTGCAGTTGTTCGGTCTAGTTCTGCTTCTGCAGTCGAAAATTATTGGTCACGAGACCCTGTGGTCTTACGCCACTCCTTGGTTATACTCCGCCTGATCCCTGTGGTCCTACACCACTCCCAGACCTCACCTAAAAGTTGTTACGAACATAAAGGTAATTCTGCAGGTCCTACCTACTTCACCGAGAGTCCTAGAGCCCTACTCTTGCTCTCTGTTCGCATTAAACAACATAGAACCACAGGTGGATATGTAGAGGTTCATCCCTTATCTCCCACCGTACATTTCTTTTCACCAAATCCTAGAAATTAACTAACAAGAAAACATCGCACTTGTCCCAAACGAGACAACGTCGCATGTGTCCCCTTAACAAGTGAGTACACGCCCTACTAGTGCCCATCCTTACAACCAAGAGTTACACTCCTAGAGCTAATGTACACACTGGGGTTAAATACTAAGGTAACCTCGGACAATCTACGTTCTTAAGGAACACTTAAAACTGATAATTTGAGTCATTTACTAAAAAAAATTCCAATTTTAATAACTTATTTATCATCACTTCTAGTTTATAGATTGACTTTCTAGGTTAACTTACTATATTATCTAGTTCAAGTTCTAGGTAAATTTTAAGGTACTTGATTAAACCACGTCCATAAAAACGACAATAAAATAACTCTTCGAAACGGCAACAACCATATGACAATTTTTCTGAACCGTTCCAAAAATCATTCTGCCCGATCAAGTACTAACTCGCACACCCCACATGCACAACACTACCAGCATTCAAGAAAAATATACCCATATGCATTATAATGTCTTTCTACATGGTATATACCTTATGACATGTATATACTCTTTTGTGTATTTCAACGAACTCCTTGTATACAACTCATATTTATTGAATACTTTTCTACACTATGCTATTTATACATGTAAATGTGTGAACTTGTATTCATGTAATATCCAAATACTCATTTACAACTTCATTCACATGGTTTGTTAATCTACTAAACTTTTTTTTATTCAATGGTGTATGTAACGCCCCGCACTCAGCTCGTACGTATACAATTAACTAAATTCTAGCCACGCCCACCACAGGCTGCCTTAAAAGGGTGTCCGGATGATTGGTACACCTTTCTCATTGGCTTCCTAATATATCTCTCATTTCCTCCTATTTTATGGCCGGTATGGGACATTTTCCCCAAGGGTCAACCCGGTCAAAGCACACACACATCCATCTTTCATTCCTTCATTCATTTAATACCATCTATAGCCCCATAGATCATCTCATAGGCGCATCACACCATCAATTCCCATAGGATCTTCTATAGTCCACATTTAATACCTTTCCACTTCCTTTCCTTTTCCTTCTTTCCTTCCATCCACGTCATCATCCAATCCATCCATTCTTTCTCTTCTTTCTACTAATACACTATATATATACTATACTAGTATATATACTATACTCTCTAGAAATACGGGGTCTCACATTCACCCCCTCTTAAGAATTCAGCGTCCTCGCTGAATATGGGACGTGCAATCTAGTATAGGATCGTCTTTCTAGTCGAATGTAGAATTGTCTTCTAATCGTTGCCCTCCCAGGGTCTTACGCATCTCATACATATATTGCGTCCCACGCACTTCCTATATACAAGTCCTACATTCGATGTCGAAAGTTGGCTCTGATACCATCTGTAACGCCCCGCACTCAGCTCGTACATATACAATTAACTAAATTCTAGCCACGCCCACCACAGGCTGCCTCAAAAGGGTGTCCGGACGATTGGTACACCTTTCTCATTGGCTTCCTAATATATCTCTCATTTCCTCCTATTTTATGGCCGGTATGGGACATTTTCCCCAAGGGTCAACCCGGTCAAAGCACACACACATCCATCTTTCATTCCTTCATTCATTTAATACCATCTATAGCCCCATAGATCATCTCATAGGCTCATCACACCATCAATTCCCATAGGATCTTCTATAGTCCACATTTAATACCTTTTCACTTCCTTTCCTTTTCCTTTTTTCCTTCCATCCACGTCATCATCCAATCCATCCATTCTTTCTTTTCTTTCTACTAATACACTATATATATATATACTATACTAGTATATATACTTTACTCTCTATAAATACGGGGTCTCACAGTGTATTTATTTTCATTTGTATATATGTTCATTTAGATATTTCACTTTACATGCAAACATTTTTGTTGCATGATTTCCAACAAACCCTAGTTTAAAAAAAAGCATTCTAATGCGATTACTTGTGCATCATTTAATTACAAAATTTATGTATTCTTCATAGATTAGAAATGATTTATCTACAAAAACATATGTTTTCTATCGTATCTACTTAATTCCTTTTGTTTCCTTAATCTGGAAATTTCAAACATGCACACAATCATGCATACATAACCATTGCATTTTATTAACACTTTAATCTACAATAATTTTCAATCTACTAACCATTACTACAACTTCAAATTACAAACAATCTACACAATATACATAACCAAAGCAATCTATTATCAACAATTTATTCTACTACCAATTTCTTTTGCTACTACACAATTATTCAAATACAAACAACAAATTACTACTAATCTAATAACAATCAAATATAAATAACTAAAAGATTACAACGGAGGAAGAACACCCACCTTAATTAGGAGAATACAACCCCACCCTTCTTTAGCCTTCTCCTCCTAGCTAGCTTGGTTTCTTTTGCTTGGTAGCCAAAGGAGTGAAAAGTAGTATGAAATGAAGTAGGATTGAAGAGGGTATGGAGTAGTAGTATGAAGTAGTAGTAGTATGATAGGGTTTTCTTCCTATCCTCACACATATGCACACATATATATAGAGGGAGTGAGGGGGGAGGTTGGCCGGTCACCAAGGAGAGGCTAGGGGTGTGTAGAAACTCCTAGGGTTGCTTAGTCACCATGGTTAGTCTCCATGTTAATGATAATCCTAATCCTTAAGGTTAACACATAAGCTTCTTAGGTTAAAATTGCTTAGTCAAAAATTGTAGGCTTAGTAGTCTTAAGTAAAAAATTGTAGGCTTAGTAGTCTTATTTAGTAGTAGTATAGTATGTACTAGTATATATATTCATGTATATTAGTCTAGTGTATATGTTCATGAATGAGTTTATTGGGTTAACATTGCAAATTAGGTTGGGCTAATAAAACATGCACTATTTATAAGGAAAAAAATCATTAGCAAAAATATTGGTGTACAAAATTATCTGAGATATTACATCACTCCCTCCTTAGAATAGTTCTGTCCCCATAACTACCTTAGTAGAGGGGAAAAGCATCATTCAAACAACTCACGATATGCATTCATCACCCGGCTTTCTGGTTCCCATATGGCTTCTTCAACAAACTCGTTCTGTAATATCCCAAATTTCATTTTTATAAAATTATATTATTATTTTTTTCTCACATGTTGTGCACGTGCAAACTTCATGTGTATATTTTTATTTATTTTATATGAAATCTCATTTTAGTATGAACAATTATTTTCCTTTATTTTTTCTAAAAGCCTATTTTCCAAAAGCCTAAAACACTAATTAATTGTTTTAGCCCACTTTAATTAATTATTAATTTGTTGTTTTGGCCCACAAGCCTAAGCCCACTATTGTGAAGCCCAGCAATTTAATAAATCAATTAGATGGTCACACTTGTCATGTAGGGACAAATGGTGAACAATTTGATTAATTAAAATTGTACAAACTTCTACATAGGGGACTAGGTGGCACGTGCATGCACGTAATGTGCAATGCACACTTTTTTTTTGGGCCGGTTTGTGCATGGGAGTGTGGGCCTGTGTTCATGGGTAGTTATTTTGTGTGTGGGTAGTTGCTATAACTCCTACTCCTATCCTAGCCTTTCATTCTATAACCATCCATTGAATCCTAGCCCTCCAATCTACTTCAAAACTAGTATAAATACCCCCCTTTCCTACTTATATTCTACACTTAAGCAAAATATTAAAGGAGTGAACAATTATATAGGAGATATATATTAGTGTGAGTTGAGTGTGAGTGTTCCCCCATTGGAGGCCGGCCATCCCTACAAGAAGAAGCTCTCGGTTTTTTGGTAAGGAGCAAGGGAAGGAGTTCGTGCATTGCAATCTAGGAGGAGAAGGCACTCGCTCACGCATTTAGGAGGCTCTAGGGGATTTTCTTAATTGGTTTTCTTCAAAAGATGGGTGTTTCTCATGACTTCTAGAGTAGAACTCATGCTAGGGAATGATAATTGAATTATTATTATTAACTACTAGTTGAAATGAAATACATGCTTGTCTCATTAGAAGAAAAATTGTTAATTAGCAAATGTGTGTTGATTGATTACTAGAATTACTGCCTATGAGTTAAAGTGTATGTTTCTCATTGTTATAAACATAAGAACGCATGTTAGTTATGGTTAAATTGGAATTATGAGAAATTCACTAGTAAGAAATTGAGCCATGCTTATGGATTGAAAATGCTAAATTAGAATAGTGTGTTAATTGAATTGATTTGAATGGTTTATTAATAGATGCAATGAATTTCCCTATTGTGATATCTATCATGTGGAAAATTTGAATAATGATAAAGAATGTCCCTTTTGCATATAAATAAATGAATGCTTTATGTGTAGATTAATCAATGAAAATGGAAGTTTTTACTCACTTAAAAAGTTGATTTTTGTGCTCTAAAAATATCTTAGTAATCACTGTGTAAGCTAACATCATTAAAGGGAATTATGTGTGAGAAACCACCTTTGGTTATGAACAAATGTGTATTGGTTTTCAAATGTCGAAATAGTATTCATAAGATGCAAACTATGGCTAATGACATGTTTTAAAAGAGTGCAAATACCTTTATAAATATTGGTTACGCTGGAATCGAATGTAATTTTTAATCTGGAAAGTTATGTTTTAAAAAAGGAAGAAAAAGGAACTGAAAACGATTTTTTGAGAAATTGAAAACTAGCAGCACAGTCGACCGATGTTGTGACAGTCGACTGCCCTGATCGTTTTGTTTTGAAATTTTTAGCGGAACAGACGACTGGCCATATGAGACAGTCGACTTCTTTGATCATTCTCGAGCTTTAGAATCTCGCGGAACAGCCGACTGGTCAGGGTTATCAGTCGACTGCCCTGAATTTTCAAATATATATTTTGTATTTTGGGAGAAAATCTCTATGACTTGAAGTTATAAGTGAGACTGTTTTTACAAAATGAACTCTTTTATTTGTTAATTTAAATTGTTTCTTTAAGGAAATCGAATGGATTGTTTAAGAGGCTTAAAAATGAGATTTTTGGGTAATGAGAAATTTGAAAGGGGTGAATTGTGAAACCTATTGAAAATGTGAACTGTGGAATTGGAATGGATTGAAATAGAATTATGTGAGCTTATAAATTAGTGAATGTAACATGTTTGAAGAATTTCAGTTTCAAGTATTTATGCATTGAATTATTGAATGTGATGAGATATGAAAGATGTGAATACATGAATACTATGCCATTGAAAATATGAATTGTGATTAATCATGAAAAGATCTTATGAGCATGACATTGTAATTATGAGTTGGAATTGAGAATTACGGTATAGACAAGCCTTATACCGGCAACGAAAGAATTGTGAAATGATATTTTGAAATGAGAAGACCATGGTTGGGTCATATGAAATTGAATGAATAAGACCGGTATAACGGGAGTGCTACATTCTAAGAGATTGATTTTTATTCATGATTCAATTAAATTAAGGATTAGATACATAGTGAAGATGTGATGAAAGTAAGAGAAAAACATTGAGTATGAGGGCCATTGGATTGGCGGCGTGAGAGTATTCACAGGGTGTCCCATGATAAGTCATGATAGGGCGTGGATACTGCTCCAGAGTACCGTCCCGGTGGCGACACTCGTGCGGTGTTTGACGACTGCGGGTGGTGCCATGTCTATGGTAGGAGTTGAAGTACCATAGGATGCCTGCATCATGAGTCATGTGTCAGTGCATTGGGATTCTCTCCAGGGCGCCTAGACATGAGTTCGTTGGTCAGAAAACATCTAGGATACTTACCATAGTTACAATAATAGATTAAGTCATGGCGAGGGATTGAACCCTACAAGATGAAGAACGATTAAAGGCTTGCCCTCAGACCTATGTAGTATGGGCTATATAGACTCTGAACAAGTGTGCATTAGTGTCATATGATATAAACAATTGCATTAGGGACTAAGTGTACTTTTACAACACGACATCAACAGGATAGTCCCTTTAGCTTTGTTTGTGACAAGTTCGTGGTTTGTTAAGAAATGAGAATCGTTATACTGTTTCCGGCATAGAGAGGATGGCCGTGTATAATATTTTGTCAGTTGAATAAACTGACGCGCCCACAATTTTATATGCAGGATAAGGATGCTTGACAGTTGAAGTATACATGCTGAGCATGATTGATTTAAATGATGTTTCATGTAAATTGATTGTAATATTGCTTCTGCTGTGATAATGTACAAATGTAAATGTAACTCTGATGAAAGAAAAGTTTTTATTTCCTTGTAAAATTGTACGAAAGAAGTGTAAAGATCCTGTGGAACTCGAATTCAGTTGTATTTTGGAATTCGGGGTGTTTCAAGTTCTTCCAGAGCACCTTAACCAATGAAATTACTTTATTTCTTAACACTTTCTCCTGGCGATCAATTATTCTCACCGGCTGCTCCTCGTAAGTCAGGTCCACCTGTAGATTTTTCAGAATCTCGATTAGTTGGTGGCTCGGGTCAGACACGTACTTTCTTAATATCGAGACATGAAATTCATCATGGACTTGGGCATGTTCCGTTGGCAAGTCTAACTTGAATGCCATCTTCCCAATTTTCCTCAGTATTTTGTATGGTCCTATGTACCTCGGGGCCAACTTACCACCTCTCCCAAATCTGATTACACCCTTGATCGGGGAGACCTTCAAGAATACCGAATCTCCTTCTTCAAACTCCAGCTCTCTTCGTCGGGTGTCAGCATAACTTTTCTATCGGCTTTGTGCTATTTCCAATCTTTTCCTAATCAGTTTAATTTTCTCAGAAGTCTGCTGCACGATTTCAAGCCCAAACATTTGCATTTCTCCAACTTCATACCAGCACACATGTGTTCAACACCTTCTTCCATAGAGTGCTTCGTACGGAGCCATGCCAATACTAGCCTGATAACTATTGTTATAGGCAAATTCTACCAAGTCTAAGTACTTCTCCTAATTTCCTTCGAAATCCATAACTCACGCCCTCAGCATGTCTTCCAAAACCCGGTTCACCTTTCTGTTTGTCCATCTGTCTGCGGGTGATAAGTTGTGCTAAATATGTTCTCGTCCCAAGGTTGCTTGTAAACTCTACCAAAACCGCGAAGTAAATCTTGCATCCCTGTCGAAGACTATGGACATTGGTACTCCATGCAGCTTCACTATTCCTTCAATATATACTTCTGCTAATTTATCCAATGACCAAGTATTCTTCACAGGTAGGAACTGATTTTATTAGTCGGTCAACCAAAACTCAAATAGTATCATGTCCTTTGGGACCCTATAATGAAATTCATACTGAAATTTTCCCACTTTCATTCTGAAATGGGCAACGGCTGCAACAAACTCCCAGGTTTCTGGTTTTCTGCTTCAATCTTTTGACAGGTGAGACATCTAGCCACAAACTTAGCGATGTCCCGCTTCATTCTGGCCCACCAATAGCATTGCTTCATGTCTCGATACATTTTAGTACTTCCTGGGTGAACTGCAAGTAATGTAGTGTGTGCTTCTTTCATGACTTCTTTCCTCAGATCATCTACCTTTGTGGCATACAATATGTTTTCGAACCACAATAGACCTTCTCTTATATTGAACTTTATAAGTTTTCCTGCATTCACTTGCTCCTTACGTGTTAGAATCTTTGCATCTCTTTCCTGACTTTCCTTAATTTGCTCCTTCAGACTTGCTCCATACGTGTTGTGCACCCAAGCCTTGTGTAACCACCTCAATACCGGCTCGTTTTATTTTGTCGTCCAATTCCTTCATTGTTGTAATCAATATAGCTAAACTACTTTTTCTGCTGAGTGCATATGCCACTACATTAGCTTTTCCTGGATGATACTTAATTTCTGGTCTAATATCTTCCAACACTTCCAACCATCGCCTCTGTTGTAGATTCAAATCATTCTGATGATGGATATACTTTAGGCTTTTATGATCAGTATACATCTCCACCTTTGCTCCATAGTCATAATGTCGCCATATTTTTAAAGCGAAAATTACTGTAGCCAGCTCCAAATCATGTGTGGGGTAATTCTTCTCATGTGGCTAGAGTTGCCTTAAACCGTAGGCTATAACTCTTCCTTTATGCATCAGAACGCACCCCAATCCCTGGTGTGAAGCATCACTGAAGATCACGTATCCCTTGTATGCTTGCGGTAAGACCAATATTGGAGTTGAAATCAACCGACTCTTCAACTCTTGAAACTCTTCTCGCACGCTTCAGTCCATTCAAAACTTTTGTTCTTCTTTGTTAATATTGTAAGTGGTACTGCTATCTTGGCATAGTCTTGGATGAATCTCCTGTAGTACCCAGTTAGACCAAAAAGCTTCTGACTTCTTTCACCGTCTTTGGTTGGGGCCAACCCTTCACAGCTTCGACCTTTTGTGGATCAGTGGTCACTCCCTCCTTAGAAAGGATATGATCAAGGAATGCGACTTCAGACTTCCATAATTCACATTTGGATAAGTCTGCATATAACTAATGCTCTTGCAGTTTGTTCAGCACCTCAGTTAAATGTCTGGCGTGGTCCTCCTCCGTCTTCGAGTACACCATAATGTCATCTATGAAGACTACAACGAATGAGTCAATGTATGGCCGTAGAATTCGATTCATCAAATCCATGAAAACAACTAGAGCATTTGTTACTCCGAATGGCGTTACCAAGAACACGTAGTGGTCATGTCGAGTCCTAAAGACCATCTTTGGTATATCCTCCTTCTTAACCAGAACTTGATGGTAGCCTGATCTCAAGTCAATCTTTGGGAGCACAGCCGCTCCCTGAAGATGATTGATCAGGTCATCGATCCTGAGAAGTGGATATTTGTTCTAAATCGTGATTTTATTCAACTCTCGATAGTCGATACACATCATCATCGTCCCATCCTTCTTCTTGAAAAGTAACACTGATGCTCCCCAAGGCGACACACTGGGCCTAATAAATCCCTTTTGTAATAGCTCTTCGATTTGCTGTTTGACTTCTTTCTATTCCATTGGTGCCATTCGATACGCGCCTTTGATATTGGTGCACTGCCTGGCTGGATTGTGATACTGAATTCCACATCTCTGTGCGGAGGTAACCCTAATGACTCCTCCAAAAATACGAGTGAAAAATCTCGTACAACAGAAATCTTCTTAATTTTTTCCGACACCTTCATCTCAGCTACAGCTGCTAGCGTATCACCACTCTTCCCTTTTCCTTGAAATACAATTTCCAGTTTCTTGGGCATTGCCATGGTCACCCTTTTATTCTTGCAATCGATGGTCGCCTTATGCTTCGACTTCCAATCCATTCCAACTATTACATCTACTCCCACAAAGCCCAATTCCAACAAATCAATACCGAGAGTTTCTCCGCCAACTTGAAGATTACAATCTTTATAGCATTTATTAGCAACAAGAGTGACTCCTAATGGCGTAGCCACCTCCAAAGCTAAATCAAGAACTGCTTGATGAGTACAGTTTAACTTTTGAGAAAAGCTTTAAACACGAATGTATGAGAAGATCCACTGTCAAACAAAATACTAGCTTTAATCCTATTAAAATTTACATATCCTGTTACAAAAGAGAATACATATTTCGTTAACTTTCTTTCATTCTCTACCCACAAAATATAACAAACATCTTAATTATCCATACCGGTAATAACTCCCTCCACCTCATCCGCTTCTTCTTCAGCAAGAGTAAAGACTCGTTCCTGACAGAAGGGCTTCTTCCCCTTATCATCTTCTTTCTGATTCTGCCTGTTGTTGGCTTTCTGGAGTTACGGACAAGTCATCTTGATATGTCCTACTTTTCCATAGTGGAAACATGTTCGTGCATCATTTTGGGGCATATTTTTTGGGCATTGACTCCTATAATGTCCTTGTTTGCCGCATGGAAAGCACTTCATTGTTTGGAGTACTCCTTCACTAGTATTTGGTTTCTTTTGGCTTGGACCTTGCTTCTTGATGTCTGTAGCGGACACCGACCTTTTCCCTTTATTTCATGTCCCCGTCTTACCTAGAGTTTGTTGGCTTTGATTCATATCCAATTCGGTTGCTGCGGCTCTACGTACCAATTTTTCGAGCTTTCGAATGACAAGGGGTACCATTTTGGACCTCAACCCGGGCCTAAGGCCTTGTTCGAACCTTTTGGCCTTCTTTTCCTCGTCCTGGACCAATTCTGGTGCATATCGAGAGAACTGAGAGAACTTTGTCTCTTACTCTTTTACGGTAATGCATCCCTGCCTCAGATTTATGAAATCCTTGGTCTTTTCTTCTTGCACATCCAAGGGAAAATAATGTTGTTGGAATTCTTCTAGAAATTCCATCTAAGTATATGTCTTTCACCCATAGTGCGTTTTATCGACTACCACCATACCCCAGCGTCCTTTTCAAGTAAGATGGTTGCCAGTTTTACTTTACTTTCCTTGGGCATTTCCAGTACTTCAAACACAGTCTCCACCTAACGACCTGAAGAATCCAATCATCGGCTACTGTCAGATCTGCTTGGCCTTCAAATACCGTTGGTTTCATCCTCTTAAAGGACTCCACCATCTTGACATGGTTAACAACGGCATCGCCTGAGTTCCTTTTGTGGGTTCCTGGTTGTGGCATGAAATTTTGACTGACCTCCATAAAGGCTCCCATTATTTGATATACCCGTGCAAGTTCTGCTTCGATGCTGAGATTTGCATTATTAACTCCACTGCCTTCACCTTCAGTCTTTCTGCTGTTGCTACCCCTATTTCTTTGGTATACTCTGCCTTCGTCCTCGGTCCTTCCATTATTGCCACCTCCGTTTCTTCCCGACATCTGATACATGGTTTAAAGGTAACTATGGATGCCATACTATAATTTGCAGAAATGACATTCAACACACAAATGATATTAAGCAATAATATATATTTAGACAAAATTATAATACACATATTTATATATATCACACCAATATTCAGAAAAAACACAATACTACATTTCTAGTCATGTAAAAGTTTTACAAAACAAAAAACATTTACAAAAACACAACACATTTCAGCCCAAAAAATAGTCAAAACATTCATCTCAGTCCTACTTCTACCGACCATCCTCCATGGAGTCTACTGCCCTCTGCAGTTGTCCCAGTTGTGCCAGTAACTGGGACACGGGTCTGTAACTTTTCCTGTTTTTCCTCAAGGCGCAAAATTTTATATCGATATATGATCTTTAGTCATAGTAGCCTTCGAGATGCCTTGGTTTTGAATTTTCCGAGCTCGGTCAATTCCTTCTCGTAGATGAGCTGTTGTTTCTTGATTTTATGGACTTCTTCTTCGAGATGACTTGTCTTCCATTTATGAATGTACAGATGACACCATAGCGCAATAATCCTATTTTGGGTTCTAGCTTGTGACACAGTCGGCCAGTCTCTATTTTGTGGTACAACATGTGAGATGACCTGCTCTAAACTGATAGGCTCTTCGGGAGAACTTACAGGTGGTGGAGTGAGAGGAGGTGTCTCAATCTCCATTGGCTCTTCTTCCTCTTCAGGGTTTTCTTCTTCTTCTTCTTCAGAGTCTTCTTCTTCTTCGGGATCTTCTTCTTCCTCAAAGAATTCTTCTTCTCCTCATTCCACCCCGACCTGGTTGCCTTCGTTAGCCATCGTGCAAGGAGGAAAGTCGGAAATTAGTTTAGATATAGTAAACAAAGTCATAATCATAAGTTGTAATGTGCAACCATATGATTTATGATCATTCCATAATCTAAACTAAACCCGACTCTAGCTGAGTATCCAAGTCTAATTTCTTGTTGTGATGGTACTACTATTTGAAACACGTCCTGGTACCACTTATGTAGCTCCCCGATTTCCCTATATCGGAAACTAGTGACACCAACTAGAATCTTTTACTTCAAATGAGTACACGACATGGAAAACCACAGGAAATAAAAAACTTCCTTACTTACCTTGCCTTAATACTTTCTTCTTGTACATGGATGCTCCACATAGCTTAAACTCACAATCCCCATGATCAGGTGGTCATGCGACCTAAATAAAAGTAGGCACGCCAGTTGAATGCAACTGACGCAAACTGATGAAACCAATGAACTTCACTTCTTAATAATCAGTCAAAATGAAAATCAACATGAATGTAGAAATGTGAAATTCATATAATTAGAAGTGTCAGTGTATGCCATGATCTAAATCTAATGCAGACAATGCTCTTATTCTAATGCACACCTGATTCGAAACTTATGTATTCCATACTACATATTCCCCAATCAAGCTGGAACATACTTCTAATTATAGGGTTTGATCCCTCGCAATGCAACCCTACTCTTGTACTCTTATCCAGCTTCTGACATTCATCTAGTGACTGGTGAGTTTGCAGTTGTTCGGTCTAGTTCCGCCTCTGTAGTCAGAAATTATTGGTCATACCATTATATATGTCGAGACCCTTTGGTCCTACACCACTCCCCGGTCATACTCCGCCCGGTTCTTGTGGTCTACACCACTCCCGGACCTAGGGATGACAACTGGACCGGGTCAACCGGCGACCCGCCCGTTGAACCCAGCCCGGTTAAGAGTTTGGCGAGTTCGGGTCGAACCCGTGTAAAGTAACGGGTTGACCCAGGTCGAAAAAAACGTGAATCCAACCTGCCTAACCTGGCCCGCGAACCCGTTAAAAACTGACCAACCCGCCGCCAACCCGCGGGTTAAGACCCGTTGGACCCGTACGGGTCGAACGTTCGACCCGTTACGGGTCAACCATTGGCCTGCGGGTCGGAAACCCGTTGGGTCATTGTGCAACAGAGCCCAATAACGACTTTTTTAGCCCTTTTTTTGGTTTTTTTTGTTTTTTTTGGTTTTTTTAAAACATTTGTAGCCTATAAATACCCCCAAAACCCCCCTAAAAAAATCACACCTTACTCTCCTACTCTCTCTACTATTATAAATCATTTCTAAGGAATTTTCCAACAATTGAAGTATTCAACAAGCAAGTTTACAACAAGGCATATACACGATCAATTTTCGATCGTATCGAAATCAAAATTCAACGTCTTCAACGTCTTCAACTCTCTTCAACTCTCGTCAATTCTCCTTCAAGCTTTCCTCAACTCTTCAATTGCGGAATCGGCGAAGCGCTTCTTTCTAGTTCTACTTCTATTCTTATTTTCACGGTTTATTTTACATACCCGTATTCCACGGTGAACGGTATAAAAATTTCATACCTCTCTCGTTATATTTTTTTTTGCGTTGTAGTTAAAATTATTATTGGTTTTTTGATATTCTCTATCTCAACCCTCTTGTTTTTTAGATTTTTTTTTATAATTCACCGCTTCTACATTGTGTATTTTTTTTACATACATTAGTACATTACTACATTATGTCTAGATCACGCGGTAGCGGTCGTAGTGGGCAAGATTTCTCCTCCTCTTCCCGTAGGCCACCAATTGTCTCAACTAGTGAGCCCGCCCAAGAGTACCATGATCCTCCTACCCAACAATGGGGTGCACACGATGAGATTGTAGGTGACATACAATTAGAAGAAGAACAACAACAACAATAACCAACCGAAACCACACAACCCCGTAATAGTAGGAAAAGTAGAGGAGAAACTAGTGATTGGCATAAGTTTTACGATTATATCCCGGACGAACATACTCCGGGTATAGGTTTGAAAGTTTGTAAAACATGTGGTAAAACATACAAATTTAAGAGGGGTGACGGCACCGGTACAATTAGTAGACACATCCAACATAACCATAAAGACCTTCTTGCTGACCTACAAGGCCAACAAAAAATCAACCCTAGGACTGGTCTAGTTGATAGCCACCCTTATGATCCCGATCTTATTCGTCGGGGAATGGCCCGATTAGTCATAAAGGAAGAGTTACCATTTTCCTATCCCGAGAGTAGGGACTTGAAAAATTTTAACCAAACGGCCTTAAACCCTTATTTTAGAAGAATTCCGAGAAATACTTGCAAATCGGATTGTTTTAAAATGTACATCGAAATGAAGGACGCTTTGATTGCAATTTTATGGAGTTTAACTTGTAGAGTTAGTTTAACTTCGGATTGTTGGACGGGTGTCAACAATGTTCCAATGATGGGAATAACCTGTCATTGGATCGACAATGATTGGATTCTTCAAAAAAGAATCGTATCACTTGCGGCATTGCCGTATCCCCATAGTGGCGCTGAAATAGCAAATCGTATTATAGAAATTTGTGATGTTTTTCATATTCGCGATAAAATTATGTGTATTAGTTTTGATAATGCATCTAACAATAATGTAGCAATTACAACTTTAAAATCTGTATTAAACCCTCCATCTGACAATATTTTTCATGTTAGATGTGCATGTCATATTATAAATTTATGTTTTCAAGATGCTTTAAAATTAGCCGATCCATATATAGTTAAAATTAGAAATTGTGTACATTTCATTGCATTAAGTCCAAGCATATTACAAGAATGGAAAGCTTGGTGTAGGCTTAAAAATGTACCTTTTAGAAGATTTCCAAAGGATGTTAGACACCAATGGAATTCTACTTTTGATTTACTACATGTTGTTACCGTATATAAAGCAGTTGTAAATGATTTTTGTATCGCCAAAAATATGCACAATTTTGAAATGACTCCCACCGATTGGTTTTATGCTGAATCTTTGTTGAAATTTTTAGAACCTTTTAAAACCGCAACTTTAAAATTTTCAAAATCATATGAATCTACTTCTAGTAGTATTTTTATTTCATTAGTTAGCATGATGCAAACATTTAACGAAATGTTAAATGATACTTTTGTTGGTGAGATTGTAAAACCTGCATACCAAAAATTTTTGAAGTATTATTTTCCTCCTCCTATGTTGATTTGTGTTGCTACCGTTATGGATCCTCGTATCAAATTAGAAGGTACGAAGAGTTTGATTGAAATATTTTTTGCATTACTTGAGGAAAATGTAGAATTAGTAATTGATTGCGCTACTTTTTTAGTTCAGTTTGAATCTACATTAAATAACTTGTATGATTATTATGATAGACGTTTTGCTTCTAGTAGTACAACTTCTATAGTTAGTTCTTCTTCTGGTACTTCTAAAGGTTAGGGGAAAAGTAAATTTGTTGATAGAACATTTAATTTACTTGAACAAATTCAATCAAAAAAACCTAGGACTAATCAACCAAATGAATTAAATTGGTATAACCAACAAGATTCTGAGCTTTCTACTTCTCCACTAGATATTTTACAATGGTGGAAAGACCATGAACACACTTTTAGTATTCTTTCAATTATGGCTAAAGATTTACTAACTTCTCCTGTCTCTACAGTTGCTTCTGAAAGTGCACTTTCTTCAAGTGGTAGGGTTCTAACAGATTACAGGAATCGCTTGAAGCCCGACTCGTTAGAGATGCTCGTTTGCACAGAAGACTGGCTGAAGGCTGAAGATAGGATACAAGGGAAAGCACTATCAACGTCCACAAGTGGGAGCAACTCGCCGGAAGAACAACAACAACAACAACAACAACAACAATAGCTTTGCTTCTAATAGCAACTCGACCGACACGTTAGAAATTGTATTATATCTTTGCTTGTTATGTTAAATTAGAAAAATTGGAGTCAATTAAATTTTTATATAAGAAATATGTTAGTGTATAAAACATATTTGTGAATTGAATTCTTCATTTCATTAGAAATTGTGAAAATTGTATAACTTAAATTCATATGAATAATATTCCAAAATTTTTTGCCAATTTCACTCTTTCAATCTTATTATTATTATTACGATTTTTAATATTTATTAGTATTATTAGTTACTTAGTATTATTATTATTATTATTATTTTAAGCTAAAAATATTTTTTTAAAAAAACCTACCTATCTAAACGGGCCAACCCGTGGGTCGACCCGACCCGACCCGGGTTGAACCCTAAAGGGTTCACAGGTTGGGCGGGTCGCCTAAATCAAGTTTGGGCCCGGCCCGGACTGGCCCGGCTAAGTCGTTAAACCGGCTCGAGCCCACCCAAGTCACGGGCCAACCCGGGCGGGTTCGGCCCGGCCCGGCCCGTTCGACCCGTTTGCCATCCCTACCCGGACCTCACCTAAAAGTTGTTATGAACATAAAGGTGACCCTACAGGTCCTACCTACTCCACCGAGAATCCTAGAGCCATGCTCTTGCTCTCTGTTCCTATTAAACAACATAGAACCTTAGGTGGATATGTAGAGGTCCATCTCTTAACTCCCACCGTACAGTTCTTGTCACTAAATCTCAGAAATTAACAGACAAGACAATGCCACACGTGTCCTAGACGAGACGCCACATGTGTCCCTTTGATAGGTGAGTACACGCCTTACTAGTGCATATCCTTACAGTTTTGCTGGGCCTACTCATACACTATCTAAACTAAGAAATTTTATTAGATGATACCCGTGCTTGTGGGAAGTCGGGACAGTTAAATGCCTAGAGCTAACACACACACTGGGGTTAAATATTAAGGTAACCTTGGACAATCTAGGTTCTTAATGAACACTTAAAAGTGATTATTTGAGTCATTTACTACTTTTTTTCTTCCAATTTTAATAACTTATTTATCATCACTTCTAGTTTTTAGATTAACTTTCTAGGTTAACTTACTATATTATCTAGTTCAAGTTCTAGGTAAATTTTAAGGTACTTGATAAAAGCCGGTCCGTAAGAACAAAAATAAAATAACTCTTCGGAACGGCAACCACCATATGACAATTTTCCTAACCGTTAATCATTCGGCCCGGTCAAGTACTAACTCGCACACCCCACATGCACAACACTACCATTCAGGACAAATATACCCATATGCATTATAATGTATTTCTACATTGTATATACCTTATGACACGTATATACTCTTTTGTGTATTTCAACGTACGCCTTGTAAACAACTCATATTTCTTGAATACTTTTCTACACTATGCTGTTTATACATGTAAATGTGTGAACTTGTATTCATGTAATATCCAAATACTCATTTACAACTTCATTCACATGGTTTGTTAATATACTAAAAAAAATATTTTTTATTCAATGCATGTATTTATTTTCATTTGTATATTTGTTCATTTAGATATTTTACTTTACATGCAAACCTTTTTGTTGCATGATTTCCAACAAACCCTAGTTTAATAAAAATAAGCATTCTAATGCGATTACTTGTGCATCATTCAATTACAAAAATTTTGTATTCTTCATATATTAGAAATGTTTTATCTACAAAAACATATATTTTCTATCTTATCTACTTAGTTCTGTTTGTTTCCTTTGTTTCCTTAATCCGGAAATTTCAAACATATACACAAGCATGCATACATAACCATTGCATTTTATTATCACTTTAATCTATTATAATTTTCAATCTACTGACCATTACTACAACTTCAAATTACTAACAATCTACACAAATGGGTGTGCATGCGAGGCTTGGGCCCAAAGATGGGGTCCCCCCAGCGAGGAGAAGGTAGGGAGCGGCGAGTGATAAAATCCTGTCAGATTTGTTTCGGGTGGGTGTGCATGTGCCGTGGAGGTAGTGTACGAAGCTAAACTGACGTACATACAATCTTGCTGGACCGATCTTGTTTGTCGGCCCTCCCTCCAGAGTTGTTGGAGGGATTTGTTGTTTGTACCGATCATGTTGCTTCATGTATGTTTTATTTCCTGTCTGTAGTTTGTAATCTGGCCCAGTACTGTGGGCTTGTTTCGTTGAGTTCTTATTAATGAAACAGGGTGGCCATATTCCACATTTTCCTTCAAAAAAAAAAAAAAAAAACCTACACAATCTACATAACCAAAGCAATATATTATCAACAATTTATTCTACTACCAAATTTTATTTTTTTTTGCTACTAAACAATTATTCAAAACAAACAATATACTACTACTAATCTATTAACAATCAAATATAAATAGTTAAAGGAACATACAAAGGAGGAAGAACACCCACCTTAATTAGGAGAATACAACACCACCCTTGTTTAGCCTTCTCCACCTAGCTAGCCTGGTTTCTTTTGCTTGGTAGCCAAAGGAATGAAGAGTAGTATGAAATGAAGTAGGATTGAAGAGAGTATGGAGTAGTAGTATGAAGTAGTTGTAGTATGTTAGGGTTTTCTTCCTATCCTCACACATATGCACACATATATATAGAGAGAGTGAGGGGGAAGGTTGGTCGGCCACCAAGGAGAGGCTAGGGGTGTGTGGGGGTCTGTAGAAACTCCTAGGGTTTCTTAGTCACCATGCTTAGTCACCATGTCAATGATAACCCTAATACTTAGGGTTAACACATAAGCTTCTTAGGTCAAAATTGCTTAGTAAAAAATTGTGTAGGCTTATTAGTCTTATTTAGTAGTAGTATATTATGTACTAGTGTATATATTCATGTATATTAGTCTAGTGTATATGTTCATGATTTTTTTTTTTTTTTTTGAGAAAAAGGTGACCGCGTCACCGCTTCATTAATAAAATATTAACGAATCGAGTATTACAAATAAATAACCTCTATCTGTTCCTAGAACAGAACCCCAGAAAACAATAACACAGTTAAGTGAACAACATTAACTAGTCCCTCTCCTAGCTGGACTTGTAGACGCTGCCACCTGTACTCTGTTCTCCCTCCTATCAGATGTGATGCATGCGGATTCCTATTGAACAATCAGATACCGACTCATCGAGCACCAACCATAGTGATGACTTGTCCATGCACATTCAAGCGACGTCTAACTTGAACACCACACCAGCATCGACTTCTCTACCCCATTCGGTGATACCTAATCAGAGCAATATACCGGAAACGACTTGCCCAGTCACAATTCTGATAATGACTTGCCACTTCGCCTATTCAGTGATGACTTGTTACTTCTCTAGTTTGAAATGCTCAGCTCCTTCACCACCACGATGGTCAACGTTCCGTTCGTGACGTTGCTGATGACTAGCCCGAACACCATCTCTGTGATGACTTGGCCACCAGCAGACCTGCAACGACTCACATCACTCTCACCACAGCAACAACCTCGCTCAACCTCCTAAACTAGTGACGACTCTCACATCTACCATATCGGCGCCAGCTTGCACATCTATCACAACTGTCACAGCTCGAACATTCTTCACCATATCGACGACTCGCATATTATCCCAACGATGTTGACAAAATCGAACACCGCATCGGTGAGGATTAGTAACATCACCAACGATCATTCAATGAAGGACAAAATAAAACAACTCAACCTGACCTCTTACCCTCGACCAAGAGCCAAGATGAAAGCCCCTACACACGCTCATCACCTCCCAAATGTAATTTGAATTTCAAAACTCTAAATTGAAATTGAAACTCCATCAAAAAACTCTCCACCCAGAAACTCCCTCCATCTATCCCCAAGCGACCTCCAGGACAACAAACACAACCCCCGTTTCTTGTTGGCTTACTAACTCCAATAGAACGGGAAACAAGCTCCACCTGCTATCTTGGTGTTTCCATCATCACAAATCCCTACTACTACGCCGACTACACCAATCCTGGAGACCAAATCATGGCTGCAGATCACTGTAACCGGCCCCGAGAGTGTGGATATGGTGGTGGCGGCGAAGGAACCGAAGGCATAGGACATAACCAACTTAGACAGCTCCTCCACCCCCCTCACAAAATACCTCCCGCTGCCATCTCAGCCAAGACCACAGCAACACCAAGCCGCCTCCATCTCTAAGTGTGAGCCCCATCTCCATTCTGCCACAAATTGAACCAAGGCCGACGCTAGGATCGTCTGCCTGTCTCGCCGGCAGGGAGACGGGGCTGGGTCGGCGCACCGCCGAACAGGGCCGCTCGAGGACGGGGAGTGCCTCCGGAGGCAGCCAGCGACGGGAGGGGTCTCAGAGCGCTGAATCGTTGCGGTGGGGTGGGGGGGCATTGCCGTCGTAGAATCACCATGGGGAGGAGAACGAGTGGAGAGGAGGGACGACGGGGCGGCGGCGACGGGCCCTAGCCGCCGCCCCAGGCTTTTCTCAGATCTAGGGTTTGCTTTTAGGGAGATTTGGAGGTTAGTTTCTCTCTCTAGACTTTTATAGAGAGAGAAACTCTTTTTCTAGAATTTGTTCTTTTGTTCATGAATGTGTTCATTGGGTTAAGTTTGCAAATTGGGTTGGGCTAATAAAATAGGTGCAAAAATCTATTAGCAAATAGTTGTACAAAATTATTCTGGGATATTACATGGATGATGCACATCGAGTCTCCCTTAATAAGAACATGACCCTTATGAGACATAAGATGAAATGCCGTAAGAGTCATCCACAAACATCTTCTTTTAACAATGTTGATAGACAGCGAGACCACTGGCCTCCCTCCAACCAACAAAGGTTTACCACACTAATCTTGGCAGACAAAATCATAGCTAGCAGTAATCTTTTTCTTTTCTTTTTTTTGGGTTTTTTTATCTTCTTTTTCTTTTAATTAAAAAAAACCTACTAATCTTTTATTCTTTTCCCCCGCTAATAGGAAATTGGTCGCAAGTGTCATTGTGGTTTAATGGTAAGTTTCTTAGCAAGCGAGTAAGAGACCGGGAGTTCAATTTTTGCTTGTATCATCTCTTTATTATATGACTATTGTGAGAGTGTGAGCAAATATATGGGCCAAGTGCAGAAGAGAAATTAAGACTTTGCTGATATACGCAAAGCCCATATAAGTATAGGCCCATATAGCGTCCCCGATCCAAAGGCCCATCTACTCAATTAAGAACCCGACCCGAATTCGATAACACAAAATTGAAATTCAAGCGATTCTCAGAAAAGGCGGATTGGATTTGCGGAGGCGAAGCGGATCCGTTATCGGGTCCAAGGTGAGCTTCCCGAAACCCTAGTTTTTTATTAGTTTAAGTTCTATGCTGCTTAAAAGAAGTAAACAAATACACCAATTATTATAATGATTTCTTTTTTATAGTTTAGTTTGTAGAGATTTAATTGCATTCTAATTGATGGTTATTTTATTTGTGTTAGGGTTAATGTAGGAGAATATCTAATCTGCTTCTGAAATTATGGAAATGGGGTTCACTTTTAGTAGCATGTGGAATCTGGGCATGTTCGATTTGATAAAGTTTGAAGCTTTTTTAGTAGGGTTTGGTATGATATAGTTGAGAAAAAGAATATGAAGTGACATTAAATGATGTGTAGGTGACGAGATGGGAGGAAAATGATTTATGTAGCCATTCCCAACATTTTGGGATAAAGACATTGTTGTTGTTGTTGAGATGATGAAAGGAGTACTATGAAGTACGAACACTTCTATTAGAAGTGTGTCGTGTAGGACTAGTGTCAGATATTTATGTATAACATACTTGGACCGTATTTGAACACAAAGTTTAGATACGTGTATGTATCCTTTAAGTGGAGGTAAAGGTATGCAATATGTAGGTGCGTGTCTTTATCTATAGTTAAGAATACCTAATGGTCAAAAGTAAGTTCGGTTCTTTTAGAGTCAAGATACCCAAACAATTTTCTGTTTTGAACATACATGTAGCGATCTTAGCTTCACAAAAGTTTCCAAACAGATCATAGGTAGGATGACTGAAGGTATCTAGATACCTCGCATGCCGATGTGGTATTACCTTTTTGTTTCTTTCAATTAGAGGATTTGGGTCCTTATTGGAGCTCCAATGGCTATGATTAGGGCAGTAACTCCATAGAAAGAAAACAAACAAAACAACTGAAAAGGTATCTACTATCTGGTCAATCCCAAGTTCCAATCTGCATGTTGATCTTCAAAACTTTGAGAAAGTTCTAACTTGATGTGGCTGTTGTCCTTTTGGTTGAATTCCGTCTGTTGCTAGTGGGCCTCTTGTTCTTTCTTGTATGCAGATTCAAACGGATTAATGAAACACCGGGTGCTTCTACCCTTGGTCTCCAAGAAAAAGAAAAAGCATTGTGCACAAAAGTACATTGTATGCTGCATTGTGGTTTCCACATTGGATGTGTATAGTTCATGTACAAACACAGTCAGTAGAGTTTAAGTCAGCCACATGATCTTCAAAGCCTTGATCTTCAAAGCCTTGATCTTCAAAGCCTTAGGTCACCCACATGAAGTCATGAACTCATTACTCATTAGAGTACATAATGCTGAGTTTGTTGTAAAGATGTGTTGCATCAACTTTACAACTGCTTTTTTGTTGCTGAGCATATTATTATAAGCGCCGTTGATCATCGTCATCATTAAAGCCATGTGTAATAACCAGTTCTAGGGAAGCAAATTTCTTTACTGGGCAAACATGGTAGCCTTTCGGCACACAACTTTGGTTGAGAAGGCTTAATGGATTAAACTAATTTATCACTGTTTTCTTTCTTCAAAAAATAAATAAAATTATCACTGTTTTCAAAGATTTTGAACATGCTTCTTATGAGACGCTCCTCCAAGGATTACATACAAAATGCCAGTTGTTAGATTTGTGTATATGTTAATACAAGTACACATCGGTCTTGTCGATGTACGTTTCCACGGACAATTCACATGATTAATGGTAAACAAAACTCCTTAAAATTAGGATCTGCTAGCACATAAGCCTAAAAAAGTTTTGACCTTAGTGTTTTCTAATACATGATTCACTTTTTTGAATTTTTCTTTTAGTGTTTTCTAATACATGATTAATACATGAGTGCTAGTCTGGCTTTCCTTTTGATGCTCTTGTTCAACATATATTCTACATACAATAATGTGATTCCACATAAATGTTGCGACTATTAAGTCGTTGTACCATTAAACTTCATAATATCATGAGAATTTTGTAAGAGCAAGGAATTGGCAAGGCTTGAGAATGTGACAAGAGAAGTGATGGGCTGAGGCCTCGACAATTTGCATACCTGCTACTAAGAGAAATTTTCTTCTGATGATTAGGGAAGACCAATAGTGATTTCATCTTATATTGTTCAGTAGAAGAAGGGGGAAATTTTGTTGTCTAATCCTTTTGGTGGTGTGAGTGTGTTAGAGGAAGAGGAATGTGATCAATATATATTTTCAGTCTCTGATAGTGAATTGTTACAAGTCTTTATTTGGTTTAAGAAAGCCAACTGAAAGTAAAGAAGATCAGGAAATCATCTCTTCTATGATTAGTGAAGTAAAACAAAAGAGGAGACAAAACAATGAACCAGTGAAATATTTACCAACTCTCCAAGAACAAGTATGAAAAATAGGTTCTGCATTTCCTTTTTATTTCTCTGTCTCTCAACATCTTTCTTCTTTACATTGCCGTTACACTTCCTGTACGACGAAGAACAGCCAAAAACTGAAGAAATGGCATCCACCTATAAATACTAAAACCGCAAACATGAAAGCCCCCAAATTCCCTTGAATCATTCCGACAATATAAAATGTTAGCTAAGTATTCATAACTCATTACAAATGACATCACTCATTTATCTGCACATTGGTTCTTGTGGGTAGTAGGGCTGAGAAAACTCGGCCTCTACGGTGCAACAACAGAATCCTTCTTTATCCTTCTCAACCATCTCTAATATACCTTCAAACACATTCACATCGCACGGAATTTTCAACACGCCTTCTTGCTGGAACCCGAATTCCTCCTCTGCTTCTCTGAGAAGAATGCCAAAAGCCCTGTGGCTTAGATACTCCATCGGGATCACAAATCTCTTATTCTCCTGGCCAACACAAATAGCAAGAAACCCTTTTGGCACGCTACTGCTGTTTAATGCAGACGAAGTGTTGGTTAGCGAGAGGGTCCTCTTGAGGAATTTGATGCTCTTGTTGTTACTCTTTGGAGCAACTGCAAGCTTCTTCCACTTCTTCAGCATTTGCTGGAGCCTCACGATATCTGCGATCTTGTTGTTGGCCATTAATCCTTGTAAAAACTTTGAGAATACTTCAAAGCTTTACAAGGATAGAAACCAAAAGACTGGTGGTGGCCTGAGATGTGGAAGTTGGCTATGGCCTATGGGAATTTATAGAAAGCTTGGAGTCCTTCGATTTATAAAACCATTTCTTATTCTATTCATGTAAATATTTTTAATTCTTTTATGCATTTTCTTTTTAATAATGTAGTTACTGCTACAACTGTCTTATGAATCAGGAAATTGGAACAGTTTACGATTGAAAATTTTCAATTAAAGAGGGCCGAATTTATTGAGCCATTGGATACTCTTGATTTCTGTGCATTTATTATCAATTTGTGTACAGCATAAGATATTGCATGAACTTTCTCCTCCTTTTGATTGGCTAAAATTTTACTTAGTTAAAGATCAAATTGGAGGCTTTGTGGCTCGTCAAATTTATTAAGCATCAGTGTTGACATTTCAACTCACATGCCTAGGCAAATAATTAGTTGTCATGATGCATCTTCTTCACCTACAGGCTACAGTGTTCTAATCTAAACAAATTTCGGTGCAGAGATTTGGAGGATCGGAGCTTGCATAATCACCTCTTATTCTTAGGTACCATTTTGTTTTATATATATGCATGCTTATATTTTATTTTACTTCAAGATGTCATTTTATATTTTATTTTTTTGATCGTTAAACGGTGGGTATAAACCCCCCCGCGTTTCATTAAAGAGAATTTAATAAAACATACAACAAAAAATAAGTTTTATGAAGTTCAGATCCAATAGGCTGGGTTCCGGAATGTCATTTTTTATTTGATTTGGGAGTTTCGGAGAACATGGCATAATTGTAGTTTTGCATGTGAGTTCTCTTCAATTTTAACTTTGGAAAAGAGTAAGATATTCATACGGCTCATTAAATTTACATGAATCACCATCAATTGGTTTCTTGTTCTTTCGTATTGGAGCTGCAACTTAATTTCATTTAACTTTCCGTTATATCTTCTCATATCACTTTGATTTAAGCAATATTTATACGTAGACATAGTTATCAGATAGATGGAGGCTAAATCTCTAATCAAAGAGTTCAATTATTGATAAGCAATTATTAAAATTTTAACAACCTTAGAGAATTTGTAAATTTGTCATTGATATAATAACCTAAAGTAGGTTCAGAAACATGGAGAAGAGTAATGGATTGACCTCCAGAATAAATAGAAAAGAAACTTATGAACATTACTTCTAATACACATTGCAATGATTGAATCTAATTAATCTAGCTTTGCCAAATAAATAATGAACTGTCATGTGTCTTTTCTTAGAAAGTGATCATTGAGGAAAGGAGCAGTTGGATATTAGAGGTCGGATCACCAAGTTTAGCTATTATATATGGGTGTTATGAAAGAAGTCTCTGAACATCAGAATAAATCTGTGTTTTAGAATGCGGGGCATGATAGAAGTTTTACTTACTAATGTTCATTATTAGGTTTTCTAACTTTTGCATATAGAAAAATAGTTTCTTTCAATATAAGGTAGGTCGTTTCACCTTTCTTTTAAACATATAGCTAGAGAGTTCTCTCAGTATTGTAATTCGTGACATGTTTTGAATCTGCAACCTCTTATTCTCAATTGATGGATACAGTTGGTGTAATATCTTTTGGTGCCCCCCTTAAAATAATTTGTAATTAGTTAATTAAAGATTTGTGTAATAAGCACTGGAAAACTAACTGCTTCCATCACTTCCAGAGGAACATCGATTTGAAGCTTCATTGGTTATGACTGGCTAAATCATCACAACAGTGTACTTATTGACAAGGATTACGTTCTAGTATATGATAGTAGCTTTTCTAATTCTATAATACCCACAGTTCTTGTTATGCTTGATGCTAGGCCATAATTTTTTTCCTACTGATAGAACAAAAGGAGCGTGAATAGTTTCAGTTTGGTGTAAATCATGGTTTCAAAACTGGTTAAAGATGTCAGCCTACCAGGTATTAGGTATCATTTGCCATTTATTGATAACATCGGACATATCAGTAGTATCCATTTTCAAATTTCCAGTCATACTCAGGCAATGCATCTAGGTATATGCTGAGATATGATAGGAGAGTGTAAACAATAAAGATTATCCAAGGTAAAGTTTGTCTATAAACTCGAATAATTATAGGACTTATGGCCTGATTCTTTGTACGGATTTGTGATTGAGTCTTATTGACAGTCTGGATGCAATTTTGGAATCTATTTAGTTGAACTGTTACATGCGTGTATAGGTATATGAAAACAAACTTGAAATGTTTGGTGAGGATCTTTACCTATGCATATATTGGTGAATTTCCTCAAATTTTTAAGATGGAAAAATTGCTTCCTTACTTTCATGCCAACTTCCTTCTTTACTCACATAGTTTCAAAATTGTGAAAAGTGACAAGGTTGACAGAGAAATTGTGTAAGAGAGAAATGTTATTGGATTGATTATAACTGAGTACAATGTGTCCTATATATAGGAAGGAACCAAATACTAAACATATACATAACCCAATATGGGACTAAATATATAATACAATATCGAACACCCCCTCTCAAACTCACGGTGGGTCGAACAGTATGAATTTGCCCACCAAGTAACGAAATCTCCGAATAATGTGGGATTTGGTGAAGAAGTCTGTTGTCTGCTGTGAATAGGTAACAGAATGAAGTGAAATGGTCCATGCTTCAAAGTGCTCACGAACATGGCAATCTATCTTTATGTGTTTCGTTCTCTCATGAAAGAGGTTGCTTGCAATGTGCAATGTATTCCGGTTATCACAATGAAGAAGAATAACTCATGTAAGAGTGACACCCATATCTGATAATACCCAACAAACATGAACAATCTCTCCAATAGTCGTTGCCATTGTTCTGTACTCAGCTTCGGTGGAAGAATATGCAACAACTGTCTGTTTCTTGCTTCACCATGAGATCAGCGAATCACCAAAAAATAGACAGAAATTTATAGTAGACCGTCTGGTGGTAGGGTCACCCGCCCAATCTAAATCAGAATATGCATTGAGCTTCAGTTTGGATGTAAAATGAATAATGACCAAGTGATAGTGCCCCAAAGATATCTGAGAATCCGAAGAAGGGCACCGTAGTGAACTGATGTAGGAGCAAAAATAAACTGACTAACAATACTGACTGCATGAGTAATATTGGATCTGTTCATGTATAAATAGACAAGCTGTCTAACAATCTGCCAGTATCTAGTGGGGACGGGAAGGAGCTTACCATCTGTGAGACGAAGCTTCACATGAAGCTCTAAGGGAGTATCGACTGATCGACTGTCAGAGAGATACACCGGAGATAATATCTGATGTGTATTTCTATTGAAAAATAAGTATTCCCGAAATCCTTGGGCAATCTCTAGATCCAGAAAGTACCGTAATCTGCCAAGATCTTTTATATGGAACTGCTGGTGAAGGTATTTCTGGGTGGATGCAATGCCTACGGAATCATCCCCAGAAATAATCATATCATCAACATATAATAATAGAAGGACCGTCCCCTGCGGTGATGACTGCATAAACATGGAGTGGTCCTGTGAACTCTGACTAAAATCAGCCTGAGTGATGACACTGCGAAAACACTTAAATCAGGCTTGAGGGATTTGTTTCAAACCATATATAGCATGACGTAGACGACAAACATGACGAGGAGTGGTAAGGCTAGGAGGAGGATGCATGTAAACAACCTCAAATAAGGTACCATGAAGAAAGATATTCTTCACGTTCATCTGGTATAACGACTACTGACGAACGGCGGCGACGGCAAGGAGTGCGAACTGTAGTCATCTAAGCAATCGGGGCAAATGTCTCATCATAATCAATGACATGCTTCTGAGTAAATCCTCGGGTAACTAGACGAGCCCTGTACCTCTCAATGAAGTCATTAGGTTGATATTTGACCTTGAAGATCCACTTGCAACTAACAGGCTGGATGCCCACAGGCAATGGAACATTCCAAGTTCAGTCTGATCAAATGCACTGAACTCTTCTGCAATAGCTTTTCGCCACTCGAGATATTGAATAGCTTCCTGATAGGTTATGGGCTCACGTGTAGAGTATATAGCAGTGAGATATGCATAAAACTGTGCTAGGTAGGAGGCTAAGGTGGCAAACCAAACTGGTCAGAAGGACTAGTGGCACAGGTGTATAACGTGCCGGTGGGATGCCCAATGTCGAACGTGTAGACTGACGGACCGGTGATGGATGGACAGTGTGTGGGGGTGAGATAGGTGTTGTGTGTGCATGCATTTGTGGGGTTGCAGGTGGTGAGGGTGCATAATGCTGTGGGGATGCAGGTGGTGTCTCCGTAGGAGAAATAATAGGTGGAACGTCAGTATTAGATGGGAAAGGAGCCAAAAGAGTGAGATCAAATGGAATGCGAGAAGGTATTGCCGGGGAGATAGGCCCAACAACGGGAAAGTCAAGAAAACTAGCATTCTCTGGAAAGGTCAAGTAGTAGAAAGTCTTCCACAATGGAGACATCGGAAAATACGAATACGACCGTCCATAGAATCAAAACAACGATATCCTTTATGCTCTGGACTAAGACCTAGGTGAATGCACTTAGCAGCTCGGGCGGTGAGCTTCGTGCGCTCAGTGAGAGGGAGAAGGACATAACAGGTGTACCCAAAAGTACGGAGCATACTGTAGTTCGGTGGTGAGTGATGAAGAGCCTCATAAAAAGTGTTGTGCCAAATAGGACAGACAAGTGAGTGACATTAATGAGACAGACATACGTCGTGAAAGCTTCAGGCTAGAAAGAACGAGAAACAGGAGAGGGGAGTAGAAGAGCGCGAGTCATCTCAAGGATGTGACGATGCTTGTGTTAAGCTACATGATTCTGCTCATGTATGTACGGGCATGATTGCTGAAAGAGTGTATCATGAGATTAAAGGATCGATCTCATAGCAGTGGAAGTGTACTCACGAGCACCGTCTGAGCGAAATTTTTTGATACGCACACCAAACTGAGTGTGAACCATGTTCGTAAAGAACTGGTATCTCAGAGCGTTGGCACATAAGAAACACCCATGTATGTCTAGTAAAGTCATCGATGAAACTAACATAATAGAGATAACCTTTGTGAGAAGGTGTTGGAGATAGTCTCCTTATGTTAGAGTGAATAAGTTGAAAAAGATGGTTGGTTTGGGATGTGCTTTTGTGATTAAAAGGGAGTGCTATGTGTGTGGCCAAATGACAACCCTGACAATAAGACAAATGAGCAAAAAAAAGGAGGACCAAGGGCATCACTATGGGCTAAAGTCTTAAGTCGAAACTCATTAATATGTCCTAAATATCTGTGCCACAGACCAGCATCAGAGGATACAGCACCAGCAAAAAGAGAATGAGATTTATGTGCATGACAAAATCTAGATGGTATAGACGACCATGTTGACTAGCACGCCCAAATTCTTGACCAGTGTGTGAATCGGTTATAGAACAACCTAAAGAACAAATGTAACGAGAAGACCACTATCGCACAACGCACTAATGAAAATAAGGTTCATGGATAAATAAGGAGAATAAAGAACATAAGGTAATGTGAGAGTGGAAGAGCTAATAGACCATGAGTGTGTAGTGAGAAGCTGTGGGCCATTGGCAGTGTGTAAGGATGTAAGAGTGAGAGGGAAGTGCAGTGCAGGTGGTGAGCAGTGTATAATTATTAGTAAGATGATGTGATGCACCAGAATCTAAAATTCAGGAAGAATTCATACCGAAAGTAACAGAGAATGCAGGGGCAGAGGGGCCATTAGGAACAAACTGACCCAAGAGCTGGAGTTTCAGCTGAGCGAGATGATGCTGAAGATTAGCCCAATCTGCAGGAGTTGACAAGGCTGGAGTAACGGTCATGACCGAGAATGTGAGGGAAGAAGTGCTGCAAGGAGGAATGAGACTGGTGTTGTTATGGCAGGGATCGAAATGAGGTCGAAAATGCTACTGGTATCGGGATTGGGATAGGGAGTTGGATGGTGCTACCGGTGTCGGAAGAAGGGTTGGGGCAGGGTCAAGGATGATGCTGGGAGAAGGAGGGAGGAGGCCGGAATTAGGATGATGATGGCGCTGCATCTGTCTGAATCTAGATGGATATCGGGATGTGAGGGAGAGTGAAGAAGAAAATGTAGCAGCGGGAAAGTCGGTGGAGAATGAAAGAGACTGGTGAGACTGAGGTTCCATTGGAGAAGAATGAGTACCTGCAAATTTTTTGATTTGATTTGATTTGATTTTTTTTATTTTGATTATTTTCAGGTTTTTTGTGAACAACGATGAACATCGGCAGAGGCGGCAGTGACGACAGCAACATATCAGCAACAGTAGAGAGAGGAAGGGTTAGGTTAGGGTAGGGTAATGGATTTGGGTTTGGGTGTCGATTTTTTTTAAAAAAATCAGAAACGGGTTTTAGGTATTAGGGTAGGATAAGGATTTTGGATATAGTTCGGGATTAATATAATAGGGTTAGGGTTTGGTGGGAGAATGGTGGCGACTAGGGTTAGTAGAGTAAGATAGGATGAGGGTTAGGTGTTGGAGTTGCAACAGATTTTTATTTTTATTATTATTTTTTTTTGGGGGGGGGTTAGGGGATGCGGAGGGTTGGGTTCGGGATGGTGGAGGTCGACAAGGTTTGGGAATAGGAAGAGGATGGTGGAGGTCGACGATGGTGGGATTGGGTTTTGGGGATGGAGAGTTGGGTTCGGGATGATGGAGGTCGACGAAGTTTGGGGATAGTTGATGCCTCTCGTTGTTACTGTTGAGGGGGACGGGGGTGAACAGAGTTGTTGGTGATTCTTGCTGTCGATGGAGAAGACGAGTGTGATTGGGTGTTCGGGGATTTGGGTGTTGTTGCCGATGAAGAAGAAAGAAGAAGACAGGAGTTTGTGGTTCTTGATGTTGCTGGAGTTGATGTCGGGGATTGAGTTGACATCGGGGATTTGGGTGTTGTAGTTGCTGCTAGTGTTGTAAGCAGCAAGGAAGAGAAGAAATTAATGATTAGTGAGGGACTAGAAATTTTGGATTAGTGCTCTCATACCATGATAAGGTTAACATAGAAATTGTGAAAAAGAGAAATGTTATTAGATTGATTATAACTGAGTACAATGTCTTCAATATATAGAAGGGAACCAAATACTAAACAGATACATAACCTGATATGGGACTAAATATATAATACAATATCTAACAAAAAGAACCCTTTTTTTAAAATATTTTTTTTCCATAATGACACTCGAAAGATTTGATATTTTTAAAATTGCAGATGTAGTTTTCATATTTCCAAAATAACAACTGCAAGTATTTGATATGTTCCAAAAAATCACTCGACATTACTGGATCCGTTAAATTAATAGAATATTCCTAAAATATTCTTCTTATTGGGTTTATACCCAATAAGAAGCTTTTGAAATAATAAAAATACCCTTTTCTTTCTTATTAAATGTTTCTCTTCTCATCCCAGTCTTATTTACTCTTCTTCATTTCCTCAATAAAATCCATTCAATTTCTACCCACCTTCTCCCCTAACCCACTTCCTCTTGTTCTTCTCCTCGAAAATCTTTTTTAAAACGCTAAGTCTACCTAAAGAGAGTGGGGAAAGAAAGAGTTAGCAAAGAAGTGAAAAAAAAAAGATTAAAATAGTCATTTAACCCATTTCCGTCCAAAACTTGACACCAAGTAACGTCAAGTGGTTTTTTGGAATATATCAAATACTTAGAGCATCTATAGTTGTTTTCTATATATGCAAAAAAATTGAAAAAAGCATTTGTAGCCGTTTTCTAAATACCCAATTTTTGGGTTTTCGATCTACAGTAGCAGTCTATATTTGGCAGAAGATTTGGCAAAATTCATATTATAGCAATCGGAATATGATTTACCGTCTATGTGTCGGATGAGATATGATATTCCATCTGAGAGGAATTTTTTATTTGGGAAATTGTGAGACGGAAGATGATTTGCCGTTAAATTATTTAAAAAAAAAATCAAATCAGAAAAACATTATCCGTTTCATGAAGAGAGAGAAAAAGCCATGCATATTTGGCAAAGTGTTCCTTCACTTTTTGGATTTTTTTTTTTTTTAATATGGGACGGTAGATGGCAGATGATCTGCCGTCCTTCACAAAATTTTTTTAAAAAAATACGCAAATCTTCAAACGGTAAATGATCTTCCGTTCCATAAAAAAAGCCATTTTTTGAGTTTTGACGACTGCAGTGCTACGCCCTAATTGCTATTTCTATATTTTCCATATACCCATTTTTTAGCGAAACGACTGCAGATGCTTACAGTTGCTAATTTGGAAATATAAAAACTACATATAGTTTTATATCCTTAATTGATATAACTATGTAAAACTATGTAGCATAGACACTTATTTAATGGAAGGCACTTATGTCAGACACCAGCATTTCATGGATACTGCTTGGACATGTATACGAAACCTCACCTGTGTTTTGAATTTTCATACATTTCTCATCTTTTGAACACGCCTTATAGACACTTCTTGAACACGTATTGAGCATAGTCAGCAATTTTCAACACTTGTTCACATATTTGTGTACTAGTAATTTTTCTCACATTTGTCATGATGATGTAGCTTCCAATATCTTCTAATTTGTTGACTATGAAACTGTTGTTACTTCTTGACTATTGATCCCATATTTTGATTATGTAATTCAAAACCATACTGTTGGATGTCTTTTGAATATAATTTATGCATAATTACAATTTATCATATTATAAGATATGATTTTGTGGTCATGCCTACGCATCCTATCTTTTACAAATTTTCTGTTCTTTACCAAAACTATGGGTTCGAGAACATAAACAAACGGGAATTATATTCCTTGAAATTCTTTGGTATCAAGACCATTGTCATGCCATAATGTGCTTGAGTTGAGTGCCTCCTATATCACATATCGTAACCAGATAACCTGCCAGATTGGGCAATGTACCTTAAACAACATATCACATTTTAGTTGTTGGAGATCTCTAGAGTGAGCAGAACAGGCCTTTGTGTTTTATGTTTAGAAGAGACTTAACTTAATATGGACTGAACACAAACTTCAGTCAAACTTTGAATAGGTGCTGAGCATTGTACAATTTGACGTGCAGGGTTATCTTTCTTTAATGATACCGAGATTTATTAGTGATATCTATACAATATGATATTGTCTGTTAAACTAGAAAACTATGGTTCATTAACATACAAGTGGGCAAGAATTAAATCTGGCATGTGAAGTAGAGGATAGTTTTGGGGTTTCTCACGGGTTTACAAAACTAATTTAAGCTCCTCGACCTCTGTACTGAAACAGTACTCTCTCACACAACATGAGAACTAACTTGAAAGCACACTTGGAATATCTCTCCTTCATATTTTAACTGAGGAATAGTTACTTGACCTACTTTAAAAAATATAATCCAGCATTCTGGACCTCTTGAATTTATTTATACTCTAGCCTGTTTTATATAAATTTATTTTAGACATCGTGAATCAGGCTTTTCGTTTTCTTCCTGTATTTTTGCTGTAGGTTACTATTGTCATCCGAATATTATAATACTCCGATGAACGGCAATTTTTCATGTTAGCTAATGCAGTTGCACATGCTTTGCATGGCTTACTGCTTGTCTAAGTCGCATTCAATTTTTCACTTGCAGAGAAATCTAATTTTCTATTATACACGGTGCTGTCAGATAGAAATGTCAGGATTCTCTGATTTGAGTTTGATCGCTCATCGAGATTGTAATACTTGAGGTATGGAAGCCCTTCCTCACTCTGAAATTTTAATTCAAATTTTCTCGGGAATTGTTTCAAAATTTTGATAATGGTGAGCTTAATTGTTTCAAAATTTTGATAATGGTGAGCTTATGGTTGAACTGCATGCACGCAACCCTATCACTCCTTAGCAACTTTGCATTGCTCTATCACCGACTTTTTGTTTCATCATAGTTCAAGAACAAAAAATTCATATTAATTTGACATCAATTAGTAACAAAAGAAGGTCCACCACAAATATATATATATATATATATATTGCTTGCGCCACATAGACATTTTTATTCTTTTCCTCACTTCACGTGACATTTCCATATTAAACACGTGATAGATTTCACATTTACCATTTTTATTTCCATTTGCCACATGGCATTTTCATGGTATATATTATAACTAATCTATTACTTATATAGATCTATGATGATTACTCCTCTGTAATCCTCAAACATATGCTTTGATCTTATTCTATCATCTACATTAATTGTTAAATATTTATGAAAAATTTAAAAAACTCACTGACATATTTTACATCTTTTTTTATAACTAGTAAAAATATTTAAGACATAAATTTTATAATATACGAGAGATAATATGTATGTTTTTTTCTTCTATGATAACAAACTATGTATATTCTAAATGCATATTCTTTATGTATGCATGAGCTACCTATTTGCTATTCTCTCTGACAATTAAATGTTTTTTGTCACATACTATTTTTAGTACATGAACAATATTAATAACAACATGAATGATATAAATTTTATACATGTATAGGCAAAGTGCGAAATCGATGATGTAGATATGGGCAAAAGTCATGAAACCACCCCAAGTTTCCACGTTAAATCAATAAACCACATTAAGTCTATTTTCGATCAAATGACCACCTTGTTGACGTCATATCTTAATTTAATATTTTCTTAGGTATGAGAAAAGACCTTCCTGCCCTTTATATACTAAAATATTTAAAAATCGTTCCCCTTCTACTTTTCTCCACCTTTCGGTGCCGCCCCTAACAACTCACCCTCATTTCTCCTTCCTTCACTCTTTTCTCCATATTCTTAGCTCACCCTCATTTCCCGTCCTTCACTTTTTTCTCCATTTTCTTAACTCAACAACTCACAACTTATCCTAATGTCAAAAAGTTTGAAGAGTTTGAGAGAGAGAGAGACAAAGAAACGAGGGTGGCTTGTTGGGATACGTGCAGGGATGTGGAGGAAAGAAGAAGGTGAATAGTTTTTGAATATTTTAATAGATAAAAGGCAAAAACATCTTTTTCGATACATAAGAAAACATTAACATTGTTATGAGGTCGGCAAAGGTGGTCGTTTATCGAAAATAGACTGAAGCTGGTTTCTTGATTAAACATGGAAACTTGGGGTGGTTTCATGACTTTTGCCCTAGATTTATTGCATGTTAATATATCTTTAAGTTAATTATAGTTGCAAGTTAAGGTAATGTTTTCATGTCTACTAAGATTTGATGTTACAATTGAGAGATAAATTTCTAAAATGTTGACAACCATTTTGTTTATTTCTTTTTCAGTTAAAAAACTAATTGAGATTATTTAAAAACTAAAACAATATAGAATTTTTATAAAATAAAATAAAATATCTTTTAGTGCATCGCATGGGTTATATGCTAGTTATTGCATTAAATGATTGTCTATGCATGCTAGATGAAAAATGGGATTATCTTTCCATATCGGTACAATATTTTGATATAAATTACTATTTCCTACTTAACATTTTATAAATGGGTATTCAGATATTCATTCAAGTTTATATGACGCTTCATGATTACCAATTGTATATTTTATAACTTAAACTAGTTTTAATTGGGATATACGTAAAGCATTTAGATATATATATGTGAATATCCATATCCTGCTTGAGACAGGTAAAAGATAGACATGTTTTGGATTATTCGATCCATTCTTTTTTCTAGTTTTAGCTTATCTTTGGTCTATGTACTGTATATTGCCATCTTTTAGGTCTTGATTTGTTGGTGTGAATGGATTCGAACAAAACCAACTGACCTTGATTGGTAAAGTGCCATGCTGTCCTCTCTCTCCTCAAAACACATTAGAGAGAATTTTCCTTGCATCGTCACAATTTGAATACATAAGAAGAACCAAAATTTATAAGTTAAGTCTAACGTAATCCGTAGTTGGTATAGGGGGTGTGATTAGTTTGCTGCTAAACCTCTCTGGAACAAGCTGTAAGTAAGACCATAGGACTGAGTACAAGGGATCTATCAGAGTACTTCCCTAAGAATGGTAAACAATTTGAAGTTGGTGTTGAACTGGCTGTTAGAGAGAAAGAGTAGGAAGTAGCAACACAATCTATAGCTTTCAGTGAAGTACAAAATTGGTGGTCGAAGATTTCATCAACTTGAATGATTGTGAAGTTTGCAGTTGAGATAGAGAGCTTGTCCTGAACGATAATTAATTATGAGGAGCAATCATATGAACTGTTTAGAAAAATTAGTACCAACCAAGCAATCAGAGCTTCTGGTCCAAATTGCTACCCTTCCAATCATTTACCCAATCATATGCAGTCTGCAATATATGCGCACCAACCCACCGCCCTTCCTCTCCAGTCAACATCCATATGAGATTTTATCTAGAATTAAAATAGAGAAGCCAAGTTTCTCATTGTGAATGGCACATGTTCATACTCTCTCTCTCACTCTCTCTATCTCACTTTGGTTCAATGCACCTCTTCCTAGTCTTTGATTCTCTCAATCTTTTGTTAGCTATAAAGAGGGTAGGATTCCTGAGAAGGGACACAGGGTTTCTATTAGTTGCAGAAAAAGTTCATGCACCCATGCGGAGTCCAGATACAACTGTATAGGATCAGAGTTTAAATTACGAAAAAATTTAAAAAGAAGGGAAGAAGAAGAAGAAATGCACCCGTGTGGAGTGAAGATACCTCTGTACAGGATCAGAGTTAAATTGCAGAAAATTTTAAATAGAAAGGAGGAAGAATAAGAAATTTGTTGATTAATGATTGAACTCAGGAGTAACTCGAAGTGACTGAAATTGATTGTTTATAATATTTCTACTTTGATTCCTTTGCAATAGATAAGATTATTGATACTTGAACCACTAGCAAGTAGCAACTTGCAAAGTAGGTGGAGTGATGCAAGTAGAATTAATGGGCTGTCTTTCTACTTGAGCTTATGCCCATTTGGGCTGAGTATTGTTCGTTTACGCAGCTAGATGCTGTAGAAGTGGCACTTTCACTTTCATTCTGGAATCACAATAGTACAGATAATCTTTACTATTGTAACTACTAGAATGGATAATCTTTACTGTTGTAACTACTAGAATGATTGAGTGTGATTGAACTCACTTTTTAAACAACATGTTTAAACGGATTTTTAGCCTACCATTCCGTTTAATTGGAAAAATAGTGGCCAAAAATGAGTTCATCCGTTTTAAATGGGTTAACCGTGCATAGAACGGGTTGTTGGGAAAAAACACAACTTTTCCCTTTCACCAGATTAGCAAGATTGCGAAATGTAAGCTAAAATAGCACACACAAAAATTGATAAGGAGTTCGGCACAATTTGGTGCCTACGTCTCCGGAGCTGCTGCAGATCTTTACTATAGGGGAGAAAATTGTACAAAGTGTTTTTCCTCACAAAACACTCAAAAAATACTCACAACCCAAAACCCCAAGAATTTTTTTTCTCACAAAAATTCTCTCTACAAAGTGTTTACACACTCAAAAAACCCAAACCCAAATTTCTTTCAATTCTCTCTCTTTCTCTTCTTCTCTTATTTGAGTGGGGATGGGATGGAGATAAAGAGAGGGAAAGGGAGGATATATATATAGGAGTGTGGGCAGCCATAATTGACTATGGTGGTGGTGGGGGGTTTGGTGGTGGATGGTGCACCAACCCCAGCACCAACCCCATGACAATCTCCCACTTGAAGACGAATTTCAATTAGTCTTCACACCTCGATCAATGCAGCAGCTTTTTCCGGTCTCATTATTCGTGTAGGCCAACTGAAGCTGAGCATAACTTCAGTTTGTCAATAGTCACCGTCTTTGTTAGCATGTCCGCCGGATTTTGACTTCCACTAATCTTTTCTAACTTCAAAATCCCATCTTCCAGAAGAGACCGGATGAAATGATATCTGTAACACCCCGCAAAATTGAAAATTACAATTTTGCCCCTGGGTGTTACGCACGTATATTTTGTAATGTGTTTTACTACATATTTTGGATTCGTACTATTTATACATTTTCCGTATTGATTTCAGTCAACTAAAATATAATATTTCAATCCCTAGGATTTACGTGCTTTTTACGTGTTTTGATGCGCGTGTTTCCACCACTACGTATAATATTTTCTATAGGTTTAAATTATTTATTTTTTTGTATTTAAATCTATTTTATAAAATGAAAATTTATTTTCCCCTTGTTTTGATTAAAATGTATTTTTCGATTTTCTGCACGTATGATGCATGGCAAATTTTATTCTCATTTGTTATTCTCAATTACAAATTTTTAGTATGCATAAGTTTTAATTAAGCCTTCTTTTGATTCATAGACCTATAGAATAAAATCTAGCCCATTAGGAGAGAAGCCCACTAGATAATCAAATTAATTAATTAGAAATGAGCCCATGTAGCAAGCCCACTAGATAAATAAATTAATTAGTAATGAGCCCATGTAGCAAGTCCATTATTAAAATCACATTTTTAGTTAAACATGTACTAATACATGACAAGTTACAAATATTAGTACACATTTAGAGTTATAGAAATGTGTTCATATTTGTTTGTGCATGTGTGCATGCACACACAAATGTATTTGGATCATTTTGTGGGCTAGGGGGGTGGTCGGTCATGGAGTGAGGAGGAGAAAGGTTTTTGAGTTAAGTTAGTGGAGAGTGGGGAGATGAAGAGATGGGGGTTTTAGGAGTTAGGAAAGTGGAGAGTTGTAGAATAAATTTGAAGAGTTATTAGGGTGGAATTTTTGCACTTTAGACCCTCCCAAAATCCTATAAATAGAGCCCCATTTCCTACCTTTATCTTGCACCAAAAACATTATCAAAAGAAAGGAAAGAAAGAAAAGAAAGAAAGTGAGGGTCCTTTTGCTTGGAGGAATTGCTAGAGAGAGGAAGCCATTGCTAGGGAAAAGGGGTCATTGCTAGGAGGAGAAGCCTTACTAGGAGCTAGGAATCTTTGGAGCTAGAAGTGGTGTTCTCTTTTCTTTTCATTGTTCAAGCTTCACAAAAGGTGGGTGTTCTCCAACTTTCTAATTTTTTTGAATGTACATGCTAATAAAAGTGAATGAGTAGTTTTGATAAAATAGAATAACTACCATGATTGTGGTGAGATTAATAGTGAATCATGCTATGTTGACAAATAGATTAACATTGTGTTAGTGGGTGATTTCATTATTTTCTAGTGTAGGATATGCATACAAAAAAAAAGAGTAGTATAAGAAGATATTGTTTGAGAATTATAAGATAAAATTTATGCTAGTATATCATGTTTTGAATGAGGATGATTTTGTTGTGATATCATGCTAATTAAAAAGAAGAATTTCTTTATACCATGAATCATGTTAATGTGATTGCAATTTTTGTACTTGTTGAGTATGTGGGAATTTTAGTGATGAATATCATATGATAAACATGCTTTATGATTTATTGACTAAGAAAGAAGAAAGTAAAATTTTGTTATTATTGACATATGTATATTTTTTTATTGTTACATTTGGAAAATAATAATTTGTTCATGAAAGAGATTTTGTAAAATTCTTATGATTTGAGACTTGTTGGCATGCTATAAGTTCCCAATTTGTATAAGAGAAATTAAACAATTCTCGTAAATCTAGGTATGTCAAATGTGTGATATGTATGAGAAATTGTTAAAGAATGCTATATTTCGACATATGATTAGAGATATGATGAAAAAGAAAAGAGAAGGAAATAATTTTTTTATGAAGTATGTTGACATATGTTGAAAAATACAATTTTCTTTTGTATAAAAGGAATTTCTTTGAGACATCCATAATCGATTAAAAGATATGTTGATTCTTAACACAAATTTCTATTTGTAGGATGTTGGGCATAAACTAGTTTTTAGAAAAGCATGATTTTAATTTTCGAGTTTGAAAAGAAATGTAAATTTTGTAAAGAAAGGAAATATTATTTTTTTTTAAATGAGATATATGCTAAAAAAAATAAGTTTGGACTTGTTGATTATTATTTAAGATTTCCTTTTAGTCAAAAGAGAAGTTTATTCCAATATCCTAAAGGATTGGATCATTGGGTAAACAAGTTTTGTTAAAAAGAAACAATTTCAGAAAAGTATGAACAAAAGTATACAAATACAACTCTTAGACAGAAATCACATTTGGACTTACTGGTTAGCCAGTGAGCACCTCTTATAATAGATCTTGGGTTTAAATCTTGATAGCCATCTTTTATATTTTTTTCTTCATTCAATTAAATTATCAAATCTGTACTAATGTATGAAAGGAATTTCGGTTGCTATATTTGACAAAAGTCCACATGGACTAAATGGCTAGTGGGCTCGGGTTAGGTGCTGGCTATGTTTGCCGTAGGTCTGGGGTTCAAAATCCATGCCTCACATTTGTTTTTTTTTTGGGTTTTTACTCATGAATGTTTATTTTTAATTGGAATTAAACTTTAGTATTAATATAAAATGAAGTGGAAATATTAAGAGATAGTCTCCTTGTATATTTTTGAAGTATAAAAAGAAATAAAATTTTGAGAATAGCACTTTGTGGTGAAGAAAAGGAAAGTAGTATTTTGTGAATTGATCTTCTAAAAGAAATTACTCTTGTATCTTATTTAAGAAATTTTTATGATGAATTGAAACATTGTGACAACTTAGATTTGTTATAACAATTCATGTGGTGAAATTTGTGTTCTTGAAATGCATGTTTGTTTAAAAAGAACACGAATCAATAACTAGATCATGAATAGTGGCAAGACAATGAAATGAGTACTTTGTGGATAAGTGTTAGACAAGATTGTGATCTTTTTGTGAAATGAATTGAAAGATGAAATTATTTAAGTTTAAGACATGATTATGAAAGGGTATGTGTACCCATGTTTCTTGTACATGAAAGATTTATGATTTAGAATTAGTAAGACCTCGATACCGGCGTTATTGAAAGAAATATTTGAGATATGATTTGGAGATATGGCCATGGGGCTATCTCGCATTTGTTGATTAAGTCCGGTAGGAGGTAAAAGTAATTCTTTGAATGGAAATTATTCATGTCTTGAACTTAAGAAAATTTAGGCACATAAGTGAAGATGTAGTAAACTTAGGGAAACGTAAGTGAGGTGCTCTATATAGTCGGCGGTGGACTCCAAGACTATAGACCCAGTTGGTGGACTGAGGTTGCCCTGTGGAAGACGGATTATTATATTTTAATCCGGGACTATGAGGACGGGTCGGCGGTGGACTCCAAGATCTTGAGTAGTCGGACGGATGAGTTTTGTGTTTACTGTCTCCAATGTATATATATACTGGGCTAGAGGGTCACATACGGGACGATTCGCACGATGTGGAATCTGTTATAACAGCCGGCGGTGGACTCCAAGGCTGGGATTCAAATTCGTGGAATAGTCTGAACTTTGTTTTGCTACTGGGTAGTTTTCATGGCGAGGGATCGAGCCCTGTATTGTGAAGAACGTAGGCACTTGCCCTCGGACCTATGTAGTATGGGATGCATAGAATCTGAACAAGTGTGCACTAGTGTCATCCTAGTATAGAAATGTGTGCATTAGGCATTAAGGCATGACACACTTATATTTAGAATAATCACCCTTGACACTTTACTTGTTCATTCAATCTTTTTGTGATTTGTTAAAGTATGAGATCGTTATACTATTCCCGGCATAGAGAGGATAGCCGTGTATAACATTTCGTCAGTTGTAAGTAACTGACGTGCCCACAGATTGACATGCAGGTAATGGACTATTCATGGAGTTATAAAGTGGATATGTTGTTGCTGTTTAGAAGTTAAAGATGTTGCAAATGATGTTAAAGTTATACAAGTTATGTTTTTGTCTTTCAACTATTGTATGTTTTATTTCTTCCGCTGTGTAAAAACCAAGTGTAAATAAACTCTGATGTATTGTTGATGAAAAGTTTTAAATTCCTTGTAAAATTGTACGAAGTGAAGTAAAGATCCTGTGAAATCTCGAATTTATTCTTATTTGAAATTCGGGGTGTTACAATATCGCACTTGTATATGTTTTGTTCTGGAATGAAAAGACGAATTTTTTGCCAGATGGATAGCACTCTGACTGTCGCAATACAAGACATTGTCTTCATGTTTCTTGCCCAGTTCTTCCAAGAAATTTTGTAGCCAAACCATTTCCTTGCTGGCTTCTGTAACAGCGACATATTCTGCTTCAGTTGTAGAGAGAGCAACTATCTTCTGTAGCTGAGAGACCCAACTCACGGTTGTACCTCATAGAGTATAGACATACCCTGTAGTGCTCTTTCTGATATCGACATTTCCGGCTAAATCAGCATCCACATAGCCTGTGAGTGTCATATCTCTACCTTCGAAACAAAGTGCTTTATCTGTGGTACCTCGCAGATATCTGAGGATCCATTTAACTGCTTCCCAGTGTACTTTGCCTGGATAATTCATGTACCTACTAACAGCTCCCACTGCTTGAGCAATATCTGGTCTGGTACAAACCATAGCATACATCAGACTTCCAATTGCTGAGGTATACGGAACCTTCTCCATGTGTGCACGCTCTTCTTCCGTCTTCGGTGACTGTTCTTTGGAAAGTCTGAAATGAACACTCAAAGGTGTGCTCACTGGCTTAGCATCCTGCATGTTGAACTTAGAGAGTACTCTGCTAATGTACTCAGCCTGCGAGAACATCAAAGTCCTCGACTTCGTGTCCCTCTTGATCCTCATTCCAAGAATCTGCTTTGCAGCGCTTAGATCTTTTATTGCGAATTGCTTCGACAATTCCTGCTTCAGATTGATGATCTCTTGCATGTCAGGACCTGCAACAAGCTTATCATCTACATACAATAATAGAATAATGAATCTATTATCGAACTTCTTGATGTAGCAACAATGATCTGCATGGCATCTTGTGAAACCGCTGCTGCTCACGAAGCAATCAAACTTCATGTACCACTGTCTGTGAACTTGTTTTAAGCCATACAAGCTCTTCTTCAGTCTGCATACGAGGTTCTTCTTGTTCGCCTGTATGAAGCCTTCTGGTTGCTTCATATAAATCTCCTCCTCCAAATCACCATGAAGGAAAACTGTCTTTACATCTAACTGTTCAAGATATAAATTTTCTGCAGCTACAATTTTCAATACCAGTCTGATTGTAGTCAGCTTCACGACTGGAGAAAAAATTTCATTGTAATCAATACCTTCTTTTTGCTGAAAGCCTTTGACTACCAATCTTGCTTTGTAGCGCTTGCTTCGTAGCGCTTGCTTCCATCGTGCTCTTCTTTGATTCTGAAAATCCACTTGTTATGGAGAGCTTTCTTGCCTGGTGGTAGTTCAGCTAACTCCCACGTCTGATTTGACATGAGCGAGTCCATCTCATCTTTCATGGAAGACTCCCACTTGACTGAATCCTCCACTTGCATTGCTTCATCATAACACTCTGGTTCTCCACTATCAGTTAGCAACAAGTAGTGCAAAGAAGGCGAATAGCGCTGGATTGGTTTAGGAATTCTGGAGGAGCGTCTCACTTCTGGCGTGCTTGGTTCTTCATGAACTGCTTCAGGACTAATCTGGACATCACTTCCAGATATCTCCTCGAACTCTACGAATTCCTTTGTTTCAGCATGTGTACTGGAGCTACTTGATTCTGCAGTTGATCTGTCTTTGTACATCACATTCTCATTGAATATGACATCTCTGCTTCTGATGATCTTCCGATTATCATAATCCCAAAATCGGTAGCCGAACTCGTCACCACCATATCTAATAAAAACACATTTATTAGATTTCGGATCTAATTTACTTCTTTCAGCAGAATCAATATGCACATAAGAAATACAACCAAACACTTTTAAGTGTGAAAGGTTTACCTCTTTTTTGCTCCAAACTTTCTCTGGTATTCCACCATCCAAAGGTATTGATGGCCCACGGTTAATCAAGTAGGCAGCAGTGTTGATGGCTTCAGCCCAGAACATCTTGGAAAAGCCGGCGTGTATCCTCATGCTTCTGGCACGTTCATTCAGAGTTCTGTTCATGCACTCTGCTACGCCATTCTGCTGCGGTGTCATGGGAATCGTTTTCTCCATCTTGATGCCGTTGTTCGTGCAGAATTCTCTGAATCTACGATCTGTGTACTCTTCACCATTGTCAGACTTCAGACGCTTGACTTTCAAACCAGTTTCATTTTCCACCATGGCTTTTCATTTTCTGAAGGTATCAAAAACTTCTGATTTCCTCTTCAGAAAATATACCCACACCTTCCTTGTAGAATCATCAATGAAGGTGACATAATACAACGAGCCTGCTAGAGATTGAACCGGAGATGGTCCCCATACATCAGTATGAACCAACTCTAACTTTTCTGCCTTGGGTGCCTTGCCAATCTTTGCAAAGCTGACCTTCTTCTGTTTGCCGAAGATACAATCCTCGCATAGGCCAACATCCATGCTCTTTAGATCTGGCAGCTTCCCTTTTGACATTAGCGTTTTCATCCCTTTCTCGCTCATATGACCAAGTCTTTGGTGCCATAGATTTGATTTTCCATCAGCATCTGCACTTGCAATGATACTCTCCAAGTGTGAGGTCACATAGAGAGTACCAGTCTTCTTACCACGAGCAATGACCAGTGCTCCTTTGGTAATCTTCCATTCATAGCCTGAAAAGGTTGTACAATAACCTTCTCCATCCTGCTGTCCCACTGAGATCAAATTCCTTTTGAGGCCAGGAATATGTCTCACTCCTTGCAGCTTCCATGTAGTCCAGTTCGGCAACTTTACTCGAATGTCTCCCTTTCCCACGATCTTCAAGGTCTCATCATCGGCTAGATGAACCTTCCCGAAATCACCACTGACGTAGTTCTCTATGATTTCTCTGCATGGGGTGGAGTGGAAAGATGCCCCTGAATCCAAGATCCATGATTCAATCGGACTGTTGACGCTTAGAATCATAGCATCGTCAGCTTCCTCGGTCATGTTGGCAGATTCCTGTGCGCTGGTAGCTTTCTTCGGTGCTCGGCAATCCCGTTGAAAGTGACCCCTCTTGCCACAATTATAGCAGTTGAAAGCTTTCTTTCCCGATCTAGATTTACCCCGTCTAGATTGCGATCTGCTGCGGTTAGAGTTTCTTTCTGAAGTCCTTCCTCTTGACTCCGTGTGCAAAGCTGAGGAGGAGGTTGATGCTTCACCTGATTCTCTCCGCCGAATTTCTTCACTTAATACCAGATCCCGAACATCGTTGAACTTCAGTTTACTATTTCCTGACGAACTACTGACTGCCGTAACAGTAGCATTCCAACTGTCTGGTAGAGAAGATAAGAGAATCAAAGCTCGAACTTCATCATCGAACTCAATTTCTACGGAACTCAACTGGGTTGTGATTGTGTTGAGTTCGTTCAGATGTTGAGCCACCGATGCGCTTTCCGTCATCCGCAAGTTGAATAACCGCCTCATCAAGTGAACTTTGTTTGAGGCCGATGGCTTCTCGTACATGCTGGAGAGAGCCGCCATAAGACCCGCCGCGGTCTTTTCCTTCGCGATGTTGAAAGCAACATTGCGGGAGAGCGTCAATCAGATAACTCCAAGGGTTTGTCGGTCGAGAAGAGCCCAGTCGTCCTCCTCCATGTCTTTTGGTTTTTTTTCCTAGAGAGGTTGATACAGTTTTTTTTTATACAAATAATCTTCAATCTGCATCTTCCAAAAGCCAAAGTCCGCACCATCGAACTTTTCAATTTTCACCTTCCCTTCGTTTGCGGCCATCGCTCCCACTTGAATCTGGCTTCTCCTGGATCGTTTCTGACTATTCTTTGACAGAAATCACAACCAGAGCTCTGATACCAGTTGTTGGGAAAAAACACAACTTTTCCCTTTCACCAGATTAGCAAGATTGCGAAATCTAAGCTACAATAGCACACACAAAAATTGATAAGGAGTTCGGCACAATTTGGTGCCTACGTCTCCGGAGCTGTTGCAGATCTTTACTGTAGGGGAGAAAATTGTACAAAATGTTTTTCTCACAAAACACTCAAAAAATACTCACAACCCAAAACCCCAAGAATTTTTTTTCTCACAAAAATTCTCTCTCTACATAGTGTTTACGCACTCAAAAAACTCAAACGCAAATTTCTTTCAATTCTCTCTCTTTCTCTTCTTCTCTTATTTGAGTGAGGATGGGATGGAGATAAAGAGAGGGGAAGGGAGGATATATATATGAGGAGTGTGGGCAGCCATAACTGACTATGGTGGTAGGTGGGGGGTTTGGTGGTGGATGGTGCACCAACCCCATGACATGGGTTCAGGTTGGAACATTTTTTTTCTTTAGAAAACGGTTTTGGTTTTGGGCTTGAGTTTGAATTTTTTATATCAAATAATTCCATTAAAAGCATGACTCACCTATATAATGAACCCGACACATTGCACTTTCTAAGTTTCCTTAATTTTTCAATGAACTTATGAACTATTAAATTTAATTTTTTGTGCATATGATATGTAATGTGATGAACTCTTTAATATCTGACATATTTTTTATAACTTTTTCCCTTTATTTCTGGAGCTTTGTATATATTTTAGAATACTTTCATATAAAAAATAGAAAAAACGAATTTTCCATTTAGACCATGTTTAAACGAGAAAAAGAAAATCCAACGATGCCCCAATTTGATCCCGTTTATGTTTTTGGTAACCTTGCACTTTTTATATCAACACATATTTTAAGCATCCATGCAAAATTGATGACAATTATGGATGGCACTTGTTGTAGAAAATTAGTTATGGAGAGGCCTCGCGCGCTTTAGAATGCAAATATGATCTTTAGACTAATCTTTGGATCTCAATTTTTGGTCTTGCCTGATGGAATAGGTTGAGCAAATTTGAAATTTTTTAAGATCACTACAAACCGTATGGGCTATAGCGGCATACTTTTTCCGGCGTTACCACACTGCGCCGCTATAGGTATAGTAGAATTTTATTTTATAAAAAACACACTCTCTATAACGGCGCGTGGCAACAACGCCGCTATAGCCTCAAATAGTAATGCTGTTATATATATGTATCTATGACCTATCGCGGCGGTTATTTATACGCGCCGTTATAGGGTGGGGTAAATAATGTTCTGAAAAGCTACCCCGTTCTAAACCGCGCCCCCTTTTTACTTTCCCCAAATTTTACAACCCTAATTAATCCCGCTCTACTCTAATCCTGCTCATCTTCTTCCCGCTCTACTCTAACCCTAATCCCGCTCTCCCCTAATCTTATCCCTCTTATCCCTCTTCCGATCCGCTCTCCCCTAATCCCCTCTAAACCCACGATCCCGCTCATCTTCTTCCCATGCGTTGCTCTCTCCCCTCCCCACTCACCGTCTCACCTCCTCGCGCGCGCATCTCTCGCGCGCACACCCTTGTCGCTCCCATAAAACACCATCTTTCTAAATTGCCGCTCTCATCTCCTTTCAGTACTTTGTCTTTCCCAATCACATTTCAAAATCTCAAAACCCGACAAAATTTCAATCAAGCCCCTCAAAACTCCCAATCCCTCTCCTTTCCGACTCCAAGGGCATATCTGCAAAATCACCACCTTGAAGCTCTTCACCGCCATGAATGGCGACCGAGCTCGGCCATAACGACCCCTTCCCCTCCTCCATCTTCGCTCTCCTCCCCCAAACCCTAGGCCGCCCCACCATCGCCGCCACCGCATCCAACGATCTCGAATCCGTCGACGCTTTCTTCAGATCCATGGTAACCACGAGTTAGCGCTTTGAATTCCGTGCACAATAAGCTAGGGTTTGTTGGATTTTGGTTACAATCACCATGTAGGTTTTGGAAAGTTGAGATTTTGGATGTGGAATGAGTTGAAATTTGAGCGAGAGAAGTTTTGTTGGAGTTAATCTGTGCTCACGAGTTCTTTTTTAGGGGTTTTAGGTTTAGATATATGTTCTTTTGATGTGTAGGTTGTAATCTATGAATTTAGCACCTTAAAATAGGCTATCTAGAGTTGATTAAACAATGTGGGATAATATTGTGTGGAAAAGAGACAATAGTATTTGGATTTGTTTAAATTCTGTTGTTAAAATTGTCTATTTTGAGGATTAATTATGTAGTGTATCTGTAGTGTCGTATTTGAAACCAACTAGTCTACCAAATACTAAGTGCTGATACTGTAATTATTTAGGAAATAGTGCATTTTGTTACGGTTGTTTGTTAATTGTATCAGTTAAATTCTGAGTTGTTTTGATGAATGTGGTAATAGTTTGTATGTTTTCCAGAATTAGCATATTCGTGCATGGATTTAGATGGAACTGATGGTTGGTTCTTCACCACCAAATGCTAATCTTAGTATTATTGCACATGTGGAGCTCCTATGATACCGTTATGCTTCTAGGTGCATGATGGTTTAGTTCTGTAAATTTCCACTTTATTCTTTGTTGTATAGAATTTAAATCCATATAGGCTTTACACTTGCCCGTGTTTTCCCAAACAATGATATTTCTCCTACAGTTTCGTATTTGAGTATCTTAATTCACAATATATGCATGTTTTATTAGTTTACGGGTAGGTTTGGAACCTTTCTGTTAATGTAAAATTTGGTTGATCATAGCATATTAGCCAAGTTCTGACTACTGAGTAATACCATTATGGAGATGTTGTCTGTAACCTAAGTGAATATGAACTTAATACATGTCTACTAGTTCCTACTAAAAGCTGTTGAACTCATTTTAAGATCCTTTACCGACTGCCGTACACCAACATGTTTTATTGCCATTAAGTGTTTGTATTCATTTCGGTTTCTTCAGAAAAGATTAACTTAAAAAAACATCATTACCAGAGAAAGGCTGACATCGGCATAAAAAGTCGAAAGATGTTGAAACTGAAGCACACTACTGGGAGCGTCAGCTTTGCGGTAGTTCGAGATGAGCTGGTAAACTACGCTTCAATTTTTTTTTGAAGTATTTTTATTATAGTTATATACAAGTCATGAAATACATTTATAGACCTGTGTATGAATTGTGTAGACTATAGAGTTTATATGACATCATTCGTGCATTTTGCCATTCAGCCGGACATGTTTTCTCAGTATGAGAACAATGACATGATGAAGGTGGATTAGTATAGGAAGCATCAAATGAGGTAAATGAAAATATAAATGACTAGTCAAGATTTTGGTTTTTTTTAAAAGATAATATATACTCTCTTCTCATTTAGCTTGCTTTATTATATCCTAAATTTGGTGTTCCTTATGTCAGATTTTATGAAGTGATGTTACTGTAGATTTTAGAAAACTGTCCTAGTGGGTCTTGCGACATTGTTAGAGCTGTCGGTTTTGACATTACTTGAATCATGACTTATAGCTGCAGTCAATTGTAATGAGTTTAGTTACTCAAACCTGCTGCTTGAGGTCGATATTAGTATACACAAAATACTCTCTCTATTTACAGTCAATATTTTATTCGAGATTTCATCACTTATGACTCTTTTTCAACCTGTTTAGCTTTTATATGGTGCATTCTGTCAAATAGAAGTAGTATTTGTGAGTTGTTTAAGGTAGATAAGGATCTCTCATTTTTATGAAAGAATAATTCTTTGGCCAACTAAACAAGCTTTCAGATTTGCTTTCACTAAAGAGCTTTTATATACCCTTCTTAAATGCACAAGAGAAATTGAGCTGTTATACTGGTAATCTACATAGTGTCCACTAGCATGACCTATTCAATTTTTACTTCCAAATTGAAATAAGAAAAAGATGAGTGTTTAGCTTTAAAATGTTAACTCTAATTGACTAATTTATATTTGCATATCACAAAATTAGAACTTCCTATGGAGAAAAAAAATGGTCAAGTGTTTTCTGAACTATAGAACTTGCAGATGCAAACTACAGACTAAATGAATGTATAAGCAGGTTGGTTTTATATCCAATATGTAAATGTGTTTGAGTTGTATAATCATGCCCCAATCATTTTGATTCTAAATTTTGCTTTGCATCCTTAGCCTTATACACATTGTGCATACACTTCACATTTCTGTAAAGGAGGATATATATATACCCATTGTGCATATATATTTCATATCAGTTCATATCTTGCATATGTTCACTTCAAAAGATTTCCATATATGTATAGGAAGCATCAAATGAGGGAGAGAAGATCGGCGATGTAGATTTTTTGAAACTACCCACACGGGTAAGGATGGAAAATTTAAGGATGACGTGGCATCCGATATTGTGGTAAATAAAAAGCTTTCAAATTAATTTCAATTAGGTTTATAATCTTTTTAATAAAATAATTTTGAAAATAAAATTTGTCTTTGTTATCTTTTGCAGAAAGATGCCAGAAAGAAGATTGAGGAAATGTCATCTTCTGAAGGCAACAGTGGCACGTCTGGAGGTAGCAATGGTTCAAATGGCGACGTTAGTCCGGCAACAGTCACAAGGAATTCCAACTCAAGCATCGGTTAGTATTCGACAACTAAATACCCACTTTTAACTCATTCAGTGATCATGATAGTTACAGTTCTTCGTGAATATATTCATAATAAGCGGATCAACCACCACAAACCGTGACTCCCTTTCGTGGCTCCGCTTGATATAAATGAGATATAAAGATTTTGAGTGAAGAAAGATAGCATAAAAAACTGGATAAGTATTGGAGAAAATTACATAATAATTATAGCTTTTCATTAACTGGTCTAATAAATGATATTAGCTACCATCCAAAGCTCTTTTAACAATTTTTGTAAAAATTCTTTGTCACAGATTAGACAAGATGAACTTATTGACAATAAGAAGTCGCAATATTACTCTTTTTGACATAAACTTAAATTACATAGATAATGCTAAACTGGTTGATGCTTTGTTTTCTGGTCTAGTAAGTGAAGTTAAGGACAGAAAAAAGTATGAGATTAGATCTCAGTAAGCCTCAGTTCTAAAGGACAATTATCTAAGTTTGTACTTAAAGAGAGCGAGAGTCAACCACAATAGCTAAGTATACCCAGTAAAACTTAATTGACCTATTATCTGACAGTGGGTATGTGAAGAACAATTTATTGTTTGGTATCTGATGCATTTTCGTGTCCGTATTTGGACTGATTTTAGTTCATTTGGAGTTCAGATACAAATAGAAATAATGGTAAATATTTGAGTACTTGAACATATTCGAATATTAAAAAGTTGTCGTCACAACGATTAAATTATAAATCAATAAATAAATAAAAGAAACAGTAATCCTCATGTTCTGTTGCAAGCCATGTTTTGGATGCTGATATGTTGTATCTTTGCAAGTGAAAAAATATATATGTTATTCAGTATGATTCTGAACCAAATTGTAATTTGTACTGGTTTAATCATGATGATTATATTTGTTTGAAGTCGTGATCTTTCCTGAGTCAGAATGAGGAGGCTGGAAAACTTTTTCTTGCATCTTGATGTCAAATTGAGAAAACCTGAGGTCCATCTTTGTGCTTCTTTTTTTAGTTAGTTTAGTGGTAATTCAGTGGTACTTGATCATGTGGTTGATGATATATCGATGCATAGAAAGGTTAATGGCTAGTTAGAGAGAATATAAAGTGGGTTTCTCCAAATCTGACTTAATTAGGTGTACACGATGAATTTTTTGCAGTGTGCATGATATGCTGAAGACATGTATCATTTGATTTTAGAGCTTTAAGTTTCAGCAAATCTATCGCAGCCATGCCTCTAAGCATCAAACGAATTTAAGTTCTCTAAGCTTGAACTGCCACGAAGCACATCTACAAAGAGTGTATACTGTAATTTATGCACTAGGTGATATGGAAGGGTTGGAAAAAAGTGTGTATATCATTGCAGATGGAGGGATAGACATGCATAACTCCTGAAATCCACTGAACTACAGGTTTGAGGAGAGGATGAGGATACAGAGAGAGATAACTAGTAAGAGGAGGTAGTTTAGAGAGAGAAAATGAGCTCAAATTGGTACGAAAAACTTGTGGTGACGAGGTTGGACGACCATTAGAATTAGGATTTGTTGTATTTTTTATTTGTTATGAGTTCTAGAACTCAGCTTATTGAGTTTTTTTATTTGTTATGAGTTCTAGCCATGTATACCCACTAAAACTTAATTGACCTATTATCTTAAATTGAAAACAAATGTTATCCTAAGTTTCAAAATATGATATGATGATACACTTTTACAGGAAAACTAAGTAATCTATCCTTAATGTTGAATTGTCAAAAATGAAAATATCACTTGCTGACTAAGAAGCACTCAAATGTACACGATGCAACATACACAAGGACAACATAAAAAAATTACACTTAAAAAGAAAGTGTCGCACAAATTTGTGTGTCTGATACATGACACGACTAGCAAAAGTAGAAGTGGCCGGCCTTGTTTCATAGCTTCCAGGCCATCATCATACATCTATAAAATTCCTCTATTTAATTGTTTATTTCTTGTTAGAGTTTATCTTTAGAGTAATTCTATTGAGAATTTATCTTTAAAGTAATTCGATTGATAGGAATAAAGGTACATTCTATATGTGCATAAATGTCCATTTTTTTCTTCAGCTAAAAAAACATAAATGTCGGGTTGTGACTATTCAGCTATCAATTTGAACACTTTGGGATGTATACCACTGTCCAGATTCGAGTTCATATGAAAGAATAAATAAAAAAATCTATATTAGTCAAATTCCTGTTTTTTTTTTAGATTGGAAGGTGGTGATCCTTCTTCATCATCTTCTTGTTCTTATGTGTTATAAATTACTATTATGATGATTATTAAGTTTGAGTTCCTCTGTCACTATAGATGACTGAGTTTCATACTGTGTCTTATTCACTAATTAATTCATATACGATCGAACAAATGATATTTGTGAATTTTGATTGTTTTTTCTATAGGGTCAGCGTATTCCATCGGTTTCCAGTCACGCACATACACCAGGGCAAAATAACGATGGAATTGGAAGCAACAGCGGGCCATACAAAGACTCCCCTGCCGTAGTTTGTCGAATTTGGACTTTTAAAAAAAATGTTTTGTAGGAATTATATCTATGTTTTGTAATAACTAAAAGTGTTGTACAACATATACATTTGATACTCGTTGTATGACAGTTTGTGTTACAATTGAGTTGTTTTTGTGATTTGTGACTTTTAGTTCTTGATTATGATATTATTGATTTACTTGATTTGCATTTAAATTTAATATGATTACATGTATTTGTAATATGTGATTAATTACTGATTTTTCTAATTGAAAATTTTATAATAAAATGTAAATGTAAATATTTAAATAAATAAATAAATTAAAAAAAAAAACCTATAGCGGCGTTTATCACAAAACGCCGCCATAGGTACCACAGTTTCTAATCCTCTATCGCGGCGCTGGGACAGCGCCGCAGCAAGGTACCAAGGCTGGTTTTCTAATTGCGGTGCAATACCGGCGTTTCACATAAGCGCCGCTATAGCCATTTTTCCCAAAAACGAAACGCTTCTATAACGGCGCTAACAAAGCGCCGTTATAGGTGGACACCATATAGCGGCGGCGACCGAACACGCCGCAGTAGCCTATATGGCTGTAACGACGCACTTTCTAGCGGCGCTTTTAGCGGCGCTTTCAGAAGCGCCGTTACGAGCTATAACGGCGCCAAAAAACGCCGTTATAGCCTTATAAAAGCGCCGCTATAGCCCATACGGTTTGTAGTGGATACTATTAGTATGATTATATATATAATATGTGATTGGGTTTATGGGCTGAGTTGATCTTTAAACCCCCAAGTCGTAGCCCAACCATCAATCCGATGGGTTTAGCATCAGATTCCTTTAAAGGTTTACAGGATTTTTTTTTTTTGAAGAAAAGGTGGAATAATGCCACCAGGTTTACAGGATTTTGTAAATAACAAAAGGTATCCGAGGATTTTGTGTTCCCCATCTTAAATGTTGATGTAGTTGTTGTGCTGCTAATCGCAGTTTGGATATTTGGAGATTGTATTTGTATCAACTACACTTGACCCGAATTTTGTCAGGTTGACAACTAGTAAAAGCAAGAAGATGATAACGTCATTGTCAGTTCATCGGCTCTACTAGTTTTGGTCCCAATTTGGGTTGGTGAGGCAAAAAAGTGACAGAGATTGAATAGTTTCTCATGCTTGTTGTATTCCCTTCAACATAACTATTTATCCTTGGTCCTCATGTTGTAGTTGTGGTAGTGCTCGTCGTGGCCTAAACTTCTCCACTATCTACTGCCTTTTGCAACACGTATGGAACAAACGATGGCTTGTTGGGAATGCTGCAACCAAAATGACACTGCGTTAGGGATGATGAACACAAACAACTTGCTAATTGACATACATACCACATTAACTGTATAAGAGAAGTTTTGAATTCATACTAGGCATTTGAGAATTCATATTGCATCAGTAAAGCTTAATAGAATAAAATAAAATTGTTGTGCCTCTTTTTATACATATAAGATTTTAGATAAATAATGTAGAGAAATCCAAATTTTACCTAAAATTGGAAACTAATTAATTAACAAGTTTTAATAGTGCCATCACTGTAAGCCCCCACAAACTAGACAGTGCACCAAAAATAGACAAGTTGGCGGCAGTGATTCTTGAATGGCCTTATCTCAGACACGTGTTTTCCTTTTCTGCTTATTTTTGGTGATGGTGAGTGCAATCCTTTTCTTCTCTTCTATTTACGTTTGACACAGTGTTTCCCTTTAATTGGATTAAAGATAACTATGATATGTATAGTGTCAAAGATTTTCTTAGGCTACTATATTTGGATCCCTCTATTTTATGACTTTCCTTATTGATAAAAGATGAAGTGGTCTAACAAACCATATCTTTGACTATACTTAAAAGACAACATTAACGATAGGGTGATCCTAATTGCACTTAATATTTTCATACGTACTCACAATATAATCAGAGAGCTAGAGCCTACAAGCAATTAATAATTATGAGATTTTACATGCACTCAATATTCTTGTATCATAGAAAATATTGTGAGTACACAGATTTGAGTACAAAACCCATACTCTAAAAGATATATCCAACTTTCTTATCTCTGAATGTGTGGTTGGTGATGTAAGTTATCATGACCAAATTATTTCCACCAATCTACTAACACCTTATGAGTCAAATGAAAGGATTTAACATTTTGATCAAGTCAGCTTATCATAGAAAGTGGCAATGCGTGCAAACTTTTTGTATAGACTAGCATTGCACACAAAAACCATATGGTTTTCCACATGTTATCCACTATAAACTTGAAGAAGTTGGCCAACAACAACATGATGAGTTTGCATGCACAAAAGAGTTATATACCTGGGCATAATATCCAACATGAAAGCTACATTATAATAAAGTATCTCTCTCACTAAGATCACAAATTCAAATTGTTGATTAGATTAGAATATAAAAACCCTCAATCCTCACTAGAACTTCGGAGTTTTGGTGCACTGGCAGAACAATTCTCACAAACTATATCGTAATTTGTGAGGAATTTAGATCCATGACCATCGTCGAAGGTGTTTAAAACTTTAAATACCTATACAAAGTAAGTGAGTGAAAATATAGCAATGACCTAGTTAATTACTAGTAAAATGGCTTTAGTTAGTCACCCTGATCTTTTGTCTTCTTTAAGAGGTCATTTATTTGGACGAAGAATTGCAGAGAAGTAAAAGATGGGACAAACAAATTGAAGATTTGAATGTTCCTTCTGTGGTGCAAACAATTGTAAAGATGTGCTAATTATATGACGACTTCTTATTGGTTACCTTTGGAGAAGTTTGGAAAACCTCTCCAACTATTAAATGCAGCCAAAAAACCTTTGGTCCCTTATTATATCCCCCCAAAAATGTATTTTAACTTGTAGTTTTCTAGCTGTCATCTTACATCAAAACAAGCAGCGGTAAGAAAACATACAGAAGCCCCTCTCTCATAGTTACAAAGGAACCTAGCAATGAGCTCTCCCTTTCCCTCTCCCTCACCTCGTCCCCCTCCCTCTCACCAAATCCCCCTCCCCTTCACAGAAGTGCCTGCTCCCCTCCCCTAGCTGCTCTTCCCTGTCCTCTTGCTCTCCTTTTCTTCTTCTTTCTCCACCTACAAAACAAAACACCCATTGTTAGTTTCCAAATAGTGCAAAATTGAAAGCCCTTACCCTAACACTCTTCCCACCATGCTCTCCGAGCTCGAATTGAGTGGGTGCGGGCCCAGTGAGAGGGCCCGTCACCACGTCAACCCTCCGACGACGGAACCTCCACAGCCTCCATTGCCTGCTGTCCTTCCACCCCTTTCTCAGTCGACGCCTCCATAGCCTATAGCGACTTCTGTCCTAGTCAACTCTCCCATCCCAGCAGCCACCCTACACCCACCCCTTCAACTTCAAAGTCCCCCCCCTCCCCCCCGGAGGGGGAAGCCTACAGGTTCAGACAAGCGCACTCCCAGCGCGTGCACACCGTAGTGCGCATCAACGACGGGAGGGGAGTGGCCATGTTCATCATCGCCATGAAGTGAGGCAGTACAGGGGACGGGCCCATAGAGAGGATCCTCCTACTGGCCACCAAGGACGTAAGAGAACCCCCCCTCCCCCAGTCTACCGTTACTCACAGAGAGTGGGACTCAACCACAGGGGTCACCCACACAGAGAGGGAAGCTACCACAGAGAATACGACTACGGCCATCATCGCCACAAAACCTCACAACAATGTCTCAGCTTCATCCCACCACCACAAATATCCAAAACAACAGCAAAAACCTCTACAAATCCCCAAGGGTACTGTCTATCACCCCAACCACCACCACTCCACTCCACCACCACAGAGGGACCCCAACCAGGCTCCTAAATCCGGCCCACGAGCGGGCCCACGAGGGGGAGTCGCAAGACGAGATTACAGAGGAGGTTGACTCTCTCGAAGGTGGGGAACAATGGGTTCTAGTTTACCAGTAAGAACAACAAAAGACAAAGCAACTCCCCCTCCCCCCCAAACTCGAACACAAAAAGAAACAAAGAAAAGGAAAGAGGAAACCTGTGCCATGCTTCAATTGTGGCGATTTGGGTCATTACAGGAAGGATTGCACAAAAGAAGTTAGATGTCTCAAGTGTATGAAATGGGGTCACCTCTCGTATGTGTGCACAAATGTGGTAGAGACGAATGATGATGACGAGCACCCGGTAAGCAGAGGAAGGTCTCCCGATAACCCAACCTATATTCGGTTAGCCAAGAGCCTGGATACAATCAAGAATGAAGAGAAATGGCTCCGGCAGTGGTGTGCAATTGCCAGAGTAAAATCAGGGAGGCCATCGGAGACACACCTCCTCCAAGCTCTCAACTCAAGGTGGCCAATGAGGGCCTACAGAGACTGGGCAGTAAAGAAAATGTGTCACTTACAACTCCTCGTGTCCTTTTCGTCGCCGGAGAAGGTGGTCGAAGTCACTGGCATGGGAGCAGTGGACTTCGGCCACTTCAGCTTGGAATTTTTTGCATGGACACCAAGTTTTGGAGCGAAGTTACCACAAGGCGACAAGTACTGGATTTGGATACACAACGTGCCTCTACACTTTTGGAAGAGGGAGGCCCTTCAAGAAATCGTCGCCGACTTCGGCTCCATCGAAGAGATCGACGAGTAGACAGTTCGCCGCTCGGAGATTGTGTCGGCGAGGACACTCATAAGAAGTACAGACATCGCCTTGATGCCCTGGTTCGCTAAGGTGTTCTCATTCGAGGAGTCGTACCTGATCCGGTTTGTGCTCGACAAACGAGCGGAGTCAAAAACAGATATTTCGGCCATCACTTCCCCCTCTCCTTCATCTGCGCTCAGAGACAACCGTTCCTACAAACAAGTGGTCTCACCTCAGTGGGATATGACCATTGATGGGCTCATGAGGTGGAACGGGCGCATAGGGAGCTCATCAGAGCGGCGAGAGGGAATGAGCATAGCCATGAACACACGGCGGAGGGATCAGAACCAGGGCATGTTTCCTCGATCATTGATGGTCGAGATCGAGGCTTGACCATCAGATCCAAGAGCCCAAATGGAAGGGAAACAATGAATCTACTCTCTTGACCTGATTTGGGAAGTCTCGACGCTCGAGGAGAGACCCTTCGAAAGGAGGGGCAAAGGAAAGCCCAAAATGGCAGTCAACACCTCGAAGTTGAGGGTGGAAGCGGTGAGGGGACAGAGGGTGGAAACAGACCGTACAAGGGCAACAGATGGCAAAAGCACCTTGGAAAACGACATGCAAACCGACATGCAAAGTCGTTCTCCAAAAGGGCAACAGTTGGTAGCTTTTGGTTCAGGGTCGAGAGGGGAGGTTTCCTCTTTGGGGAAGACGACGACCAAAGGACGGAGCGCTGCCAGAGACTCCGTCCCAAATGAGAGAGGCACAAGGGTAGGGGTAGAGGCATAAGAAAAGGGGAATGCTCAAAGAGGAAATGAGCTGAAGGGGAACACTTTGGGCAAAAGCAACGAAGAAGGTCTCGAAACGCCAAAGCTATCGTTTACAACGCTTAACCCTTCGATCACAGTGCCCCAAACCTCGACCGCGATGCTAGCCCATGGGAAGGCACCACGTGGAGCTCCTTCTGACGAAAGGGTCAGAGATACGAGTAAAGTGTGCCCCAGAAACAAGGTTTCTTATCCTGGTCTCGACTCAGAGCTTAGGATAGAATCCAATGAAGAAGCGTATGGATCTGAAAGGCATTTAAGCGTCGACGTTGGGCCTATGCGTGGGCCTAGGCCTAACTATTCGGAAGATATAGGGGGTAGTTAGTGGGGAATTGTTAAATGGGCCCAATGAGGGGTCCAATTTAATAGAAGGAGAACTACAACTCATAGAGGGGCCTGTACACTCAAGCCCAATTAAATTTGTCCCCATCTCACCTATCGATATAGATGAAGAAGATCGAGATGATAGACTAAATCTCGATGTTGATTTTGATTATTCAGAGGGAGAGTCACTTGACTCTGAGGGACTGGCTGAAGACCTGGTGGGTATCTCACCGGAGTTTGTACCCTCTTCTTTCCCACAGTCACAACCAGAAGATGGCACAGGATTCAGGGATCAGAAAGTCACTAAGAGGACTATTGAGGAGTTCCTAGACGACTATCTAGAGATTGCTGCAGCTGCGAAGTTGGCTAAGACAAGCATCAGAGGTACATGCTTTTTTCTAGCTTCTGTTTTTAATTTCATGACTGATACTGAGATTTTCTATCTAGCTGAAACCTGTGGTCTTGCGGTTACCAATGTTGATAGGAATGCCCTACTCCTTAATCAAATTAGAGGATGGGAGACCGATAGGGTTATTTTTAATTTGAACTCGACGTCCAAAACGAGTCACGGTCCCTCCCCTAGCCGTAGTTAATGGAGACCCTATTCTGGAATGTTAGAGGCCTCGGTAGGCGGGGCAAGCGTGAAATGGTCAGGGATGTCATAGCCAGGTCAAAGGATAACACTGTGGGTCTCCAAGAGACCAAACTTTCATACATGTCTAGACTTAGTAGAGTAGGGAAAATCGAGTCTCCGAATAGAAAATGTCCCTATCAGTTGGGGCGTCTGGGGGCATTGCCTTAGGGCTTAATCTGTAACGCCCCGCCCCAATACTCAGACAAATTTATAAATACTATGTAGTACAACTGCCCACCACAGGCTGCCTCTCAAAAGGTGGTTAACCGAATTGGTGACTCTTGATCATTGGCTAATAGTATTTATACTCAATTTATCTTCGCAAATTCCCGATATGGGACTATATTTCACAATCCTTTCACAAATCCCGTGTAGCAGTCGACTGCTACACGCACCAGTCGACTGTACACAGACCAGTCGACTGCTAACCCTAATAGTCGACTGTTCACTCAAGATCTGGGGTATTACATACACCCCCCCTTAGGGATCAGCGTCCTCGCTGAGCACAGGGCACACATCTCGTGTAGGACCGCCCTTTCTAGTCGATGTAGATCAATCACTCTCAACACCGCAGATCGGATACCCGGCTATCAATCACTACCTGTGACTCTCAACATCGCAGAGTATACCCGACCCCAGAGATCAATGAATCTCAGCACCGATGTCGAAAGTCGGCTCTGATACCATTTGTAACGCCTCGCCCCAATACTCAGACAAATTTATAAATACTATGTAGTACAACTGCCCACCACAGGCTGCCTCTCAAAAGGTGGTTAACCGAATTGGTGACTCTTGATCATTGGCTAATAGTATTTATACTCAATTTATCTTCGCAAATTCCCGATATGGGACTATATTTCACAATCCTTTCACAAATCCCGTGTAGCAGTCGACTGCTACACGCACCAGTCGACTGTACACAGACCAGTCGACTGCTAACCCTAACAGTCGACTGTTCACTCAAGATCTGGGGTATTACATAATCCCAACATTTTCTGTTGTCTAGACGAGCTCCAAGGGCAATTTTCTTTGTCGATATTACTTCAGCGAAAATCCGACCGATGGACTCAATCGGTTACGGTGGTCTATGGACCGCATACCTCAGCCTCTAGAACAGCCTTCTGGACGGAACTAAGAGCGATCCAAGTACACTGGCCACACCCTTGGGTGGTGGGGGGCGATTTTAACATCACTAGATTCGCCTCAGAACACAGAGGCAGAGGTTCCAGTGACCTTGACAAGGAAGCGTTTAATGAGGTTATCACGGACCTGGAATTGGTTGACATTCCCATATTGGATAGGCTCTTCACCTGTTCGAACATGCAAGCGGCACCCATTCTAGCTAAGTTAGATAGGATCTTGGTCTCCACGGATCGGGAGACCAAATTTCCGTTGTCTTCGGCTAAATCACTCCCTAAACCAACCTCAGATCACGTGCCTATCTTCCTATCTTCCGGGGAAGACCAACCGAGAAGACCATCAAAGTTTCGGTTCGAAAAGCTTGGTTAGAAATCCAAGGCTTCCATCATATGGTTAACGAGAGTTGGTCGCGCTCGACCAAGGGTGGGGAGGTGATAGCTATTTGGTGCGAAAAAATTAGCAGACTCAGGGACAAGCTCAGGAAGTGAAACCGAACCAGATTTGTGCTGATTTAGAGAGCAAAGGATTCCCTTCTTGAAGGAATCGAGGAACTGGAGAAGATTGAAGAAACTAGGGATCTGCTACAAGAAGAGCGGAATCGACTGCTCCAATTTAGAGAGCAAAGGATTCCCTTCTTGAAGGAATCGAGGAACTGGAGAAGATTGAAGAAACTAGGGATCTGCTACAAGAAGAGCGGAATCGACTGCTCCAATTCAGACAGGAAATTGACCAGCTCTACAGGATTGAGGAAATCAAATGGCAACAACGTTCCAGAATTTCGTGGCTCAGAGAGGGAGACGCGAACACAGCATTCTTTCACCGAGTTGCCAGTGCCCGACGGAGATCTAACCTCAGTCACTCGATCCATTCGGATTTCGGAATGGTACAAGGCGATGTTGCTATTAAGTTGGCTTTCCAGTCCCACTTCAAGCGCCTCTTTGGGCCCAAAGCGGACTTCAGAGTCCCTCTCCAACACGATTTCTGGCAAAACCAAGCAGGCAATTCCGATCCGAGACTGCAGTCCCTCGAAGCACCCTTCACTAAGAAGGAGGTCTGGGAGGCAGTACAACAACTGGGAAAAAATAAGGCACCAGGTCCAGATGGTTTCCTGATACTATTCTATCAGATATTCTGGGAAGAAATCAAAGGTGACTTAATGAAGGTGTTCGCAGATTTCTACGAGCATAAACCCAAATTAGGGAGATTCAACTATGCCGAGGTTGTGCTGATTCCTAAGAAAGAAGACTCCCAACGAGTTGGAGACTTCCGCCCCATTAGCCTTCTTAAATGCTCTATAAAGATCATTACCAAGACGCTCGCTAACAGACTGGGAACGGTAATGGATGGCCTCATTAGTCAAGACCAGACGGGATTCATCAAAGGACGGTGTATTCAGGACAGTATAGCAACGGCTGAAGAGATTATCCATCAATGCCACACTTCGAATTCTAAGAGCTACCTCCTGAAGCTGAACTTCGAAAAAGCCTATGACTCTGTTGAATGAGACTGTCTGTTGGAAGCGTTGGCTGGAAGAGATTTCGAGGACAGATGGATCAGATGGATCCACAATTGTCTTACTACCAGCAGAACGACTATTCTGGTAAATGGAGTATCAGGCTACACTTTCTCCTGCAAATGGGGGCTCAGACAAGGAGATCCGCTCTCACCACTTCTCTTTACCATCGTGACAGACGTTCTAAGATCCATGATGGCTAAGTGCAGTAGAACAGGTTGGATCGTACCAGTGGCCAAGGGAGTCAATCGTCAAGGATGCTCCATACTCTAATATGCAGACGATACTTTTCTATTTGGCAATGGCAACCTGGGAAAAATTACCGTCTTCAAAGGAATTCTATATTGCTTTGAAGTTTGGTCGGGTCTCAGGGTTAATTTCTGCAAAAGTGCTCTCATTCCCATTGCCCCAACTCCAGAGGACGCCCTTGAACATGCCACAATCCTCAATTTCTCCACCGACAGTTTTTCCATTCAGTACCTTGGATTGCCGCTACGAACCGGGAAACTCAAAAAGACGGATTGACTACCCATTATTGACTGGGTTGACAAATGGCTAGCAGGCTGGAAAGCCAAAGCCCTATCTTTGGGAGGGAGAATCACGCTTATTAATGCAGTCCTCTCAAACCTTCCTACATATTATCTCTCCTTCTTTGAAATGCCGCGATGGGTAATCCAGAGAGTTGATCGGACTCGGAAACGTTTCCTTTGGAAAGGGGCAGACCCGGACCGAGGAGGACATCACCTCATTAGATGGGAGAAGGCATGCATGAAAAAGATACATGGAGGCCTAGGTATAATTGATCTGCGAGATATGAATTTGGCGCTACTGGGTAAATGGTGGTGAAAAGTGTTCCACCCTAATGGAGAAGGGTGGCAACAATTTGTTCAAGGATATATGCATGGGAATGGGTCGAGAAATCTGGGCTTCAGGATAGGCCCTCGGGTTTTCTGGTTCTGAAAAGGCATCACTAAGGCATATGAACCCTTCAATAGTTGTGTGAAATCAGCGATCGATAACGGTTGACTTACCAGGTTTTGGTGGGATAAGTGGTGTGCGGATCACACACTCAGATCTCTGTTCCTTGATTTATATGAGCAGGCGGCACAACCACATTGCACGGTGGCCGCAGCCTGGAAAAGAGGCGCCTGGAAGCCATCTTTCAAACAACTGCTTGACCGAGGCTCTCAGCTTAGATTAACGGAACTTCAGGCCTACATCACCAGCGCTGAAATTGGTTGCTCTTAGGGTCTCGATAAGAAATCTTGGGGATTGGAGAAGAACGGTCAGTTCACGGTTCGCTCCATATACAACCGCATCCATTTTAGGGGTTGTACCCCAAAGTGGTCAACCGTCATCTGGAGAACGAAAGCTTCGCTAAAAGTCAAAGCTTTCTTATGGTTGGTACTAAATGATGCGATCCTGACTAGAGAAAACATTGCTAAGCGCCAACCGAATGTCGACTCTCAATGCGGGTTCTGCCACGCTGCAATAGAGACTAGAGACCATCTTTTTCTACAGTGTCCTAGGAGCAAAGCGGTACTCGTAGAGGTACTTAGCGCCCTAGGGACGACTCAATATCCTAGTACATACGAGGACCTGTGGGTAGGCCCAAAGTTCGCATCAAAGAGGGGTTCTATGAGAGAAGCGTGGTACATCGCTATCGCCGCAATGACCTGGGTTCTATGGCTAGACAGAAATAATCTTTATTTTCGTAGAACTTGCAATAGTATTTCCGGCAATTTGACTCACATTATGCATTTTATTTCATTTTGGGCTAATGTGGCAGCAACAGGTCCCAGGGGAAGAATTGCGAGTGTATTCCAAGTAGAGGAGTTTGATGACGAGGAGATCGAGATCGGGCCGACGATCGATTAACAACCAGCACGGCCTACTATGGTCATTGATACCCACCACCCCAGGGTTTGTTGGAGGGTTATGATGTACTTCTTTGCGGCTACTCTATGTTTCTTTTGTCCCACCCTCCATGTTCGGAGTGGAGTTTATGTACTTTTGTTATGTTTGTAGGATTTTGTAGTTGGCTCAGTACTCTGAGTTTGTTTAATTAATTACTTATTAATCACTTATTAATAAAACATGGTGGCCAGACTCCACATTTTCTTAAAAATAAAAAAATAAAAAAAATAAATAAATGAAAATAAAAAAAAGAGTTTAATTCGAAAATTTTGTATGATGAATATCTTTCAACATGATCTACATACTTGCTATGTTTTCTGGTGATTGTACTAGTTTATGACCTAAACTGTACCTCTCATTCTTTGGTACAAGAATGACCTTACTATTAGTCTATTAGGAATGTATCAAAGAAGTATATCCATATTGACACGTCGAGGAGACCGACAAAATGAATTGTGATGAAGAAACATTAGCTTTGTTTTGTTTTCCAGCTGCTTTGCAACAGTGGTGGGCCCTGCAGTCCCCATTATCATCACAAACTAAAGCAAACCATTGCCATGCTGGAATCACACTTATGCTGATTAATACTAATCCGACCATCACCGCCTAATTTCTCACTTAAACCTCTACTGATTCCTCTTCTTTTTTATTTATCTGCATGCTCTCAATTTTCTCTTAAGTGGGTGTAAACCTAAATCAGGGCCGCCCCCAGTGGAGGCAAGGGAGGCGGCCACCTCGGGTCCCAAATTTTTTCCCATTTTAGGGATGCCTAATTTTTTTTCTCCTTATACATGTAGTTATGTATTTTGCACCTAAAATAAAATTACAATTTGTATAACTGTTTTTTGGAACCCCAAATTTAATTATTGGGGCTTTTATATCTTTTTTAATTACTTGGGCGAATGCTTCATTGATTTTAATTTATTTGGGCTTTTGTGAAATTTTTGTTGATTTATTGATTGCATTTTGTCTTTCAAAATCTCCATTATACCATGTTTCAAGAGAGATTGAATGGATTATGCCTACTATGTATTGAGAAGGCGATGGTAGGAAAACTTGATTATGAACATTTAATTAGTGAGTTTACTGTACCGAATGTGAGAAGAAGTCATGCTTTATTGTAATAATAAAATATCTTAATTGCCTTGAACAATGTGCAATTTTTTTTATATATGTTTTGTTTTTCTTTTGTATGTATAGGGACCCATTTCGGGAGTTTGCCTCGGGCCCCGTAAACTCAGGGCTGGCCATGACCTAAATTATAGTTACGTATACCAGTCATAAGTGCTACTAGGATCTTGAGGTAAGATTCTTTGCTACTAAGTAAAAGGCTGAAATTTGACCCCCTTAGAGCATCTGTAGTCGTGGGCTAAATACCCAAAATTTGGAAAAATATCAAAAAAACGAGCTGCAGTCGTCGTCCAAATACCCAAAATTTGGGTATACGATGAACAGTTCGTTGCCAAATATAGCAGACGATCTGGCAATATCCAAAATATAGCTAACAAATCATTATACTTCGTCCGTCAGAATTGACGAAAGATAAAACTTCGTCTCGTAGGTGAGACGTACGAAAAGAAGGAGAGACGAAGGATTAAACAGCGTCGGAAAAAAAAAAAATTTTGGCTGTTGACAGACGGTGTATTATACACTGTCTGAAAACAATTGGGAAAATGAAGAATATATCTCTCATTCAGTGTATTATACAGCGTCTTTGGATTTTAAAAAAAAAAAAATTAGTCAACGGACGGGGAATTATGAACCGTCCAAGGTGATTGACGGTGTAAAATTTCCCATGTGTGGATTTTTTTTTTTTAAAAAAAAATTTAATTAGTGAACGGACGACCTATTATACACCGTCCTATGAGATTAACGGGAATTTATATCCCGTCTTTGGGTTTTTTTTTAAAAAAAAACAAATTTTAATACAAAGTAAACGAACGGCAAATTATAAAGCGTCGGAGGAGATTGACGGGACATTATATCCCGTCGTTGCTTATTTTATTTATTTTTTTTAAAATTTGGAAGCGGACGAATGATAATCTTCCGTCTTTTAAAGAAAAACAAACGACGAATCGAATATAGCTTTAAACGACAGCAGCAACATTTTTTTTTCCTATTTCTAAATTGCTATTTACCCAAAATTTGGCAAGAACGACTACAGATGCTCTTAGAGCATCTGTAGTCATTTGCTAAATATGCATAATATGCAAATTTGGTCAAAAAGAGCGCTGCAGTCGTTGGCCAAATATGCATATTATGCATAAATCAATCGCTACAGTAGATTGCTATAAATGAGAATCAAAATGAGAAATATGCATATATAAATGATGGAGCTTGAAGTGCCGTTGCACAAAAAAAAATATTTTTTAATGGTCGGACGGCACTTGAAGTGTCGTCGCACAAAAAAAAATATTTTTTTAATGGTCGGACGGCACTTGAAGTGCCGTCCCTCCAAAAAAAAATTAATTTCGTAATTAAAAAAAAACAAAAAAAACCCCACTTCTCTCGGACGGCACTTGAAGTGCCGTCCCACCCTCTCTAGGGGTTTTTTGTAATTGTTTGTATTTTTTTGTTTTTTTTTTTGCAATTTTTGTAATTTTTTGTAATTTTTTTATAATTTTTTTGTAATTATTTTTGCACGTCGAGTACGGTTTTTTCCCCTCGGACGGCACTTGAAGTGCCGTCGCACTTATTTATTTATTTATTTATTTTTTCTCTCCGACAGAACATGATTGCCGTCACACCTTTTTTAAATTTATTTTATTTTTTTTTCCTTTCCGACGGAATATGAACACCGTCTGTTATTTTTTTAATTTAAAAAGATAAAAAATAGCATTCTACGACTGCAGCAAAACAAGAGATTGCTATATCCATTTATTCATTTATGCATATTTTTACCATCAACGACTGTGGATTTTCATACATCTTTGATTCCGCATTAAATATGCATGGGATGAGAATGAATGTGTGTGATTACAACGTCATAATGATAAGGGATGCCAATTTCAACATCTATGTGTTTTAGTTCTGGTAGATTATAGATAATTATTTATATTATTTATTAACTCTATAGAATTAGTATGTGTGATACACGTCCTAGGTTGTCTTCTTTAATATTTGAAATTAAGTGTGTTAATATATATAGATGTCTTCAGTTGCGCACTCATTTCTTGCGTACCATGGTGGGTACCCCACCCTATCCGTCCGATCTTCATCATGATCAGCTACCAGATCATGTGGTTCTTCTTCTCCCGCCCTCTCTCGTATTGAAGTTGGGGGTAATATAGGAAAATCTACCCCCCCCCCCCCTCCCAACAAAAAAAAAAAAAACCCTTATCTTCTTTTCCCCACAGTCTCTCCCGTCATCTCCTTCTTTCCTTCTCAATAGTGAAAAAAACCCTAACTCTCTCGATTTCGTCATCTCTTCCCCAAATCGCCAAATCCGTTGCGAATAATCTCCTTACTTATGATCTCCGAATTCCCCCTCCCAATTTGAAACACTACCTCCCCAAATCGCTCTTGATGTCTTCTCCAAATCGTAATTGAAGAAATCCTAGCCTCTTACCCATATCGATACCAGTTGCTCCTCCCTCTAAGCCATCCTTTGTGCTGCTCTTGGATTTCCATCCCCTTCCTTACCACACGCTGCTGCGTCTCTTCCTGGCAGTTTGCTCCGATTCAGGTATATTTTTTCTTCACCTTCCTCTCTGATTAGAACAATAAATTTTAGTGATATGAGAGTCTTTTTCATTGAAAGTTTTTGTCTGGAAAATTTTTGAACTTAAATTTCGAATTTGGGAAGAAAAAAAAAGCAATCTTTTGTGAGCTGCAAGTGTTTTTCACTTGTAGTTCAAGATTGCAGTGATAAAAGCAATCTGTTGATAGTAGGGTTCAAATCATGTTCTATATCTGAAAATTTATACATGTATTTATGGTTCATTTATTGAAATTTGATTATATATTGCTAATTTTTAATAGGTATGGAGAGTGGGGAAGGTTGCTCACAACTCTGTGATAATTTTTTGTCGGTACAAGAAGGTGATTTTACGCCCATCGTTGACAACCATCTAATACCAAAGCTAGGTATGACATTTAATACGCTTGTAGAAGCCGAACATTTTTATGATAGTTATGCAAAATGTGGTGGATTTCAAATGCGTAAGGGAGGTCAAAAAGTCAAGGATGGTGAAGTAGTGGACAAGACTTTTCTTTGTAATAAAGCGGGGGTGTCGAAAAGTAAGAATAACGATGTTAGGATGGGAACTACATCTAGAACTTCTTGTAATGCTCTTGTGCGTGTGAAATTAAACAAAGTGCAAATTCATGGTCATTTTATTCATTTCATGAAGTACACAATCATTCTTTTGCCTCACCCGGTAGACGATATTTGTTGCCACAAAATCGTGTTGTGTCTGGTTCAGATAAACTATTAATGGAACAACTTTCGGGTGCTAATATTCCTACATGCAAACAAATGATTTTTTTTGAAAATACTAGTGGGGGATAGGATAAGGTTGGATTTACTGAAACTGATGCTAGAAATCATGAAAAAGACATAAGGGAGTCGATAAAGGGACACGATGGCCAAATATTGATTGACTTTTTTCAATGGCAAAAGGAAAAAGATCCTTCATTTTTTTTATGCATTCGAGCAAGATGAGTGTGGTAGATTGTCTCATTGTATATGGGTGGATGGAATTGCTCGGATGAATTATGAAGAGTTTGGTGATGTAGTTTCTTTTGATGCAACACATAGTACAAATCGCTATGGAATGCTATTTGTACCATTTGTTGGAATAAACCATCATTGGCGGTCAGTTTTTCTGAGTTGTGGCTTGATTCCAAATGAAATTCAATTATGTGTTTCCCCAACCTAGGATCACAAGTTTATGATATGCAATGAAGGGACTTATTGAACACTTTTTTTGGTTTATTTCCCAAAACTTTGTGGTAGATCTGCGTCTTGGATCAACCAAACTCATACATTATAGTAATCAACATTTGAACTCTGATTTGGATCAACCAAATAATCATAGTTTGGATTAACCAAAACTGAGACCAAAACTGAGGTCAACCAAAAATGAAGATCAACTAAAACTTAGACCAAAACTTAGACCAAAACTGAGATCAACCACAAATGAAGAGTTTTGGTTGAGTTTTGATTACATTAGTCCCTTCACTGTAGATGCTTAGTAGGCGAGGTGATGGGTAATACAAATTGGGCAGCAGCTATTAGGCATGGCATGATAATGCAGCCATAGTGCTTCTCAATTTGTATGCATTTGATACACTTGTGGTTGATTCAAAGCTATTGGGCATGGCATAACAATTCACTCATAATAAACTATGCTGTTTCTGAGCCTACTTTATTTTCAATATTCATGTTGTTGTCAAATCTTCTTGCTTCTTTATGTTGTGAAATTAACCTGTAAACTCATTTTGTAAATGCAGAGTGGAAACTGCATCATCAGCCGCAACTCATGCAACAGCATCCGCTCTAGTTCAAAAATTTAGAATGAGTAGGAACTTTGTGAACTTAGAATGTGTACTTGAACTTAGAATGTGTACTCTTAATAAAAAAATTATGTGTACTTGAACTTAGAATGAATATGAAATTTGTGACAATTTTGTTGGCATTCCAGTTTCAGCTTAGATTTGGTTGATCTTTAGTTTGATCTCAGATTTCAGTCAGAATGTACATTAACTTACAGAATGATTATATACTCGCTCTTCATTTGTGGTTGATCTGAGTTTTGGTCTCAGTTTTGGTTGATTTTCATTTGTGGTTGATCTGAGTTTTGGTCTCAGTTTTGGTTAATCTTCATTTGTGGTAGATCTGAGTTTTGGTCTCAGTTTTGGTTGATCTTCATTTGTGGTTGATCTGAGTTTTGGTCTCAGTTTTGGTTGATCTGAGTTTTGGTCTCAGTTTTGGTTATTCTTCATTTGTGCTTGATCTGAGTTTTGGTCTCAGTTTTTCGAGATCCTTCATTTGTGGTTGATCTGAGTTTTGGTCCCAGTTTTGGTTGATCTTCATTGGTGGTTGATATGAGTTTTGGTCTTAGTTTTGGTTGATCTTCATTTGTGGTTGATCTGAGTTTTGGTCTCAGTTTTGGTTGATCTTCGTTTGTGGTTGACCTGAGTTTTGGTCTCAGTTTTGGTTAATCTTCATTTGTGGTTGGTTGATCTGAGTTTTGGTCTCAGTTTTGGTTGATCTACATTTGTGGTTGAGCTGAGTTTTTGTCTCAGTTTTGGTTGAAATATACATGGTCCCATACTCGAGCATCATTCAATAAGTCCACAAATTTACCTCAATGCACTCAAATTTACCTCAAATATGAACACACTGAAATTGCACAGAAAAGATTACTTTATCATATATTTGGTACTACATTCTTATCACAGCCATTACAACAATCTATTACACATAACCACAGTAAAATTGTCTTCTACAGTCCTACATTAACAAACAAATGAAAAGACAGTCAAATTGCACACATAACTTAATGAGCTATTTCAGCTCCAATTGAACAAAAAAATTGTCCATGAACTCTGCTAGCAAGCATTTAGTCTACCCATTTTTGCTCCGTCTACTTCATCATCTTCTTATTCGGTTACTCTAATACCTCGTCTTCCTGATCCTCTTACGCTGCTGAAATTAAAACAAAAAACAATATAAAAAAAAAACACAAGGATTAGCTACGATTCAAATCATTGTTGATGCATGATTTGTAACTTATCTGAATTTTTGATGCAATTTTTGAAGCGGGCAGTAGGCTCAGAAAACAACTTTTTTAAATTGATAGTAGGCTAATAAAACCTCAGTTCAGCAAAAAGCTCGTCATAGGCAGCAGAGAAGTGGACAAGCATCGGTATTTCCAAATGAAAATATGCTAAAAATTGCTCAACAATTCATTCATCACCGACTAGGGCTGCATACTAATGCCATGCCATCTAGTTTGTTTGAATGAGTATTATATATGTAGAGTAGTCTTCAGTTGCGCACCCATATAGTGCGCAGTCTCGTGTAACCATTTACAAATGGACAGAAACATGGGTATCAAACATATAATCATAAGAATCAACACGAAAACTGATTTGAATCAACCAAATAAGCATAGTTTGGATCATCCAAAACTGAGACCAAAACTGAGATCAACCAAAACTGAAGATCAACCAAAAATGAAGATCAACCAAAACTGAGATCAACCACAATTGAAGAGTGAGTATATAATCATTCTCAGTTGATATTCATTCTAACTGAAATGTAATCAAAACTGAGATCAAACTGAAATCAACCGAAACTGAGATCAAACTGAAATGCCAAAACAACTGTCACAATTTTCACAATCATTCTAACTTCAAGTACACATGAATTTTTGATTACGAGTGTACACATTCTAAGTTCAAGTACACATTCTAAGTTCACAAATTTCCTACTCATTCTAAGTTCAAGTATACAAAAATGGTGCAACTTACTGAACAATTCAATCATCACTCACTACGGCTGCATATTAATGCCATGCCATATAGTTTGTTCAAATGAGTATTATAACCAATGTTCTAAAAGTCGTTAGGCGGTAGTCGGGTGGCCGATGGGTGCCTAGCGCCTAGGCCTTGTAAGCAGAGCTTAAGCGGCGAGGCGCTAGGCGGTTTTATTTATATATTATATACATATATTTATTTATGTATATATTTTATTTATATATTTTATCATTTTATTTTGTTTTGTTGTTACCAATTCTTACTATTGATATTTCTCCTTGCAATTACAGGACGAGCTTTACAAAATCGAATCGGTGTATTATTATGTCTTTTTTCTTTTTTTGTATAGTCCTATACTCATCTATTAGACTAGTATTAATCTATGAAAAATCAGTAGTGGAGATTACCTGTTCGGCTGTTCCAGTCCAAGGAGCAAACAGTGTAGGGAAGCGGGAGACCTGAGTCGGGGGATGGGGGAGGGTTGCGTCAGGAGAAGTTTAAGGGAGAAGAGGAGGACGTAGTGTTAACGTCGGAGGTGAAGCAAGGCGGCATGCAGTGTGTGGTTATGTTGATGACTTGACTTTGAAGCTGAAGAGAGGAGAAAAAGATTGTGTTGATGTCGGTTGAAGTTGAAGCAAGCTGCCACTGCAAAGAGGGAGGTGGAGGAGGAGGTTTTGATGACTGAGTGACAGAGTGAGTGAGAGCTACGACTGCGAGGAAGGAGGCGGAGGAGGTTGTGTTGACGACTGCAAACAACGACTGCAAGGAGGGAGGCGAAGGAGGAGGGAGGCGAAGGATGTCGAAATTGAAGCGCTCTGCGAGCTGCGAGCCTCCGACTGTGAGGAGGGAGGCGGAAGAGGTGATTTGGGGTTTTAGAGAAAAGGAATTAGGGATTTAGAGAATAGAATTGATTTGAGGGTTTTTTACGGGGAATTTAGAGGAGAAAGAGAAGTTTTAGTGGTTTGAGTGTATTAGAGCGGGTTGGGTTGGAACAAGTAGGGTCCCTTTTTTAATAATTAAGTCCTAAGCGGGTCTAAGCGGGTCTAGCCCGTCTAGACCCGCTTACACCGATTATGCGTCGCCTAGACCCGCTTTTAGCTGCCTAGAACCATTAACCGATTTTCTTAAACGCCTAGCCCCTAGGCGAGGCATTAGAGGACCGCCTAGCGCCTAGGCGGCCGCCTAGGCTGCTTTTTAGAACACTGATTATAACTCAATCGAAACATAAAGGCAAATGCGACAAATTATCATACAGCAAAGGCTCATTACTCATTGCCTACTGATTATCATATAATAACTCAAGTAACTAAGTATCATATAATAACTCAAGCCTACTATATTGTGAAATTCATCATTGCCTACTGATTATATACCCATGGTAAAAAAATGCAACAAACTGAACAAGGTGAGAGTGAAACACTTCCCTTCAGTAGCCACTTATCAAATGACAGAACTCAACCCCGAGCCACGTCCGATTTGTGGCGGTAGATTTTCCTATATTACCCCCAACTTCAATACGAGAGAGAGCGGGAGAAGGAGAGCCACATGATGTGGCGTCTGATCATGATGAAATCGGACGGTAGGGTAGGGTGCCCACCACGGTGCGCAAGAAATGAATGCACAACTGAAGAGAACTCATATACCTGAATCGGAGCAAACTACCAGGAAGAGCCGCAGCGGCGTGTGGTAAGGAAGGGGATGGAAATCCAAGAGCAGCACAAAGGAGGGCTTAGAGGGAGGAGCAACTGGTATCGATATGGGTAAGAGGCTAGGGTTTCTTCAATTACGATTTGGGGAAGAGATCAATAGCGATTTGGGGAGGTAATGTTTCAAATTGGGAGGCAGAATTCGGAGATCATGAGTAAGGAGATTAATCGCAACGGATTTGGCAATTTGGGAACTCGATTTGGGGAAGAGATGACGAAATCGAGAGAGTTAGGGTTTTTTTCACTATTGAGAATGAGAGAAGGAGATGACGGGAGAGACGGTGGGGAAAAGAAGATAAGGTTTTTTTTTGTTGGGGGGGGAGGGGTAGATTTTCCTATATTACACCCAACTTTAACACGAGAGAGAGCGGGAGAAGGAGAGCCACATGATATGGCAGCTGATCATGATGAAGATCGGACAGATAGGGTAGGGTTCCCACCATGGTGCGCAAGAAATGAGTGCGCAACTGAAGACATCTCTAAATGTGTGTGTGTGTGTGTGTGTGTGTATATATATATATATATATATATATATATATATATATATATATATATTCTCTAGTCTCGTACGTGTGTGACACGTGCTTATCCTATCTTGTATATATTCATATATATATTTGACTTGTGTGCCCTAATACATTGATTGATTTTACTTTCTTTATCTTCTATCAAAGTGGATGGTTGATATTGTTGAAGTTAATGTGTGGGTGAGATTTGAAATAGCTGGTTGAATTTATAGCTAGGTAAACCCCAAGTAAAATGCACATGACCCTACTATTTTCTTGTAGGTTGAGATCAAGTTCTACTTCACCATATAATACAATACACACTAGATACATATATATGACTTTATTATAGGAACGTGCTTTGCTTGTATGTGACTAAACTAATACTCTAGTACTTCTCAAGTTGGAGCATATATGTCACACTTGCTCAATTTGTCTTTGATAAACTGTATCTTGTATCTAGAAAGATGCTTTGTAAGAGCATCAGCTAACTGGTGATCAGTACGAATATGTTTAGCTTCTATCTGAGGGGGCTCAAACGGAGTGCCATTAATCTTGTTGCGAACCACATGACAGTCAACCTCAATGTGCTTAGCTCGTTCATGAAACACGACAATTGTGGCTATATGGATGGCAGACTGACTGTCACAATACATGCGCATCATTTGATGCTGAATAACCCCCAACTTAGTAAGTAATCGTTTGATCCATGTCATCTCACATGTGAGATCAGCCATAACACGATCGGATTCTGCACTTGATCGAGACACCACATTTTATTTTTTACTCTTCCATGAAACTAAGTTTCCTTCAACAAATAGACAATACTCGGTGGTGGATCTCCTAGATGTTGGGCAGCTAGCACAGTCAGCATCTGACCAACCAGCAATTCGGGAATGTCCACCATTAGTATACAACAAACCTCTGCCAGGGGAGCTCTTCAAATACTGAAGAATTCTCATAATTGCATTTCAATGGGTTGTATGGGGAGAGGCCATAAACTGACTTATTATGCTAACTAAGTATACGATATCAGGATGAGTAATTGTGAAATAATTTAGTTTTCCCACAAGCCTCCTATATCTATCTGGATCCTCCAACTGGACACCTTGATCTGGCAACAACTTGAAATTTGGGTCCATAAGAGTGTGTGATGGCCTGCATCTTAACATACCACTCTCAGTATGTATGTCCAGTACATACTTTTTCTGTGATAAACAAATTTCCTGCTTAGATCGAGCAAGTTCGATCTCCAAGAAATACTTTAGTCACCCGAGATCCTTAGTATGAAACTTTTGTTGAATATATAACTTCAGATCTTGAATACCATTCTGATCATCACCTGTAATTACAATGTCATCAACATATACAACAAAAATAATTCTCATCCCTTGATGATGTCGATAGAACACAGAATAATCATTATCACTCCTCCTTAATCCAAAACTCGTGAAAACCTCGGTGAAACGGCCAAACCAAGCACGGGGAGACTGTTTCAGTCCATATAAAGATTGTGTAAAGCAAACGACTTTAGTGGACTTAGCTTTACTAACAAAAGCGGGGGAGTTGCCATTGAGAAATGCATTCTTGACATTAAGTTGGTGGAGCGACTAATGAAATCGAGCAGCCAAAATAACAATGAACTGAACAGCAGGCATAACCTTTAGCCACATGAGAGTGTCTTATCATAATTAATGCCATAGGTCTGGGAATAACCTTTAGCAACCAATCGAGATTTTTGGCGAGTCAGAGAACCATTTGGATTTACTTTAACTGTGTATACCCATTTACAACCAACCAGGGCCGATCCTGAGATTTATAGGGCCTTGTGCGGAAAGGAAAAAAACGGGGCCTTCTTCAAATATTCTAATACTAATTTTACTTTATTTTGATTTTAATATCATCTATATCTATATAATAAAATACAAGACAATTTGAAAAAAAAGCTATCAAGTGGTTCCCCTTCAATTGAAACAAAATCAAAAGTTCAGATTTTATTTCATTGGATGCTCCAATACTTGGATGACTTAATCGATATCTTAAATTAGTCATCTAATCAATTAAGACGAAATAGTATAAATGTGGTTAAGGATCTTCATATTCTTGCAACATAGGAAATACACGATTAAAAAAAAAGCTTCACCTATTAAATCAATCTCAACAATTAACGAAAGAAACATTGAAATCATTAAAGAACTTTCTATAAAAGTGTGTATATATATATATAAAGAGTCCCCTTCTATTGTGCACTAGGCCTCCATGTGCACTCGGCCTTCCCGCCTTCGTACTGACGATCTGAACCGTTCACATTGATCTACACATCTAAATTAGTCTAAATATGTAAAATCAAATTATTTGAAATTCATTGATCCATCCATTGAAGTGTTACAAAACTGCATGGCTGAAAATCGTTGTTTTTAATAGTCACATGATGGATGGGCAAATGAATTTCAAATAATTTGATTTTACATATTTAGACTAATTTAGATGTGTAGATCAATGTGAATAGTTCGGATTGCTAATACGAAGGCGGGAGGGTCGAGTGCACACGAAGGCCTAGTGCACAACGGAAGGAGACTATATATATATATATGAAATAAAAAATGAAATCGTCAACAACAAGGGTTCGAACTTGCACGGGGGAAGCCCAACAGCTTCAATTCTATCTCCTTAACCACTCAAACAGATTGACTTTTGCACTAAAATTAGAATAGAAATTCCATTAATTACACCTGATGTACTGCGGTCCTCCTGATTAGTGGGCCCTGTGCGACACAGGTCGCACAGGCCCAGGGCCGGCCCTGCAACCAACACAACTTTTGCCAGATGGAAGGTTAACAAGATCACATGTACCATTTTCCTAAAGAGCAGATATCTCTTCTCAAATAGCCTGGCTCTAACTAGAATATGATAGTGCTTTTGATAATGACTTAGGAACCTGGTGATTGTCCAAAGTAGAGACAAAGGCATAATGGGTAGATTACAAGTGAGCACATGAAAGACGGCTGATAAAGGATATGCAGTGGAGCAGTTCCTTTTTCGTATGGCAATGGGAAGATCAAGGTCAGAATACTCACTAAAGGAGGGTGTGGGCGCAGTGGAGGAAACCGGGGGTGTAGTAGAAGGCTCAGACGTTTGTGTCTCATTAACTTAGGGTGATGGGACAATGGGCACAGTGGTATGATCTGAGGGAGTGGTGTTCGAACTTCGTTTGTACACTTTTGTGATTGTAGGCCATTTGGGCATAGCTAGGGAGCACTATGTTACAGAATCAGTAGAAGTAGATACCACAAGTCTAGGGTAGGCTAGAAATTCAGATTCAGTCACATTAGAGGGAATTTGGGTTAAACCAGAGGAAGTGTTAGAATAAAAAGGTTGAGACTCATGAAATGTAACATCAGCAAAGATAAAATGATGACGCAACTCAGGACTATAACATCTATAACCTTTCTGGGAGCTACAATACCCTAGGAAAATACATTGGATAGAACGGGGAGCTAACTTGGAGTGACCAGAACGATGGTCATGGACAAAACTAACACATCCAAAGATTTTGGGAGGAAAGGAGAATTGGTCAATATTTGGAAATAAAACGGAAAATGGTGTTTGACCATCTAACACAATCGAGTGCATGCGGTTAATTAGGTGACATGCAGTAAGAACCGCATTCCCCCAGAAACGCCGAGGAATTTGTCTATGGATAAGCATTGTTCTTACAACCTCTCACAGGTGACGATTTTTACGCTTGGCAACCCCGTTTTGTTGAGGAGTATAAGGGTAAGAAGACTCATGAAGAATACCATAAGAAGACATATAGCTAGTAAACTCAGAAGAAAAATACTTTTTGGCATTATCACTTTGCAAAATTTAAACAGAAACATCAAACCGAGTTCTCACTTTAGCGCAGAATGATTTAAAAATAGACAACACTTCAGACCGAGATATTAAATATAACCATGTGGCTTGAGAATAGTCATCAACAAAGGTAACAAAATATCTAAAGTCACCGAACTAAGACTAGATAGGGTAAGGTCCCAACACATCAGAATGAACTAAACTAAAAGGTCGACTTCACCGTTTATTGACTCTAGGAGGGTAAGACGTACGTAAGTATTTACCTAACTGGCATGACTCACAAGATAACTCCTTAAGAGAGGATTATTCAGGTCTCAACTTCTTCAGATTTTGTAACGACGAATGACCCAATTGACAATGCAAATCCAAAGGTGCACTCAAGCATGCAAATGAGATGGGGACATTGTCAAGTTGATAAAGACCCTCTGACACACAATCTATGGCAATTGTGTTTCCCGTCTCAAGTTCCTAAAATGCACAGTGATCATGATAAAAGGTAATAGAACAATTCTGTGTTTTGTTAATTGTACTAACAGACAATAAGTTAAAGGAAAATTTTGGCATATGAAGAACAGAGCTAAGTGATAAAGTGGGAGTAAGATTTATATGTCTAACTCCCCCAATTGGGGAAGTAGAACCATCAGCAAGTTTAACAGGTGGATGAAAAGATCTACTAATAGAGGACAATATACCTGAATTCTCAATCATATGATCAGATGCATCTGAACATGATGTTGAAAGTGAATTGGTTAAACATGCAATATCTGGCCTTGCTAATGTTATGGAAGAAGACCATTGTTGGGAAACATGATATTGCTCATTCCTTTGATATTGCCGGAATTGCTACATCTCATTCTCAGTCATCTGAACAGTGATTGAATTGGAGGCTACATGTGCAATGTATCATGGTTGATTGCCTTGAGAGTACATGATAGGGTAATTTCCTTTTATAATATAATTGATCACAAGCTTCAAACGGGGATCAGCAAATGGTCTCAGTTTTCAGTCAGGTTGTTGAAGAGAGAAGTGGCTTGGGTTTGGTTCAAATTGTGTCGGAGTTGAGTTCAAGAATTCCACCAAACACTTGTTGGGCAAGTTGCGACGGCTGTGATAGCTGTGTTTTGGGTTCAGATTTCTTTGAGGCAATTCATCAAACACCTTGTGTTCTACTCCAATATCGCTCAGTTTCAAAAAGCTTGGATTGTTTGTTTCCGTTCAAGGGGATGATGATGGTGAGGGCTATATACTGCTGGTGAGGCCGATTGAAATAACTCCGACACAATCTAAACCCAAATCGTAAGTCAAACAAACAAACCAAAACAAACAACCCAAATTCTAGCAGCTACAGCAAATCAAATTAGAAATCGGATGAGGAAGATATGAATGAGTACTTCAGATCTGATGGGTGGAGAGAAGAGGTTCGTTGTAGCGAATGGGGAGGCGACCAGCATTGCAGCAGTTCGACGACTTCTTCATCGACGAAATTGGGAGGATTTTCTGTCGGGATCGGATCAGGGAGGGCAGCGACTGGTGGCAGTGTAAGCGGCGGGTCAGCAGTTGACGACGACGGGGATGGTGGCAGGGGCGGCTAGACCTAGCTCTAATACCATGTAAGTTGAGATCAAGTTCTAGTTCACCATATTACAATACACACTAAATACATATATATGACTTTATTACAGACACGTGCTTTGTCCGTATGTGACTAAACTAATACTCTAATATTTCCCATGTCCACTCTTTCCCAGGGCCGGCCCTGAGGTAGAGGTCGAAGAGGCGGCCGCATCGGTCCTCGATTTTTTCATATTTTTATGGGCCACCATATGTTTTTTTTTTCTTCATACCTATATATTCGTATTTTGTACGTGAAGTTAAATTATAATTTGTACATTTTTTTGGGCCTCCAAATTTAATTTTTGTAGGAGTTCGGCTTGGGCCTCCGTGAGCTTAGGACTGGCCCTGCTTTTTCCACGCTACTTTCAGTGCCCCTCCCTCCAGGACACTTTGGTCCTTTCATGTATATATTTTGTACTTATTATGTAATACAAATAGTAGACTTGCAGAGGCTAATTTTTAACAGCTCTAGGAGGTGTTTGGTTTTCATTGCAACTAAACCCTACAAGTGGCAATGCAAGTTCTAGGAGGCTAATAGTATATATGAAATAATAGTATATATAAAATATTATATATAAAATAATAATATAATAATATATATATATATATATAATAATAATATAATAATAGTATATATAAAATAATAATATATATAATAATAATATAATATAATAACAGTATATATAAAATAGTATATATAAAATAATAATATATTATAATAATTGTAAATTATATAATAATATGAAATAATTTATTATGATAAACATATTTAACAATACACATATATAATAACATATAATAATTATAATAATATATATGTAATAATAATCTATTATAATTATATATTAAACAATTTATTACAATAATAATAAATTATATAATAATATATAATAGTAATATATGATAATAATAATAGATTATTATAATAGTATATATAAAATAGTATATATGAAAAAATAACATATATATTATAGTAATAGTATATATATATTAAAAAATAAAAATAACAATATAATATATATAATAATAATAATAACAATAAAATAATAATAATAATAATAATATATGTAACAATAATATATTATAAATATATATATAACAATATATTATAACAATAGTATATTATATAATAATATATATAATAATAATATAATATAATATAATAATAGTATATATATAAAATAGTATGAATAAAATAATAATATATATAATAATATTATATATAATAATAATATAATAATAATAATAGTATATATAAAATAATAATATATTATAATAATTGTATATTATATAATAATATAAAATAATTTATTATAATAAACATATTTAATTATATACATGTATATAATAACATATAATAATTATAATTATAAATTATATATTAATATATATAATAATATATAATAGTAATATATAATAATCTATATAATAAAACACAAAGAAAGCTATCAAGTGGCTCACCTTCAATCCCCTCCAAAATCAAAGGCCCAGATCTAACCTCACAAAACATATTTTTCCTCCCAAAATTTCAAACCCCAAAATCAATTTTTCCCCCCTAAAACTAAAAAACTCATTACTTTATTACTCTCTCTCTTATCTTTTTACTTTTTCATATTTCTCTCTTTCTTTCTCTTCCTACCCCTCTCTCCCATTCTTTATTTATTTATTTAGAAATTTAGATTTTAAGATTTCAGGTTTGTAAATTTTCAGAATTTTTATGTTTTTTTATTGCACATGCTATATTGAAAATTGCAAATATATATCTTCAAATGTTAAATTTCTTTATTTTCCACAGTTAAAGTTCTAAGAAGTTAGATTTACACTCCCATTTATAATTATTTTTCAACATATACTAATGGAAACATGGACTTTTATTTACAACTAATTATTGTCATACTATTCAAACTTGAGTTACGTAATTGTTGTTTTACTGTTTACAGGGCTGTTCGTGTTTTGTATCGTTCTGAAGACGTGCCGTAGGTACGTGCCCACGGGAAAATCTAGTAATAATATATATAAAATAATAATATATATAATAATAATATAATATAATAATAGTATATATAAATTAGTATAAATAAAATAATAATATATATAATAATAATATAATATAATAATAGTATATATAAAATAATAATATATTATAATAATTGTATATTATATAATAATATAAAATAATTTATTATAATAAACATATTTAATTATATACATGTATATAATAACATATAATAATTATATATAATAGTATATATAAAATAATAATGTATATAATAATAATAATATAATAATAATAATAATAGTATATATAAAATAATAATATATTATAATAATTGTATATTATATAATAAAATAGAATAATTGATTATAATAAACATATTTAATTATATACATGTATATAATAACATATAATAATTATAATAATATATATGTAATAATAATATATTATAATAATATATTAAATAATTTATTATTATAATAATAAATTATATAATAATATATATAACAATATATAATAGTAATATATAATAATAATAATATATATTATAATAACAATAGAATATTACAATAGTATATATAAAATAGTATATATGAAATAATAATATATTATAATAATAGTATATATATTAAAAATAAAATAATAATAATAATAATAATAATAATAATAATAATAATAAGAACATCCACAGTCGTTTGCTTATTTGCCATTTTTTCCTTTTTTTTTTACTGTAGCGCACACACTCGTCTGCTATTTTGCCATTTTTTGGCAAAATCGCTACAGTAGAAAGGGGCGAATAGCATTCCATATAGCAAAATGCATATTATAGCAGACGAAACATCATGTTTCGTTTGGATTATTTAATTATTATTTTAATTGATCGGACGAAACATGATGTTTCGTCCGAGGTAAAAAAAAAAAAAAAAAAAAATCGAATAAAATAACCGTTAAACGAATTTAAGCGTGGGAATGAACATGATGTTTCGTCCCAATGTGAGACGAAACATCATGCTTCGTCCCAATGTGAGACGAAATTAATTTTGTAAATTTTAAATTTTTTTGCAATTATCTAAATTGATTTTGCAAATTTTTAAATTGTTTTTGCAAAAAAAAATTACAATTTTTTTAAAAAATTCTTTTTGCAATTTTTTTTTACAAAAAAAACTTCCGAAAAATTCGGACGAAGCACCATGCTTCGTCCAGCTACAGTGATTTTTTTGGAACTTTTTGTATTATTTTTAATTTTTTTTGCAAATTTTTAAATTAATTTTGCAAATTTTTAAATTGTTTTTGCAAATATTATTTAGAAACTATTTTTAAATTTTGTTTTTTGCAAATTTTTTTTTGCAAAAAAAACTTCCTTTTTTCCCCCTTTTTGGGACGAAGCATCATGTTTCGTCCCGTATTTTTTTTAATTGCAGACGAAACATCATGTTTCGTCTGTTTCTTTTTTAACGACTTTATGCATTTTTTTTGTCATTCGACGACTGTGGATGCTCATCGAATTGGATGGGCAAAATATGCATTTTGCCTTTTTTACATCGAACGACTGTGGATGCTCTAATATATGTAACAATAATATATAATAGGGAAAAAGGGGTATGGGCAACTTGCTCATTTTGTAAATAAGCAATTGATGATGTGGCATATATGTGATTGAAAAATCATTAAAAAGGTTAGTTGTCCAATGTATCACATGCATGCCACATAATCAATTGCTCATTTACTAAATGAGCAAGTTGCTCATATCCCTTTTACCCTATATAATAATAGGGTAATGCTACACCTACTACCAAATCTACTACTTTTTTCTTTACTACCTTATGTGGCACACTATTAGTGGAGGTTCTTGTAGAGTAGGTGGTAGAAACATTCAATAGTGGTGTACCACCTAAGGTAGTAAAGAGAAAGGTAGTAGATTTGGTAGTAGGTGTAGTATTATCCATAATAATAATAATAATAATAATAATAATAATAATAATAAATATATTTAGAGAGATGATGTGAAAAAATAGAAAATAGTTGAAGTGGAGTTTTGTGTAAACGTTTTTTACAAAACAAGCTAACCAAACGGATTTTGGTGTTTTGAAAAAAAAAAAAAAACAACAAACCAAATAGACCCACTTTTCTGATATTTTTGCCCCCGGATATGCATGCTCCTTAGTTGCACCTGCAACAGGAAGTCAGGAATTACAACCAAACCAAACTAGGCCCCAAGTGTTGCAGTTGGAACCATTATTAGCATACACATTTAATTGGCAACTTAGCTTGATTTGCACTAGATAAACTGGGATTACTTATTTATTCAACCTCTCTCAATATATAAGATGTAATGTAAGAATTTCTAGATATAAGTAATAACAATGAAGAAAGTATATAAAACCCACTGCATTTCATTGAAGACGTGATAACGAAACCAAATGTCATGATTACTCCAAGAAAACTGAAAGAGCAGTGACAACCACGTGAAGAAAAACTTGTAATAGAAGAAACACAAATTTATTGGGAACCCCTTTAGAAAGCTCTATGAAAGTTAGACCCAATCAAACAACAATAATAATAGTAATAAAATTGTGCACAATACTTGTGTGAATTGCACATATTACATTTTGCTGCACAATGTGTTTTTTTTTTTTTCTATGCTTATTTTATTTTGATCAGAGTTGTATCAACCATATTACTCTTTTTGCTGCATGTTTTCATCTCTTTCTACAATATTCTTTGCGTAATGGTTCATACATGTTATTGAAAAATAATCTATGTGGGCTCACATATATGACTAAATATATAATTGTTATTCTAAAGTCTAACCCAAATTAAAGTGATCGAATCAAGATTAAGTAATGGGTTAAAAGCATATAATTTAAAGTGTGATATAACACGTGTAGAGACCGTAAAGTAAATTTCTCAATTTGTGATGAGCAAAATTGGAAATCAACAATTATCAATTAGGGTTATGGTCCCCTATATATACGTATCTTCTTATTCCATCTGTAATCCCATCAACAGAAGAATAGAGAGACGGTCTCTCATAGAAGTGCGTATTATATAGGAAGATCCAAACCCTCTGCGCAATCTCTATCAATGGCTTCAGGTTAGTGCTTCCGCTTTTAATGTTCTTTTTCTTTTGATTTTGCAAAGATTTATAGTTTCATGATTTAAGATTTTATATTAAAGCACTTTTGCAACATGATTAAGATCTAGAAATATGTTTTAGGTTGTTATTAATGTTTTATGTATGTTCTTAAGTGTATATAAAATAAAAACAATTGGTATCAGAGCCATTTTTGCTGAATTAATTGAAGAAATTTAGGGTTTCTTTTGATCTTATTTTTCTAAGAAATTTTATCTTCTTATTTAAGAAATTCAATTGATGAATTTAATTGAAAGAAGAATTGGATCAATTATTATACAGATCTTATTTTAAAAAATAAATAAAAATAAAAATTCCCTCAGGTCTTACTCTTTTTGCTGCATGTTTTCATCTCTTTCTACAATATTCTTAGCGTAATGGTTCATACATGTTATTGGAAAATAATCTATGTGGGCTCACATATATGACTAAATATATAATTGTTATTCTAAAGTCTAACCCAAATTAAAGTGATCGAATCAAGATTAAGTAATGGGTTAAAAGCATATAATTTAAAGTGTGATATAACACGTGTAGAGACCGTAAAGTAAATCTCTCAATTTGTGATGGGCAAAATTGGAAATCAACAATTATCAATTAGGGTTATGGTCCCCTATATATACGTATCTTCTTATTCCATCTGTAATCCCATCAACAGAAGAATAGAGAGACGGTCTCTCATAGAAGTGCGTATCATATAGGAAGATCCAAACCCTCTGCGCAATCTCTATCAATGGCATACATGTTATTGGAAAATAATCTATGTGGGCTCACATATATGACTAAATATATAATTGTTATTCTAAAGTCTAACCCAAATTAAAGTGATCGAATCAAGATTAAGTAATGGGTTAAAAGCATATAATTTAAAGTGTGATATAACACGTGTAGAGACCGTAAAGTAAATTTCTCAATTTGTAATGGGCAAAATTGGAAATCAACAATTATCAATTAGGGTTATGGTCCCCTATATATACGTATCTTCTTATTCCATCTGTAATCCCATCAACAGAAGAATAGAGAGACGGTCTCTCATAGAAGTGCGTATCATATAGGAAGATCCAAACCCTCTGCGCAATCTCTATCAATGGCTTCAGGTTAGTGCTTCCGCTTTTAATGTTCTTTTTCTTTTGATTTTGCAAAGATCTATAGTTTCATGATTTAAGATCTTATTTTTCTTAATATTTGATCTTCTTATTTAAGAAATTCAATTGATGAATTTAATTGAAAGAAGAATTGGATCAATTATTATACAGATCTTATTTTAAAAAATAAATAAAAATAAAAATTCCCTCAGGCAATGACAGTTAATAAAGGATGAATTTGACTTTCGGTGCTAATAGTGCTTCAACATTAATTAAGAAGTTGATTACTGTTAACTACAGTGATTATTTGTAAACTACTTCTGTTATTTTTTTTTATTTTTTTTAAATTATCAGATTACTGAATTTGCCGTAATAAACATGGCTTCATATCTGACATGAATACAGTTTTGAATTTATTTCAAGAAAAACAAAAACAAAAACAAAAACGTCAGATCCAAACCATCTTAAGCAGCCGATGACGTGGTTTAATTTTTTATTTTATTTTTTGAAATATGGTTTTAAGTTTTGATAAATTTTATTTTAAGATATGGCTTTAGATGTGATTTTGATAAACCAATCTAATTTGCATACGGGAGATAGTACATTTTTTGACTGAGGGGCCCACGGTGGGGTAGTGCTTGGATTTAAGTGAAAATGGATTGCTGATATTCTGTTTTTGATTATAATTGGTTGTTATCAATATATTAAAAATTCTGTTGAATCCTACTAATTGTGATTATCAAATCATTAGATAGATATGGTTCAGTTTTGGTTTTGTTATCATTTTAAATAGATATTATCTTGACATTATCCATCTACAAATAAAGTGAAATTATAATATTAAGGAAAATATAAAATTTTGGGAAACAATTAAATTCAAATTTTGGTTTTGGTTTTTCTTATGAATGTATAATATTTTGAATAGATCAATTGAAACAAAATATTGCCAAAGTGACCACTTTTGTGTAGATTAATTTATTTAAAATATCAAGATGATTGTGTATTTGTAATTCATGCGTTTATTAACTGACCCAAAGGTAAGTTGATATTTGGCCGAATTTCATACACATCTGTGGTAATAAATATGTGACAATTATAAGGTATTCCATGTGAACAATAAGTCAGTCCAAAGAATGACTTATTATTTGACATGATTTATTGTCAATATTTGATTACTACAACAAGAGTACCGCTTACAGTTAATGTTACTGTCCAAAGACTTGATATTAATGTTGTGCCTGGTATCTTGAGATAGGATTAACCATTATTTGAATTCATTGTTTTATATGGATTCTCATGTGAGCTTATTTTGTTTGTTTTTGTTCTATATTCAGCTAGTTTATCATCTGATGCCTCAATAACTGCTAACATCAATTCTAATTCCATGCTTAATGGGACAAATTTCAAGGAATGGAAAGGGACCTTAATGATAACTATTGGCTGTATGGAATTAGACCGTGCATTAAGGGAAGAACAACCTCCACCTCTCACTACGGAAAGCACTCCTGATGATAAAAGAGATTTTGAGAGGTGGATCGTTCAAATCGCATGAGTCTAATGATTATGAAACACAGCATTCCAGAAGCCTTTAGGGGCACAGAATCCGATGGGATTACTAAGGCCAAAGATTTTCTAGATCAAATTGAGAAACGTTTTGCTAAAAACAATAAGGTTGAAATGACTTTGGTATGTTCTGAAGTTAATTTATCTTCAGTACCTAGAAACACTTGGTGGATAGATTTTGGTGCTACTACTCACATAAATGTTTCTATGCATGGTTTCCTGAGCTGCCGAAAGCCAAATGATGGTGAAAGACAGATCTTTGTGGGCGATGGAAAATCGGTAGAAGTGGAAACAGTCGGGCATTTTAGGTTGTTATTAGGAACTGGTTTTTATTTGGATTTGAAAGACACTTTTGTTATTCCGTCTTTTAGACGAAATTTAATTTCCGTTTTCTTGTTGGACAAATCTGGTTATTATTGTTCATTTGGAAACAATCAGTTTAGTTTGTCTTTAAATTCGAATGTTGTTGGAACTGGTTACTTGAATACTTATGACAACCTTTATTTGCTTGAAACAGTTGCATCCTATAATGAAACCTTACATGTAGAGTCACATGGTACTAAATGTAAATTAAATAAAGAAAATTCAGCATCATTATGGCATAAGCGTCATTATCCCTACTATCACTTTTGACAATATTCAGGTTCCCACACCTATTATTGATCAAGAAGTGAATCCGGAACCTCAACAAGACAATGTTGAACAAACTCCCATTCAAAATGAGGTAATTGTTCCAGAAGAACGAACTCAACAACCTTAAGAACCAATGCCATTAAGGAGATCCACGAGAGAAAGGAGGAATGCTATTCCGGATGATTATATTGCATTTCTCCAAGAACATGAGGATGACAATGAAATGATGGAAGATGATCCAATCACATTTCATCAGGCCGTGAAAGGTTGTAACTCTCAATAGTGGATTAATGCCATGAATGAGGAGTATAAGTCTATGCAGGACAACAAAGTTTGGGAACTTGTCCCATTACCAGAAGGTGCAAAACCAATTGGTTGTAAATGGATATTTAAGACCAAGAGGGATGCAAATGGTAATGTAGAGAGGTATAAGGCACGTCTTGTAGCTAAAGGCTATACTCAGAAAGAATGCATTGATTTTACAAAGACTTTCTCTCCAGTTTCATCGAAAGACTCATTTAGGACAATTAATTATGGCAATTGTTGTTCATCTTGATCTTGAGCTACATCAGATGGATGTCAAGACGGCGTTTCTCAATGGTGACATTGACGAGACAATTTATATGATGCAACCAGAAAATTTTGTGTCGGGAGATCCAAAGAATATGGTTTGCAAATTGACAAAATTTATCTATGGACTCAAGCAAGCTTCTCGTCAATGGTACCACAAGTTTCATCAAGTAATTATCTCATTTGGTTTTGAGATGAATATAGTTGATGATTGTGTGTGTCACAAGTTCAGTGGGAGTAAGTATATATTCTTAGTTCTATATGTCGATGACATACTGCTTGCCACTAATGATATAGATTTATTGCACGAAACTAAAAGGTTTCTGTCCAAGCATTTTGAGATGAAGGAGCTTGGGGATGCCTCTTTTGTATTAGGAATTCAGATACACCGAGATCGTTCTCGAGGTATTCTAGAATTATCACAAAAGGGGTACATCGATAAAGTACTCAAAAGGTTTGGCATGCAAGATTGTAGATCAGGGGATACCGCTGTTGCTAAAGGAGACAAATTTAGTCTCAATCAGTGTCCTAAAAGTAACATTGAAATTCAGGAAATGCAAAAGATCCCCTATGCATCAGCTATTGGGAGTCTAATGTATGCTCAAATATGTACGCGTCCGAATATTACGTACATTGTTGGGATGTTAGGCAGGTATTTAAGAAAACCTGGTATGGACCATTGGATAGCAGCCAAGAGGGTTATGAGGTATCTTCAGAGAACAAAAGATTACATGCTCACATATAGAAAATCAGATCATTTGGAGGTCGTAGGATATTCTGATTCTGATTTCGCTGAGTGCCAAGATAGCAGAAAGTCTACATCAGGCTATATTTACCTGTTAGCTAGAGGAGCTATATCCTGGAAAAGTGTCAAACAGACACTTATAGCTTCTTCCACTATGGCAGCAGAGTATGTAGCATGCTATGAGGCCTCAAATCATGGAATATGGCTGTAGAATTTTGTCACTGGGCTGTGCATTTTGGAGAATATAGAAAGACCACTCAAGTTATTTTGTGACAATAAGTCGGCAGTAATGTATTCCAACAACAACAGGAGTTCGACAAAGTCGAAATATATTGACATAAAGTTCCTAGTTATGAAAGAAAGAGTGCAGAGTGGACAGATATCCATAGAGCACATTGGGACAAACTCCATGATAGCGGATTGGCTTACAAAGGGATTACCACCCAAGGTCTTTCATGAGCACACTGCTCATATGGGTGTTGTATTATTTGATGATATCATGATTTAGTGAGAGTTTGTATTTTGTTTGCATTATGTTTGTGTGAGACATTTATACATTTTGTTATTTTCTGATCAGAAAAAAAGAATTCAGTTTTCTCACTCATTTGTCATGTTTTGGTTCTGACCTCACTTAAGTTTTAAAGAGGACCAGTTGGAAATAGGCATGTGTATAGATCACATTGCATGAAATTTCCATGCTACACATTCACACTTGATCTATGTCGTTTGATTATGTTGATATATGTGACCATTGATGAATTTAGTTACGATAAATGTAACGAAAATTGCTTTGATCCTATATTTACATGATTAATGGACGAGATTATTTGGCTATGCTTTTGGTTATGATAGCAAAATTTTGAGCTCATAAAGTATGTACATTTATAAGGAGTAACATATGTGGCCCAAGTGGGAGATTGTTGGAAAATAATCTATGTGGGCTCACATATGTGACTAAATGTATAATTGCTATTCTAAAGTCTAACCCAAATCAAAGTGATCTAATCAAGATTAAGTAATGAGTTAAAAGCATATAATTTAAAGTGTGATATAACACGTGTAGAGACCATAAAATAAATTCTCATTTTGTGATGGGCAAAATTGGAAATTAACAATTATCAATTAGGGTTATGGTCCCCTATATATACGTATCTTCTTGTTCCATCTGTAATTCCATCAACAGAAGAATAGAGAGACGGCCTCTCATAGAAGTGCGTATCTATAGGAAGATCCAAACCCTCTGCGCAATCTCCATCAATGGCTTCAGATTAGTGCTTCCGCTTTTAATGTTCTTCTTCTTTTGATTTTGCAAAGATCTATAGTTTCATGATTTAGGATTTTATATTAAAGCACTTTTGCAACATGATTAAGATCTAGAAATATGTTTTAGGTTGTTATTAATGTTTTATGCATATTCTTAAGTGTATATAAAATACCAACACATGTTCCTTGTGACACGGTTGCATGACTACAACTTATTAGTAATTACATAGAATGACAATATTTTTCCGTTTATTTTTGATATATTCTAATTAATTTTTTTTGCATTCATTTTGAATTATATCCGACATCTTTATACTCATGGCTTGTTCTAGGTATATTCATTCTTTAACAAAAGAAAGTAAACAAATAACATATATATAAAATATTGCACGCTTTTTAAGGTTTGATTAAGAGATACTAGTGTTATCCTGTACAAATTGCACCGTCTAAAATAATTTTGAGGGACTCATAAAATTATACAGAACTCCAAAAAAGTGAAAGAGAATTGGGAGAAACTTATGAATATTATCCCTGCCGTAATTATTGATATCATCCTCATATAAATAGATGGTTTAGAGAATCTCTATCAAACCATAATGTTATCCAATTTAATATTAATAAAGCTAAAAAATGTATGCAATAAAAAGATGTCGCAAATTCAACTAATTTATGTTAACATGTATATTATAACATCATTAACATTCAGTTAAAAAAATAAGTTATACTTATCAATAATGCATTATAGCACATGTTAGGATAAAGATGATAGACTAAGAAAATCATATAAAAATAATTTTATGAATTGTGTTTGCTTAAAAATCTAATTCTAAGTTAGGGGATGAGGTTGGGGGTGGGTTTAGGAAGAGATGTGAGATTTTGTGAGGTTGAGAAAGTGGGAGGGGGGAAGAGACTGTTTAAGGGGTTGAAGTTTTTATTTTGTTTTAAATTTTTAATAAAATCGTGCGTAGTGCACGTGTTAGTTAAATAGAAATCCCTACTTCTACTCTCCTTTTTCTATTTCAAAATAGAGAAAGGAGAGAGATTTCCTATTAGCATAAGATATAGATATAATGATTGCACTTCAAATTTTGGATGGAGAAACAGTGGGAAGTTGTCTCCTACATTTGCTCTCATTTTTTTATTTTAAAAAGAAAAATTTTAGAAAAATACTTGGATCAAAAGTGGTTTAGCATAATATATCTCTAATCTCTAATATTATAATGGGAGAGTTGGAGTTGTAATGTTGTCAACATACAAATCTGTGCGTTGCACGTGCAACTCCAACTCTCCCATTAATTACAACAAAAACAAACAAATAAAACAAAATTTCACCTATTTAAAACGTGCAATGCACGTGCAAAACAATTTTACATACACATATGTTGCACATACAACTCAAATTCTACTTATAAATACGTGCATTGCACGTACAAATTTTAGCTTTTTTCCTTCATAATATTTCTACAAATTACGTGCAACGCACGTCCAACTCCAAAACTATTTCTTAACACGTAAATCGCACATGACAATCCTCCAACTCTTATCAAAGCATGCATCGCACGTGAAAATACTAGTTGTATAAAATAGAAGGGATTTGGACACCTGCCAAAATCCTACTGTATTAGACAATGGAATTTTATTTTATTTTAAATTCTAAACCATTTCTCCCATTCTTTAAAAATGATGGAACCACACCAATATCTATTCCTATCATGAAACACATGTGGGCAGAGAATTTGCATATCCTAAGGTGTGCTTTCTGACATCAATTGCATTATAAATTTTTTTTCTAATTAATTGTATACGGTGAGGTGAAAGCTTCCTGAGTTTCATTAATAAGAGTTCAAACGAAATAAGAACAATCAATAATACTAGTATTATTGAATCAGAAAGAAAAATCCTAGTAATAATTAATTATACTTGAAACTACATTTCCTTAATTATCAGTTATGAGTGAAAAAAATTAATTCTAATTATATTCCCCTCTTTACATCGTTCTAGTTTATTCACCAAGTCTAATTTAAAACAAATTTAATGAAGTTGATTAAAGAAAACCTTAGTGGAAAAGATCAGCTAGGATGTAAATAAGTGGAGGAGGAAAGGCGTTATTATAATTATTATCACCAAAGTTTGTTGCATGTCTAATGAGGATGAAGTCATGGAATGGCACCTTTGCCTTTCTAAGCCCTGATTTTTTTGCTTTAATTTTCTTGCATTAATAGGTCCTCAATAACGTCTATGTGCATTGCCCTACTTGTTCTATAAATACCTCTTTGGAGCCTACCTCCACAAGAGAAAGAGAGAGTGTATGTGACAGAAAGGAAGAGGAGAGAGAATATAGAGAGAAGACCGAAGTAGAGATGGAGTGGAGGAAGTGTTACTTAGACCTAGTGTTAGTTCCCTTAGCTCTTCTCTTTCCTATAATATATCATGGATGGCTTTGGCATACAGTTCGGACGCGGCCCCACCGCACCATCTTTGGGATCAACTCCTCCGGTCGTCGCCGATGGGTCCTTGCTATGATCAAGGTAATATATATATATGCTTTTATTTATGTATCATGCTATAAACTCTACTGAACTGGTCCTTAATAGTTGAGAAAATATAGTGATTGCATTGTAGGATAACATATTGCATGCACCATTCATCATGTTTATTCTTTCTTTGTGTAGGATATATGAAAGGAAAGACACTTGCTTAGGGAAGAAGAGGAGATTAAACTTAACTAATATACTCTTTTTTTTTCTTCTATTAATGAAATTACATTTATGTATCTTTTACTGATTACATTTGTTGTATATCTTTTCTGAGTAAAAGACGAGGAATTCTTACTTCATTTGTTCATGAGAAACAACTGATACTGTTTACTTCAAATGAACTCCTATTAATGTAAATAGGAGGAAAAAAAACTTATGATTCAAAAAGAATAAAAAAGTCACTTCATTGATAATGAGAAATAATTGCTATCTTTTACTTTCAAACTGTTTCCTGTTAATTTAAAAAATATTGAAAAATTTAAATTAGAGACCCTACTGGTTTTACTGACTGATCCATCCTCATGAGTTGAAATTGGTGCTGAGGATTTCTATTTCTATTCCCATCTCAAAGTTTACCTTCTAATCTTCCTATTGGATAATTATGTCTTTGGTATTTATTTTGTTCATGTATAATGCATGTTTCAACATTTCATTAAGATTCCATTAATGAAACTGGGGGTTAGAAATTAAGAATTTCATTCTTACACACTCAAGAAAACATGTCAATGAATTTCACATGAAACTAGCTTTCTAGAGCATTAAGTACAGCTGTTTTGAATGGTTTGATTGTAAAATTTTCTGTCTTTTTGCACCACAAATTTGATTTTCATTTGTTGCGTTCACTACTAAAATTCTTTCCTCTTATCCTGTTCTGTTAGATCTGTTAGAACTGTTAGAATTATCTAGAAATGAAATATACTTGTTTACAAATTTGAAAAGACACACTTTTAAGTTTTCTAAAGAAGCAAGCACTACAAAATTGCTATGTCAATTTTTGCCTTTATATCCGTTGATATATACTACCCTTAAAGGGGTAAAGCTTGAATCACACTCCACTGACAAAGACTACCAAATTCAGGAGTCATTTCCAGGAATTTGCAATAATGTTAGGTCTGCTAGAAAGTTTTATTAAGTTAAACATAGGAAATATTTATAATGTGACCGCGTACATTGGTAACGGTAGACAGACGGGTTGTGAACCCTAAACATAACTAATTGGTGATGAATGAGAGAATGAAACAACATTGCAGAACTTACAACATTAACTCAAGCTGTCATGTGAGCATGAACAATCATATTGCATATAGAACACTACCAAATAATTTTTTGATTGGCTTATGTTATCGTATTATTCCAAATTTAGATTGCACACTCTTGCTAACAACATCAATATACACATTAGAACTTAAATAAATGTCAGATGACGGATCAGAGATCCATTAGCTTATGCTTCAAAGCAGTGCAAAAGAGATAAGGTAGATACTATTCCAAATTTAGTATTTGCTGAGTATAAAGCCTTCTGTTTTTAGCTTTAGTGCAAATCTTTGTAGTTTTTCCAAATAAAAAGGGCTTGCTCTTTAAATGTAGCTCATTTTTATAGTGAACATATCTGGAAGTCGTTAGAATCATGCTAAGGTGGGTTACAAGTTTACTTCAACAGTGAGCATCTGGTTCGCTTTTCAGTTATTTATCGAAGTAGAAGGAGACCTGCATCTCATAGCATTGATGGATGATCAGATCAGAATGCATTCTCCATCAAAAGGGTTATTGGACCGAATTATGATACAAATTTTACATAAGACAGTCCTTTTTATTATTTTTAAATTTCTGAAATTTTATGATATGATATCTCTAGCTCAAATCAAGGTGTTACTCTGACAATTCGGCCAACAAACTTAAACATGTTTTATTGCAAAATGTATTACTGTTTGTAAGTTTATATTGGTGTGCATTATTTTAGTTCTTTCCCTCTGATTTGATTATAAATTCCTTACTTTGCCCCTGTCAATTCTCTGTAAGTAGGACAACGACAAGAAGAACATTTTGGCTGTTCAGACAATCCGGAACGCCATAATGGGTTCCACCCTTATGGCAACAACCTCCATCCTCCTCTGCTCTGCCCTAGCCGCCATCCTCAGTAGCACCTACAGCGTGAAGAAACCTCTCAACGACTCTGTGTTTGGAGCCCATGGAGACTTCATGGTGGCCCTCAAGTACACCTCCCTCCTAATCTTCTTCCTCTTCGCCTTCCTTTCCTACTCGCTCTCCATCCGATTCATCAACCAAGTCAACTTCCTCATCAACATCCCTATCAACAACAGCAACAACGACGATGAGGCAACTTTGTCAATCCTAACCCCAGAGTATGTATGTGACTTGTTGGAAAAGGGTTTTTTTCTCAATAGTGTGGGGAACAGAGTGTTCTATGCTGCGCTCACTTTGCTATTATGGATATTTGGGCCAGTATTGGTGTTCTTGTGCTCATTGACTATGATACCTATTATGTACAATCTTGATATAGTGTATGCTGATGAAGAAGGGAAGAAGGGGAGTACGAAGGGAAGGAAGGAGTACGTGGATGTGTAACTAAGGAGACAAATGAAGGTGGCATGCATCAATTATTAATATGTGGATATTGTGTGAATATTGTTGTGTTTATCTTCCATCTTTACTTTTTGTAAAGAGGAAAGAGAGCCTTATATTTATAGAGGACGAATTTTTTCTCATATAAAATAGTTGATTTTTATGTCATAATATAGTTCATCGTGTTTCTTATATATCGTACGACTCGTCTATGAAAATTGAACTCGCATGGATGCTTCTCACCCATTCAGCGCATGATGTCAATCGTTAGCGCATGATGTCAATCGTTATGTAATCGAAAATCGATTAATTTTACGACCAGTTCAGATTATGATTAAAAAAACCGCATCCAAAATTCATTTTTGAGTAATGCTAGAGCCACTACCAATTTCACTATCATTTTCTTCACTACCTTAGGTGGCATACTCCTATTGGAGAGTTCTCCCACCTACTCTATCATTCATTTCCTTCGCTACCTTAGGTGGCATACTCCTATTGGAGAGTTCTCCCACCTACTCTATCATTCCCTATCTATTGGAGTGTGCCACCTAAGATAGTGAAGGAAATGGTAGTGAAATTGGTAGTGGCTCTAGCGTTACTCTTCATTTTTTATACACAGATATTTTGGCATGGAAATTAATGTGGAAAGTGCCGCCATCTAGTGGGGATTCAATAATGTCTACAACTATTCTAAATCGATACTTTTTTATTTGAGTAATGTTTCATCCACTACCAATTTTACTACCATTTAGTTTACTACCTTAGGTGGCATACTCCTATTGGAGAGTTCTCCCACCTACTCTATCTTTCTCTACCTATTGGAGTGTGTCATCTAAGATAGTGGACAAAATAGTAGTGAAATTGGTAGTGGATGTAGCATTACTCTTTTTATTTTATGTTTTTAAATGTTTTATTTATGAGTAATGCTTTAGCCACTACCAATTTCACTACCATTTTCTTCACTACCTTAGGTGGCATACTCCTATTGGAGAGTTCTTCCACCTACTCTATCATTTCCTACCTATTGAAGTGTGCCACCTAAGATAGTGAAGAGAAATGTAGTGAAATTGGTAGTAGCTCTAGCATTACTCTTTATTTATTCCCACATCAGCCCTTGGGATTTGCTTTGAAGAAATTGGTTGAGTGAGGAAATTGGAGTGCACTTTGTAATTGCATTGATTGGGAGGCTTTTTGTGACAAAGCAACATTGGTTGCATGTCCTTTTCCTAATCTTGGCTAGGCTAAGTTCATATGCATTTGTAAACAGAAAGTTGATTATGAATATACATTAAAGAAAAAAAGGTAATTCGCATGATTTTCCTGCTTACCATTTTCTTGACAATAGTTGATATGGTGTAGATAAACGTGGCCCCATCAGGGCCATCAGTTTCCCTCAGATTCTGCTCCTTCATGATTATCAGGTCAAATAAAGTTCAACGGGCTTCTGTCAATTCAAGCCCACGGGCAGACGGGTCTTACCCGGCTCGTTAGGGTCCCGGACCCGTTTACCCCTTCTTATAAATACCAGACCCCCTCCTCCTTGCCCAAAGTAATAAATCTCCACCTGAACTCTAGCTACTGTTGCTTTCTCAGTGATTGACTAGATTGTCAGAGGGCCTGCCGCCGAAACTTATCCTGGTGTTTCTAGGTAGTGTGCAGGTACAAGAGTCCGAGCCGAGCCTCGAAGATCCGAGCCGAGCTACGAATTCTGAGCCAAGCATCCGGCCTCTACCTCACTCCTTCTACCCCTGAGCCGGTCCTACAGCCGAGGGTGGGATCAGCGCCAGTGCCACGTCTTCCGCTTCACAAATTACAAGAACTCACATCTGTTGTCCCCACACCTAAAAACAAGCAACATCAGGTTGACGCCGTCGGTGGGAAACACTTAAGTACTGACGCCGATCCGATCTCCAAGGACGCCATCTCGAATCCAGGCTTTCATGGCTCCCAAAGCCAGAAGGGTCGTCACCTCTGGACATCGTCCTGACCCTCTCCCCCTTCATAGTCGCACGAATTCCCAGGGCTACAACAAACCGCGGGTCAATGGTGCAGCCGGACCCAGACCAGGCGCTTCTCACTCAGCCGCGACTGATTTGCGGCGCGTTATCCAGAGTCGGCAGGCCATTCGAACAAGGGGAGGGGCCGCTTCCAACTCGGTCCCGAACCATGGCAGACAAGCGACCATAGAATGGGAACCAGAACACAGCCGCTCACCCCAAGGACCTCCACCCTCACGTACCCGGTGGAGCAGGCCCCAGTCATGAGGGCCGAATTCCAAAACTTTAGGGATGAGGTCCTCCAGGCGATCCGAAACGCACAATGACTCCTACCCTCGATCAGAAGCCAGGGGCAGCGGATCCCATGGATTAGCCCGCCCACTTGAGCAAGAAGATGCCATCCTTCGACGCCTCCTGGAGATGGAGAACCACCTCGCCCATCTCGGCTAGGGCGGGCCGTTGCTGGGCCATGGTTATAGGCCAACCCGACCTCCATTCTCCGCTCAAATCTTAAGAGCCGGGATCCCTAGAAATTTTAGGTCTCCCCAATTCGAGACGTACAACGGTGAAGGTGATCTCGCTGATCACATGGAAGGGTTCAAAACCCTCATGCTGATTCACAGTGCGTCAGATCCTCTCCTATGCCGTGCTTTCCCTGCCACCCTGTGTGGTCCAACTCGGGAATGGTTCTCGAAGCTCACCCCCGGCTCGATCTTTTCGTTTGACCAGTTAGAAGCGAGCTTTCTAGCTCACTTCGTGACCAGCAGAAAGGTCAAAAAGACGAGTGCGTCCCTTATGGACCCCAGACAGAAGGAATGGGAGCCACTCCGCGAGTTCGTTTGGAGGTTTACCGCCGAGGCGAGGTCGGTGTCCTCTCTCGATGCAGACTTTGCCTCCGCAGCTTTCCGACACAATGTTTGCTACGTCCAGCTCAAGACTTAGCCAAAAAACCACCCATCGACTTTTCCGACCTACTCAACAGGGTCTAGAAGTACATTCGGGCAGAAGAGGCCCTACACCCTGAGGGTGCCAAAGAAGCCACGACCAAGGGGAAGCGCAAGGCGGATGACATCGAGCCCCCCAAAACAACCGCAGAAGTGGTGGCTAGTCTGAAAAGTCCTGTTCCGATCTCCCATTTTGAAAGATATACATCGCTAACCCAGAATGTGTCGACCATCCTCTTGGAGATCGAGAACAAACGGATTGTCTGACTCCCTCTCTGGCCGAGCAATAACAAGAAGCGGGACCAGAGATTCTACTGTCGTTTCCACCAGGACAATGGGCACGAGACGGACAACTATCGTGCCCGTAAAGACGAGATCGAGGCCCTCATCTAGAGGGGATACCTAAGGTAGTTCACCCGTATCAATCCAAGAGAACGGAGGGATCCAAGAAATCTGAGGCCTTCACCTCCCCCTCGAATGATCAACTAGCGACCCGAGCAGGATCCCGAGCCCGAGGAGACTGGGGGCAGGCCATCCTACACTGCGTCCATGGTGGACCCATGGGAGGGGAATCCAATACTTCCTGTAAGGCCTTCTGGTGAGAAGTTAAATGTGTTCGAGACCATCCTTCCTCCTATGTTCAGCAGCGGACAGTCTCCTTCTTCGAAGAAGACATGGAGGGCATCCGGCTCCCGCACTACGATGCCCTTATCATCAGCCTCATCATGGCAAACTTTGAAGTCCGCCAAATTCTCGTGGACAACGGAAGCTCAATCAACATCCTCTTCTTGGAAGCTTTTGAAAACCTCAAGCTCCCTCGGGATAAGCTAAAGCCGGTCGGGTACACCCTTCACGGGTTCTCGGGCGTTCCTGTACAAATCGAAGGGATCGTGACACTGGATGTAATAGTCGGTACAACCCCCATCATATGGACCGAATCAATGGACTTCATGGTGGTCAATGTCAAGGCATCATACAACGCCATTCTCGATCGACCTGGCCTCTGCTCATTTCAGGCAGTCCCGTCGGCCTACCATTTGAAACTAAAGTTCCTCACTGACCTCGAGGTCGGTATTGTCCGAGGGAATCAGGCGTCTGCATGTTCGTGCTACATGACCGCAGTAGGAGACGGGGTGTTTCCTCTGATGCAGTCGAGCCTCCACATGAAATAAACCAGTCCGAGTCAGAACCCGCAGAAGAATTGGAGGAGGTCTCATTCGAGGCAGAAGTCAAGTCTAAGTAGTTCCGTGTGAGCGCCCTTTTCCCCGATCTGAGACTGACCCTAATTGATTGTATTCGCCGCAATATCGACCTTTTTGCCTGGATCCCGTTCGACATGCCCGGGATTTTCGAGGACCTAATCATGCACGAGCTAAGAGTTCACCCAGGTTTGAAGCCGATCCATCAGAAGCGATGCAAGTTCGCCCCCGAGTGGCAACAAGCTGTAAAAGTGGAGGTGGACTGTAACACCCCGTAGTTTTCAAAAAGTTATAAAAATAGATATATGTGTGATATATAAAAGAGGTAGGTGGCAGATATTATCATGGATGGCATTTGTGTAATTAATTGGAAGTGGAATAGTGTAGAGGGAGGTAAGGAAGCAATAGCACTGAGTTGCTGCTATGACGTCACAGAGGTGATGTGGCCGAAGGTTATGGCCCACCCGCTGCTGTCTTCTCTCGGTAGAGGAGAGGAGAGAGAGAGTATGAGATTTAATCTCATATCGGATTTCATAGTAGAATATTATATTAATAAATACTATTGTCTATGATCAAGAGTCACCAATTCGGTTAACCACCTTTTGAGAGGCAGCTTGTGGTGGGCAGTTGTACTACATAATATCTAATTTGTCTTCTAAATTGTATAAATTGTCTGAGCTAGGAGTAGGGGCGTTATAAATTGTAGTGCCCCGAATTTCTAGATTAATAACATAGAAAATATGTGGCACATTCCCAGTGATCCACTTCAATACAATATTAAACATAACCAACTCCACTAAAATTTTCAACATTTATTACAACAAATCTTTTACAAATCACAGCGAAATTCAAAACAAACTCAACTCAATAATTTCTTTTCATTTACATCTCAAGTTTTCTCCAAATGCTATTATAAATTTTACACAAATCTCTTATGTGTCAAGTATATCTCAAAACCAACTTAAGCATTCCATCTCCAACTCTAAGCATCTACCTGCAACATGTGAGGCTAGAGATGATCCCTAACCCCCAAACTAACGGGGTCAGCCATAAATGGTGTGAGAAATATAAAAATAAACAAACCACATAAAAGATCATATCTCATAAATTCTTAAACAACAAGTACTAAATAAGAAAAAATGAGAAATACGAAATGACAGTACATAAAACATCAAGTGGAGCTAAACTAAGTGTCAGGTGTAGGAAACAGGAAAACCAAATGCATAAAACCAAGCTAAGAAAACACAAGTTCTATATGCAGACTCTCTAATGCGTACTTGTCGAAGTCTATGCATCCCATTCTACATAGGTTCGGTGCAAGCCCTTAACGTCTTCACTTCTTAGGGTTCAATCCCCCGCGTTATGAACTAATCCTAACACGATGACTACTACGAGATAAAGATAAACCATAGCTAGTATCACATGCCCGATAATTCCGGAGATGGATCCCACACCCAAGTTATTTCACTTGAATAATTCCGGAGATCATCCCACACCGAAATATTGACACGTCACCACAATATACCACATGTGCTTCACCTCGACTCTGATAATTCCGGAGATCAATCCCACACCACAAATAGTTATCATGATAATTCCGGAGATTATCCCATACCACAAGACTGTGATAATTTCGGAGACATATCTCACACCACTAATAATCTACTGTGATAATTTCGGAGATTAAATCCCACACCGAAAGCCATACTGAGGTTCTTGACTCATGTTCCCGTTCATCATATCACCACTAGTGCCTGTCCTTATCATTTTGGGTTAATTAATTACTTAACTAATCTCCTAGAGTGGTATACCCTACCGGCCTAAATTCAAAACTCAATAACTGAAATGCCTCACTGGGCCTCAACAAATAACTCAACACCGGTATACTAGGGTCACACACCACTAGAGACTCAAACTCAAAAGGTCTAAACTAAAGTTTCACTAAACAAAGTGGCTCAACTAAAAGTCTCAAACTTAATACTTAACTGAATTATCTGAAGAACCAATCATACGAAATAGCACTAAAGTTCACAAATGTCCTTCAGTATCAGTCGACTCATACTAATGATAAGTCGACTGTCCAGAGGACCAAATTCAAGATTTTACAAAAATAAACTAAGTCTCGTAACAGTCGACTTAGAAGAGGGTCAGTCGACTTACCCGAGGTAATTTCCAATAATCTTCTCAAAAATATTCTAAGTATATAAGTCGACTTAAAGGAGTCATAGGTCGACTGTCCAGAAAGGACTAATAATTTTTACAAAAATAATTTCTTCAGTGGACCAGTCGACTGCCTACTGGCTAGGTCGACTGTCCAGAACAACGTTTTCGACAATTCTAAAATAAAACATCATACCAGTCGACTGCACGGTAGGCCAGTCGACTGTCGGCCTACAGAATTTCAAAATTAGGTCTGATTACAAAATCGAATTCTGAAGCTTCTAATGAATTAATGATTATGTAAATAGTTCTTATTCAGGGAAAAGTAATGATTCTCACGATTCTCATCAGGTATATGTATATTTCACTCAAAACATTAATGTGTCAAGATCTAAAGTCTCATATTCTAAATCACAAATCCTTTGTTAGGGTTTTACAAGATCTAAATTGTTCCCAACATCAAATCCATTTATCAATGATACTTGCACACATGGATCAACCACAAGACAAATTTCTTCCATGCATACATCAAATCAAACAACAAAACATACATCAAACAACAAAACAATTTACCTATATCTCACATAAATCAAACAACAAAAGAAAACAAATTTTCATATCTCTCACATAAATCAAAACAACACAACAAATTTTTATATCACTCACCTTAGAATTTGAGAATAGTCCACAAAAATCTCCCCTTTTGCTAGATCCAAAAGCTCCTTGCTCCACCAAAAATAAATCTCCAAAATACAATATTTTATCAGCATTGACGGCTGGGAAAGAAATTCTCTTAAATATGCCGGATGGGTAATTAGGGTTTTACCCGCAACTTTGCAAAACAACCCTTCCCAAAATACAATTTACATATATAGATCATTCTTTGGAAATTCCGTCAAAACTCAATTAAATTAGGATTTATAAGAAAATATACATTCTAAATCTCAATTTGTGCTGTTCAAAACGTCCAGAAATCACATTTTGCACTTTAACCCCTAAAAATGTCAAATTTGCAAAAAGGTCCTTCTTTTCTCAAAAATTGCAAATAGCTCCAATAAATTTCAGAAAAATCTGGAAAAATACTAATTAAATCTCCAATATTAAATAAAGATTTTTCATAAAGAAAACTAAATTTTCACACTTCTCATAAAAGCATTTGCACGTGTTTTGCACGTGTACAAAAGATAAATTTTCTGAAAATACCCATTAAAATTCATTTTCAAATATAAAAATAATATTTGAAAATACGGGGTTCTACATAAATAGTATCAGAGTCGACTTTCGACACCGAGTGTAGGTAAGAGTGGGTGAGATGTATGCCTGAGATGGAGATAGCAGATGTACAGGTAAGTATGCCTGAGAGGGAACGAGGTTGGGGCCTGAGATGGACAACCCACAGAATCGGGGTACTGTGCTACTAACAGAATCAGGGTACTCCACTCCACATCGGCTAGAAATGAGATCCTGCACTAGGTTGTGCATGCCCCGTGCTTAGCAAGAACGCTGATTTCTGAAAGGGGATGTGTGTAACACCCCGTAGTTTCAAAAAGTTATAAAAATATATATATGTGTGATATATAAAAGAGGTAGGTGGAAGATATTATGATAGATGGCATTTGTGTAATTAATTGGGATGGATGGCATTTGTGTAATTAATTGGAAGTGGAATAGTGTAGAGGGGGGCCCCACACGGTAAGGAAGCATTAGCACTGAGTTGCTGTTGTGATTTCACAGAGGTGACGTGGCCGAAGGTTGGGGCCCACCCGCTGTTGTCTTCTCTCGGTAGAGGAGAGGAGAGAGAGAGAGTGAGATTTAATCTCATATCGGATATTCATACTAGAATATTATATTAACAAATACTATTGCCTATGATCAAGGGTCACCAATTCGGTTAACCACCTTTTGAGAGGCAGCCTGTGGTGGGCAGATGTACTACATAATATCTAATTTATCTTCTAAATTGTATAAATTGTCTGAGCTAGGGGCAGGGGCGTTACATGGACAAACTGTTGTCCGCTCGATTCATACATGAGGTCAACTATCTCGAATGGTTGGCTAACGTCATGATGGTGAAGAAGGCTAGCGGGAGCTGGAGGATCTGCATAGACTTGACGGACCTTAACAAGGCGTGCCCTAAAGATCTTTGCCCCCTCCCGAGCATCGACGCTCTGATCGACGTAACGTCGGGTCATGAGCTACTGACATTCATGGATGCCTTTTCAGGCTATAATCAAATCCAGATGTTCGCTCCGGACATCGCCAAAACGTCCTTCATTACCGACCAAGGTCTCTACTGTTACCGGATCATGCCCTTCGGGCTTAAGAATGCCGGGGCCACCTACCAGAGACTCCTCAACCGAGTTTTCAAAGAACAGATCGATCGCAATATGAAGGTATACGTCAACGACATGCTCGTCAAGAGTCGACGAAGGCAGGACCATGTTGCCAACCTCGAGGAAGCTTCGTCGTCCTTCGGTCCCACAACATGAGGCTCAATCCCGCCAAGTGCGCCTTCAGCATTTCTTCGGGAAAATTTTTTGGGTTCGTCGTCAGCCAGTGCCGTATAACGGCAAATCCCGAGAAGATCCAGGCCATAATCGATATGGCCCCTCCCAGAAATATTAAGGAGGTTCAACGGCTCACGGGAAGACTGGCGGCCATCGGTCGCTTCCTCTCCAAGTTGGGAGAGAAGTCACTCCCCTTCATCAAGGCCCTGCGAGGAGCTAAAGGCTTCGAATGGGGCGACCCCCAGCAACAGGCATTTGACTAGCTAAAGTCCTACCTCGCCAACCCACCACTTCTGAGCAAACCCGAACCGGCCGAACCCCTCTCGCTATACCTTTCAGCCTCAAAAAATGTGCTCAGCGCAGTGCTCGTCCGAGAAGAAGACGGGATCCAGAAGCCTCTGTACTACGTCAGTAAAGTCCTGCTCTCGATTGAGCCCCGATACACAAAGATGGAGAAGGTTGCCTACGCCTTGGTCATGGCCGCATGAAAGCTCCGCCTTTATTTCCAGGCCCACTCAATCTAGGTTCTTACGGACCAACCCCTCAAGGCCATCCTCCACAAGCCATAAAATTCCAGATGCTTAGTCAAGTGGTCGATTGGGCTGAGCCAGTATGACATCAGCTATCAACCTAGGACAGCCATTAAAGGGCAGGCCCTCGCCGAATTCATCACGGAGTGCACCATCTCTGAACCATCCGAAATTCAAGAAGGAGACCCAATTTGGGAATTCTATGTTGACGGCTCATCTTGCGAAGTCGGAAACGGCGCGGGCATCATCCTCAATGGTCCCGACAACTTCGTCCTCCAGTATTCTCTACGCCTGAACTTTCTCGCCTTTAACAATGAGGCAGAATATGAGTCTATGATCGCCGGACTCACCCTGGCACATAAGGCTGGGGCAAGGCAAGTCAGAGCCTTTAGCGACTCTCAACTTGTGGTCAACCAGATCACCGGAGAGTACGAGGCTCATGACGCTCGGATGGTCCGATACTTGGTGCTAGTCCAACAACTCCTGACCACTTTCGATTTCACCTCGGTGGAATGAATCCATAGGGAGCAAAATGCTCAGGCTGACTCCTTGTAAAAACTCGCCCCATCGTCCTTCGAAGGGCTCGAGCGCACCGTTCTAATCGAAGTTCTCCTCAAGCCTAGCATCGACCTCCTTTGTGAGACCCCATATTTGTAGAAGTGTATATATATATATATAGTATATATAGAATAATAAAAAAGAAAAGAAAAAGAAAAAGAATGAGAAGGTGGTGACGTGGAGATAAAGAAAGAAAAGGAAAGGAGATGGTAGTTAGTGGGGACTATAGATGATCCTATGGGAATTGATGAAGTGATGGGCTTAGAAGATTTCCTATGGGCTTAGGAAATGATTAAATGAATGAATGAAAGATGAAGAAGTGTGTGTGTGGTGTGTTTGACCGGGGTTGACTTGGGGAAATAATCCCATATCGGTGGGATATAAGGGAATGAAGAGAGATATATTAGGAAGCCAAGGATTAAGGCATACCAATCGTCCGGACACCCTTTTGAGGCAGCCTGTGTTGGGCGTGGCTAGAATTTAGTTAATTGTGTGCGTACGAGTTGAGTGTGGGGCGTTACATCCTTGAAGTCCTCTACCTCGCCATCGAACCTCAGCCGGACAACTGGATGACTCCCATTCGGAAGTTTCTGGCCGAGGGCGAGCTCCCTCAAGAACGGGTCGAGGCGAGAAGGACCAGAACCCGTTCAGAAAGTTCATCATAATCAAAGAGATACTCTTCAAGCACTCGTACACAATGGTAGACAGGAGACCCTACCTCCGCTGCCTGGCCCCCCATGAGGCCAAGTACGCTCTGAAGGAACTACACGAGGGAATCGGTGGGTGCCATATGGGGAGCAGGTGGCTCGTCAGAAAAGTCCTAAACTACGGGTACTACTGACCAACCATGTTACAAGACGCCCATGACCTCGTTAAAAGGTGTGGCCTATGCCAGAGATTCTCCTTGGTGAAGCGGCTTCCACAAGCCAACATCTACTCCCTGGCCTTTGCCATGTGAGGGATGGACCTAGTCGGCCCTTTCCCAAAAGCGACAAGCCAAAGGAAATTCCTGGGGGTGGCCATCTGCTACTTCACCAAGTGGATCGAGGTAGAGCCCCTGGCCACAATCATGGAGCACCAAAGTTAACAATTTCTTTGGAAGTACATCATCTGTCGGTTCGTGATCCCACAGGTACGCATCACCGATAACGGGACCTAATTTGCGGGCAAGAACTTTTGCAAATTCTGCAAAGACATTGGCGTCCAGCAGCACTTCTCATTGATATGTCATCCTCAATCGAACGGCTAGGCCGAAAATGGGAACCGTTAATTCCTAGACGGCCTCAAGAAGCGGTTGGATAATTCACCCAGGGGGGTGTGGGTCGACGAGTTACCGAGCGTACTCTGGGTGCACCGAACAACTCTGAGAATCCCTACGGGCGAATCACCATTCAACCTAACCTACGGTACTGAAGCGGTTATCCCTTTAGAGATCGGGCTCCCTTCGTCCAGGATCATGGTCTTCAACAAGGAAAAAAACTCAGCAGACCTCAGAGCCAACTTCAGGAAAAAGTCCACTATCAGAAGAAGCATATACTAACAACGGATCGAGAGATTTAATAATAAGAAGGTCCGCCCCACCGACATCAAGCGAGGTGATCTCGTTCTCAGAAAGATGGCGATATCCAACCCCAACAAAAAGAGAAAGTTGGCCCCTAATTGGGAGGGCCCATATAAGGTCTCTGAAGTGGTATGCCCTGTCACATACCGACTCGAAGACCTGGGGGGAAGGATAGTAAAGAGGCCTTGGAACGTGGAACACCTCATCAAGTTCCTCGAAGGGGAGGACTGAACTCCTTTTGTAATCGAACCTGTGTAAGCGACACCACATGCCCCTCCTTTTTATGTAATTTATAAGGTGTAATCATTGTTTCTTTCCCTTTTATTTATTTATTTATTTATTTTGTTTTGTACAAATTTTCGTGCTTCTCACAAGCATGGGGGCTCGACAATCGGCATTGACCTCGAGCTACGCCCCAGCTTTCTCAAGCATAGGGCTCGACAATTGGCATTGACCTTGAGCCACGCCCCAGCTTTCTCAAGCTGTATGGATACGGTGCTCGGCAATGACCTCGAGCCACCCCCAGCTTTCTCAAGCAGTATGGGTTCGGCACTCAACAATGACCTCGAACCACACCTTAGCTTTTCTCACAAGCATGGGGGCTCGACAATCGGCATTGACCTCGAGCCACCCCCAGCTTTCTCAAGCAGTATGGGTTCGGCGCTCGATAATGACCTCGAGCCACACCCTAGCTTTTCTCACAAGCATGGGGGCTCGACAATCAGCATTGACCTCGAGCCACCCATACAATTTTCTCAAGCCGTATGGGTTCGGCGCTCGTCAATGACCTCGAGCCACACCCTAGCTTTTATCACAAGCATAGGTGCTCGACAATCGGCATTGACCTCGAGCCACCCCCTAGCTTTCTCAAGCTGTATGGGTTCGGCACTTGGCAATGACCTCGAGCCATACCCTAGCTTTTCTCACAAACATGGGGACTCGACAATCGGCATTGACCTCGAGCCATGCCCCAGCTTTCTCAAGCTATATAGGTTCGGGCTCGGCAATGACCTCGAGCCATACCCTAGCTTTCCTCACAAGCACGGGGGCTCGACATTCGGCATACACTCTGGGCAATTCCCTGGCTTTCTCACGAGTTGGGGAGGGACGGTAAAATCAAATTTCATTTATCATAACGCCTTAAAAGGCCACAGTACAATACAAATTATTACAACGGGTTTTTACCCAACCTAAGGGCTTCTCGTGGGGCCTTTTTGGCTAACATGGACCATCTCGAGCCCCACCGAGCGGGTCCGTCCTCCAGTGAGTTCGTCCGGCACCACCGGCATCGCTAGTGTAGACGTTCCGGCGAAAGAGCTTTGCACATCATTCGACCTTGCCATTTCCAAATACAAGGTCAATGTGGGACCCAAGACGGAGGGGCTGCCTCCCCTAAAAGGGCAAAATTGGGATCCGCCTATGCCAAGCATGAATTTCAACCTCTAAATCTCCAGCTCCTTCTCCACCACGACCTCATGGAGAACGGACTCAGAGGTCAGCCGCCTGGTGGAGGCATCCGACATCGACCAGTTTGTCTCGGCGCTTCACCAGTCTCGATCAGCTATAGCCTTCTTCAGGCGCGCCGCCTCCAAACTGAGCTCCTTGGACTTGTTCATGAAATAGCTTACGGCGACTTCCCGATAACTGGCCTGTTTGCGATAGCGAATCAAGACACTCTCCTTTGACTCTATCCTATTCCGAAGTCGCCTAACCTCGGCAGAACTGAGGTCGGCTCCTAGGGTCTCGTCCATCTAACAAAAAGGAGAGGAAACAAGATTTCACTCCAAGCTTTTCAAAAATGTGCAAGTCATACAGTTCGGCCAAAAACATGTTTTTATATTAATCTCCTCAAAAAATAGTTACAAAAAAGTGGTGGCCAGTCCGCGCTCGGCAAGTACAAAACGAAAAAGAAGAAAAGATAAAAACTACATCTTAGGGGGATCTGCACCTTTTCGTCGGCCGTTGCCCCCTACCTCTATCTCGAGGGTTGGGTCTCTCTCCACCTCATCATCCCCTCCCCCTAGGGTCAGTGGAAGCGCCGGCGGCTCCCAGCTGTAGTGGAGGTGGTCGATTTTGGCCTGAGGGTTAAGAAGCAGGAAGTGCTCCTTCATCCAATTGTAGGCCTCGTCTTGGGCGTTTATCAGCTCCTCCCTGTCGCGGCCTGCAGCTCCTCGTCTTCCACGAATGCTTTCGCGCGAACCTCTGCCAAAGCACGAAGGTGCTGATCCTGTTCGGAGGTGAGGTTGACTTGAAGGGCCTGCGTCACGCCCTGAGTTGTCATCAGCTCGACCTTCTGGTCATTCGCTTCACACAAGTACCTGACGACGTTCTGCTTCTCGACCTTGAGGTCCTCCTCGTAGAACCTCTTCAGCTGCGGCCAGGCCATAGACGCTGATTGAAGGGTGATAGACAAATAGAAAGCAAAGACACTACATAAAAAAGCTAAACAGGCAGACAAACACTTACCACCACGTGGGCTTGAGCCCACTTCATGTAGCACGTCTCTACCGTCTCGGTTGCCAAGATGGATCTGTCGCATGCCGTGGCGAGGTTGTCTATGACCTCGACCGAGAGCGGGACCTCCACTAGTGAGTCACCCTCCTTCACCGACCAGTCCGGGGTGAACGGTCTGAGCCCCCTCCTTACCCACCATCTCCTGGGTGTTGGGGCACAAGGAGGGGTCCCTGCCTTCAAGACCTTGGCAACCTTAGGCTGCTGGAGCTCGGCATCGACTCGGGCGCTTGTCTAACAGAGGGGGCCTTCGCCCTCTTATAGGGCCGCTCTGAGGGGCCTTCTGAGCCCCCCTGGGCAGACCCCTCCTTCGGCACTGCCTTCTCGGCCCTCCTCTTTTAGGCCAGATCCTTCAGGGCCTTCCATGCGTCGAGCTTTACCTAGTCCATTGCTGCAAAACAAAAGAGAAAATGTTAACACGAAGGCAGAAAGTTAAACAAAAATGAAACGAAACATACAAGGATCGGTTGGGCTCAATCCGGTCCGGGCCAAGTACGATTCTGTCACATTCGGCCAACCAATGTTGTGTCCCTCGACTATCCGATCAACATCAGCCCACTCCGCCTCCATCAAATCTCTTCGCCTAGGGAATTTGTGGTTCGGCTTGTAAAAATTCCAAGCTGTGGGAATTTCCCAAGGTACCTCGCTTTGGATCGCGAAGTACTTAGCCTTCCACCCTTTGATGGAATCCGGGTACCCGTGCATCACCTTCTTGTAGGGGGAGACGATATGTAGTAGATGCCCTCCTGATCTTCGAGCGAGCTCACCCCTAAGACGGCCTGAAAATACTTCAGCTTCACGGGTACCCTCTTCTCCTCACACTTCAGAATGAAGCATACCAACTACTTCCAAGAGTTGGGGCTATACTGCATCGGACAGAGCTCCCCCCACCTCAGCACCCTCTTGATAAACGAGTGCAGCGGCAGCCTTAGTCCCGAGACGAAGGCATTTTCAGGAAACATGCAGAAGCCGGGGACTAACTCGGTGGCAGGGCGAAGATCAGGGCTAGGGATCATCAGCTCATACTCCCGCCCAATGAAATAGCTGGCCTTTATCACGGGCAGGTAGTCGGCCATCAGGACACACTGGACCCTGTCCATCTGTATCTGGGTCCGGCTCAGCGAAGATACCTCCATGCCGAATTGAACCAAGTTCTCGACGTCATCAGGATACATTCTGATAGACTGAGGGTTCTTAAAATATGGGACGTCGAGCCCGTGCGTAGGCTCGAACTCGTCCGGTGTCCTCGGACTGTCCGGCAGGCACCACTTCCTCTTCTTCTTTCAAATACGAGGAGCCTTCGGAGGGGACGGTGGTGCCAAAGGCGGAAGAGGGGGGGGAGCCTCTCTTTCCTCGATGCTCGGCAGTGACTTCGAGCCATGCCCTAGCTTGCTCGCAAGAAAGGAGCTTGACGCTCGTCGGTGACCTCGAGCCACGCTCTTGCTTTCCCACAAGCAGAAGGGCTCGACGCACTGCAGTGACCTCGAGCCATGCCGTAGCTTTCTCACAATCAGGGGGGGCTCGACACTCGACAGTGACCTCGAGCCATGCCCTAGCTTTCCCACAAGTTGGGGGGCTCGACGCTCGCAGTAACCTCGAGCCACCCCTTAGCTATCACATAAGCTGGGTGGCTCGATGCTCGGCAGTGACCTCGAGCCACGTCCTAGCCTTCACACAAGCAGGGGGCCTCGACGCTCGCCAGTGACCTTGAGCCACGCCCTAGACTTCACACAAGCAGGGGGGCTCGATGCTCGGTAGTGACCTCGAGCCATTCCCTAGCTTTCTCATAAGATGGGGGCTCGGCGCTCGGCAGTGGCCTTGGCAGTGGCCTTGAGCCTGACCTTAGCTTTCTCACAAGTAGGAGGGCTCGCCGCTCGGTAGTGACCCTGAGCCACGCCCTAGCCTTCACACAAGCAAGGGGCTCGATGCTCGGTAGTACCCTCGAGCCACCCCTAACTTTCTCACAAGATGGGGGCTCAGCACTCGGTAGTGGCCTCGAGCCTCACCCTAGCTTTCTCAAAAGCAGGAGGGCTCGATGCTCGACAATGACCTTGAGTCATGCCCCAGTTTTCTCACAAGCAGAGGGGCTCGACGCTCGGTAGTGACCTCGAGCCACTCCCTAGCCTTCACACAAGCAAGGGGGCTCGACCCTCGGCAGTGACCTCAAGCCACCCCTAGCTTTCTGACAAGATGGGGAGTTCGGCGCTCGGCAGTGATCTCGAGCCACCCCTGAGCTTTCTCACAAAATGGGGGGTTCGGCACTCGGCAATGACCTCGAGCCTCACCTTAGCTTTTTCACAAGCAAGGGGCTCAACGCTCGGCAATGACCTCGAGCCACGCTCTAGCCTTCACATAAGTAAGGGGGCTCGACGTTCGGCAGTGACCTCGGGCCACCCCCTAGATTTTTCACAAGATGGGGGGTTCGGCGCTCGGTAGTGACCTCGAGCCACCCCTATCTTTCTCACAAAATGGGGGGTTCGGTGCTCGGCAATGACCTCGAGCCTCACCCTAGCTTTCTCACAAGCAGGGGGGCTCAACGCTCGGCAATGACCTCGAGCCACGCCCTAGCCTTCACACAAGCAAGGGGGCTCGATGCTCGGTAGTGACCTCGAACCACCCCCTAGCTTTCTCACAAGATGGTGGGTTCGGCGCTCGGCAATGACCTCGAGCCTCACCATAGCTTTCGCACAAGCAGGGGGGCTCAACGCTCGGCAATGACCTCGAGTCATGCCCCAGTTTTTTCACAAGTAGGGGGGCTCAATGCTCGACAATAACCTCAAGCCATGCCATAGATTTTCCATAAGCAAGAGGGGCTCGACCCTCGGTAGTAACCTCGAGCCACACCCTAGCCTTCACACAAGCAGGGAGCTCGACGCTCGGCGGTGACCTTGAGCCACCCCCTAGCTTCCTCACAAGGAAGGTGGCTCGATGCTTGGCACACAAGCATGGAGGCTCGACCATCGATGCTCGACCCTCGAATGCCCGTCATGAGCTCCGAGCTAATCCCTGGCTCTACCACCGGCCAGGGCTCGACGCTCGGCTCCCGACCCTTGGTTCTCGCCCATCGATGTCCTTTTTTTCTCCTGGGGATATCGTTCGTTCTACCCCACTTACTTCTCTAAGAAACTACAAATCATACTCGCCAAACGCACCGCTCCACTCTTCCTACGGAGACAGACCACTCCACAACTGGCTTACGCAGGCCTCCAGGAGCAGGCGGCTCTTGATATGGTGTAGATGACGTGGCCCCATCAGGGCCATTAGATCCCCTCAGATTCTGCTCCTCCATGATCATCAGGTCAAATAAAGTCCGACGGGCTTCTGCCAACTCAGGCCCACGGGAAAACGGGTCCAACCCGACCCGCTAGGATCCCAGACCAGTTTACCCCTGCCTATAAATACCAGACCCCCTCCTCCTTACCCAAGGTAGTAAATCTTTTTCCACCTACACCCTAGCTATCGTTGCTTTCTCAGTGACTGACTAAATCGTCGGAGGGCCTGTCGCCGGGACTTTTACCGGTGTTTCTAGCCAGTGTGCAGGTATAAGAGTCCGAGCCGAACCTTGAAGATCCGAGCAGAGTTACGAGATCCGAACCAAGCATCCGGCCTCTACCTTACTCCTGCTACCCCCGAGCTAGTCCTACAGCCGAGGGTGGGATCAGCGCCAGTGCCACGTCTTCTGCTTCACAAATTACAAGAACTCGTACTTATTGCTCCCGCACCTAAAAATAAGCCGCATCAAGTTATTTATGCATTTGATTAAGAAAGGTAAATATTTTACTTCAAACCTACCCGATCTTTTGATCCATTTTTTAATATTGTGTTACAACAACACTTGCATTTAGAACTATTCATTAATTCCACCTCAAGATATAAACTTGTGTAGATGAAAAAGTCTGCACGTAGATCCACCTCTTTAGATCGAATGGAAAATTGGTCAGGGCTTGAATCTTCAAAGCTATGTGCTCGGTTTCGAGCTCACATGACTTCGCCGCAATAAAAAATTCAGTCATAAGGAGGATTACACTAACTTTTCGTAGGGGACAAAGGTCTTTTCGCCAAAGGAGTAAGTTTCTACTATAGCTACAGTAATCCACAATTTGTACTTTTTGGTCCGTTTTCTTTTTTTTGATGAATCGGATAGGATCTTACGATCCCAGCCACCAAAATATTATATATAGAATCAGACAACAGTAATTTTACAAGCCGTAAAATGAAGAGTCATACACATAGCAACAAAATTACAGGAACAAGAAAGAACTCTAAACTAAAGCATGCTACAGCGGATCAGAGGATAGCTCGAAGAAAAACCGGCACCGACTAGGCTTGGACTCATCAGCCGAGGATCCCCAACCGATGAAAACAGATAGAGCCTCCCGCGCCATCCTAGCAGTAGCAATCCACCGAGCTGCTACACTGGCCACACTAGCAGACCAGCATAAGGCCGGCCAGCAGTAGCATCAAAACTAATACACTACCTGCTCCAAATCGATGGGATAAAACCCAATAAAAGAATCACCAATGAGCAAAAATGAGATAGGGAATATAAAGTAATAGGAAACAGAAGCAAAGACACGGTAGAGAAGAAACCAATGCTCAAGTCTACAATCCAAGAGAGGGATAAATGTGACTCAGGTGGAAAGAGGCTAACCAGTAAATGAGACCTCAACTAAACATCAAACTCAACAACCCAAACAGGGAAATAGAGGTCCATCAAAAAAAATTGCCGTAGGCTTTAATGAATCGCCGATGAGAGCAACCTCATTAAGAAATGCCCAAACAAAACAATAATCATCCAAATAACCCAGCCATGCAAGAAATATAAATTGGCAATAGAGCAGGCCAAATTAACACCTAGATAAAACACGCACTGATCTAACAAACATAAGAAAACCAGTCGGCTACAAACAACCAACATAAACCGGGATCACCATATATAATAACATATGCTAACATAACATAGGAGAAAGATGGAGCAAAGTAGGTACAATAAGTCAGTAGCGCAGCAAACAGCTGCGAACAAAAACGAACAAAAACATCAGCTACCAAAAGCTAAGGAAGATGCTACCACTGCCAGAACCAGTCTTACAAAATAAGCAAAAGCCCCGATAAGATAAAGAGCAAGGCTCACTGGGGATTAGAGCTGGTAGCCGCATCTGGATTAGATACATTAGCCTGCAAGATGAATAAGGGAGATGAGGAGATAAGTTAAAACCAGATACAAATGCAAGACCAAGAATTAAAGAGCATTAAGAGTGCGAAGGCATTGATAAGCATTTCCTAATAAATGAGAGAAGCGAGTGGTTAAGCCCTTGTGATCTAACACCGAAGACCAAAGATTGAAAAGAAATAAGAACTCGTCAATTAAAACCGCTACAGCGGATCTGTGACTTCGGAACAGCCTAGTGTTCCTCTCTTTCCAAATGATCCAAATAATAGCGTGGACTGATAGAGTCCAAGCTTGACTGTAAGAAGGGCTCGAGAGCTTAGCAGACCAAACGGAGTCCAAAAGAAGGGGAATAGAAGTAGTCCCCCCAAGCCAGAGTGCAAATCTTCCATAAGGGAATCATAGTGGGACACTGAATGAAGAGGTGGTTAACGTTTTCCTCGTGCTGATCGCACAAGACACAAAGCTGACCCCAGGCCAGGTTGCGTCTGTTCAAAACATCGACAGTGAGAAGCTTGTTATTAAAAGCTAGCCAGGAAGTGATCTTAACCTTTAGGGGAACCGACGAGTCCCAGATGTGTTTGGCGGAAGGAGACTTCACTCCTCTCGAGTTAAGGAACTTATAAAAAGAATTAACAGAGAATACCCCATCAGAGGACCAGCGCCAACCAATGCCCTCTGTCAGACGCCATTCATAGCTGTTAAGGTAAAGAATGAACCTATCATAGACCTCGGACAAGGCTGGGGAGAGATCACATGTGAAAGGAATCAACCAAAAGTGATTATTATCAATCAAGATGAATGAATCTGCTATCGAGGCGAAGGGGAGGACGGTAAGGCGGCAAAGGGAAGGGAATGCAGAAGCAAGCGTGGTGTTGCCGATCCACAGATCAGTCCACAACTTAGCCCTGGAACCATCTTTACAGATGCGAAAAATACCACACTGGAACGCAGCAGAAGCTTTCCAAATACCTTTCCAAAAGGGGAGGCGCGGCGATGGGTCGCGTCGGGAAATTCCCACCAGTTGGAAGAAGCCGAGCGGGAACCTCTAATGATTTGGACCCATGGCAAATGATCAGAATTATGAAACTTCCATAACCATTTCCCTAAGAGAGCTAAGTTATGATTACGAATGTCAATGACACCAAGACCCCCTTCCTCCTTAGAAGTACAGATCAGCTTCCACTGGCACAGGTGGGAACCAGGTTTGAAGGAAGAGGAGCCATTCCAGAAGAAATTACTTCTAATCTGATCAATTCTTTTGATGACCCAAGAGGGTAAGAAATAGAAAGACATAAAATAAAGGGGCATGGCAGAAATCACCGAATTAATGAGAGTAAATCTACCACCTCTGGATAAAAGCTTGCTAGACCAAACGTTGAGCCTGGCTTCCACTCTATCGATAAGAGGAAACCAGTCCGATCTATGCAGTTTGCCCCAACGAAGGGGGATACCTAAGTAGGTAATCAGGAAGGAAGCGATGGGACAGTTAAAGATGTTGGATACCTCCGTTTGACGGTTGGATGAGCCCCCCAACCATAGCATGGAGGATTTTTGAAAATTAATCGATAAACCGGAAGCCAATTCAAAACAGTAAAGGAGAAGCTTGAGGTTACGAAGGGAGTGGAAATTCGGTTTGGTGAATATGATAGTGTCGTCAGCATATTGAAGGTTGAGCACTCCCTCAAACAAAGGGGAGCTGCCAAGGCCTTCGACCATTTTTGGTCCGGTTTTCGACCCGACAAATTTTGCACAGGAAAAACCTGCAAAACACTGTTCACCCTTTTTAGTATGACTCCATCATTTTCCTCACACTCTTTCTCTCCACCTCTTCAATTTCCTTTATCCCCCCTATATTTTACAAAAACACATATAAACCACATGGCCGATGTGGGATTAAATAAAACCCAGTTTGGTTGCTTAGGTTTTTGTTGGCTTGGTTTTTTTCTTTTCGATTTCTTTTCCAGTTTTTTAAAGCTATGGTGAGGTTTTAAAGCTTTTTTTTTTTTTTGCTCGATTTTTTTGTTGTGTTTTTTGGGGGTTTTTTCGGTTTTTTTAAGCTTAGTATTTTTTTGGGTTTTATATTTTTAGCTTGGTATTGTTTTTTTCCATTTTTGTTTTTTGTTTCGGTTTTTTAGTTTAATTAGTATAATTAGATCAATTTAGTTTAAATAGTTCAAACCCTAGTTAATTGACATTAATTTCAAATAAACTAAAAGGTTAAAAATTATTTAAAATACGACCGCTACAGTGTTCTTACAACTCATCTAAGAAAAACAAATCCTGCTACAGTAAATCTACATCTAACCAAAGCTATTTTAAGAAATCAAATCCAATAATTTACTTTCGATACAGTGTTTCTCTCTTGCTACAGTAAACCTATATCCAACCAAACGTACATCAAAGTGTTTATATTGTTATTCACATTTTTGTACTTAGACCATCTCCAACCATGCTAGCCATCTTTCAATTTTAGCCAAAATAGCTAATATAAAGATAAAAATATGCTCCAACGGGACTAGCCAAACCACTCACCAAAATAGATTTCTATTATTCACTCGGCAGATCTGGCGAATATGTGCCGCTCGCTAAACTTCTTCCCAAAACCACAAAATTGCGAAATTGCGAAATCAATCGCGAAAATTGCGGAATCAATTGCGAAAATTGTAAAGTCAATCGTGAAAATTGCGAAATCAATCGCGAAAATTGCAAAATCAATCGCGAAAATTGCGGAATTGTGGAAAATTGCGGAATCACGACGTATATATTTTTGTTGGAGCAGAATCGCGGAAATCAATCACGAAAATTGCGAAATTTTATTTTTGGGCTTGGAAATTTTATTTTGTATTAGGCTTTTTATGGGCTTTTATTTTATATTTTTATTTTATTTAATTTTGGACTTTAAATTATTAATGATTATTCAAAATAGATAACATAGTTGAAGTGGAGATTTTTTTCACTAACTAAATAATTCATTTGTTATCTATTTTGACTATTTTAGTTAGTCAAAATAGCTATGTGATTGGAGATGCTCTTAAGGAATATAAACAAAAGAACTATTCCAAGCATCAAGCTACTAAAATGAACTAAGTACATTTCGTTCATTCTTTGGTCCTAAAATGCCATCTAGAAGTCCATGCACAAACCTCTACGTATGGGTTACACTTCGTTCACACCTAGGTCCTAACATTCCCATCACACTAATTAACCCTAATCAGTTAATTAATCACATGTAAACGTTTTTGACAAGGCCAAAAGTAGTCTTCAGCCAATCGGAGCTCGCCCCGTCAGCGTTATGACGGACAAAGTAGCCCAAACTAAAGGTCAAAGCAGGATCTATGGATAGTTAACTCGATGAGAATCAGAGAAAGTGCGAGGATATATATAAAAAGGTACGAACTTACGGAGTCGTAGAGAAGAATATAGGGAGAGAAATATGAAGGAGATCGGAGAAATGGAGTGGAAAAATTAATGTGTATTTGGATATCATATTGGTGCCTTTGGCCCTTGGCCCTTGCATCGTCGCTTTTATATCATGACTGGCTTTGGTACACTGTTAAGAGACACCCTCATCGGACTATCTAGCGATGAACAAGCTCGGCCAGTGTGCTTGGATCAGCCACATAATGAAGGTAATTCCTCAAATGTTTGATATATTTAAGTTTCTTTCTGCATTAGTATATATAGGACTGTAGGTCCTACTAACTCAAATGTAAATCATCCCTAGGGGATAGGGTGATTATGCGGAATTAAAAAATTAAAGAAAATTTAAAACTAAATTGCAAAGTAAAAGAGAAGAGATAAGAAATACAAACACATCAAGCACAAGTGACGCAGCGATATAACGTAATTCGACCCCCAGGTCTACGTCCATACCACCTACTTGTAGCAATTCTCCGCCATAAGCGTTCCACTATACTCAACCCTTATACAGTGATTCTCAAATTCAGGCCGAGAGACCTATTACACCCACAGGACTTCTAACATAAGTCTCTCAATCTCACCGAAGTGGAAGAAAAGAAAAACTCAATATCTGTAATGATCCTGACTGAAGAGAACAAATAATTATCACACACACTCGGATTGATTGTTGATTAGTTCAGAAGATTTTTCTCAAAGTAATAGGTGAATAATACACAGTGGGTTCGTCCAAATATATAGACTAAGAAGTGTATCTATCAAAAATAGAAACGATACATTCCCAAAAAGTGAACAGTGCAAGTTACGGTCGACTGCAATTAAGGGATAGTCAACCGTTCATCTTTAAACGAAAAGTCAAAAGATGAATGGTCGACTGTTTCATTATATAGCTATTGTAATATCCCGGTCGGATATTACATTAGTATTATAATTATTTTTTAAATTAAATATTTTTATGGAAATTATTTGGTTTTACTAATAAAAACTTATCTGTGTATATATGTATTGTATTGGTTTTGTGCACCTGTACAAAATCCTGTAAAATGCGTTTTTTAGAAAATATTTGTAAAATCTCGGGCTGATATTAAAAATTATTATTTTATTTTTTATTTTCAGACTTGAAATATTTTGGTGGATATTATCCGGTTTTACTAATAAACATTATATATATACACTAGATTTTCCCGTGGGCACGTGCCTACGGCACGTCTTTGGAACGATACAATATATGAAAGTCTTGTAAAAAGTAAAACAACAATTATGTAGCTCAAGTTTGAATAGTAAAACAATAATTAGTTGTAAATAAAAGTCCATGTTTCCATTAGCATATGTTGAAAAATAATTATAAATGGTGGTGTAAAATCCAACTTCTTAGAACTTAGAGTGTAGAAAATGATAAAATTTAACTGTTGATGAGATATTTGTTATTTTGAATGTAACATGAGCAACAAAAAAAAATGCATAAGAAATCTGAAAATTTACAAAGCTGAAATCTGAAAATATATTTCTGAGTAAATAGAGAGAGAATGAGAGCGAGAGAGAAATAAATAAAGGAGTTGTTTTAGTGATTTGAATTTGAGTTTTGGGGAGAAACTTTTGGGCGGAAAAATATGTTTTGTGAGGTGAGATCTGGACCGTTGATTTCAACCCTAATGAATGAGAGCCACTCGATAGCTTTCTTTGTATTTTATTATATAGATATATACCAGTCTGTATACATCTGTATTGTATCAAATTGGTACTGTAATCTTCCGAGGCGGTAATGAAATTATTTTTATTATTATTTCTAAATTAAAATATTTTTGGTAGAGATTATTCATTTTAACTAATAAAAATTATCTGTATAGATAGATATATGTACGTATATGTATTGTATCGATTTCGTACGTTTGTATGAAATCATGTAGTATGTGATGGAAAAATACCTCTTATTCTTGATCAATCATGATCAAATGGAGGGTAGAGAGTAGATTGGGCGTTGATTGCAATTTTAATTTGTAAATAAACATCAAAATTGATGAGCCATGAGAACGAGAGAGACAAGTGGCTTCTCCTCACCCACAAACTCAACCCCACTCTCCTATAAACCCCCCCCCCCCCCCCCCCCCCCCTCCCCTTGGCCGGCCACACATCAAGAGGACAAGAAACCCTCTCCCATTTTGTGTTTACTCCTTCTCATTCTCTCAGTTTACTTATTTTTATTTAGAAAAAAATTGAGAAGAAAAGAAAAGAAAGAGAGATAAAAAAAAAAAGAGTGGGTTCTTCTGTGAGGTGTTCTTGAAGAGGAGCAAGAACAATGAGGAGAAGTGAGCTAGCAAGCCCTTCCTACACTTTTTGGGTGGGGGTTCTCAACTCATTATTATTGTTTTGTATTTTATTTGCTTGATTATGTGAACAACGTGGACTAATTTCACATGCATATGATGTTTATGGACTAGAATAAAAGGGCATATAAAGATTGAAGTGGTAGAACACAAAATAAAATCCTAAAGATTCAATCTTGTAGGTTTGATGGTTAGAATTAACTTGTTATGCTAAAGTTGAAATTTTGAGCCCAAATTAATTAGAGAGGTTCTTGTATGTGTTATTATCATGTTATAATTTTTATAGAATTTTCTGTGTTAATTTACCAGGTTAAATAGATGTTTCCCCCAAAACAGCGAGTTTTCAAGAAAAAACAGCAAACTGTTGTTTTGGGGTTAACATCGACATGTGTTCAAGGGGCTGTATTTTGATTCTATAAGGAATTTGGAAAAGCTTTCGACTAGAAAGTTGTAATAGATGTTCTTCCCTTTCCAAAATAGCCTATTTGGTTAGATTCTGATAAGTTTTGCAAAAGTTATGAGCTTTACAAATCTTTGTCACTCCCCAATTCCCAAGAAGAGTACGGAATACAGATACGCGACTCAACCCAGCAAATAAGCTGTTCAGAAATATTTACAACATCTCACAAAATAATCAGAGTCGGAAGCAAAAGAGAATCAACCACACACATGCAAAATTGAATTAATGAACCAACAGAATTTACTTGAAACAAAATGTATTAATCTCAAATAAATCAGAATCTGGATAAGACAAAATTCTTGGTCACGTCGCCCAAAAATACAAAGAAATCATCCAAGTACTCAAAATACATTATTCAAAGCAACAATAATAGCAATACGATATTCAGATCCCGGCAACGATCAAAACCCACGAACAAGAATCACAAACTAAATGACGATCCTCACGTGGAAACTCAAGCACGTGCAAACTCCAACACTCGCCAACCCAAGATCCAAGAGAGAGAGCAAAGGCGTCGGGGCGGTCGACTGGCTGCTGCTGTCGTTGACAGTGGACGACCAAGGGACGGGAGAACGAGAGGATGAGGCGGAGAGAGGGTGGATCCTCGGGTGTAGGGGTGATCGGCTGGGTGAAGTCGATCGGCAATGGGGAGATGGGTCGGTCGGGATGCACGAGTGATCGGCCGATAGGTGCACAGGCCGAAGATGGGGTTCGGTCGACTGGAGTTAGGCGCAGTCGGGGAGAGAGAGAGGGAGGCCGGTGAGGGAGAGTTAGGGTTAGGGTTTAGTTGAGAGGATGGGAGATTATATAGGGTTGGGTATTAGGGTTTGTAGTAGGATATGGGTAATTGCGTATTTGGGTTTAATTGGATCCAATAGGGGAAGAAATAGGATTAGTTTAATTAGGATTTGATTAGGATAAATTGTACAGGACTCAAACAGGATTGTAGGTTAAATTGGCTTTGGTAATCAATTAGGGATCAAAAGCAATAGGATTGGGAATATGGTAACCAACCAAAACACCACGAGCACCCAAGAACAAAATAAAGAGAACAAGAATCCAATAAAGAGAAAAGAGCAACAATCAATGGAGAACGAAACCAAAAGACGAACAAATCAACACAAAGAGCTCAAAATGAAACAAAAATGAATATATATTGAAAACAACCCCAATATACGGTCTAAGTAAAATACAAGAGAGTACAAATACTCAAGAAAGAGAAAAATACACCAAAAATACGAAAAACGAAAAATAGGAGTTACAATCCTACCGACCTAACAAAAAGAATTTCGTCCTCGAAATTCAAAAAGAAGATGCGTAGGGTAACCCCAAAAGAAAAGAAAACAAGGCAAAACAAAATAAAACAACCACTACTCAAACAAATGAGAAAACTTCTGCTGAATCTCCTCCTCCAGCTCCCAAGTCGACTCACTACGTGAGTGAGGATTCCAAGCAACACGAACCAACTTGATGACCTTGTTTTTAAGCACTTTTTCCTACCGTTCCGCAATAGCAACTGGCAAAATCTCACAAGTCAAATTCGGTCGCATGGTCAACTCAGAGTAGTCGATCACGTGACTCTCATCGCGGATTTATCTTCTGAGTTGTGAGACATGGAGAACATCGTGCACTCCTGATAATGCTGGCGGCAAAGCAAGACGATAGGCCACCTTGCCTACTCGCTCCAAAATCTCAAACGGTCCAATAAACCTAGGGCTAAGCTTGCCCCCACCACTGAACCGAATGACACTGTGCCATGGCGATACCTTAAGGAAAATATGGTCACCAACAACAAACTCTAGAGCCCTCCGATGGACATTAGCCCACCGCCTCTGCCTATCCTGAGCTGCCTGAATATGCTTTCTGATCTGAGTCACAGCATAAACTGTCCTGGGGATCAACTCCGGACCCAACAACTGCCTTTCACCAATGTCATCCCAGCACACTAGTGATCTGCATTTACGTCCATAAAGTGCCTCGAACGGTGCAGCTTTAAGACTGGCCTGAAAGCTGTTATTGTACGAGAACTCCACGAGATGCAAATGGTCCTCCCAAGATCCACCGAACTGTAACATACAGGATCGCAACATGTCCTCAAGAATCTAAAAAGTCCGCTTTGAATGTCCATCAGTTTGTGGATGAAAAGTTGTACTGTACTTCAACTTACTCCCGAAACTAGCCTGAAGACTCTCCCAAAACTGAGATCTGAATCTCGTATCCCTGTCGGATACAATACTGACTGAAACCCCATGAAGGCTGACAATCTCTTTCATGTACTTCTCCGCTAGGCTCTCAGTCAACTGACAGACACGAAAAGAAATGAAGTGAGCACTCTTCGTCAAACGATCGACAATCACCCAAACAGCATTATGACCCTTAGGACTCCTTGGCAAAGCGGTCACAAAATCCATGGTGATATGTTCCCACTTCCACTCCGGAATAGGAAGCAGTTGAAGAAGTCCAGCAGTTCTCTGATGCTCTGCCTTAACCTGCTGACAGATCAAACACTGAGCAACAAACGATAGAATACGAGGACTGATGAGCTTCCTCAAGCAACCTCTGACAAACTTCACCCTCAGGGACACACAAACGGGAACCAAAACGAAGCAAACCATCGGCATGAATAACCATGTGCGTCCTGGACCCAGACTCAACCTCAGTTCGAAAACCCTGCAACTGCGCATCACCAACCTGAGCCTCTTTGATCTGATCAACAAGAGAAGACTGAAGCTGGAGCGCAAGATAAGTCCGACTAGAACTCGGCAACAAAACCTCCAAATACAACCTCCTCATCTGCTCAATGAGATCACTCTACTCAGTAAGAAACATAACTACCGGTCTCCTGCTCAAAGCGTCTGGCACCAAGTTTACCTTACCAGGATGATATTGCAAACTGATGTCATAATCGGCCATAAGCTCTAACCATCGCCTTTGCCTCATGTTTAATTCCTTCTGGGTAAAAACGTACTTAAGACTTTTGTGGTCTGTAAAGATCTCCACGCGGTCTTCAAGTAAATAATGTCTCCACAGCTTCAAAGCATAGATCACTGCCGCTAACTCCAAGTCATAAGTAGGATAGTTCTTTTCATGCGGCCTCAACTGCCTCAATGCATACGCAACTACACGGCCTTTCTGCATAAGAACTGCTGCAAGACCCTTACCAGAAGCATCACAGTGAATTACAAATTCGCCTGAACCATCTGGAATAGTCAACACATGCGCGGATGTCAATCTGTTCTTTAACTCAACAAAAGCCTCATTGCACTCACCAGACCAACAAAACTTCTGATCCTTCCCTGTCAGTTTAGTCAACGGCCCTGCAATCTTCGAAAAATCTTGAACGAATTTCCGATAATAGCCCGCAAGACCAAGAAAACTCTGAACTTCGGACACTGACATAGGAATAGGCCAATCCTTCACAACTTCAACTTTGGCTGGATCCACAGAAACACCGTTGCCAGAAATAATGTGCCCCAAGAAAGAAACCTTGTCAAGCCAAAACTCGCACTTGCTGAGTTTTTCATAGAGCTGATTCTCTCTCAAAGTCTACAGAACCACTCTAAGATGCTCGGCATGATCTTCCCGATTCTGAGAATATACCAGAACATCATCAATGAAGACCACCACAAATCTATCCAAGAACTGAGAGAAAACCCGGTTCATAAGACTCATGAATACAGCTGGCGCATTAGTGACCCCGAACGGCATCACAAGATACTCATAGTGCCCGTATCTAGTCCTGAATGCAGTCTTCTGTATATTAGCAGCCTTCACCTTGACTTGGTGATACCCAGAACAAAGATCTAACTTCGTGAAAATAGCAGCCCCACTCAACTAGTTGAACAGATCATCGATCCTAGGCAAAGGACACCGGTTCTTCACAGTAACACTATTTAGTTCCGGATAATTCACACACAGGCGACGACTACCATCCTTCTTGCTGACAAAAAGGACCGGAGCACCCCAAGGCGAAAAACTTGGTTTGATGAAACCCAAATCAAGCAACTCCTGAATCTGCACCTTAAGCTCTACTAGCTCAACAGGTGCCATCCTGTAAGGACTCTTCGATATCAGTGTCGTTCCAAGCTGAACTTCAATACCAAACTCTACTTCCCTATCAGGGGGTAAGCCAGGCAACTCATTTGGAAAAACATCCAAGAAATCCCGAACTACTATTCCATCGCACAATCCACCTGTACAACTGTAGTCTTTGCTCGGCCAAGGAAAGACTCACCCAGCATGGAACTCAAATTCCGCTCGATCTGGAATTCTGAAAACAACTTTCTTGGCACGGAAATCAATAATGGCATGGGCTTCACCCAACCAATCCATACCCAGAATAACGTCGAATCCAGAATTTTCAATTATAATCAGGTTAGCTTTGAAATTGTGTCCCCAATAACAACGGAACATTGCCTGCACTCACGGGAACAAATGACAACACCATTACCAGTCAAAATGTTCCAAGCCTGAGACAGGTTGTTACACTCCAACTGATGGCGAGCGACAAATCGTGAGGAAACAAAAGAATGGGTTGCCCCATAATCAAAGAGAACACGAGCGAAAAAATGGCAAACAAGGACGACACCTAAGGAAACAAAAGACAAGGAGAAAGAAAAAGCAGACAATCAAGGGTAAGGGAAGCAACAATGCAGAAAGATAACGGAAAGAAAGCAAAACAAGACCAAAAGGAAGAAACAAAGAGAAAGCAAATCAACAACAACAAAACAAAAGGCAAAAAGATACCTGCCATAACTCCTTCAGCTGTTTCAGCATCTGCAGCAGTCAAGTTCAAAGCCTGACCTCTTCTCGGAACAGCGGTCCTCTGACTGACAATCTGACACTATGGAAGCGGAGGCCTAACTAGACCATGAGCTGGGCCTGCTTGCTGAACAGGACCCCTGGCTGGAAGAGCCACCTGCTGTTGCTGTGGACAATCACATACTGAATGATCAGCGATGCCACACCTAAAGCACTGGCGGTTGATGCGCCAATAATTCTTATGCTCATGCCCAGACATCTGACAGAAGTCGCAAAAACTACCCTTCTAGAAACCAGCAGAAGGATACGGAGCTGCCCTGACCGGATGGGTTGGGACAGGCCTCCGAACAGGACCACCAGAAGGCCTAGCAGCAGAATACGGAACAGTCCGTGAAGAAGGAACCAAACCACCACGAGCTTGCTCCTGAGCTCAAGCTGCCTCAAGAGGTTCAGCATAAGTACGCAAACGGAGAGAGACAATATACCTCTTAATATCCTGCTCAAGCCCATTCGTGAATCTACGAGCCCTATCCTCTTCGGTAGCCACAAGAACAGCAGAAAAGCGGCTAAGTCTAGTAAACTCAGCTGCGTACTCATCCACTGACCTGGAACCCTATTTCAAGAAGTCCATGTTACAACATTGTTTGGACAATTATGTAACAAAATTCCAAAATAGAATAATGACTTAACTTGTTTTAGGGCCAGGAATTGCTGTTCCATCTCAACTCGAGTATTACTGGGAAAAAACATCTCTAAGAATCTTCGAGTAAAAGTAGTCAAAGTAATACGCCTCTCAAGTCGCTCGGACTCGGCCATCCACCAAATATGAGCCAAATCCACCAGCTGGATGGAAACCACGTCCATTCTATCAGCCTCGGCAACACGTGCCGCCAAGAGCAAGCGCTCGGTCAAACCACTGTTCAGCCTCCAAAGGCGTCTCAGTGCCGAAAAAGCGATCGGGATGCAGCCTCATAAAATCCGTAATTGTTCCTGGATGAGGTAGAAGATTTGCCTGCACAGGCACAACGACAGGCGGAACCCGGGTAGCTTCAAGAGCAGCCATCACAAGATCATTGTGGTTTTGCTGCTGATTGATCAGCCGCTCAAGCACAGCAGTAATAGCCTCAACTGGATTAGGTTGAGAAGAATTCCCATGAGCCATAGCTGCACCAAAAATCAATACAATTAGCATCCAGAATCAAAGTTGATATTAATTCATTTATGCATGCATGGTTGGTGAAATATTGAGCCGATCCCAGTTCGAGCCAAGCTTGTCTAATATATTAGGCAACTAATACACTAGCCAAACCTGAGCTCTGATACCACTAAAAGCCTTGTCACATCCCGCTTCCCAAGAAGAGTACAGAATATGGATACGCGACTCAACCCAGCGAATGATTTGCATCATCCATAAGCTTTTCAGGAATCTTTACAACATCTCACAAAATAATCAGAGTCGGAAGCAAAAGAGAATCAACCAGACACATGAAAAATTGAATTAATGAACCAACAGAATTTACTTGAAACAAAATGTATTTGTAACCCCTATTTTCATAAATACGTATTTTCGTGAGTATTTTTCTGTATTTCGAGATTTATAAAATTGTTATTGTTAAATTCGTTTTGAGCTTCTTTGTTAAAAACATTTTTCTAAACAATAATTATGACTATTTCGAATAAACTTTGTTTCCATTTCTACTTGATCAACTATTTGCGTTTTAACCCTCAAAATATTATTACCGCTTGGACTATTTCCACAAGTTCCTATTTTTATGTATTATTCTGACGATTGCTATTATGATTATTGTTAGTATTTTATTTTCAATGTTTTATTCTTACTAACTGTCATTATTAGTATTATTATTATTTTATAGACATGGCTATTTTATCATTCTTATGGTTACTGAGATTACTTATTAGTATTATTGATTATTAAAACCAATCCCTTCTTATTTAATATTTTTGTTTTAATTTGTCTCAAATAATTTATGTAACACAAATTATATTTTATCAGATATCTTATTTCTTGTATTCGGATTTATATTGATCTATTGTATTATATACAATGTATTTTATTTTATTGGATCCATACCCATACCCAATAACCCAATATCTCTTTTCCCCTATAAATACTAATCTAAATCCCCTAACCCTAATTACCTGGCCGTCATATACCCTAACCCTAGTTTCCTATTATACCCCAAGCCCCTACTGTTCATTCGCTTCCCCTACCCCCGTCTCTCTCCCATCTCCCGCTCTTTGTTCATTTTCACCCACAACCGAGCCCTACTTCCATCGCCTCCGCCCGTCCATCTCTCCGTCCTCCGCCATCATCCTCGTCCCCGTCTTCTCTTCATCACCTCGCCATCCTCGCCATCGCCCAAACCGAAGACTCCACCACAACCCATCTCGGCCGAATCCATTACCCATTGCTTCACCGTTCCTCCGTCTCCATGCCCTCGCCGTCCCCCTTCAACCACTGCAGATCCCTTCGCCTCATCTTCGTCGTCATCACGACGCTCTTCAATAGCCAGTCGCGCCTCCTTCTCCCCTTCTCTGTTTTCGAGCGCGAAACAGAGTTCGCTTCGCCGTTGAAGCCATCGCCGCTATAGTCGCTTCCCGACTAGCGCCACCGCATGTTGCCGCCTCGCTGCGGTGTCGTCGTCCCGAGCTCACCGCAGTCGCCGCTAGCCTCCCACGCTCTCTCCACCGAGGTTGAAGAAGATCGCCGAGTGGTCGAATTGGCTGTTTGGTGTTCGGGGAGAAGGGATCCGAAATTGCTGTTTGCTGTTTTGCCTAGGGGGAACCAATAAGTGGTTGTTTCCGCTGTTCTGTGTTTTGGCTTATCGGATCTGGTTTTGTTGTCCCCTATTTTGGATCGGATCCAGTGTGAGGAAGAGTTTCTATTGGGCTGATTTGGTGTTGTGTGTTCTGTGCGCACCAGATCCTGTCTTGCCGTTCTGTGTTCTGTCCCGATCCGGTGTGGGATTTGCTCTTGGATTTTTTGCTGTTGCTGTGGTTCTTCGCACGTGTTTTTGGGTGATTTGGTCCGGAATTCTGATCCTGTTATTCCTGTTTAATTATATCTACAATAACAGGCAAGTCTCTTCTTGAACCCTTTTTATTGTTTGTGTTCAAGATTAATTGATCTCATGCAAGTATATCCGTCCATCAAAAATTAGCTTTTGAAAATTCCGTTAAGATTATCAAGGGTTTACATGAGCTAACCTGACATACTCTTAACATCGTGCTATCTCTTTGATTTCAAATCCAGTCCCCATTGTTTCATGCATATGCACAGTTAAATAATTAGATTTATGCTTAGAACTGCTTGATGAAGTGGACATGTTAAATTGAATGAACTGATTCGGTTTTAATTGATGAATTGACACTATAACTGTAATAAATGTACCTTGAACCTTAGAGATTGCATGTTGACACCTAGGATTCACTTGATTACAAATTTGCATATTATATGTGATCATATGATTCATTTATTTGCCTATTCATGTTAAGACAATTTCTGGACTGCTGTATGATTCACTTTGAATTAGATTTTTAACCATGCTAATGACATAATTTGAAAGAACTTACTAAACGTGAAATGTAGCCTTTGATGTCTAAATAATTTTTCCCTGGTCTGGATTTAAATTCCAATTTGTCATCTGTTAGTTATCACCACTTTGCTGCAACTGTATTAGTAATTTCAGACTCATAATTTCATGCGGACCATGTTGTTCTGTATTTTATTTGACCCTGTTAAATGTACAAGAAAAATCTGAAATAATTTAGGCTGTACCTAGACATGTATATGTATCGCCCAGAATTTTATACATTTTATTAATGAGTTCTTTGCTCTGAAATGAATAGTTGAACACAACCTACTGTATGTTGCCTGAACTTAAAACCAGATTAGAATAGAGTTTTTACCCTAGTTCCTATACCTTTTATATACCCTAATTATACTCGCTGGAACCGTGTGGAAGTCTACTTTCCAGATCTTCTGGAAGTTTTAGATTTGCTAACTTTTAGTGACCATAATCCATGTTTTAATACAGCAACGTCATGCTGTCCTGTTTGCATGAATTATGTTTAAATGACTTGTTTACCTCTTGATTTGTCTATAACATATAGAACTAGTCACACTTAGTATAATACAACACTGACACCTTCTTGCATGCTCACATAGGATAAAAATAAACTAATAAAAAGCTGGGATACCATGGGTAGACTTTGTAGTGAACGATCGGAAACTGTACTCGGTCGGGCCCCACTGCCTGACTTGTACTATCTTGTCCTGTACTGATGGCCATAATTACTGCCTAACCTGAACATGAAAAACTGCCTGAATATTTACTGTCCCTGAACATGAAAGATCGATTACTAAGCTGAGTACACGGATCGAGAATTCACCATCAGTCTAAAACGTTCACTGTGTGCTTGCGCCGAACCTGTGGAATGGGATGCAGTAGTACGTGCACTAGATAGGCTAATAAAATGATTAATAACCTGCATTCCTGCTTGATCCTGACATCACTAACTACATGCGTGATTTACTGTAGACTTTTGATATTTTGCCTGCCTTTGCTTTGTTCCTTGTCTTTGACCATGTCCCTATTCTTTGACATTCATGTTTTTCTTTATCCTTTGTTTTCTCTACTTGCTGCCCACGACTTGCTCTAAGGGTACTCTTTCTTTCTTTTTAGATCAAGTATTAACAAGTACCGAAGGAGCAATCCCAGAAGGAATTGGTGAGCAAACTCTCTAAAGATTGGAGCTGAACTATTAGACCTCTTAGCTATCTTTTGTTATTTGATTATTGTATTTCTTTTCATCATACTTTGTATTCTTAGGATTTATGACCCGAATTTTGTTTTATCCCAGAGGTTGGATTATTATTTGGTGAATTTATTTCATAATTATCTTTGAGTTTATTCATTGATTATGTGATTATATTCTTTGTCTGCGTGGTTGTTTTCTCTTGTAAATTGTTGAGTTAGACTGGTACAGCTTATGGATGATGCATAATCATTCGCTGAGCCTTATTTATGTGCTCGTATTCCCGTATTTTGGGAAGCGGGGCGTGACAGTATTAATCTCAAATAAATCAGAGTCTGGATAAGACAAAATCCTTGGTCACATCGCCTAAAAATACAAAGCAATCATCCAAGTACTCAAAATATATTATTCAAAGCAACAATAATCGCAATACTAATAAGCAAGAAATCCAGCACTAATATCTCATTTCGCCAATGCCGTCGGGCAGCTAACCATCCTGATCTGCAATTAATAATGCAGGAGAAAGAAAGAGAAAATAAGTATTCGTCAATGCAAGTTACGGGCCACTTATAATATAGGATACAAATACATGGAAAAGGTAAACAAATAGCATGGAATAATGCATCAAAAATAATAATTAGTATGAATCAGTAAAACAAAGTCAACTAGCATGGTATACTATCAGTACAAATGAATGCGTCAAGTATAGTGCCATATGGCAACTAACAGTGTCCAGTAACAGTAAGCTCAGTTTATCAGTGTAACAGTATAACAGTATCAGTATCAGTAACAGTATCAGTATCAGTGTCATAGTATCAGTCTAACAGTATGAATCTTATGTTTTTACAATCTTGTGTGTATTACTAGCTAGGTAACACTTCATGCGCCCCATATTATAACACATGGTTGTTACAACAAACAATTTTGCTTTTAGATTTCATAATGGACCATAATGGGATAGTGTACTCAGGTATCAGTAACAGTAGCAGTAGCAGTAAAAGTAACAATAACAGTAGCAGTAAAAGTAGCAGTAACAGTAATAGTAGCAGTATGAAACACTAGTACCGTTCCAAGTACATGTTTTCATATTTTCCACTACTAGATCTTCCCTTAAGAAACCCCGACTTGATTACTTTTATTATGGTTATCAACAGACATGGTAGTGCATGAAATAGTGTCAAACTAACATGATACAATCAGTATTAGGTTCAGATAAATAAATAAACATGCATAGGTGATATACGGTCACATAAACGAGCAAAACGGTGTATGTACATATTCAGGACAGCATGACAGTACAGTACTAAAATAGTGATTCCCGTTACTACAGAAATCCAAAATCTAAATCCATCGAAGAATCTGAAAAATAGAATTTCACACGAATTCAGCTATTATATATAAGTCATAGTACTGCACAGAATCATAACTCAAAACTGATTTGAATCCAGAAAATACCTTCAGCCATAAATCAGTAAACCGAATTCTCAGTCAGAAAAACAGCATTAAAACTCCTTAAATAAATCCAAGAAAAATCTGGGGTAATACCCTATATGTCTAGTATCAGAATATAGAATTTTATAATATTCCAGTAAAATTAGTTTAGTCAACAAAAATAAGAAAATATCAAGAAATGATAGTTTGGCAAATCTGGAATTCCCAACACTGCTGTACGAAAACTGTAATATCTCGCAAAACATGAAGCGAAATCTAAATCTGCCAAAGGGAGATGAAAATAGATAAAATAAATCAACTTTCATATTTCATAAATATTTTCCATACAGTAAAAGGAAATAGGGTGAAAATACGATTCTTTACAGAACAGCAAGCAAAATACAGCAAGTATAGCTTTCATAAACAAGCATAAAATGGTGTATAAAACTCATCAATAAAATCCATCAAAATTCTGGATAATCCTTAAATAGATATAGAAATATTGTACAAAGTTTCAGATCAAAATAATATATTTAAGACTAGTATCAAAATAGTTTAATCATCAAAATCATCAAGAAATGAAATCTGGAAATACCTTGTACGGTGATTCTCGGATTCAGGCCGAGAGACCTATTACACCCACAAGACTTCTAACACAAGTCCCGTCAATCTCACCGAAGTGGAAGAAAATAAAAACTCAATATCTTTAATCATCATGACTGAAGAGAACAAATAATTATCACACACACTCGGATTGATTGTTGAATTGATTAGTTCAGAAGATTTTTCTCAAAGTAATAGGTAAAGTAGTGGGTTCGTCCAAATATATAGACTGCGAAGTGTATCTATCAAAAATAGAAACGATACATTCCCAAAAAGTGAACAACGCAAGTTATGGTCAACCGCAATTAAGGGACAGTCGACTGTTCATCTTTAAACGAAAAATCAAAAGATGAATGGTCGACTGTTTCATTATATAGCTATAATGTGCAGTCGACTGTGGTGCGGTTGACTGACATGAAGTGCGGTCGACCGCAATCGTGCTGTTCATGACGAATCCACTCTATATTCTTACAATATACTAATCAATCATTAATCAATCAAATACAAATAAAATCTCACAAATATGGAATGACAACAACTGGTCTTGATAGATTTATTGGGCACGAATCAATCATGTGCTCTTTTTGAATATCTTCTTCTTTTGCTTGATTTTGCAATCTTTCTTTATTACTTTCCTTCTTTGCATATTCTTGAATCTCTCTTGAATCCCTTATTGATATTATTTGATCCTGAAAATCTGAACAACTCAACTTAAACTTATTAGTATTTATAGACACGTTTTGTGCACACCAAACTAAGATTCAACATCAAAAAGAAAAGAAAAGAAAAAAAAACATGTGCATTGTCCATGCTGGAGTCTAATGTCAAAATCTGATTACAGGACAATGATAAGAAGAATTTGTTGGCAGTCCAAACCCTACGAAACAACATCATGGGCGCAACCTCCGTCCTCATCAGTTGCGGCTTCCTCACCTTCGCTAGCAAAGCCTACAGAACAACCACCAATGGTACCTCCACCATTACCACCTCCGACAACAACCACCACCACCTATTCCCACTCACGGATAGAGACGACACTAATGACCTTCAACTCGACTACAAAGTCGCCCTCCTCTTACTCGCATTTCTAGCCGTTTTCTTTTGCCAGTCTCTCCCGGTTATTTGCCTCACCCAGGTTAACATTCTCATCAACATTCTTCCAACTGATCATGGAAGTATGTTGCTGAGGAAAGAGCACGAGTTGGCATTGCTCGATAAGGGGATATTCATGTGCACGGTCAGGAACAGGATTTTATTTACGACATTGCCGTTGATGCTTTGGATATTTGGGCCGGTGTTGGTTTTCGTGTGTTCGATCAGAATGGTGGTGGTTCTTTACAGTGTGTTAGAACTTGAATTTCATAAAAAAGAAAAATGCTAACAATATTTGTGAAGAATTACAATTACAGGAAATGAAGGAACAACCCATACAGTACAATACAGAGTCGAGATTTAAGATGTCTGTCCTTAAAGAAAAATTTGCCTTGTAGTGTGATTGTGGTTGACGAATTGCCTCCCAGGATACAACTGTATTACCTTTCCTTGAAGAGCAGCACCTTAACTTTAGAGATCTCAGCGAACCGGTGCTGTGTTGTATTCTCAGACTGTGGCTCAGAGGAAGAAGAAGAATAAGGAGATTCGGAATGTTTGAAAACTGTGTCTACTAGCAGAAAAAAATTGCTGGTTTTATTGGAGAAGGAGAGTAACTAAATGGTCCATTACTCTGTAACAACAGAGTAATGGCCCATTACTTTATAACAGTAGAGTAATGGTTAAAAAATGTAACTGATGAGCCATTACTCTGCTGTTACAGAGTAATGGTACCAGCAGTTACAGAATTTGAAAAGCCTCAACAATAACTGGAGAAAAATTTGGAGCGGGGGCCGAGGTCGAGGCCGGGGCCGGAGCCCGGCCGGCCGGGACAGGCATGCGCGCGCGCGCGCGTGTTTATTATTTTGGCTAGGTTCTCTCCTCAGTACATGTTAGTGGTAACCCCAGGGCTATGCCCTTTAGTCCATTTCTTTAGCTTATATACTAGAGAAAATCTTTCCCATCTTCCAATGTGGGATTATTCATTTCAATTGTCCAAGTTAGTACATTTCGAGTACCCAATTTTGGACCTATATTTCTCATTCATACGAAAACTATTTTTGACAAGTGAGTACATTACAGAATAGTAGTCGACGAGAGGAACATGATCCAATCAATTTCTGGCACCGCCGGTAGCCGGAGTCCACCAGAATCCAGCACGAAAAATATGCAAAATAGTTTTCAACAATCCCCTACATGAATGGAAATGACCAGACCATGTAATCCAGACACGATAGAAAAATATATGACAGAAAAAGACATGACAGACAAGACTCTAAGAATACAATTGGAAAATCACTGCATCAGGAATGATAGTAATTTTTCAACTTTGAACCATCCTTAGTGAGTAGCCATCAGATTCACTTGACAAGGTAGTGAACATGATGTCTTGAACTACCAGGGCTTTGATGTGAACCTAGACAATAACTATCACACAGTTTCATCTCCTCACAGAACTAGGTTCTCTTGTTGTGTTCATTTTGGCCTTGAACAATCCTAGTTAATCGTGAGTGAACTTGGAGAATGTAGCATCTCTTCATTCTCCTAGAAACGGCCCCATTTCACACTCACAAGGTGATTGCCCATAAAAAGTATCTTGCCATACCCCATTTTTATTTCAAAGCTATGGGAATTATTAAAAGCCAAGCTTATCCTAACTCTTTGCAGGCAGCATTGTTTTATCATCCTAAGAGTAGGTATGAGATTTTAATCTCTCAGTGCTCTCGTCGATTCAATAAGATTTAGTTGTCCCCTTTAACCTAGATCTTGGGATCTCCAATTCCTAGGTAGGATTTCCATCAAGTATCATCTTTCATCATAGGCTTTAAACCCATTCCTCTTGATGATCTCACAACTTGCTCTCGTGACAAACCTTTAGTAAATGGATCCGCTAGGTTGTCGGCTAATTTTATATACTCTATAGAGATTATTCTATTAGAGAACATTTGTCTAATGGTTTTGTGTTGCCTTCTGATATGACGAGACTTACCATTGTACATACAACTCAGTGTCCTTGCTATAGCCGATTAGCTGTCACAGTGTACACATATAGCAGGCACTGGTTTTTCCTACATGGGAATATCCTCTAAAAAGTTTCGAAGCCACTCTGCTTCCTCTGTCTCTTTGTCTAAAGCAATAAACTCAAATTTCATGGTGGATCTGGCTAGTAATGTTTGTTTAGAGGATTTCCATGACACAACTGCACCACCAAGAGTGAAGACGTACCGACTTGTGGATTTCGAGTTCTTGGAGTCCGATATCCAATTGGCATCACCGTAGCCTTCTGGTACTACTGGATATCTGGTATAATGCATCCCATAACTCTGTGTATGTCGCAAGTAGTTTAATACTCTAGTTATTCCTTTCCAGTGAATTCGTCTGGATTACTTGTGTAGCAACTCAGTATATTTACTGAATGTGCTAGGTTCGGTCTTGTACAATTTTTTAAGTACATCAGACTACCGATTACATGTGCATATTCCAATTGTGATATGATGTCATCTGTATTTTTGAATAAGTAAAAACTGGGATCCACATGACTTTTGGCAGTCCCATTGGAGCAATTCTTGAATTTTCAAGTACTTTCTCAGCGTAATGAGCATGAGACAAAGTAATTCCCTCAGACGTCCTGAAAATTTTGATTCCTAGTATGACGTTTGCAACTCCCAAATCTTTCATATCAAACTTGCCACTAAGCATGTTCTTAGTTTGTTTGATAATGTCATTATTGCTCCCAATAGTGAGCATGTCAACTACATCAGACACACCAGAATGTATCCATTTGGAGTATCTTTGATGTAGATACACTTATCACATTCATTTATTTTGAAACCATTTGACATCATAACATTGTCAAATTTTGCATGCCACTGCTTTGGAGCTTGTTTCAGTCCGTACTAGGATTTTACAAACCTGCACACCTTGTTTTCCTATCTAGAAACTACGTAACCCTCAGGTTGTTTCATGTATATTTTTTCTTCTAAATCCCCATTTAGAAATACGATTTTAACATCAATTTGATGTATTTCCAGGTTACGTAGAGCTGCAATAGCTATCAACATTCTTATGGAAGTTATTCTTGTGACCGAAGAATATGTATCAAAGAAGTCTAGGTATTCCTTTTGCTTAAATCCTTGTACCACAAGTCTCGCCTGATGTTTCTCTATTGAACCATCTGGTTTCAATTTTTGTTTGAAAATTCATTTGCATCCTAGAGCTTTACACCCAGAAGGCAAACGACCAATTCCCATGTATGATTTTGCATAATGGAGTCTATTTCACTTTTGGTTGCTTTCTTCCACATAGGAGCATCAGGCGTAGACATGACTTCCTTGAATATTCTGGGCTGATTCTCTAACAGAAAGGCTGTTACAAAGTCAGGACCAAATGAATTTGATGTTCTAGCTCGTTTACTTCGTCTAGGCTCATCATTATCATGTCTTGGTTCATCAACCGAAGTGCTTGCATTCTCTTGTTCATGTGTACGTTTGGGATACATAGCATCATTGCACGGAAACACGTGTTCAAAGAAGGAAGCATTCCTTGATTCCATGATTGTATTCACATGGATGTCCAGTATATCCAATTTATATACCAAGAACCGATATGCACTGTTGTTGTGTGCAATCAATAGTCTTAGGTCCTATTGTGACTTGTTTTGGATTAGGTACGGCCACTTTTGCTAGACATCCCCACATTTTTACGTATTTATACGAAGTTACATTACCCTTCCACAGTTATATGGTGTCTTGCCAGTTTTCTTGTGAGGTATTTTATTGAGAATGTAGTTGGCAGTCAGCAACGCTTTTCCCCACATGTTTCGAGGTAACCCAGAATTCAACAACAAGGCATTCATCATCTCCTTTAGAGTTCGGTTCTTGCGCTCGGCAGTACCGTTTGATTTAGGTAAGTAAGGAACAGTTGTCTGATGAATTATTCCATGTTCCGAGCAGAACATATTAAATGGTGCATCATATTTCCCTGCTCTATCACTCCTAACGATTTTAATCATTTTGCCAAGTTGATTCTCAACCTCATGCTTATATTTTTTGAATTTATCCAAAGCCTCATTTTTTCTATGTAACAGGTATACATAACAGAATTTTGTGCAATCGTCTATGAATGTCACAAAGTAATTTTTGCCACCTCCGGTTGCACGTATTTTAAATCACACAGATCCGTGTGAATTAGACCTGGAGTTTCTGTATTTCTTTCTGCAGAACGTGATGGAGTTTTAGTGAGTTTGGCCTCTGTGCAAACTTCACACTTTTCACAGTTGTCTATCTTAAATTTTGATAGCAAATTCATGTTAATTAATCTACGCATAGAATTGAAATTAACATGGCCTAGTCTTTCATGCCAAACAGAAGAAGACTAATAACATAAGCAACAGGAGTAATTTCATTAACTTTGGGAACAACAGGAACAATAGGTTTAGGAATGACTGTCATTACATTAAATTTGAACAGTCCATCCTTTACATATCCTTTACCCAAGTACATCCCATTCTTAGACAATACAAAATTATCAGAAGCAAGAACAACCTTAAATCCATTCTTGCTTAGCAAAGATCCTGATACCAAGTTCTTTCTAATATCAGGAACATGCAACACATTTGTGAGTATTAGTTCCTTGCCTGAAGTCATCTTCAGCACTATCTTCCCTATTCCTGCAATTTTGAAGGTAGAAGAATTACCCATGAACAGCTGTTTATCCTTGTTGCATGAAGTGAACATCTCCTTGTTCGAGCAGATGTGCTTGGTGGCCCCAGTGTCATACCACCACTCTCGAGAATTGCTCCCTACCAAATTCACCTCTGAAACAACATCACAGAGGTTCAAGTCAGAGAGACCAGTGGATAAGTTCTCAGCTATGTGTGCATAGGATCTGTCATTCCCTTTTGCCTGTCCAGTTCCAGCATGGTTGTTGTCCTTGCTGCGGTAGTCAGAAATTTTGTGGCCCAGCTTACATACTTGTGGCATTTTCTAGTAAACCACTTTGCTGCAGGTTTTTTGTTCGAGGCCTGTGGCAGGAACTTTCTCTTTTTGCCCTTCTGTTCATGCTCCACTATGTTTGCCTTTTTTATGGACATATTTTCATAGGACCGTCATCCTTGCGATTCTCTTCCTCGATCCACAATCTGACAATGAGGTCTTCAAGAGACATCTCCTTTCACTTGTGCTTGAGGTAGTTCTTGAAGTCCTTCCATCCAGGTGGAAGCTTCTCGATGAATGCTGCAACTTAGATTGGTTCACACAGCGTCATATTCTCTACAGTGATTTCATGCATTATTACCTGCAGTTCCTGGATTTGACTCACATCTGTCTTGGAGTCAACCATCTTGTAGTCCAGAAAAGTGCCAACTACAAACTTCTTGGAACCGGCGTCTTCTGTTTTGTACTTCTTCTCCAAAGACCCCCACAAAAGTTTAGAAGTCTTGAAGACACAGTAGACATTGTACAATGGGTCTACCAAACCGTTTAGGATGTAATTTTGCAAAGATAATCACCCTGAGTCCATGCATCAATCGCAGCAACGGAGTGTGCATCCATAGGTGCCAACATTGAGACAGTTTCAGTGAGAAACCTGTCCAGCTCCAAGGTGGTCAGGTTGAACTGCATCTTTCCTTGCCACTTCTTGAATCCAGTTCCATTGAACTTCTCTGATTTTTCTCCCACAGTTATATGTGTGGGTAGAATGACCGTTTGTGCCGCAACCGATTGTGCAGTCATATTTTGGGTCACTTGTATTTGTTCACTGATAAGTCCACTGACATTATCGTTATGTGTGTTTTTCATGTTCTGAAACAGTTGAAATAGAACTGTTCGTTGTTTTGTTTTTCCGAAACGATAACACTACCTGTAAATAATCTTCACAAAAACTATTAGAATGGAGGAAAAATTTTGCTTTAAGATTGTTAGAACTTGAATTTCATAAAAAAGGAAAATGCTAACAATATTTGTTAAGAATTACAATTACAGGAAATGAAGGAACAAACCATACAGTACAATACAGAGTCAAGATTTAAGATCTCTGTCCTTAAAGCAAAATTCACCCCGTAGTGTAACGGTGGTTGACGAAATGCCTCCCATGATACAACTGTATTACCTTTCCCTGAAGAGTAGCACCCTAACTTCAGAGATCTCAGCGAACCGGTGCTGTGTTGTATTCTCAGACTGTGACTCAGAGGAGGAAGAAGAAGAAGGAGATCCGGAATGTTTGAAAACTGTGTCTACTGGCAGACAAAAGTTGCTTGTTTTATAAGAGAAGGGGAGTAACTGAAGGGTCCATTACTCTATAGCAGCAGAGTAATGGCCCATTACTCTATAACAATAGAGTAATGGTTAAAATAACGTAACTGATGAGCTATTATTCTGCTATTACAGAGTAATGGTACCAGCAGTTACTGAATTTGAAAAGCCTCAACAGTAACTGGGGAAAAATTTAGAGCGGGGCAAAAAAAAAAATATATAGGCCAGAGCCAAGCCGAAGCTGTGCCGGGCACGCGCGCGCGTGTGTGTTTGTTATTTTGGCTAGGTCCTCTCCCCACTACACGTTAGTGGTAACCCCAAGGCTACGCCCTTTACTCCATTTCTTTAGCTTATATACTAGAGAAAATATTTCTCATCTTTCGATGTGGAATTATTCATTCCAACTGTCCAAGTTAGTACATTTTGAGTACCCAACTTTGGACCTACATTTCTCATTCATACGGAAACCATTTTTGGCAAGTGAGTACATTACGGAATAGTACTCGACGAAAGGAATATGATCCAATCAATTTCTGGTGCGGCCGGTGGCCGGAGCCCACCGGAATCCGCCCTGGAAAATATGCAAAAACTTTTTCCAACACAGTGTTGACATTGTGAATTGTGAGAAGGGTGGCATAATTGGAATTGAAAGAAGGGTGGAGGAAGAGGATGCAGACAGTGTGCCAGTGTAATTAAGGGGGGGGGGGGGCGTTGTGGTGTCATTTTTGGTATCCTAAAGATAAGGAACTCTACCCTAGAGGCACGACCCATGTTTTCTATAAAATCAGCACAGTTGTTCCCACGATATATGATGTTCAACATAGAGAATTGCCCACTCCTTCAAGCGCTTCAGTACATCCAGCTGAATTGGACCTCCAGCACTATTGTCATGAACTTAATCCATTAGCACCTACAAGTCACCCTCAACACAAATCGACCCACCACTACCAATGGAACAACAGAGGACCTGCAAGGCTGCCCACAATCTTCGTATTTCCCCTATATTAATGGAGGTGGTGATAACGGGGCTGCCTCTGCCTATCACAAGATAAACCATTGAGTCATGATTTGCGAACAACATATCTTACCAATTTGTGTATTTCTCTGGTCTGCGAGAGAGAGCGAAGGAGTTGTAAACAAAAAGTGCAACGGTAAAGATGAAAGCAACATTACACTCTGATCAAACCATTCATCAACTTTATTTTTTTTATCACATCTTTTTCATTATAGTATACCTGAGAACTACTCTTACCCTTTTTCCCTTTTTTTGCTAGCAAGGAAACAAAAAAAACAAACTGCAGAGTACTAATAAACAAGATCGTTCAGCCCTTTTGCGTTCTCCTCAACAAGAGCTAAGACTTAAGCATCGGTAAATGCAGTCCGAAGAAGGTTCTGAACATTCCGACAACCTTTTTTTGTCGCATAGTCAACACAAACAATATCTTCCGTATAAATGTAACTTACTTCACCAATCATCAAGTGTATGATATCATGTGAAATAGGATCACTTGCTATTCTTTAGTAATGTTAGATATTGTATATATATTTAGTCCCATATCGATTGTGTATCAGTTTAGTATTTGGTTCTCTTCTATATAGGAGATATTGTACTCAGTTATAATTAATCCAATAATTCAACAATTCAATAATATTTTTCAAACTCTCTGTTAACTTTAACATGGTATCAGAGCAGTAATCTCTAACCCAAATTACTCTATTCCAAACCCTAATTATTCACCCACATCAACAACTCCAATCAACAACTCCGACAACGTAATCCCAACTCTGGTGACTCACTCATCCCGTAACCTCCTCAATCAGCAACAATATCCAGCACACGATGACTACAACCATCGACATCAACATCAACATCAACCCACCCAACCGCATCAACAAACTGCTAAACTCCGGCATCACTCCCAAACTCAACATCCCCACCGACATCACTCCCAAACTCCGGCGACTGCAACCACCGACATCAACATCAACATCAACATTAATCCACCTAATAGCATAAGAAAACTCCCTCCCGAAACCAACAATCCCTCACCGAAACTCCACAATCCCTCACCAAAACCCTAGCTGCTAAACCTCCTTAGCTGCACCTCCCTTCCCCTAGCCGAAACCCTAACCACCGCACCTCTTTCACCTAAACTCAAAACCCTAGCCACCACTGATTCTCCCATCTCCTCCAAAACAATCAGATCCATAACAAATACTCATTCAAAACCTTACCCGAACAACAAAACCCAACCCGTTTTCCAAAAAAAAAACATTAAAAAAGAAAGAAAATAAAAAAAATTCAAAATCAAAATCAAAATTAAAATAAAAATTATATATATATATATATATATATATATATATATATATATATATATATATATATATATATATATATACATATAAAGGTACTAGACTTCTCCAATGGAGACCAAGTTTCACCAGTATCTTTCCCTCTCCATCGACTTCCCCGCTACTACATCTTACTCTTCACTATCCCACACATCTTCATCCCCATCCTGATTCAAACAGCAGCAATGCTGCCATCATCCTGATTCCAGCCTCGTCTCTCCTCCCGACATCGTCCCTAACCTTGCCGCGATACCGGTAGCACCGCATCCAGCTCCCTATCCCGATCCCGATCCCGACACTAGCAACATCTCCATCCTTATTTCGATCCCTGCCATATCGACATCATTCTCATTCCTCCTCACAGTACTTATTCCCTTACATCTTTGGTTATGACTCTTCAGCATCGCCTCACTCAGCTTCTAGCTCTTGGGTCAGTCTGTCACTACTGACCCCTCCGCCCCTGTATTCTCTGTTAATCCTGGTATGAATTCTTTCTAGATTTTAGATTCTGATGTATCACATCATCTTACTAGCAATTATACGTTGCTCACCACCAACACTGAACTTTCCTCTCATTCTCCAACTTTTCACACTGCATCTCACTACACACTCGAGGTCTATTAGCTCTTCCATTATCACATTGCCTTATGTTCTTTATGTTCCTCATTTATCCATGAACCTTATTTCCATTAGTGCGATGTGCGATAGTGGTCTTGTCGTTACATTTGATTCCTTAGGTTATTCTATTATAGATTTATACACTGGTCGGGAGTTTGGTCGTACTAGTCGACATGGTTGTCTATATCACATAAATTTTCTATATACATATACATCTCATCCTAATTTTGCTGGTGTTGTATCCTCTGATGTTGATCTGTGGCACAAACGTTTAGATCATGTTAGTGAGTTGTCTTAAGACTTTAGTCCGTAGTGGTGCCCTTGGTCCTCTTTCGTTTACACCGTTGTTTGATTGTCAGAGTTTTCATTTGGCCAAACACATAGCACTTCCTTTTAATAACAAACTTAATAACAAACACACTTCTCCAACCACCTATCCATTTTAACTTGTTCATTCTGACATATGGGGACTCTCTCCTGTACCTTCTCACAAAAGTTATCTCTATTATGTTAGTTTCATCGACAACTATACTAAATATACATGGGTGTTTCTTATGCGCCAACGCTCTGAGATACTTGACATTTACCAGTTCTTTACGAACATGGTTCACACTTAGTTTGGTATGCATATCAAAACATTTCACTCAGACGGTGCTCGTGAGTACACTTCCGCTACTATGAGATCAATCCTTCAATCTCATGCTACACTGCTATGAGCTATATTTAGTCCCATATCGGGTTGTGTCCCAAATCGGGTTCTGTATCAGTTTAGTATTTGGTTCCCTCTTATATATAGGAGACATCGGTTATAATTAATCCAATAATTCAACAATCCAATAACATTTTCCAATCTCTCTGTTAACCTTAACAAGTAACATTATCAGTATGTTTGTCCCCTTCAATCAAGACCAGACCCTCATGAGAAAGCAAGTTTATCGCCCTCAGAGCCAGCCACAAACCTCTCATTTCAACAAAATTAATCGACTTCGAGGCAACAGGCCCACCACAAACCAGTAATAGGTTGCCCCTCCAAACTGTGAAAGACAAAACCACAACATGCTTAGTTACCTTCTAAGGAGCCATCAAAATTGAGTTAGATTGACCCCTCTGGCAGTGCATTGCAACTGATCAAGGACTCCTACACACGTGTGAGGAGCCACTATGATTTGAGACCCATTTATTGATTCTCGTTATAGGAACCACATGCAACAAAAAAAACCACCAAGGATATTCCACCTTTCGACAACCTCAGCGACAACAATATCAATAATTCTATATGGAAGAGGGCATACTCCTTCAAACATGCTTTACTACGAGTCTTTCATGTACGCCACAAGCTGAAAATTAGAAACTGAAATACATATTCTTAGCACCCAGATTTGAGACTATCCCCCTCCAACATAAACTACAGATCAGCTAAGGTCAAGACATCGAAGGTGATGCCAGTACCTTTTTGTTAGACATACACATCCTTTTTTTTAAAATAAAAAGAAACATGAATAAACAACTACTCATGCATCCTACACATGCCTCAAGCATCCTGATTTATTACATTATTGGGTAAAATGCAGAAAACCCCCAAGGGTTTAGTGGTCAAAATAGAAAACCCCCCTAGGTTTTCAGACAACGCAGATAACTCCCTGGGTTTTCAAGCCACCGTAGAAAAATCTGTTGGGTTCTGGTCAACGCAGAAAACCTCTTGGGTTTTGTTGGATTTACTTTCCTGTTATGTTCAACCTCGCTACGTGCTTTACCCGTGCTTTTTTTTACGCTTTTATCCATTTTGCTTATTTTATTTCGAATTTACTTCCCCCCTTCATTTTCTCTCCCATATGATCTGAATTCTCTCCCAAACTCATTTCTAGTCCACTAAAACTCATAACTCTGAGCTCTTTCCCATTGAAAGTAGAACATCTTCCTACAAGAATCTTTAGATTGATTAGATGGAACCTTCTCCACCTATAATGAGCTCATCTTCTACGAATTCAGGTAATATGTTGGCTTCTCTGTTTGAATTTGCCGCTCATTTTTGCTTGTTTTTTGTGTAAATTTGACTTGGAAATCTAGTTGTTGTGTGTAGTAAGAAAGTTGGCTCGAGCTCTTCCCAGTCTTCCAAATGCTTTGCTAATGACACATTAATTGGTGGTCCACTCCTATGCAATCATTAGGTTCCAGCAATTGTTTAGTTAGCAAAAAACAGAACAGAACAAGGGAGGATACTTTGTAGGATATTGGTAAATGTGGGTTCTTCAAATGGGCTAATCAATTGAATGTTCCACTTGCAAAGAAGAAAGCCAGAATTGTTGAAATTGATGGTTTAACACCAAAATTGCTGAGTTTGAAGCTAGAATTGAAAGGGGTAAACAAGCAAGGACTCAAATGGAGGAGGAGGTTAAACTACTTAGGAACCAAATTGATGGATTGAAGACATCATTGGATGTTGTGAAGGGGATCTGCATTGTGAGCTTGTTCACTATCTTAGCTGTTGTTTTGCTCAATATATAGTGTTGTAAACTCATGAATCTATATAGTGTTATGATGAATCCAATTCATACCCCTTAACTATATATGTTTTGACAAAAAAAATTAATCGCAATCATGCATGTAAGGTGTTTGATTTTAGTCAAATATGAAGTTCTCTTAGCTTCAATTCTTCCTTTTACCCTAAACAAATTGAACCTAATTTGACTGAGATAGTGATGATGTTTCTTAGGAGTGAATGGTTTGAACGTTTATGTTTTTGTAAGGGGGATTGGCTTGTATTAGGTTTGGAAAGTGTTGTTGTTGAGGAGTTTTGAAATGCATGTGCCATTGATAAATTTACAATATGTCAGATTTGTATCTCTATGATTGTACACATAAACTGTAATAGGGATATAAAGTAAGGTTGGCAATTGACCCGAACCCAACTCGAGCCTGATCAAGACCGACATGTTTTAAGTAGGATATGGGCCTGGGTTTATTCAAAATTTTTGGACCCGGGCTCAACTATTAAGCCCGAATTAATTTTCGGGCCGATTCGAGTTTGTATAGATCCGACCCGAACCCGTTTAACAATCCTTAGTAAACCCGACTATAACCCCCAACCTTCTAAAAATCCGAGCACCTCTCCTATCTCCAATCTCCACTCTCCTCTAAGCCGTGGGCCTCTCTCTTTCCCCAAAATTCATCAAAATTCAAAATGCAACTCTTGAACTCATCTCTCTTCTCTTTCTCTCATGGCTGCTCTTTTCTCTTCTCAACCCCAAATCCAATTTTTGATTGCCTCTTTCTCTTTTCCCGATTCATAGATAGATTTTTCCTTTTTTTTCCCATCAACAAAAATATATGATTTAGGTTAACAAACAACAAAAAGATCTTCCTCTCTCTCTATTTCTAACTAGTATCATGCACGTGCGATGCACGTGGAGGGAAAATGAAAAGGACAAAAAAAACCTACCAGCACGTGCGCTACACATGTTAACATACATACACCAAAGAATAAAATATTGTTTATTTGTTTCCAACCCCATCTCTTCCATTATAATAGTTATTTACAAAATATCAAGTATCATACACGTGCACACGTGCACGTGGAAAAAATTGAAGGATAATGAAAAGGGTAAAAAGAAAATAATTTCCAAACCGATCCACTTTCGAAAATATTTACAAAACAGGTCCACTTTCGAAAATATTTACCCAAGTTAGTCCATAAGTAAAAAAGAAAATAATTTTCAAACTGATCCACTTTCGAAAATAGTTACCAAACAGGTCCACTTTCGAAAATATTTACCAAAGTAACCCAACCCGTGCGTTACTGACTAAGGGGTTCTCCCATTATAGTATTAGAGATGTATAATATCAAGTTACCAACCCTAAACCTAACCCTAACCCTAGCTCCCAATTCAATTTCATCTCTCTGTAACTTCGAATTCTCAATATGAGAAGAAGGTCGAGATCTAAACGTATTGTTGTTTCTTAATTTTTAATTTTCTCTTCGGTTTGAAAGGCTCAGATGATTGAATGCTGAGAAACTTATGATTATATAATATCTGAAAGTATCTGAGTCAAATTTCATTTTACTATTATATAAAGGTGTCTAAGTTGTTAATTTATGTTGAGTACAAAGCAAACTTTATTTCGTTTTCACCTACTTTGTTACTATTTTCTTCCTAAAAAATAGCACAGTAAGACGTCCAAATTACATAATTGACGAACATACTGAAGGAGCTCAATAACTATTTTTAGAGCTCAGTTTGCATCCACTGATGTTGGCCACCAAAACAGCTGAAACAAGTGATTGCATAGTAATTGTGAACACGTACAAAGAATATATTTTACAGTCTATTCTATAAAAATTCAGTAGCAGATATAGGACATTTTACTTCAAATGCTCACAAAATTCTGAACCTTCTTAGACACTAGTGTTTCGGACTATGCTTGTCAGTATATCTTTTAACAAAGGAGAGAAGATCATTCAGCCAAACAAACCAGCCACAAACTTCAACCAAATTTACATGGCAATATCAACATATATGCCATATGTATGTCAGAAAATGTACTATATCCATATATTTGTATATGCATTTGATTATTATGATTCGACTTGAAGTAAACGGTGAGTACCAGAGAATAAACTAATTCCCTGAGTTTTCGTTGTCAACAAGTAGCATAAGTGATTGCAATACCAGAGACACGTTAAATTTGAGAATCCCCTCAATTAGAATCATTCAAAAATATTTACGTCTTATCAAATTAGGATAAATTATGAGAGACACATCAAAATATATATTAAATATGGGAATCCCTCAATTAGAATCATATAAAAATATTTGAGTCAAATTTGTAGTGACATACGTAATATTTTTTTACTGCATTATTTTTTTTTTAAGTAAATCCTGACATTGTATACGGTGTTGGGCAATTCAACCATTATTTGGTTACATGCATGTGTATCAACCAAGAAATTCACCTAGAAGCTGTGAAACAGACTTTGCATCTCTTTTGCTAATATTTTCTGTCAAACCATTATTTGAAGTAGTAAAATGAAAATGACATTTAATTTGTAATGTATATTGATATGGGTCAGATGATGTGGCCCCTCCTGGGCCACAGGATCCCCTCAAAAATCGTTTACCCCTGATCATCAGGTCAGCCCTAAGTCTCATGGGCTTCTACCACATCAGGCCCACGGACAACCGGGTCCAGACCCGACCCAAACGGATTCAGACCCGTTAGGTCTGCCTATAAATACCAGGCCCGCTCCCCTTATACAAGGTAATCAATCTTTTCCCTCTCAAACCCTAGTTACTGTTACTCTTCTCCAGTGACTGACTAGATCATCGGAGGGTCTGCCACCGGAACCAACCTCGGTGTTTCTAGACCGAGTGCAGGTACACGAGACCTCCGGATCCGAGCCTCCAGATCCGAGCTGGGCATTCGATCCGAGCCGAGCATCCGATCTCCACCTCGCTCCCGCCTACTCCCGACTGGGTCCCCCGGCTGAGGGTCAGACGTACCATCCGTACCGAAGATTCTGCAAAAATACAAATCGAGAAGAACTTACACCTGGTGTAGCCACCCCCTAAAAACAAACCGCATCAAGTTGGCGCCGTTTGTGGAAACCACGATGCGGACACCAGTCCGAGCCCAGTCATCGACGGTATCCCGTCAATCCGAGCTCACATGGAACCCAAGGCCAGGAGAGTTGTCATCTCTACACGTCGCCAGGATGTCCCTCCTTAGGACGTCCCCGCCGACGCTCATGGATCCAACAATTCGGGGATCAGCCTCGGATACCAGTCGGGCGCCTCTCGTTCGTTCGTACCTGACCTACGCGGGGTCATCCGGAATCGACAGGCAAGTCGGTCTAGGGGAGGGGCCGCTTCCAACTCAGCCCCGAACCATCCCAGACCTCCACCTCGAGAGCGGGAGCCGGCACTCAGCCGCATCGGCCAAAGGCTACCGCCCCAGCGCAACCCGGCCGAGCGGGCTCCAGTCACCCACCAGGAGTTCCAAGACTTTCGAAAAGAGATCATGGAGGCTATCCCGAGGACCCCCGTCAACGAGACGCTCCACCGTTCTCACTCGCGATCGGGTGTCGAGGCCAGCGCGTCTCATGACCCGACAATCTTGCCGAAGTATGACGACGACATCCTTAAATGCCTCCAAGAAATGGAGGACCGCTTTGACCACTTCTGCAACGGCGTTCCGAGGCCGGCTCAGGGCCACAAGCCAACCCGACCACCTTTCTCCGCCGCAATCCTGCAGGTAGAAATACCCCGGAATTTCTGCCCACCACAGTTTGAGACTTATGACAGCGAGGGTGATCCTGCTGATCACATGGAGGGCTTAAAGACCCTCATGATGATTCACAGCGCATCGGATCCCCTCCTGTGCCGCGCCTTCCCTGCCACCCTCCGGGGCCCGGCTCGGAAATAGTTCTCTAAGCTCCCATCCGGCTCCATTTACTCGTGATATGGCTAAAAATGGGGTTTAATCGGAACCGTCCAAATCAGGCGTGAATCTCGAGACCTGAGGGTAAAACGGTAATTTCACCCACAAAAGGACCAAAACGGATATTGGATCTGCCCTCCTAGGGCCCAATGATCCGCGAATGGATCCACCACCAAGAGGGTGCGGGTCTCCACCCGCTGCGTACCCAATCCATCAAGATAGAGTCAGGGTTCCTGATTAAATATGATCAACGGCCCTGATGAACGTCTATCTTTTCACGGGGGATTAGGGATTAAATTCCTTATCTGATTACGGGGAATATATATTGTCAGATTACCTTCCTCATCTGATGATGGAGGACATTCCTTATCGAATCACGGGGATTACATTCCTAATCCGCTCCCTAAGATGCCTATAAATACCCCCCATCCATCTCCATTAAGAGGTAATCAACTCTTCACCAGTTTTTACGCTCTTTCATAATCTCTTTGATTACTGACTTGAGCGTCGGAGGGTGCGTCGCCGGGATCCCCCCCGGTGTCTCGCACTTTTTGCAGGTGCACGGCAGGAACGACGAACGAGGCCCGACGGAACAGGTACGCAGGTTTTCCTATTCAGTTTCCCCAAGAATCCACAAGTTCTATCTGTTTGCCCCCACACCAAATTTAGCGGCAACAGATTGGCGCCGTCTGTGGGAAACTAACGAATAGGGACCTCTCCTCTTCCCGGTGAACAGGTTCTCTCCTACCATGCCGCCTCGCAAAGTTAGATCTAGGGGCTCCAACCGAGCGCCCAACCCTGACCAGCAAGAAGTCCATCCTGATCCCGCTCAGCAACAAGGGCAACTCCCTCCTACCATGGAAGAGCCGCTTCAACAGAACCCCCCTCCTGATCCAAAGGGTCCTAACCCTCAGAAACAGCCTCTTCACCAAGAGAACCTCTCCATCCACAACGCCTCCAGTGCCTCCATGGCCTCCCATCATCCTCGAGCCTCTGGTCGCCACGATGCCCATCCCAAACGCCCGGAGGATAAGGACCTTCGTCGCCATCTGGACGAAAAGCGGGCTCGGGGAGAAGCCTCCCGCCAAGAGCGATCCCCCCGACACCGGGGACACAGGGGGTCCCCCGCCCGAAGAGGGAGAAAAGACTCCCCCGATCACTACCGAAGGAGGCACTCTCCAGCAGGTCGGCAGCAGCATCGGAACAATGAGGCACCCATCACCCGTGCCGAGTTCCAGCAATTCCAAGCGATGGTACAACAGGCCCTCAATCTCCGTCAGAATCCCAATGAGCCGAGGGCCCCCTCCCCTCCTCCGGTCCGGAGCCCTCGCCAACGTTCCCCTTCTCCTCGACCCGCTCCTACCAATTCCAGACGCACCCCAAGTCCTCGTCGTTCCCGAAGCTACCGTCGCCGCAGCCCTCGCTCCCCATCATACGAAGACGAGTCCCGTGGCTCGGCAGATCACCGCCGGAGAGATGACACCATGAACCGCCGCCTAAACGAGGTGGAAAAACTCTTGGGACAGATAAACCGAGAAGAAGAACTCAGGGGGAGGACCCTCCGTCCTAGCCGACCCCCGTTCTCCCGGACCATAGTGGATACTCCTGTTCCCTTCGGTTTCAAACCTCCCCAGTTCGAGAACTACACTGGGGAGACCGATCCAGTTGACCACATCGAAGGCTTTAAGACTTTGATGCTCCTCCATCAAGCGTCCGATGCCCTCCTCTGCAAAACATTCCCTGCAACTCTGAAAGGCCCGGCTCGAGAATGGTACTCTCGTCTTGCCCCGGCGTCAATATTCTCCTTCGAACAGTTCGAGACCCTGTTCATCACCCATTTCGTCAGCAGCCGAAGGACTGAGAAAACCAGCATCTCACTATTGCACCTCCGTCAGCAAAAGGGGGAAAAACTGAGGGACTACGTAAAGAGGTTCACAGCCGAAGCTAGAACTATTGCCTCCCTCGACCAATCGGTCGCTACCGCAGCATTCCAATCCAACATTCTCAATTCCAACCTCCGCTCCTCCCTTGCCAAGAAACCCCCACATGACTTTTCCGACCTTCTTCTTCGCACCGAAAAGTACATTCGGGCCGAAGAGGCCGAGCGACCCCCCAACTGGGAAGCGCCCGCCTCCGGGCTCAAAAGGAAGGGGGCAGAAGAAGAAGGAGCCAAGAAGCTCCAGAAGGATAATGCCGGCCAGCGCCGACCTCCCCCTAGATTTGAGAAGTTCACTCCCCTCAACGCTAACCTCTCGGCCATCTTCATGGAGGTCGAAAAAGATGGGGTCTTGCCTCCAGCTCCCAAAATGAATACTCCCGCCAAGAGAAGAGATAAAGAGAAATGGTGCCGCTATCACCGGGATCACGGGCATGACACCAACGACTGCCGTGCTCTCAGGAACGAGATCGAAGCCCTTATCCAGAGGGGACAGCTGACGAAGTTTGTAAAAAAGGACCGAGCCGAGCTCCCTCTCCCGCCTCGGGGGGCTAACAAGCGTCCAGAAAGAGAAGAGACGCCAGACTTCGAGGAAGAGCGAGTCCTCCACCTCATCCATGGGGGTCCGATGGGAGGCTCCTCGAACTCCTCCCGAAAAGCGTTTATCAGAGAAGTCAATTCAGTCCGAACCACGCCTCCTCCCAAGGGCCTCGGAGTGCCAGTTACCTTCTCCGACGAAGATCTCGAGGGAGTCCGTATCCCGCATTGTGACGCTCTCGTCATCAGCCTCCACATGGCAAATTTCAAAGTGGAGAGGATCTTAGTCGACAACGGCAGCTCCGTCAACATCCTATTCCTCTCTGCTTTCAAAGGCCTAAAGCTCTCCAGAGACAGACTTAAACCCGCCGGTTACACTCTCCATGGGTTCACGGGGGTTCCGGTAACTATAGAAGGGGTGATCACCCTCGATGTAACTGCCGGACAAACCCCCACCACCAGAACGGAGCCAATGGACTTCATGGTAGTGGATGTTCCCGCTGCCTACAACGTCATCTTGGGCAGGCCCGGCCTCGCGGCTCTGGAAGCAGTTCCCTCGGCATATCATCTGAAGATGAAATTTCCCACCCGATCCGGGGTCGGAGAAGTAAGGGGAAATCAGGAGCAGGCCCGGAAATGCTACATGACTTCGACCCTTGGGCCCGTCCTCTCTTTAGAGACCCTGGAAATTCCCCAAGATTCCACAAGACCGACCTCCGAGCCAGCGGACGAACTGGAGGAGGTGCTCTTCTCCGAACAAGAGCCGACCCGCAAGTTCTTCGTAAGCAAGACCCTCCCGTCCGCCCTATACTCAGATATTGTGGAATGCATCCGAGACAATCAAGACCTCTTCGCATGGTCCGCAGCTGACATGCCCGGTATCTCCGAAGAGCTCTTAGTCCACCGCTTGAGTGTTGATCCGGGGTCCAAACCGGTTCAGCAGAAGAGGCGTAAGTTCGCCCCCGAGCGACAGCTCGCTATTAAAGAAGAGGTAGATAAATTGCTAAAGGCCCGATTCATACAGGAGGTAAACTACCCTGAATGGTTATCGAACGTAGTAATGGTGAAGAAGTCCAACGGAACATGGAGAATTTGCATTGATTTCACCGACCTCAACAAAGCCTGTCCCAAAGATCCCTTCCCTCTGCCGAGCATCGACACTCTGATTGACGCAACCTCGGGACATGAGCTTCCAAGCTTCATGGACGCTTTCTCGGGTTACAATCAGATAAGGATGTTCCCGCCAGATATCCCAAAGACGTCTTTTGTAACCGACCAAGGCCTTTATTGCTACAGGGTCATGCCATTCGGCCTAAAGAACGCAGGGGCAACATACCAGTGCCTCGTCAACAAAGTTTTTCAGGCTCAGATCGGCAGAAACATGGAAGTGTATGTCGACGACATGCTGTTGAAAAGCATCCGAGGTGCTGATCATGTGACCGACCTCCAAGAAGCATTTGATGTTTTGAGAAGGAACAATATGAGACTCAACCCGAACAAATGTGCGTTCGGCGTCTCATCAGGCAAGTTCCTCGGCTTTATGGTTAGCCAGCGAGGAATAGAGGCGAATCCGGAGAAGATCAAGGCCATACTGGACATGACCCCCCCTAGAAATGTCAAAGAAGTTCAGAGGCTGACTGGTCGCTTAGCCGCCATAGGGCGCTTCCTGTCAAAGTCCGGGGAGAAATGCCTCCCGTTCTTCAAAGCCCTCAGGGGGGCTAAAGGATTCGAGTGGGGGCAGCAGCAACAAGACTCCTTTGACCAGCTTAAAGCCTACCTCGTCAATCCCCCTCTCCTTAGCAAACCAGTACCCGGCGAACCGCTCTACCTCTACCTCGCGGCTTCCGAGCAGACGCTCAGTGCGGTCTTAGTCAGGGAAGAAGAAAGGGCTCAGAAGCCCATATACTACGTCAGCAAGGTGCTCCGGGATGCCGAACTTCGGTACCCGAAAATTGAGAAAATGGCGTATGCCCTGGTAATGGCCGCGAGAAAACTTAGACCCTACTTTCAGTCTCATTCGGTGGTCGTCCTTACCGACCAGCCACTGAAACAGATTCTTCACAAACCCGAGACTTCTGGTCGCCTCATGAAGTGGTCGATCGAGCTGAGCCAGCACGATATAACTTATCAGCCTCGGACTGCAATCAAGGCACAGGCACTGGCCGAATTCATAGTTGAGACTACAATCCCTGAGTCTGGCCAAGCAGCAAAGGGACCCCCCGTCTGGTCGGTCTATGTTGACGGGTCCTCTTGTAATGAGGGTAGCGGGGCAGGAGTCATCCTGGCAGGACCAGATGGCTTCGTCCTCCAATACTCACTCCGGATAAATTTCAAAGCCTCGAACAACGAGGCCGAATATGAAGCACTAATAGCCGGGCTTCGAATGGCTCGAAATGCTGGGGCACATCGGCTACGAATTTTCAGCGACTCCCAGTTGATTGTTAACCAGGTCCTCGGCGAGTATGAAGCCCGCGACGATAGAATGGCTAAATACTTGTCCAAAGTAAAGGGCCTCATGGCGCTGTTCGACGAGGCTCTCATCCAAAGGATCCCTCGAGAAGAAAATGCTCAGGCCGATGCCTTATCCAAGTTAGCCTCCTCCTCCCTTCAAGGTCTGGAACAGACCGTTTTGATAGAAGTCCTCCTAAAGCCGAGCATAGAGGACGAAGCGCCAGACTCCGTTGAAGCATTGCCCGTCCTCCTCGAAGACAACTGGATGAAACCCATTGTCGAATTCCTGAGGAACGGACTCCTCCCTGAAGATCCGAGGGAAGCACGGAGAATTAGGGCCCGAGCCGAGCGTTTTACTTTACTCGAAGGCATCTTATACAAACGCTCCTTCACCCAAGCGGATGGTCGACCGTATCTAAGGTGCCTCTCCCCCGAGCAAGCCGACTACGCCCTACAGGAGCTCCATGAGGGGATCGGCGGAGCCCATTCTGGATCCAGGGCTCTGGCGCGCAAGGTATTGAACTATGGATATTACTGGCCCACTCTCCTGCGGGACGCCGAACGACACGTTCGGCAGTGCAGCTCCTGCCAAAAGTATGCAGACATCCGACGTCTTCCGCAGGCACCGCTGACCTCCCTATCAAGTCCCGTTCCCTTCGCTATGTGGGGGATGGACTTACTGGGACCATTCCCTCCAGCCCCCGGACAGCTAAAGTTCCTAGTCGTGGCAGTCGACTATTTCTCTAAGTGGATAGAAGCCGAACCCCTGGCTACGATCACCGAACATAGGGTCGTTCAGTTCTTCTGGAAGAATGTGATTTGCCGGTTCGGCGTTCCCCGAGTCATAGTCACAGATAACGGGACACAGTTTACTGGAGCCACCTTCCGAGCCTTGTGTGAAGACCTTTCCATACAACACCGATTCTCCTCCGTCTCCCATCCCCAGTCGAATGGCCAAGCTGAGAATGCCAACCGACAGATTCTTGCAGGAATCAAGAAGAGGTTAGACAAGTGTTCCAAGGGACTATGGGTCGATCAGCTGCCGAACGTACTCTGGAATCACCGCACCACCAAGCGGACCCCAACAGGCGAGAGCCCATTTAATCTCACCTATGGGGCCGAAGCCATCATCCCCCTAGAAGTCGGGATACCCTCTCCTCGCCTGATCGCTTATGAAGAAGAGCAGAATGCTAGAGAACTCAGAACAAGCCTAGATCTGATAGACGAAATCCGAGAGAGAGCTGCCATACGCCAGCAAGCTTACCGAAGAAGGATCGAGCTGGCATACAACAAAAGAGTCCGCCCAACGGACCTCAAAGAAGGGGATTTAGTCCTTCGGAAGTTGGCCATATCATTCCCTGGGCAGAAAAGCAAGCTGGCCCCGAACTGGGAGGGACCGTACAAGATCTCGAAAGTAATCCGCCCCGGTACGTACAAGCTAGAGGATCTCGAAGGCAGAGAAATTCCCCGGACTTGGAACGCCGACCATCTTTTGAAATACCAGGAGAAGGCAACTACGTCTCTCCAAGTAACTCGAGATGTCGAACCGTTCCCCTCCTTTCTCTAGTCATAGTTTGTCCTTTTTGTGCTTTCTTTTATTACTGTAATAACGGCTAGCAACTTTAGAAGCAGCCGATCATTAGATGTTAATAAATGAAGTTTCTTCATGTTTTCACTACTATTACATCCCTCTGCTTGTAACTCTTAAATGTCACAATGGTTCCGGAGTCCAACACTTGGTTCGACCCTACTCCGCAAGCTCGCTCCTAAGCGAGCTAGGGGTAGCTCGCCATTCGAAATTGCTCCTACACCCCTTAAACTGACAATGGTTCCGGAGTCCAACACTTGGCTCGATTCTACTTCGCGAGCTCGCTCCTAAGCGAGCTAGAAGTAGCTCGCCATTCGAAAATTCTCCCACAGCCGTTGAATGGTACGGAGTCCAACACTTGGTTCGACCCTACTCCGCAAGCTCGCTCCTAAGCGAGCTAGGGGTAGCTCGCCATTCGAAATTGCTCCTACACCCCTTAAACTGACAATGGTTCCGGAGTCCAACACTTGGCTCGATTCTACTTCGCGAGCTCGCTCCTAAGCGAGCTAGAAGTAGCTCGCCATTCGAAAATGCTCCCACAGCCGTTGAATGGTACGGAGTCCAACACTTGGTTCGACCCTACTCCGCAAGCTCGCTCCTAAGCGAGCTAGGGGTAGCTCGCCATTCGAAATTGCTCCTACACCCCTTAAACTGACAATGGTTCCGGAGTCCAACACTTGGCTCGATTCTACTTCGCGAGCTCGCTCCTAAGCGAGCTAGAAGTAGCTCGCCATTCGAAAATGCTCCCACAGCCGTTGAATGGTACGGAGTCCAACACTTGGTTCGACCCTACTCCGCAAGCTCGCTCCTAAGCGAGCTAGGGGTAGCTCGCCATTCGAAATTGCTCCTACACCCCTTAAACTGACAATGGTTCCGGAGTCCAACACTTGGCTCGATTCTACTTCGCGAGCTCGCTCCTAAGCGAGCTAGGGGTAGCTCGCCATTCGAAAATGCTCCCACAGTCGTTGAATGGTACGGAGTCCAACACTTGGTTCGACCCTACTCCGCAAGCTCGCTCCTAAGCGAGCTAGGGGTAGCTCGCCATTCGAAATTGCTCCTACACCCCTTAAACTGACAATGGTTCCGGAGTCCAACACTTGGTTCGACCCTACTCCGCAAGCTCGCTCCTAAGCGAGCTAGGGGTAGCTCGCCATTCGAAATTGCTCCTACACCCCTTAAACTGACAATGGTTCCAGAGTCCGCCAAACGAGCTAGGGACAGCTCACCGTCCTAAAAAACGCTCCGACGACGTTAACCTAATCAAGCAAGTGCACAACTCGGCTCGACGTTACTTCGCGACTCCACTCGTGATCGACCTAAAAGAAGCTCGCCATTCGGAGTTCGACAGTTCAGAAGTTACCCCATGACAAACAACATTCACAGCAACGAAACACGCAAGTTCGGCAATAACACATTTATTAATGAAACAGGTGTGATACAAAGGCAAACACAAACAGGAGCACGACTCAACAAGGGTATTTACAATACCGACTCGTCGCACTTAGCGAAAAGCAAAAAAAAAAGAGAAAGAGCAAAGAACGCGCGGAACCGACCACTTCAGCGCTTCTTCGGAGCTGGAGCATTCCGCTTCAAGGACACTCGAGAGTGACGACGCTTGTCCCCGGAGCGCGACCCCAAGCCGGCAAACTGGGACGTATCCTCGGCACCGCTCCTGGCAGCTACGCCGACAGACGCCCCGCTCGAGGAGATTGCCACCGAGCTCTGCGCGTCCCCCGGGCTTGGTTGGCCGATCCGCTGACGGGTCGCCATCTCATAGAAAGTAATGCCCCGCTCACTCTCAGCACGAGTGCATGACGTGCTTCGAACGTTGATCGGCCCTGAATGTGGCTTCAGACGAGCCACTTCTGCCTCCAACTCTGAGATCCTGTCCCGCAACGAGTCGTCTTTAACGTCGACTTCGAAACGTGGGGGTATCGCGGAGTCCGGCACTCCAGATCGACTAGCGACGAGGCGCCGAAGGTGGGTGACTTCGATGCTTTTATCCACCGTCGCCCTCTTGAGCGCTTCGACTTCAGCAGTCAACTCGACTCGTTCAGTCGTCAACTTGGCCACCTCGGCCGTCAGCCCCTCGCCCTCACTCCGGAGCTTCGCCTCTACGGACTGCAGATGCTGTATCTCGGAAAGCAACTCGTCCTTCTCCGCTGTTATTTTGGATAAATTATGACGAATGCACTGAACACGAATCTCATTACTGAAATCAGTGGGCAAGTGTTCACCTTCGGGTATGAGCTCGGCGATTCGGCTTTCCAAACGACGAATCTCGATATCACGCCGGCCAAGGACGAGCTGGAGATGCTTCCTCTCGCTCTCGGCTCGGCGCAATCCGAGCTCGACCTCATAAAGTTTCTCCCTACACCTAGCCAGACACAGCCTCGTCGCCCCTAGGCCAGCTTCGGCTTTAACCTCTTCGTCCGGACAGGAAAGGTCGACGCCTTGGGGGATCACCATAAGCTGCAAAGAAATCGGAGCAATCAGCGAAAACGATGAGCGTGGCCGAAGCACCGCACTTGGAAAAATTTTCGTCTCTAAAAAAAAAAAAACAAAGTTTGACGGTTCGGCAAAAGAGGAGGCATAAAACAGAAATTTCCGAGCACCAACACTTGCAAAAATTTTGATTTCATTTACGTCAAAAGAAGCGGTGGCCAGTCCGCTATTAGGCATTACAAAGTTCGATAAAAAAAAAAGAAGAGAAAAAGAGCAGAAACAGCCAAAAATAATAAAACGAGAGGCGGATCAGTGCTCGACCTCTTTCCCCGGGCGACGAGGCGGAGTAGGGGTCGACTTCGCCGAAGGAGACGCCGCCGCCAGTGGAGTGGCCGTGACGCTCGGGACCTCGCCAGTAATCCCGGCATCGGCATCAGCGCCGTCCTCCTCCTCCTCCTCTTCCCCTTCGGACTCGGGGTCGAAGCCCTCGACGTGTCCGGGGAAGAGTCGCCATCTCGAGACGTCCACCCCGGGGTACGCCTCTCGCACCCAGTCGAGGGCAGTGGCGAAGGCCTTCGCCATGTTCTGTGCGAGGTACCCCTGGGCCTTCTTCAAGGTGGCGTCCTCCACCTCCTTCACAGCCGCCGCCTGCTTCGCCTCGGCCTCGGCCAACTGATTGGCCGACCCCTCCTTCTCCCGACGCAGCTCGTCCTCCAGCCTCTTCACTTCGGCCTCGAGGTGCTGGATCCTCGCAGACCGGCCTTCATGCTCGACTCGGAGTTTGTCGAGCTGGTTCGACATCCGAGCCTTCTCGTTCCGAGCCTGGTCGGACTCCTGCTTCAGCTCCTTCTCGAGGGCGGTCAGCCGTTCGGTGAGGTGACCGAAGTGGACGACGATCTGCAAGGGAAAGAGGAAGAACTCAGAGAGTTAGAAAAATTTTGTGATTCAAGATGAAACGAACGAAGGGAACTCTTAACTTACCGATACCGCCGAACGAGCGATCTCGATCACGTCGTCGCCCTCCCTCCCCGCGTCCATGGCGGCGCGGTCCTTCGGGGTGGCGAGATGCTTGACGGCCTGCATGCTCGCCAACGAGTTCCCGAGGAACCCATCGTGCCTCCGGACCTGCCAGTCCGGAATGTGGATCCGCTTGTGCTCCTCCGTCAGGAGCTCCTCGCCTGCTACGGTTAGCGGCGGGGTCGGCATGGCGAGCGCGGCGGCAATGGGGAAATCCCCCGCAGGAGCAGTAGCCGAAGGCCCCGCCACGGTGACGACCGGGTCGTCAGCAACCTCCACCACCTGGTCGGGTGCCGCAATCCTCGGCACCTTCGGAGTCGAGGGCAACTTCGACGCGACCCTCTTCCGCTTCCTCGGCGCCTTACTGGCGAGCCCAGCCCGGAGCGCCAACACCGCTTCGTAGTCCATAGATTCTGCATCAAATAAAAAAAAAATGATTAGCACAAAAGAAGAACAGGACAACAAGTACAAAAAAAGAACTTGGCGAAAAGCCGCGTACTAGGATCTACGCGGCCGAGCCCTCCCCTGTAAAGAACGTCTTCCGTCAACTCTTTCCAGTCGTACTTCGGCCGGTCGAGAAGGGTCCGAACCGCCCCTTCCTCTTCTACTGAGAGTCTCGGCAGCGCCGTCGCCCTCTTAGTCACCCCCTCTGCCCAATTGGTGGGGATCGGCCAGGCCTCTCGACTCCGCACGACGACCCACTTCTCTCGCCAATGCTTAATAGAGTCTGGGCAAACCACGAGCCTGCCGCCGTGCCTCGGAGTCAGATAATACCGGTACTCTGACTTGTTCCCTTGGTGGAGCCGGTATATCGTCCGAAGCACGTTCAGCTGCGGTTCGATCCCCGCGGCCTGGCAATGAAGAACGAAGCCATTAATCACTCGCCACGCGTTCGGCATGAGCTGGATAGGGCAGACCCCATACCAGCTCACCACGGTAATTGCGAACGCGTGGAGAGGTAGCCGGGCGCCGGCGATAAAGGCATCAACCGGCCAGCAACACATGGTCACTGGCAGCGGCGAATTGGCCCTAACTCCGGGGCCCGGCAACATGATTTCGTACTCCTCCGGGATGAAAAAAGCATCCCGGATCGCCGCCAACTCCTCCTCGCGAAGGATCGACGCTGCATCATCCGCCTCCGTCGTCTCCCTCGCTTCATTCTCCTCGAAGGTCCTCTCCCTCCCATGGACAATCCGCTCGGCCTGGTCCTTCGAGAGCTCCCTGACCCTATGCAGGCCCGTCAACGGACCCGGCAGCTGTCCAAACTCCCCCATCCTCTTCGGCTCCTCGACGATGGAATCCTTCCCGAACAACTTCCCCTTAGGTGGGTTCGGAGACGAGGCCTCGGCGCCTTGAAGGGAGGGCTCGGACCAAGAGACTTCATCTGAGACAGAAGCTACAGACATAACTTATAAATTACCTTGAAAGGAAGGGGCTGCCGAAAAACCTCGCCTGAGTCAAACACCGGTGCCGAAAAAACTCGCCTGAAACACTAGAGAACGCCTGAGCAAATGAGAGGAGAAGTGAGAAATGAGGGGGGGGGTGAGGATTTATAGAAGGGGGGCACGCCCCACGAGGCTAATGGGCTTGTACGATCGGCCCATCTAAACCAAGCGGCGGAGCGATCCCAATCGTCACCTCGTTAACCGCAGCGAATCATGAGATGCATTTAATGCTATCCCATCTGATGGAATCCCAGAGGTCACAGCATTTAATGGGCGTCCCATCTATCAGGGTTGTCAGAATTGTCAGAATTGTCAGACGTTCAAATGGCGCACAGAAGAGACAAACTCACATAAACGACAAGTCTGCACGCTCGGCAACCACTTCCGAGCATTCGTGACACCGACCCTGTTATAGGGGAAAAAAGTCACGCTCGGCACCCACTGCCGAGCATTCGTGACACCGACCCTATTATAGGGGAAAAAGTCACGCTCGGCACCCACTGCCGAGCATTCGTGACACCGACCCTGTTATAGGGGAAAAAGTCACGCTCGGCACCCACTGCCGAGCATTCGTGACACCGACCCTGTTATAGGGGAAAAAGTCACGCTCGGCAACCACTTCCGAGCATTCGTGACACCGACCCTGTTATAGGGGAAAAAAGTCACGCTCGGCACCCACTGCCAAGCATTCGTGACACCGACCCTGTTATAGGGAAAAAGTCACGCTCGGCACCCACTGCCGAGCATTCGTGACACCGACCCTGTTATAGGGGAAAAAGTCACGCTCGGCACCCACTGCCGAGCATTCGTGACACCGACCCTGTTATAGGGGAAAAAGTCACGCTCGGCAACCACTTCCGAGCATTCGTGACACCGACCCTGTTATAGGGGAAAAAAGTCACGCTCGGCACCCACTGCCGAGCATTCGTGACACCGACCCTGTTATAGGGGAAAAAGTCACGCTCGGCACCCACTGCCGAGCATTCGTGACACCGACCCTGTTATAGGGGAAAAAGTCACGCTCGGCACCCACTGCCGAGCATTCGTGACACCGACCCTGTTATAGGGGAAAAAGTCACGCTCGGCAACCACTTCCGAGCATTCGTGACACCGACCCTGTTATAGGGGAAAAAGTCACGCTCGGCACCCACTGCCGAGCATTCGTGACACCGACCCTGTTATAGGGGAAAAAGTCACGCTCGGCACCCACTGCCGAGCATTCGTGACGCCGACCCTGTTATAGGGGAAAAAGTCACGCTCGGCACCCCCTGCCGAGCATTCGTGACACCGACCCTGTTATATGGAAAAAACAGGTTCGGCACCGCTGCCGAGCGTTCGTGGCACCGACCCTCTTATGGGGAAAAAAACCGGTTCGGCACCGCTGCCGAGCGTTCGTGGCACCGACCCTGTTATATGGAAAAAACAGGTTCGGCACCGCTGCCGAGCATTCGTGACACCGACCCTCTTATGGGGAAAAAAACCGGTTCGGCACCGCTGCCGAGCATTCGTGACACCGACCCTCTTATAGGGAAAAAACCGATTCGGCACCGCTGCCGAGCGTTCGTGGCACCAACCCCGTTATATGGAAAAAACAGGTTCGGCGCCGCTGCCGAGCGTTCGTGGCACCGACCCTCTTATGGGGAAAAAACCGGTTCGGCACCGCTGCCGAGCGTTCGTGGCACCGACCCTGTTATATGGAAAAAACAGGTTCGGCACCGCTGCCGAGCGTTCGTGGCACCGACCCTCTTATAGGGAAAAAACCGGTTCGGCACCGCTGCCGAGCGTTCGCGGCACCGACCCTCTTGTAGGGGAAAGACGAGTTCGGCGGACCGCCGAACTCGCTCCTGACGCTCGCAGTCCTGCCGAACTCACTTCCCTCTCTGGAAAAGCTCGTCGAACCGCACATGGACCTCGGCCCCTTCGCCAGCGAACTCTAGGGGGGTCTAAAGCGTACTCCAAGTATACAAGACCACCGAATGACGAATTGACACTTTGCGAAGTTAGATATCCCTGCAAGAATGCCACATGACCATCGGAGTTCGGGAGCGACTCAGAGTTCAATCCGCTTGAAAAATCACCAAACTGCCTCCTTCAAGATTCAAAAACCTTCCGTTTGGGCCCCGATACAACTCCACCAGCCATTAAAAAACTGCTAAACTACTCCTCAAAGGCCGATCAAGCTCAGCCTTTAGGAGTGGGGGGCTCGTGATATGGCTAAAAATGGGGTTTAATCGGAACCGTCCAAATCAGGCGTGAATCTCGAGACCTGAGGGTAAAACGGTAATTTCACCCACAAAAGGACCAAAACGGATATTGGATCTGCCCTCCTAGGGCCCAATGATCCGCGAATGGATCCACCACCAAGAGGGTGCGGGTCTCCACCCGCTGCGTACCCAATCCATCAAGATAGAGTCAGGGTTCCTGATTAAATATGATCAACGGCCCTGATGAACGTCTATCTTTTCACGGGGGATTAGGGATTAAATTCCTTATCTGATTACGGGGAATATATATTGTCAGATTACCTTCCTCATCTGATGATGGAGGACATTCCTTATCGAATCACGGGGATTACATTCCTAATCCGCTCCCTAAGACGCCTATAAATACCCCCCATCCATCTCCATTAAGAGGTAATCAACTCTTCACCAGTTTTTACGCTCTTTCATAATCTCTTTGATTACTGACTTGAGCGTCGGAGGGTGCGTCGCCGGGATCCCCCCCGGTGTCTCGCACTTTTTGCAGGTGCACGGCAGGAACGACGAACGAGGCCCGACGGAACAGGTACGCAGGTTTTCCTATTCAGTTTCCCCAAGAATCCACAAGTTCTATCTGTTTGCCCCCACACCAAATTTAGCGGAAACAACTCCTTTGACCAACTGGAGGGCAACTTCCTTGCCCACTTCGTGACCAGAAGGAAGGCCGAGAGGACGAGCGCGTTGCTGCTGGGGCTCTGACAGAAGGAAGGAGAGTCGCTCCGACTGTTCGTCCGAAGGTTCACCACGGAGGTGAGGTCGGTCTCCTCCCTCGATCCAGGGGTCGCCTCGGCAGCATTCCGACACAACGTCCGGCACAGCCAACTGAAGGCTTCCCTGGCAAAGAAGCCTCCGATCGATTTCCTCGACCTCCTCAATCGAGTCGAAAAGTATATCCGGACCGAGGAAGCCCTGAATCCGAAAGACCCAAAAGAAGTCCCCAGGAAGGGAAAGAGCAAGGCCGACGAGGCGGAACCAGCAAAGAAGGTCCCAAAAGACGGGGCCATCGCGAAAAGGATCCCTCCGATCCCACGCTTCGAGAGGTACACACCGCTAACGCAGAACGTATCAACTATCCTCTTAGCGATCGAAGACAGGGGCCTCGTCCAATTCCCTCCTCGACCGACCCACAACAACAAAAAGAGGGATCAGCGGTTCTACTGCCATTTCCACCGAGACACCGGGCACGACACCGACCATTACCGCACCCTGAAGGACGAGATCGAGGCTCTCATCCAACGAGGGTACCTCCGGGAGTTCAAACGGAAAGACGCCCGGGACCAAATAGACACGAGGAATAGGAGGCCTTCGAGCGGAACCCCGAGCCTGAAGAACCCAAGGGTCAAGACATCTTGCATTGTGTCCATGGAGGGCCCATGGGAGGGGAGTCCAGCACTTCTCGCAAGGCATTCTTCCAAGAGGTCAACTCCGTCCAGGGTCTCCCCTCCCTCCAGGTTCAGCAACTCCCTATCTCCTTCTCTGGGGAAGACCTGGAGAGAGTTCGGCTCCCGCACTGCGATGCGCTCATCATCAGTCTCAGCATGGCGAACTTCGAGGCCCGTCGGATCCTCGTGGACAACGGGAGCTCGGTAAACATTCTCTTCCTAGAGGCATTCGAGAATCTAAAGCTCTTTCGGGATAAGCTGAAGCCAGCCGGGTACACCCTGCACGGATTCTCCGGCGTACTGGTGCCGATCGAGGGGATCGTGACCTTAGACGTCACCATCGATACAACCCCCCAGATAGACCGAGTCGATGGACTTCATGGTTGTAAACGTCAAGGCAGCCTACAATGCCATCCTCGGCCGTCCCGGGCTCTGCTCCCTCCAGGCGGTTCCCTCGGCCTACCACCAAAAGCAGAAATTTTCCACCAAGTCAGGTGTCAGAGTTGTCCGAAAAAACCAAGAAGCGGCACGGCCGTGCTATATGACGGCCATCAGGGGCAGTGTGTTCCCCCTCGACGCCGTCGAGCTACAGCTCGAAAGAAGCCAGCCAGAATCATAACCGGCAGACGAGCTAGAGGAAGTCTCATTCGAGACAGGGGACGAATCGAAGTAGTTCCGAGTAAGCTGCTCCCTGGCTCCCAACCTCAAATCCGACCTGATCGACTGTATTCGCCACATTGTCGACCTCTTCGCCTGGAAGTCCTCCGATATGCCCGGGATCTTTGAAGACCTGATCATGCACAAACTTAGCGTGATCCCCAGCTCAAAGACGATCGTCCAAAAACGACGTAAGTTTGCCCCGGAGAGGCAACAAGCGGTGAAAGCAGAGGTGGACAAACTCTTGTCCGCTCGTTTCATACAGGAGGTCAGCTATCCTGAGTGGCTGGCGAACGTCTTAATGGTCAGAAAGGCTAGCGGGAGCTAGAGGATCTGCATAGACTTTACTAACCTCAACAAGGCGTGCCCCAAAGATCCGTTCCCTCTCCCCAGCATCGACGCTCTGATCGACGCTACATCGGGTCACGAGCTCCTTTCTTTCATGGACGCCTTCTTAGGATACAATCAGATCTGAATGTTCCCTCATGATATAGCCAAAATGTCATTCGTCACGGACCAAGGTCTTTATTGCTACCGGGTTATGGACTTCGGGCTGAAGAACGCCGGTGCCACTTATCAGAGGCTGGTTAACCGAGTCTTCAAGGATCAATTTGGCCGTAATATGGAGGTGTACGTCGATGACATGCTCGTTAAAAGCCAGTAGGTACATGATCACGTCGCCAACCTGGAGGAAGCCTTTGGGGTCCTTCGGACCCACAGCATGAGGCTTAATCCGGCGAAGTGTGCGTTCGGCATCTCCTCAGGGAAATTCCTCGGGTTCGTCGTCAGCCAGCGTGGTATTGTGGCGAACCCCGAGAAAATCCAGGCCATAATAGACATGGCCCATCCCAGAAACATCAAAGAAGTCCAGAGGCTCACGGGAAGATTGGCGGCCATCGGCCGTTTCCTGTCCAAGTCCGGAGAGAAGTCTCTCCTATTCTTCAAAGCTCTGAGCGGAACCAGAGGCTTTGAATGGGGCGCTCAGCAGCAAGAGGCGTTCGCCCAATTGAAAGAGTACCTCGCCAACCCTCCTCTTCTCAGCAAGCCCGAACCAGGCGAGCCCCTCTGGCTTTACCTTTCAGCTTCGAAAAACGTGCTCAGTGCTGTCTTCGTTCGAGAAGAGGATGGAGTCCAAAAGCCGTTGTACTATGTGAGCAAGGTTCTGCTCGCCACCGAGATCAGATACTCTAGAATGGAGAAGGTAGCATACGCCTTGGTCATGGCCATGCGGAAACTCCATCCTTATTTTCTGGTACATTCGATTCAGGTGCTCACGGACCAGCCTCTGAAGGCCGTAATCTACAAGCTCGAGAGCTTCGAACGACTGGTCAAATGGTTGATCGAGCTCAGTCAATACGACATCGGCTATTAGCCAAGGATGGTCATCAAAGGGCAGTTCATCACGGAATGCACCATCTCCGAGCAATTCGAAAGCAAGGAGGCCGACCAGACATGGGAAGTTTACGTCGATGGCTCCTCCTGCGAAGCGAAGAGTGGTGCGGGTATCATTCTGCGGGGTCCCGACGGTTTCCTCCTTCAATATTGCCTCCGCCTCAACTTTCTGGCCTCTAACAACGAGGCTGAGTATGAGGCCATGATCGCCGGACTCACCTTCGTGCATCAGGCTGGCACCAGACAGATCAGGACCTTCAGCAACTTTCAGCTCGTGGTCAACCAGATCACTGGAGAGTACGAGGCCCATGACGATCGGATGATTAGGTACCTGGCCATGGTCCAACAGCTATTGACGTCCTTCAACGAGTCGGCGGTCTTAAGGATCCCCAGGGAGCAGAATGCCCAGGCCGACGCTCTATCGAAGTTAGCATCCTCGTCCTTCGAGGGTCTCGATCGCACTGTCCTGATCGAAGTACTCCTGAAGCCGTGTATTGACCTCCCCGAGACTCTGCATCGAGGAGGTGCTCATTCTGACGATTGGACCACTCCTATCAAGAAGTTTCTAATCAAGGGAGAGCTCGCCGAAGACCGAGCTGAAGCAAGGCGGGTCAGGGTCCATTCAGAAAGGTTTGCCATGATCAACGAGACCCTCTTCAAAAGGTCATACACAACGACGGACGGAAGACCCTACCTCCGCTGCCTAACCCACAATGAAGCAAAGTACGCTCTCAAGGAGCTGCATGAGGGAATTGGCGGGTGCCATATGGGAAGCCGCTCGCTCGCGCGAAAAGCTTTGAATTACGGGTACTACTGACTCACAATGCTACGAGACGCCCTCGTCTTGGTCAAAAAGTGTGGCCTCTGTCAACGGTTTTCCCCTGTGAAAAGGGCTCCGCAAGCGAACCTCCGCTCCCTAGCCAGTCTGACCCCCTTTGCTATGTGGGGGATGTATCTGGTAGGCCCATTTCCGAAGGCAACGGACCAACGAAAGTTTCTCATAGTGGCAATCGACTACTTCACGAAGTGGATCGAGGCCATGCCACTAGCCACAATCACCGAGCAGCAGACCCAACAATTTTTCTGGAAACACATCGTCTGTCGGTTCGGAATCCCGTAGGTGCTCATTACAGACAATGGGACTCAATTCACGGGTAAACATTTCATAAAGTTCTGTGAAGATCTTGGGATCTAGCAGCATTGTTCTTCGGTGTGCCATCCGCAGTCAAACGGCCAGGCTGAGAACGCGAACTGCCAAATCCTTGACGGTCTCAAGAAACGACTCGATAACTCTTCCAAGGGGGTCAATGAGCTGCCGAGCGTTCTCTGGGCCTACCGAACGACAAAGAGAATCCCCACGAAGAGTCGCCATTCAATCTAACATACGCGGAGGTCGTCATCCCCCTGGAGATCGGGATCCCTTCGCCCCGGATCATGGCCTTCGATGAAGCAAGCAACTCGGCACAGCTACGTGCCGACCTGGACCTCATAGAAGAGGTCAGGGAGAAGTCCGCCATTAAGAGGAACACCTACCAGCAGAGGATCGAAAGGTTCTACAACGAAAATCTGCATCCTACCGACTTCAAGCTCGGGGACCTCGTCCTCCGAAAGCTGGCGGTATCCAACCCCAGCCAGAAGAGGAAACTAGCCCCAAACTGGGAAGGCTCATACAAGGTATCTGAGATCGTACGCCCGGGCACGTACCACCTAACTGACCCGGGAGGTAAGGTTGTCAAGAGGCCCTGGAATACAGAGCACCTTATCAAATTTCTAGAAGGAGAGGGCTAGCCTCTACAGCCCATGTAAAATTATGAAAAATATAATCGACACGTCGTGCCTTGTTTTTGTAAGATTCAAGTATGTTGTAATTATGCTAGCTTTCTTAAAACAAGCTTTGGCTTCGTGTTAGCTCTCATTAAAAACATGTCTCGGGCTCGGCACTCGGAAGAAACCGCGAGCCACAAAAAAGCCTCCCTTACAAGCGTAGGGCTCGACACTCGAAAGAAATTGCGAGCCACGAAAGCTTTCCTTACAAGCTTAGGGCTCGGCACTCGGAAGAAACCGCGAGCCACAAAAAGCTTCCCTTACAAGCGTAGGGCTCAACACTCGGAAGAAACCGCGGGCCACAAAAAGCCTCCCTTACAAGCGTATGGCTCGACACTCGGAAGAAACCGCGAGCCACGAAAGCTTCCCTTACAAGCTTAGGGCTTGGTACTCGGAAGAAACCGTGAGCCACAAAAAGCTTCCCTTCCAAGTGTAGGTTTCGACACTCAGAAGAAACTGCGAGCCACAAAAAGCCTCCCTTACAAGCGTAGGGCTTGACACTCGGAAGAAACTGCGAGCCACAAAAAGCCTCCCTTACAAGCTTAGGGCTCGGCACTCGGAAGAAACCGCGAGCCACAAAAAGGTTCCCTTACAAGCTTAGGGCTCGGCACTTGAAAGAAACCGCGAGCCACGAAAGCTTCCCTTACAAGGTTAGGGCTCGGCACTCGGAAGAAACCGTGAGGCACGAAAGCTTTCCTTACAAACTTAGGGCTCAGCGCTTGAAAGAAACCGCGAGCCACAAAAAGCTTCCCTTACAAGCATAGGGTTCGGCACTCGGAAGAAACCGCGAGCCACAAAAACCCCTCATGTAAACTTGGAGCTTGGCGCCCTGACAGATATCTCGCTCAAGGACAGAGTCACCTCCAAGGTATGGGGGCTCGGCATCTGTCCCGAGCATGGTTTGAGCTTTTTTAAGCCCATCAACCTATGCGCTCGGCGGCAACCGCCAGCTACATCGGTGCTATCTACCCGAGAACAAGTGTGGGGGCTCGGCGTCGACCTCGAGCAAGGCCTTGGCTTTCTTCAAAGCCACACGACCTTTACGCTCGGCGACGACCTTCAGCTATGCCCATTACTGGTTTTCTCAATGGTATGGGAGCTCGGCATTTACCCCGAGCATGGTTTGAGTTTTTTCAAGCCCGTCAACCTATGCGCTCGGCGGCAACCGCCAGCTACACCGGTGCTATCTACCCGAGAACAAGTGTGGGGGCTCGGCATCAACCTCGAGCAAGGCCTTGACTTTCCTCAAAGCCACGCGACCTTTACGCTCGGCGACGACCTTCAGCTATGCCTATTACTGGCTTTCTCAATGGTATAGGGGCTCGGCATCTGCCCCGAGCATGGTTTGAGTTTTTTTCAAGCCTATCAACCTGTGCGCTCAGTGGCAACCGCCAGCTACACCCGTGCTATCTATTCAAGCTCAAGGTATGGGGGTTCAGCATCGGCCTCAAGCATGGCTTGGGCCTTTTCAGGCCCACCAGCCTATCCGCTCGGCGATGACCTCCTTCTACACCCATGCTATCCGTCAAGACGTGCAAATAAGGGATCGGTGTCGCCCTCGGGCGAGGCCTTGGCTCCTTCGATTCATATCTCCTTATGCCCCGAGCTTCGGATTGTTTAAAAAGTTTTCATTAAAGTTTAGGGCACCCGCCTTTGGCAAACGCCCCGAGCTTCGGATCGTCAGTTGACCCTCCTCTCACCCACGAACAACACGGGGTTTGCGGCTTTCAAGAGCTAAAACCCCGAATTGTTCGCGGGAGGCAGGGGGCCACCAATCCGGAACTCTCAGATCAAAGTTCTACTCCTAGGACGCCCGCCTTCAGTAGGCACCCGAATCGTATGGCAGATGAGTCCATTCCAATCCTTGACCAAAAAAATGAGGGGATGGGGGTTATATAGCCCCCTGAGAAGCGCATTTATTGCATCGGAAAGTCCAAATGGCGAAAGGCGAACCGTTGCCATTAATGCTTATCGAAAGGCGAAACGCCCCTTACTAGGCGTTGCCTGCAAAAGACTGGCGCGGCCTTTTCCGCCTCGGTGGCGAACCCCTATGTGGCTGAGCCTGGCCACAATCCTCACTCAACAAATCGTCAAAATCAAAGTAATCGGAAGTTTTTTATTACTCATGGAGCGCTAGAAATGGCCACCCAAATACAATAAAAAGCTTACAAATCACACATCGCTCGGTTTAAAACTCAAAGTCGACGCTTCCTCCCGGTCCCCTCGTGCGCTCGGTCGGTCCAACTGTGGACGGCGCTCCGGAAACGGAGCTTTCCGCATCGGCAGGCGGGGCCACCTCCAAGAAAAATGTCGGAGAAGGTCCCAGGACGGAATTGTTCGCCCCCTCGATCAGACCGGTGCCTAGCATTAGCTTCAGCGGCGGATTTCCAACTCTTTCTCAATAACGGCCTCACGAAGAAAAGACTCCGAAGCTGATCCCCTACTCGAGGCCTCCGAGATCGACTAGTTCATCTCAATTGCCCACTAGTCCCGGTCGGCTATGGTTTTCTTCAGACGAGCGACCTCCAAGCTGAGTTCCCTAGACTTGTTCATGAAGTAATTCACCGCAGCTGCTCGGTCCCGAGCCTGTTTACGGTGGCGAGTCAGAGCACACTCCATAGCCCCCGGCCTAGCTCGGACCAAAGAAACCTCGGCGGAGCCAAGGTCGGCACCAAGGATTCCATGCGTCTATCAAGAAGACGGGAAAAATAACAAGTCACAAAAGAGACTAAGAAAGCACAAGTCATGGAGCATCGGTCGAAAAATTATCTTGCATTAAGTTCAAAATTTTTGTAGTACAAAAGGTGGTGGCCAGTCCGCGCATGGCGTTTACAAAATCAAAAAAGGAGAACCTAAACTATGCTTGACAGGGGGTGGCACCTCTTCGTCAGTAGGGTCGCCCCCGACCTCCTCTTGGTAATGGTCCCCCATCTCCTCGCCACTGGGTGTCGGTGGATGCTCGGGCTGCCAGTTGTAGTGGAGATTGTTGACCCTCTTGTCTGGATAGATCAACCGAAAATGCTCCTTAGCCTTATCATAGGCCTCGTCCTGTGCCAGGATCAGGGTATCCGCCATGGTGATCTCCGCCTCCTTCATGGCCTTCCACGCCTTCTCAGCTTGTTCATGGGCCTTCTCCTTGAGACGGTCCACCTCTTTCTTGTGGTAATCGGCTATCGAGGTCATCTAGGCCTCGTGGACCGCCTCTATGCTCCGAGCCTCCTTCAGCTCATCCGACCGCTTGGTCACCTCGCGGAATACTTCTCCGCGTTCCTCCTCTCAATGAGGACCTCCTTCTCCAAGCACTTCTGAAAGTGCTGCCCATGAAGGATCACCTGTCCGAGGAAGAAAAAGTTAGAAGAAATTCTAAAGTCTAAACTCAAAGCAAAACTACGAGCACTCATTGAGAGCTGTGCCTGAGACCACCTCATAAAGGCCATCTTAGACGTCTACACCGCCAGAGCCATACAATCTCGCTCCGTGGAGAGGTTCCTGACCACCTTTATGGCCACCGGACCCTCAAGCAGGGAATCCCCTGCGAGAACCGACCAATCCGGGGCATGCGGCCTCAGCCCCTGTTGCTCGACCATCTGCTCGGCACTGGGCCGAGGTGGGGGAAGCCTTTGCTCCGGGACTTCGGAGGTCTTTTTGCTACCGGAGCTTCCCCCAGCCTCCCTAGATGCCCTCGGCGTGTGGTGATGCTTTTTTGCCCTTTTCGAGGATGGCTCCACAGCCTCCGAGGCCGGGCCCTTGCTAGACCCCGTGCCTTGGGCAACTGCCTTTTCCTGCTTCGCCTTCTTTTCCTTCTCCCCCTCCTCTTGGCAGCAACGGCCAACAAGGCCTGCCTGTTGTCAAGCTGCTTGGCCGTCATCTCTGCAAAATGGAAGAAGAGAGGCAAATGTTAACACGAAGGCAGAAAGATAGGAAAATTCAGAACAAAAACATACTAGGGACGGTTGGGCTCAGTCCGGCTCGGGCCAGGTGCTTTCCGTCACTCGGGGCCACCCTATGCTGTGCCCCCCAACGATCTTCCCCACCTTCGTCCACTTTTTCTCCGTCAACTCGCTGCGCTTCGGAGGTTTATAGTTTGGCTTAAAAAAGTTTCAGGCGGTTGGAATCCTCCAAGGCTTCTCGCTCCGGACTATGAAGTACTTCTCCTTCCATTCTTTGATGGAGTCCGGATGGCCGTGCATCACCTTTTTGTGAGGTCGCGGCAAAAGATAGAAGATTCCCTCTGCATCACCTAATGAGCTCATCCCCAAGATAGTGCGGAAGTACGTAAGCCTCGGCTTGATTCCCTTCTCTAGGCACTTCAAGATAAAGCAGACCAAATGTTTCCACAAATTGGGGCCGTACTGCATCGGGCTCAACTTCGCCCAATTCAAAATCCTCTTGATGAAGGGGTGTAACGGCAGCCTAGGTCCCGAGATAAAGGCATCCTCGGAAAAAATGCAGCAGCCCGGATCAAGAGTGGTGGTCGAACAAATATTGGGGCTCGGAATCAGGAGTTCGAACTCCTTGGGGATAAAGTAGGTCGCCCTCAGGATGTGCATGTAGTCCACCCTCAAGACACACTGGATACCGTCCATCCTTATCTTCACCCGACTCTCGTCCCCTAGCACGGAGGGGAGCGGAGCGAGATCGTTAACATCATCAGGATACATCCTAATCGATCCGGGATTTCTGAAGGTGACAGGGGCAAACTCAAACCCCGGTCCAGGGCCATATTTATCGGGCACGAGGGGGCTATCCGGACGGATCCACTCCCTTTTCCTCCTACGAGGATGAGGTTTTCTCTCCGGAGACGGGGTCGACAATGGTGGCAGAGGAGGGAGATCACCCTCGCCCTTGACTACCCCTCCTGCAGTACCTTCCCCCGCATATCCTCGAGCATCGTCTCCCTCGACAACCGGATCGGGCTCCCCCTGGTTCCCCTCGGAATCTTCCCCATCCTCCTCATCCTCAACGTCCCCCTCGTCCTCAACGACCTCCCCTCCCTCGGGGTCCTGCTCTTCTTCATCGCCCTTCTCATCTTCCTCATCCTCCTTGTCCTTAACATCTCCCTCTCCTTCGTGGTCCTCCTCTTCCTCCTCGCCCTCACCCTTGCCCTCATCCACAGGCTCCTTCCTTGGCCTACGGGATCTCAAAGGTTGCACAACAAAAACTACCTCCTCCCCCCATCCGACCTTGGATATAACAGAACCTCCTCTTTAATTCCATAATCGCCCAGGGACCAAGACGTCGAAGGTGACTCAGCTTCCTTCTCGAAATGGCCTGACGAGCTTGCCTCGGAGCCAGACTGAGAGCGCGACATTACGAATCAAAAGTACTAACCTAAAAATACCGTGCGAACGGAAAGATCACCGAAAAAAGGTCGTCGACGGCAGACGAGAAAAAAACCCTTGTTCTTGAAATTTGGAAAACACAAGTGAGGAAGGGAAGGAAAGAAAGAGGGGAAAGGGGGGATTTATAACAGAGAAAGAGACTCGAATTTCGCGAAAAGATCTAACCATTGGATCTTGATCATCAAGATCCAACGGCCGCTAAGACCTGAGTCGCTTCGATTCACACGCCTGTGACGTCAGCACGGGGTGCAAAATTACCCCCTTTACCCTCGCCGCTCTCAGCCGATACAAACGGTTTGGAACGCATGGCCAGCCACTAGTGAGGACCCCAGACTTTTCCAACAAGTCAGGAGGCTCGACGCTCGGATGGTACCGCGAGCCCCAAAATCCTCAGACTTTTCTAACAATTCAGGAGGCTCGACGCTTGGATGGTACCGCAAGCCCGAAAATCCTCCTCTATTCGACAGGAGGCTCGACTCTCAGATGGTACCGCGAGCTCCAAAATCCTCCTCTATTCGACAGGGGGCTCGACGCTCGGATGGTACTGCGAGCCCCAAAACCCTCCTCTATTCGACAGGAGGCTCGACGCTCGGATGGTACAGCGAGCCCCAAAATCTTCCTCTATTCGACAGGAGGCTCGACGCTCGGATGGTACCGCGAGTCCCAAAATCCTCAGACTTTTCCAACAAGTCAGGAGGCTCGATGCTCGGATGGTACCGCGAGCCCCAAAACCCTCCTCTATTCGACAGGAGGCTCGACGCTTAGATGGTACCGCGAGCCCCAAAATTCTCCTTTATTCGACAGGAGGCTCGACGCTCGGATGGTACCGTGAGCCCCAAAATCCTCCTTTATTCGACAGGAGGCTCGACGCTCGGATGGTACCACGAGTCCCAAAATCCTCAGACTTTTCCAACAAGTGAGGAGGCTCGACGATCGGATGGTACCGCGAGCCCCAAAACTCTCCTCTATTCGACAGGAGGCTCGACGCTCGGATGGTACCGTGAGTCCCAAAATCCTCAGTCTTTTCCAACAAGTCAGGAGGCTCGATGCTCGGATGGTACCGCGAGCCCCAAAACCCTCCTCTATTCGACAAGAGGCTCGACACTCGGATGGTATCGCGAGCCCCAAAATCCTCCTTTATTCGACAGGAGGCTCGACGCTCGGATGGTACCGCGAGCCTCAAAATCTTCCTCTATTCGACAGGATGCTCAGCGCTCGGATGGCACCGCGAGCCCAAAATTCTCCTCTATTCAAAAGGAGGCTCGGTGCGCAGATGGCACCGCGAGCCCCAAATTTTTTCTCTCTACAGCGTGAGGCTCGGCGCTCGGATGGCACCGCGACCCCAAAATTCTCCTCTATTTAAAAGGAGGTTCGGCGCTCGGATGGCACTGCGAGCCCCAAATTTTCCTCTCTACAGCGTGAGGCTCGGTGCTCGGAAGGCACCAAAAGCTCCTAAAATCCCCTTGCTTTTCCAACAAGTGAGGGGGCTCGTCTTTCGACCCTCGACGCTCGGCAAACCGAGTTCCTCTTCAGATCTCGACGCCCCCTTACTTTTCCAACAAGTGAGGGGGCTCAGCAAACTGAGCTCCCCCTCTTCAGATCTCGATGCCCCCTTGCTTTTCCAACAAGTGAGGGGGCTCGGCAAACTGAGCTCCCCCTCTTCAGATCTCGACGTCCTCTGGTTTTTCCAACAAGTGATGGGGCTCGTCTACCGACCATCGACGCTCGGCTAGAAGAGCTCCGACTCCACGAATCTCGATGTCCCCTTGCTTTTTCAACAAGTGAGGGGGCTCGTCTACCGACCCTAAATGCTCGGCCAAGCGACCTCGGGCTCGACGCTCGGATGTCACTGCGAGCCCCAAATCGCCCCCCAGCAAGTGAGGGGGCTTGTCTACAGACCCTCAATGCTTGGCAAACCGAGCTCCGACTCCTCTGCACCCGGCACCCCTCGTGACTCCAAGAGGGGATTCCCTTCTTCCTACCCCACTGACCTCTTCGAGAAGATACGGATCCTGTTCTTCGTTGTACATACCACTCCGCTCTTCCTACAGAGGCAAAAACCACTCCCACACGGCTGGATTATCCATCCCTCCAGCAGTGGGAGGCTCCTGATATGGGTCAGATGATGTGGCCCCTCCTAGGCCATAGGATCCCCTAAAAAATCGTTCACCCCTGATCATTAGGTCTGCCAGGTCAACCCTAAGCCTCATGGGTTTCTGCCACGTCAGGCCCATGGGCAACCGTGTCCAGACCCGACCTAAACGGATCCAGACCCGTTTGGTCTACCTATAAATATCAGGCCCTCTCCCCTTATACAAGGTAATCAATTTTTTTCCTCTCAAACCCTAGTTACTGTTACTCTTCTTCAGTGACTGACTAGATCGTCGGAGGGTCTGCCACCGGGACCAACTCCGGTGTTTCTAGACCGAATGCAGGTACACGAGACCTCCGGATCCGAGCCTCCAGCCGAGCATTCGATCCGAGCCGAGCATCCGATCTCCACCTTGCTCCCGCCTACTCCCGATTGGGTCCCCCGGCTGAGGGTCGGGCGTACCATCCATATCGAAGCTTCCGCAAAAATACAAATCGAGAAGAACTAACACATGGTGCAGCCACCCCCTAAAAACAAACCGCATCATATATATAGATGCTTCTCACACAGTTTCAGTTTGAAATGTATATTTTCTGTCAAATCATCATTTGTATCACTGGCTGTAGAGAGTAAATTTGTGGGATTTAAAAAACCTTGGTGTCTCACTTGAAAATGGTTAAGTTGTACAATCAGTAGATAATAAGTTGAAAACAAAAATTTCGTGATGGGCTTCAGTTAAGCAACTATCTTTAGTCTGCTTTGGCCACTGCAGCTGTTTTGTTGTTTTGGCGTTACTCTTTACCAGGGCTGTTGTTTTTGGCTGCGGATTGTGTTCTGTTGTAAATGTCTTATTTACTTGCTTGCCTCGCGTGTCTGCAGGCTTTTTTTTTATTCTAGTCTTTTTTTTTTATTCTAGTACTACAGCTTGTATTACTACTCCGTGAGTTGTACTGTTTTGGCCTTTTATATATACTATTGTTCAGGCTAGAGTCTTTCGACTCTATCCTTTACATAAAAAAAAAAGCAACCATCTTTAGGAGTAAGTTGATTCCATTATCTCTGTGCCCTTTTCTGTAGTTGGTTTTTTATTCAGTAGATTTATCATCTAGTTCTTCTATATCTTACTCCTGTTTTTGAGTTCCTGTACCTCTCATTCGTTTATAACTTGTCGGTTGTGATAATAAGTTACTGAACTCTGAACTCGTAAGTAATTTTATGGTTACTTACTGGAGTATAGTTGCCATGTAATGCATATTTTTTTGTTTCTTTGATTATCAGTACTTAACAATGTTGAATTCTTACTAAGATGGTTAATTAAATTATTTCCTCATTACTGGCCTAACTCGTCTGCTTGAAACCTGATTCAAATGGGTCAAACTTCAGCGCAGCTCATCATATGTACAGGGCATTTCAAGAAGAAATAGATTACTTCCTAGTTGATCCTGATATAGGACAAGTAATAGAAGCCATAGTTACTTATTATTATACTACTTATTATATGAATGGAAATATTAGCAGAATTTTTTATATTTAATGGCTTCTAGTTTATCCTTTTCAGCTTGAGGTGTGGCTCCTGAAGAAATCAAGGCTCACTTGATCTCTGATGAAGTTGTAGTTCTTACAGAAAGTCCACAATGTAAACTGATTACATAAATTCATGAGAAAATTTGGTCATTCATTTCATGAATTTATGTAATCAGTTTCTTTGGAGCTTTTTTGTTCAGTCGTGCCCGGGTTTGGACCTGAATTTTGGAGCCCAATTTGGGTCGGGCTTGGATCCTACAAAAAAAATTGGGCTCAGGCTCGAGCTTGTATAAGTCCGGACCGTTGCCAACCTTAATATAAAGAGACTCACTAGTTCTCATCCTCCATGATATAGCAGCAGAATGATTTACAGATCTTGACTATAAAGAGACATACATAAGTTCATAAACTTCATAACAAATTGAAATATTGAATAACTTGTTTGGAGACACTTACTGCAGTTGGCCAAAAAAATAAGAGAAACAGATAGTGCAATTGGCAGAGCACTTGTACATACAGATATAAATTGATTGTGATAATGAAGATTTGCATTTGGCTATGCGACCAACTAATTCAATATATACAATCATGATAAGAGAAATAGACTGCATTTGTCCCTAAAAATTTTCATTTATAAGTTGTATAACTTGCAATATATCATACTGGATCTTATTTCATGTTTCAAATATCATCAAAAAATTACATTTTGAGACATCTACTTACACCTGTCATAAAGAAGTTTGTCACCAAAATAACTACAAAGTTAAATTGTAAGTTTTACACAAAATTACATATAGTTTCTCAACAAAATTTGCATTTAACTTTTTCACAAAAGTATAAAAAGTATCTTTACAAAATTACTCCGAGTTCATATCACTTATCAATGGAATCATGCATCTACATATCCCTCTCTTGGGCATTGATCATTAGATTGAGTTCTTAGCTAAGTATCTTTATCAATGTCTTCATTCCTTTGTGCAGCAACTACTGGTGAACTGTGCCGGACAATGAAATATCAATAACTGCATGAGGCTGAGTTGTGTATGAACATGATGTTTTTACTTAGTGATTTAGTTAGTTACCTGAGTCACAAAGAAGCCACTTCCCCTCCCTATAGATATAAACTTACCCCTCCCTCTAATTCCATATGCTTCTGTGGCTCTCCCTGTAAGTGTTTGCACTCTCACACTCCTTCCAGATCCAGATGGAATCCATGGTGGTTTATTACTTTCATTCTCCATCTATGTAATAATTTGCATATATTGGCAGCTAACACACAGGTTAAACATTTCAATTCAGTTATGCATGAAAGAAGAGCACATGGACTGTTCTCTTATCTTCTGAAAATACTTGCCTGTAACTTTCCATAACTTACTGCCCATTTTTTTGTCATGTGCTGCCAGCACCCCTCCTTAGCATCCCAGGCTTCTTCTTGCCCCTGCATTGGACTCCAGCATCTAATTGAGTAACATTTCCACTTGTGTCCTTGCATTGATTCATTTGTAAATGTGATACCAAAAGACATAAGCTTTTTGAAGTATGCACTCAGTCAAACTAAAGACAAGAATTTAGATGCAACAAGGGTGTGTAGACCATGTACAACATTCAAAAAAAAAAAAAAAAAAAAGCCTACTGCATTGAGCCACTAATAACCCACTCCTAACCTAAACCTACTGCATTGTGTCCCACAACCACAACATAAACCTGGTAGATATCAAACAATAATGCCTTGTTACCCTCCACCCTTTTGAAACTGTATACATGCCTTGGCTTGTCTACATCTCCTTCATTTTCAGAACAGCCGAGAGCTTGTATGATACTTAAATTCCAACTCTCAACCACCTTAACTTTGGCTATATATATACCCCCTCTGAAATACATACAACCAGTACCACTATAGGTCTCTTATCAGGTCTTTAGAGCTGTTAGCTAGTAGTTGAAAATGGTGAAGAACAAAATGATGAGTCTTCATATCCAAACAGTGTAGATGGTGCAAAAGAAGATGAAGAACAACTACTATTTTTAGTTGTCCATTATCTAGTATATGGAATGGGAGGTATTGAAAATGTGTGTATATCCAATGTGAGGTATTGGAAATGTTGGCTTTCTCCTTGCCACAAGTATCCAGTTGTTGAATGACTCAAATTGATTTTTTTTTTTTTTTTTGAGGAAAAGGTGGAATAATGCCACCCTGTTTCATTAATAAGTAATTAATAAACAACCCCGAAGTCCCGGGGAAAAAGACAGCTACAGTGCAGGAAATAAAACATAACCCCCAACAAAACCCTGGAGGGTGGGTTACAACCTCCAGCCAAAAGGCAACCAGAAAAAGCAAAATACTAATGCCTGATACAAAATATGAAAGCCTGATACAAAATATATGAGATATTGAGGCGAGAGTCCACTCATCTGTCAAGAGTTGGCCCAATCTCTATCTCCTCGTCATCAAACTCGTCCACCTGGAATACCCTTGCAATCCTCCCTCTTGCACCTGAAGCAGCAGCTGAAGCCCAAAAGGAGATTAGATGCATGATATGAGTAAGATTACTAGAAATAGAATTACATGAAGCACGGAAATAAAAATTGTTCCTATCTAGCCATAACACCCATGTGGTTGCCGCAATGGCAATGAACCATGCGTCTTTCATATCGTGACGGGCTGATGCAAATCTGGGACCAACCCACAGCTCCTCATAGTCCCTTGGGAAGTCAGTTGATCCTAGTGCTCTCAGCACCTCTCTCAGGACAGCCTTGCTTCTAGTGCAATGAAGAAACAGGTGATTCAGACTTTCCACATGCACGTTGCAGAACCCGCAATTGGTCGCAATGTGAGGTTGCCTCTTGGCGAGGTTCTCTCTAGTGAGAATGGCGTTGTTGAGCACAAGCCAGAGGAAGACTCTAATTTTCAGAGGGGTTTTTGTCTTCCAAAGTACCGCTGCCCAGCTGGGCCTGCATCCTCGGAAGTGAATCCGGTGGTACAATGATCTAACCGAGAACACTCCCTTGTTCTCTAGTCCCCAACATAGATGATCTGGGCCTTGGGCACATATTACCCCAGACTGGATTATGTATGTTTGTAATTCATGCAGTTGCTGTGACAAACTTGGAGAGAGAGTTCCTTGGAATGACGGTCTCCAAGTCCCCCTTTTCCAAGTTTCCGCCACCGAGATATTCGGTCGATTCGTTTTAGCAAACACCTCTGGAAAAGCATCCTTAAGAGAGTGAGGACCGCACCATTTGTCCCACCAAAACCTAGTGGTACGACCATTGCCGATCAAAGATGAAGTTGCTGAGTTGAAAGGCCCGCTGGCTTTGGCAATACCTTTCCAGAAGCGGGAGACTTTGGATCCTACTCGAAAGCCTAGACTTCTTGTCCCTTTTCCCCGAAGGTAAGGTTGGATGAAGTCCTGCCAACCTTCACCGCCGTGATGGAACACTTTCCACCACCACTTTCCCAGGAGTGCCAGATTCATATCTCTGAGGTCGATGATGCCTAACCCTCCGTGCCTCTTTTTCATGCATGCGATACTCCATTTAATAAGGTGGTAGCCTCCCTTATTTGAGTCTGCACCTTTCCAAAGGAATCTTTTCCTGATACGATCGATCCTTTGGATCACCCACTTTGGGAGTTCAAAAAAGGACATGTAGTATACGGGTAGATTGGATAAAACAGAATTGATGAGTACCACTCTGCCCCCAAGAGAAAGAGATTTGCCTTTCCAACCGGACAGTCTGTCCTCCACCCTGTCTATAATAGGCAGCCAGTCTGCCTTAGTGAGCCGCCCTGGGCGTAGCGGCAGCCCTAGGTATTTGATTGGGAAATCTTCTATCGCGCAGTTGAGAATGGTGGCATGCTCCCGAGTTTCAGCTTCTGAGAGTGAAATAGGTACAATCGCACTCTTGTGGAAGTTAATTCTTAGGCCTGACCAGGCTTCAAAGCAGTAAAGTACCCCTTTAAAGCATATTGTTTCCGTTCTATTCCCATTACCAAAGACCAGGGTGTCGTCAGCATATTGAAGGATCGTACACCCCTGATTAGCATTGTTGCTGGCCACAGGTGTTATCCACCCTTTCCTTTGACAATTCTCTAGCATTCCTCTGAGCACATCCGCAACAATAGTGAATAGAAGTGGGGACAATGGATCCCCCTGGCGGAGTCCCTTCTTACACGGGAACGAGGGCCCGGGCCTCCCATTCACCGAGATTGCCGTTTTGCTAGAGTGTAAACACTGTTTAATCCATCTAATCCATTTGTCCCCAAAGCCTCTCCCCCTGAGAGCCTCTAGCAAACATTCCCAATCCACCGAGTCGTATGCTTTCTCAAAATCCAGTTTCAGGAGGAAGTTCTTGGAATTGTGCTTGTGGCAGTGGTGGATAACTTGTTCAGCAGTGGCAACGCAGTCTAGGATACATCTGCCCTTAATGAAGCCCGTCTGTGTTCTGCTGATAAGACTGTCCATGATGCCTCCCAGACGGATGGCTAGAACCTTAGTGATGATCTTAGCCGAGCAGTTAATCAGACTAATTGGTCTAAAGTCTCCGACGCACCTAGAATCCTCCCGTTTGGGGATCAAGACAACTTCTGCAAAGTTGAACATTCCCAGCCGCAGGTTATTGTGAAAAAAATCCATCATAACCTCCATAAATTCTCCTTTAATTTCTTCTCAGAACACTTGGAAGAACAACATCGGAAAGCCATCTGGTCCCGGCGCCTTGTCAGCTCCCATTTGGTCAATCGCCGTTTTGACCTCTGATTCCGTGAACGGCTCCTCCAATGAGGCCAAGTCTTGACCTGGAGCAAGCTGGTATTCCTGCCAAAAGTCTGCCCCCATTGGAGCTCTAAAGTCATTCTTCTTCCCGAAAAGACCCTTATAGAATGACTGAAAGGTAGAGGAAATAACCCTTTCCTCCTGCGAAGTTCCCGTATCTGTCTGAATAGATAGGATAAGATTGGCTCTCCTTCTGGTACTTGCAACCCGATGAAAGTAGGCCGTGTTCGCGTCTCCCTCTTTGAGCCACGAAATCCTGGATCTCTGTTGCCACTTGATCTCTTCCAGTCTATACAGATTGGCAACGTTATTCCGGAGTTCTAAGAGCCTGTTTCGCTCTTCCTGCAGCAGGACTCTAGTTTCCTCCACCTTCTCAAGCTCATCAATACCTTCCAGATAGGACTCTTTATCACGCCAGACTGTCGCGAATCTAGACCGATTCCATTTACATAGCCTCTTTCTAAGTCTTCGAATTTTTCCACACCAGCGCGCTGCCGCGTCCCTACCGGCCATTGGCATAGCCCAGTTCTCCATGACCATATGATGGAATCCCCGAATTTCCAACCATGCCTTTTCAAATCTGAATTTCCTAGGCTTGCGGGCACCCCGATTCCCCACATCGAGGAGGATCGGGGTGTGGTCTGAGGTTGGTCTAGGGATCGTTCTGGCCGAAGCGAGAGGAAATAAAGCTTCCCAATCCAAAGAGACCAGAACCCTGTCCAACTTGGCCATAACCGGATCCGCTTGCAAATTAGACCAAGTAAAAAGTCTGTCATTGATTGGAATATCCATTAGCTCAAGTTCCGTGATAACTCGGTTGAATTCCTCTCGGTGTCTGTCGCTAGTGCCTCTTCCCTTGTGCTCAAAAGCAAATCTAGTAATATTGAAGTCCCCACCTACAATCCAAGGTCCCGACCATTGCTGACGAATGTCGGCGAGTTCTTGCCAGAAGGCCTCTCTGTCTGCGGCCACGTTCGGCCCGTAAACCACAGTCACCGTCTGCATCCAGTCATCTGAGCGTCGCTTAAGTCGGGCAGTCAAAGAGAATGTACCCCGATACTCCTCCTCGCAGGAAATAAGATCCGAGTTAAACCCTATAGCAATCCCCCCTGATGCACCGATAAAGGGGCGTAGCAACCACTCTTTGATTCTATTACCACCCACTCTATTGAGTTTGATCCCGTGCTGGAGTTTAGTCTCCTGCAGCCCTACTATCTCCGCCTTGGAATTACTAATGACATCCCTCACCATACCCCTCTTTCCCCTGTCCCCCAATCCCCTAACATTCCAAAATAGCGTATTCATTGGGGAACATTGTTACCAGAGAACGTTGGTGAAGGTGCGGGGCCGGCTTCATCTTCGATAATGATAGCCGCCCCTGCGCCATCGCAAGGGGCAATCACAGAGCTGGAATGAGCCCTATCCGACTCCCAGCCCCTAATTTTATTAAGGAGCAACGCATTGCGTTCTAAATCCCATACTTCTAACCCACATGTTTCCGCAAGTAAAAAAACCTCATTATCTGACATGAAATTTAAAATGTTAGCTAAAAACATAGTCGTACCTCCATTATCCAGTTTAGCAGATTTGGCCGCCGCAGCTACCTCCAGGTAGTCATCTAAGGACTCCCCATGAGCCCTCTTGGGCGAGCGGTGCACCCTGAACCCCACTGTCCTCTGAGTCACGCCAGAGCCGCCACCAGGTGCGGAATCTGGAAAGGTGGAAAGTACCAACTCAGGGGAGACGGCTCTCTGAGTGTTAGCAATGAAATCTGCATCTTCTGAATCCTCCTCTGAAAAAGAGAAGTCCAGATTGAGCCGCCCTTCTCGTTCCTCCTCACTATCAGTGCGTAGAGTTTCCTGTAGTTGTGAGGAAAGTTCTCCCCCCGTGGACCCCACTTTGGGCCCACAAGTAGTCGAACTATTAACGATAAACGATAGCTCTGATACAGTCCCCTCATTGGGCCCGTCTTGAGAAATACATATAGCCTGCAATTGAGTAGGTGTTTTGGACCCCACACTGGGCCCACAATCACCTATAGAAAGGTCACCTCTCGCTAAAGAGTTAGCACAGCCTACCGGAGTCATAAAATCCCCACCCGCATAGGGCTCCAAAACCCGGTTAGCTTCCGCTGTTCCGCAGCGCACCACACCGCTCAGACTTGATGAGCCGCGGTTCATCTTACCGCTCCTCACACCTTCCCATGCAGTCCCCTCTTTGTCGCATACGGGATGTGAGTTGTCCCCGCCACGTGTCGCCGACTGGTTGGGGGCAGCTTCGGCAGCAGTAGCTTTCACAGTGTTCGAGGGCACTTCATACGAAGCGTTGGGTCCTTTACAGCTTCTTTCTTTCTTCTTGAGGCCCAACATCTCAGACCCCTCTTCTTCTACGTTGGCTTCAATCCCACAAATGGGTAACCTCAGATCCAAACCACCATAAACCCCAATCTTCTCCGCAATATCTGAGCGCCCCTCTGTACGGATGAGCACCCCCCCACACTCTGCTTTCTCCAGCCTTTCCTCAGATGACAGACCCTGTGGTTCCACAGAGGTCTTGTTTTGTCCCTGCGGTGCCTTCCACACTCTCTCTACCCACTCCCTAGTAGAAGGTGCTTTCGCAGGGCTTTGTTTGTCGCCAACCAGCTCTCGACCCAAAGCCTGGTGGTTGTAGGGAAGTAGGTGGCTGCCACTCGCAGACCCCCTTACCAGCTCCTCCGTCCTTGCAACGTCAGATCCTCTCAGTGGTTGACCACTTTTTGGCCCTCTTTTGCTACTTTTGGGGCGATGCTCCTTTCCTTTATCCAAATGAGCTGTTGTAGTTGAAATCTTTACCAAATCTAGGCCTGTAGGCACATGGCGCCGCTCATCGGTAACCTTACCCGGGCGTAGCCTTTCTGATCCCACCACTGCCGTCCCTTGGAGCGCTTCCACCTCCCTCGCTGCCTTAATCACCTCTCGGTGGGCCCTCTCCACTTCGTGGGAGCCGTCGATGGTAAGCTCCCAACTTGGCGCAGTCGCTTGCAGGTAACTTCTACCGTCTCTGATAGCGGATGGTGGTGAGGACGTGATGAAGGCTTGAGCTAGCTCCTTGTCGGCGTTTTTGTCCAATACAAAGCGCACAAGATAGGAGTCTTCGTATGAGAAAATCTTAGCAAATCTCGGCATCAAGGTTATATCTTTACTTCTGATCAACACTCTAGCTGACACAATCTCCGACCGGCGATCAGTCTTCTCATCCAATTCCTCTACAGTCCCGAAGTCGGAGACTATTTCTTGAATGGCCTCTTTCTTCCAAAAGTGTAGAGGAATATTATGTATCCATACCCAGTACCTTTTCCCTTGTGGTTTTTCGGCACCGAAGCTTGGTGACCACGGCTGAAAGTCTAGTTTGAAGTGTCCAAAGTCGATAGTTTCCTCTCCGGTGATCTCTAGCATCTTTTGAGGGGACGGAAAGGAAACTAGAAATCTGAGTGGGCACATCCTCTTGACTACCCAATCGCGGTCCGCCTTCATCGGCCACCGTGCATTGAGTGCCTGTAGCACATGGACCTCCGACGGCCTACCCGCCTCCACCCTTGCAACTGCACACCAAAGCTTGAGCCACTTTTCTTCTGCCTTAATAGAAGCGAGACTGTTAGCGAGTTTAATGGTCGCCGGGTTGTCCGGCGATCGACCCCGGCACACCCTCCTCACCTCGTCATCGTTAGAGGCTACCACATTGGTGCAATGGTACGATAGATGCCCCCATTTGAGGCATTTAAGGCATCGGATATCCTTGGTGCACTCGGAGCGGTAGTGACCGAGCTCTCCGCAGTTGAAACACGGGGCGGGTTTGCGTTTACCCTTTCTTTGAAGTTTTTTCGAAGCCATAGCCGCCGGTGGTGGGGTTTTTTGTTTTCTTTTTCTGTTGTAAGACACTTCTTGCCAGCCAACCGTATCTACTCCAACGGACGGTAGACCTTCAGTCACCGGAGCTCCACCGTGGGGACCCCTACTTTGGGCCCTAACCCCGGTGGCCTCTGTAGGGCCTGTGGTCGGCCACCTTGGCTGTAGAGTGCTGTTGGCGACGGCGGAGGTTGGGGGTAGGTGAGTCTGGTGTTGGGGTTGCAAGTTTGGTTCCCTCTGTGGAGAGGTGTTACTGCACTCAGGCTGGCGTTGCAAGGGTTCACCTGTCCCCGAGGGGGAGGTAGAGCGCCTTTGTACCTTTAACACCTGACGTTGTTGGATGTTGAGTTTGCGGGGAAACTGCACTAGGTCACCGTGTTGTTGTTTAGAGCCTCTGGGGAAGTGAGCAGCATCACGGTAACTCCTATTCCCTCTTGCTTGGTAAACCCTGAAGTCGTCCCTGTGATGCTCTTCAGTGTAACGCTGCTGAGGCTGATGGTTAGAGTGATGCCGGTTGCAAAGTAGATCACACTTGGTGAAGCTGTAGAAATGTAGTACCCCTAAAAAATAAAATAATATTTTTATTACTTTTTTGCCTACAAGTTTGTACGTGCAACACACGTGCATTATAGTGAGATAGTAGAACTTGTATTATTATTTATTATTATTTTATTAATATTGATGGAGAATATTTGGTTGTGGGCTATTAATATTAATTAAAATTATTATTAACTAGACTCTCTGCCGGTTCCATCGCATATAATCAATATATATAAAAGTTGCAGAAACTTGTGTCAAAACAGCAATCTACACAGATTTCGTGTTCAGCCATAATTCTCAAAGTTGTGTTTACAAGCATGAAACAAGTCTGAAACTTCATCAAATAATTACAGAAAAATTAGGGAAGGTTCTCTAGTATGTCTAGTCTCAGCATGTTAAATTTCAAATTATTATATTAAAGTTAGCATGTTCAAATTAAATTGTAAAACATGGTGATACAATGAAACTGTGAATCTGGAAGTCCAAACCCAGCAGCACTAAAATAGTCATAACTCACAAAATATAATTCGGAATTTAATTCCATCAAAAAGACTGTAAAATAGACATCTAGGGATACAATTCATATTTAGAACTCAAGTAAAGATTATGTCATTATCAAGGTCGAAAACAGCAGGCAAAATCAGGACAATAACAAATATGATTTCTTTTGCATGAAATGGATTATAATTATTATTTATCATGAATCTAAGTTAATGGGTCATACAAATTAGAGGCTAATGATTATTCAAACAGCACCCTTGTCCATTCTACACACATAACAAAGGAAACCATAACAATATATGCAACACACAACCAAACATCTACAACATGCATTCATATGGATAAAATCTCCTAGATCTATATAGTGTTTGTGTGATGGATATAATAGTCGATTATTTGAGAACTTATTTTGACTATAGGGTTGATAGAAGTCAAACGACGAATAGAATCAAGATCATCAAGGAGTAAGAATATGAAAAACAAGTCATAATGAGATCTACTTGCGATATTTATGCTTGTAGGAGGAACAAGAAAATTCATACAAGTACTTGCCTTGATTGGATGATGAACTTGATGATAATCAGGATTGGATGGATCAGATCTGGCATGGATCTTGATGACGAGCAAGATCAAGATGATCCGATGGCTGAGATCCAAGAGCTTGATAATCAAGGTGATGATCAAGATCTTGATGATGCTCACGATCTCGATGGGGGTCGTACGACCGAAGATGGCTTGATCACAAAAACAAAGCAAGGGTGGAGTGCTCTGTGACGGCGGCAAGCGGTGGTTGTCGATGAAGGGCGACGGTCGATGACAATGGCGAGGCGATGGCAATGTGGGTGATCTACCCGGTAGTTGAAGATGGAAGGAGGTGGTGGTGGTGGTGGTGGTGGTTCGACTGGATAATGGATAGAGGGTTGCGGGTGCTCGGGACTGCAGCGTTGATCGGAGCTCGATGGAGGGATGACGACGGACGAGGGAGTGGTGTTGGGTACGACGAGGACAGGGTGCAGTCGAGGGCAGAGTTGAGGGTGGCAGGGGATTGCAAGGTGCTCGGAGGTTGAAGGGAGGAGGAGCAGTCGAGGTGGTTGACGAGGAGCGGTGGTCAACTGTTTGGGCCGATGAGGGCGAGAGGAAGGAGACGGTAGGCGGCTGGGTGGAGGTATGCGAGGTTGATGGCGGTGATCGATGGGTTCAAGATGAGGGAGGCTTGGGTTTTGAAATGAAACGGAGAAAGATGAGAGGGTGTTTAGGCGGCAGGGGTAATTAGGGGGTGATTAGGGTTAGGGTAATTAGGGTTAAATAGTTATTGGGTTAATGGGTAGGGTTTGAATAGGATCCAAAAGGAGAATGAGTCAAAAATCAATACAGTTAGGCATATAAAATAGATGAATTTGAATTAGTCAATTCACCTTGAAGAATAACCATTTAGGGTTGGTAGGAACAATGCAAATGAAACAGATTGGACACAAAATTGAGTCGAAATCAAAAGTAAATTTTATTAGAGATGGAAGCAAATACAAGGTTCCGAATTGATAATTATAGTACAATGAATAAAATACAGAAGAAATACAAATACAGGAAACAACGGTTAGATTCGGGTTTGGGTTTTGAGAGATTGAGATCTTTCGGAAATTGAGGAAAGATCGGGAGAGAAGAGATTGTAGTAGTTAGGGTTTGAGTTTTGAGAGAGATTGGAATTTTGGGGGAGATATCGGGAGAGAAGAGAGGAGGAGAGGGTAAGTATTATTATAATTTCAATTAAAGATATATATAAGGATTTTTGATGGCAAAGATTTAATCTAGCAATATAAGATTTACAGTCCAGATCTGTTATAAACAGATTTATTGTGGCTTTTATAATAAAATTAGATAATGAGAGAATATTAATTGGGCCCATAAGAAAAACACAAAACCCTGACCCTAACTAAGGTGGCCGGCCATATATATAGAGAGGACTCTCTCTCACTTGGGTTGCTTTTTAGGGTTTTTGGAGGACTTTTGGAGGCTATTTGATCAAGAATCCGACATTAGAAGAGGTGGGTGTTCTTCTTTCCTCATGTTTTATTAATATTGTTTGTGATCTCATAGCATGAATAGTTTTGTAAATTGTGATTAGTGTTCATTAATGCAATTTATATTTTGTTGTTCGTTCTATGAGATAGATGCATAATAAACATCATTGTATGTTCTTGATAATATATTGAACCATTTTAAATAGACAACAAGATTTAGTTGTGTTGCATTGTTCATGAAAATATACATAGGTTGTTAGAATTCATATCATGCAAACAAGAACCCATCTTTAAATTATTAATTTCTTGCTAAAGATGATTGTAGATTTGTGTAATCATTATTGATTGTTGTCATGTAAATTTAGCAATTATTATGTGCATAAAAAATTAAGTCTAGATTAGGGTTTGGTTTGGATTAGATTAAGATTTGGTTTTGATTAAGTTAAGATTTGGTTTTGATTAAATTAGGATTTCGAGTCTGTTTAGGCTAGGATTGAGCCTAGGTTTGAGTTCAGTTTCAAGAGAGGTTAGGGTTGTGGTGAGTTGGGATGTGGTTAATTTATTCAATTTGAAACTAGTTGTCTAGTCTTGCTCGTTTTTATTACTTTAATAGTTGATAAACAAGAGTGTCTTATCCAAACAAATATAGTAATAATACTCATTAATATTTGGGAAGAGAGAATCAATATTAGTTAAGTAGTGTTTTGATTTAATCGAATTAGAACTAGTTGTAGACTAGCTCGCTTAATTTTTAATAATTGATAAATATGAGTCATTTATTAGATAAAATCTAATGATAGAACCTATTATTATTTGGATAATAAATGGAGATTTAGAGACTGGATTAATTGGGTATGAGATCAAGATTTGTGCAAGATTTTGCTAGTCATGTGATGACTAATAGATGGACTTGAGATGTGAATGAATCGACTTATATTGAATTTTGACTTAGAGATCTAGTAGTTAATAATTTTTAGATATTGGGACTACATTAACAAGTTAGGGTTTGTCGTAGAAAACACTAGAATGTGAATCGGTGTGATGACCTAGTCATTTGAGTTCCTAAGGCCAATAAGGACATGCTCTAGGCGGTAGTTGTTCATGTTTGAATATAAGGACAAACACTAGAAATGAGTTGTGATGAAGCAAGAGAAAACGTGAGAAGATGGCTCCAGAATAATTCACGGAGTGAGATATTCCCCAGTATTCAAGGACAAGGGATGAAATAGGCCCAAGAATGATATGCGAAGTGGGTATGGTCTCCAATATTTCATGACGAGAGCAATGCTCATGGGATGTTTGTATTATGAGGGCTCTAGGACGACATGCGGAGAGATATATTCTACAGAATTCTGGGACGATAGATGAAATAGGCTCCAGGATAATCTGTGGATAAAGATTGATCTCCAGTATTCTGGAGCAAGAGTCAATACTCACATGATGTCTAAATCTTGAATTTTGTCACGGATATAAGTTTTGCATACGATGGATTAAACTCTGAAATGAGGAGAAACGTTAGAAGCTTGCATTGAGAACCTATGTTGTATGGGCGGCATAAAATTCCAAACAAGTATGCATTAGAAAAGTGCATTATGTGCATTCTGTTTGTGCATTAGATTTTCAAGATCATGGCATACACTGTTACACTTAGAATAGATTTACTTTCCGCATTTATTTTTATTTTGCATCATTTTGTTGGTTGTTGAGAATTAGAAGATCACTATTGTTACTAGCCTTACGTCTCAACTGACGTGCCCACAATTTGAAAGTGTTGCAGGATTCTTGTCAATTGGTGGATGGACTTGAGTTTGACGTGGATTCTAGTGGAAGACAAAAGTTGAATATTATAACAAGTTGTAATTTATTGTAAGAAATACTTTGATATTTGCAATGAACGGTGATGTATTAAAAGATTTAATTTTCCCTGTACTAAATTGAAGTAATCTGGATGAGTTACGGATTTCATGTGTATGAAATTCGGGACGTTACAAGAAATAAACTCTGCAAACATTCCAAGATCTTTGATAAGTATCCAAGCATGTGCTCCTTAGTTTACTATTGACAACTGCTTCACGAGATTTTCAAATTCCTCCTCATCATAGCAACATACTGCACTGCTGCCTTCATGTCCTTGCCAGGATGCTTCTTCTTGAAATTATCATATAGGTGCCTCACACAATACCTATGAAATGTATTGATATATTCATGGTTGAGCACCTCACTAAGACCCTACACAAAGACAGCCAGTTGGAGTGAGAATTGAGAGTGCAGTATGAACATGTGATATATCTGAAAAATATTGCAGATATATGGTTGAAGAAATGTGCAATGACATATAGAGTGAAGTAAGTACCTTTTCTTGATCAGAGATGAATGCAACATCAGTAGGATCCATTTGCAATGCATCAAATAGCTGCTCCATAAACCTACTCCAGGTTTCCTTGCATTCTATGTTCACAACTGCAAATGGTAGTGAAAACATTTGATTGTTTCCATCTCTTGATACAAAAGTTAACATTAATCCACCTGTCCAAGAATTCAAGTGGCAACCATCAAGTCCAATTAGGGATCTACATCTAACTTTGAAACCTTGTACTATAGCATGGTATGTTATGAACATTTTATCAAAAACTCTGCCATCACCATAATCAACAAGTACAAGCTCCTCTTGTGACTTTGTCCTAAAATTTGTTATGCTTCCTAGATTAGCAAGGGAAATCTTTTTTGCATAATCTCTCAAACAAGCATATTGTTCTGTATCTTTGACCTCAATGATCCCTAGTGCAACAGACCTTGCCCTCCTAGCTTGATCCCTATATATATCCAGGTAAAAGTCTTTTAACCAACTGAATGAAGACATCTACTTTCATCCTTGGATCAACTCTGAATATATCAACATATTTCTGCTCAATCCAAGTTGAATTTTAGTTCTTACTGACACAACTTTTGATGCAATTATGCTCTGTATAGAATATAGTAACCTGAAACACTATGTAGTCCCTACCCAACGTGCATAAATTTCCCATTTACAACCTTTGGTGACACATTGAGCCCTACAACTTTTCCATTCATTCTTAATCAATTTATATGAATATATAGTCCTTGCAGAATACCTCCTTAGGGCCATTTTGATTTGTGGTGGATTTGTAAATTCCATCCCCAGTTCGAGCTTATTATCTTTAATATCTGCCTTATCACCCCATTGAGGGCACACACCCCAGACACCCCCTTCCTCACCATATGATCCATCCAAGCCGGCCAACACATCACTCTTTTCATACTCAGATAATAGTTCTAGGGCTTCTAGCTTCTCAATGCTTTGTTTTATTCTTCCATCATTTTTAACCTCTCATGATTCAACAATTGGATCATGTATGATACCTGCATCTGGATTCTGTGATGGAAACTCCTGCCTCACTCTTGTTGTACCAAAATTTTTGAGTTGGATGCGTTCTTCCTCACATTACCTATGTGAGCTGCAGAAGCTTGTGAAGCATGAAAAATTCATCACGTCTACTTGATCTTCTTCTTAGGCCTCAGTTGTAGAATATAAAGAGAACATATATCAATAACAATGATCAATAAATAACTAAAAATTCAAATAATAAATTCCAAGTAAATCAATCAAAGAAAATTTTGCTATAAAATTGCATTAGGTTGAAGAATATAAATGTTACTATACTGAACAACCCCGATTGCTGTAATCACACTTCTTCTTCCTGCAAATGACAGCCCTTCGGTGCAGCCTTACGTAACACCTATAGCAGTATAAAGCTCATCAATCACCAAATGGTCAGAAAGAGCAGCAACTTAACAATCCTAGCATCTTAAGATGACAATACAGAAATTATTGATTTTAGAGATGAAATACACATAGGAAAATACATATCAGTGTCAATTGTAAAAACTTACACTTGTGATTTCTAATTTTAACCCATATTTTCTTATCATGAAATTTGATAATTGTGTTAGTATTTTCATAAATTGGCAATTGCTTCAATCTCTTCTAAAACAGTAATGACTACACAAAAGTAATTCATCTGTCAACTCTTTAACTTTTAATCTTTTTTAAGCTAAACCTAACATGATTTTCTAAAAATTTAATGTCAAAACAATAAAGTTCATGAACCCAGTAAAACTAGGGTTAGGATTCAATACCTCAGAGTTTAGGGGGGTTTCGATTTGGGGTAGGGTTTAGAAGTGAGAGAAGGTGGACTTGGGCATCGAGGACAAAGGGCGAGTATGGAGTGAGGTAGGGTTTTGGGGTGAGGTTGGGGTGGGGGTTTGGAGCGGTGAGGAGGATAGACGAGGAGCGTCGGGGTGGAGGGCGAGTATGGAGTGAGGTAGGGTATTGGGTGAGGTCGGGGTGGGGGGCGAGTATGGAGTGAGGTAGGTTATTGGGGTGAGGTCAGGGTGGGGGTTTGGAGTGGCAAGGAGGAGAGACGAGGAGCGGCGGGGTGGGAGTTCAGAGTGGTGAGGAGCATCGGGGTGGGGACTTGGAGTGGCGAGAAGGAGAGACGAGGAGCGTCGGGATTTTGAGGAAGAGAAGAAAGTTGGAAGCTAGCTAGGGTTTCGATTTGGGGGAGATAAGAAGTAAAGAAGAAGAAGGGGAAGTGAACAGCCTGCAAGTGAAATCCCCAAAGTGCCCTTTAAAACTTAGGTAGATTGAGATGTTTAGGTGAAATAATTCTCAGCCGTTGGAGGAGAGATGAGGAGCGTCGGGATTTGAGAAAGAGAAGAAAGTTGGAAGCTAGCTAGGGTTTCGATTTGGGGGAGAGAAGAAGTAAAGAAGAAGAACGGGAAGTGAACAGCCTGCAAGTGAAATCCCCAAAGTACCCTTCAAAACTTAGGCAGATTGAGATGTTCAGGCAGAATAATTCTCAGCCGTTGGATCGCGATCCAACGGCTGAGACTTGTGCTCACGATAAGGGCTTCTTCTCACCATCTCATAATATATATATATATATATATAAGTGAGTCCAGATAGAAGAGAGTCCATCAGAGAGGAAACCAAGCCATCAACTTAAACAAGTGAACTATTGCCAAACGAGGATGGGAAGACGAGGGCGATTGACGGACCAAGCTAAGAAGTGTCTCCGGGACCATTGCCGACGAACCCTTTAGAGGCAGGGGATGCTTAGCGACGAGATATGTTCTAGTAGACCATAGAGTTCTATCAAAGAGAGGAAACAAAGATCATCGGGATAGAATCACGGTGGAGAAGCATTGTCACCGCTCGCTGGAGCTGGAAAGAGGTGAATTCTAAGCTCCAATGAGCCATAAAAGGTCTTAAGTTGGGGTAATGGGGAGGGGAGGAGAAGGTGCTGGTCGGGAATCTCAGTGAAGGGAGTGGAACTCATCGAAGATGGAGGCCGTGAAGAAGAAGGTAGATGAGGAAGGTGAATGGATACTTTACATATACAAGAAAGTAAGGAACCCAGTAAAGAAGAGCTCTTCATCATCGTCGGCAACGACAATGGCGACGAAGCAAGCCCAGTGCCACAAGTGTGGGGAGAGAGGGCAAACAATTCATGAAAGTGTCAACATGTAGTTTTGCTATGCTTGTAAGAAGCATGGACACATATCGACGGCGTGCCCAAAAAACAAAGCGACGACAAACTCGCAATCAAAATCCCAACCAGCGGAGAAGCCCGTCACAGCGATAGACCTCAAGACAGTCCAAAGTAAAACAGAGGAGAGTAGAGACGGTGGCAGGAAAGTAATCATGGCAATCATAACACCAACGCCAATCAGAATTTTTTCCCAAAATGACCCTCTTTTTGAAAGTTTTTCCAGAACTGACCCGTTTTTTATAAAATTTCCATAAACGACCCACCCGCTTTTTGAAAAAGCGAGTTTGGTTAAAAATAACTCGCTTTTTCAGAAAGCGAGTGTTAAACTTTTAATTTTCGAAAGGTTAGACTCGCTTTTTGAAAAAGCGAGTTATTTTTAACTAAACCCGCTTTTTCAAAAAGCGCGGATGGTTATTTTGGTAAATATTTTCAAAAGTGGGTCAGCTTGGTAAATACTTTTAGAAAGTGAGTTAGTTTGGTAAATAATTTCAGCAAGTGGGTCAGTTTGATAATAAGTTCTTTCTATATCACATTGTCACTTCATCTTCTTTAGACTACTATATATGAAATCGTTTCTTTAGACTACTATATATGAAATCGTTTGTCAGGACTTTCTATATCACATTGTCACTTCATCTTCTTTGGTAATGATTTTATAAAGTTAGTAACTGTTTAGTAGTAGTCGAGAATATACATAACTTGACATTATTTCAGTATACACATAATTGATGTGTTTTAAGTTGTCGAGAATGAGCCCATAGATACTGTTGGATCATGTAGGCGAGACAACAAACACTGGAGAGGGGGTGAATAGTGTTAATAAAAAACTGTGGAAATTTTCTTCGGTACAGTCGACTTGTTTGTGAACCAGTCGAGTGAAGTGATCAAATAACAGTAAATACAATAACTCGGTGCAGTCGACTTATAGATAAGGCAGGCGACTGATGATGCAATGACAGTACAAGTTATACGAGACTGATCAGTCGACTGATAGTGCAAGGAGTCGACTGTCCAGACAAGTTTTACAGAACTTATGAAAACAAAAGTAAATGCAAGATCAAGACAACCAATCACAGAGTACACAAGATATATCCTGGTTCGGTCCTCCCGACCTACATCCAGTCCCCAAGCAACCCACTTGAGATTTCCACTATTCTTGAAAAAGTTTACAAGAATACCCTACGGCGTTAAGACAACAACCTTGTCTAATCCGTAGTCCTTTCTCTCAACCAGAGAAAGCAGACCCACTCTACTACCAAGAGTGAAACAAACCGACTCTATAACCTAGAGTCAAAAACCACTCTCCAACTGAGAGCAAAATGAACAAGAAAAACTTTACAGTCAACCTATAGCCTTGTTGGTGTATTGTGTTGTTGCACGTGGCTAAAAACAAGATCGACTTCTATACCCAGTCCAGAACAGAATCGTTGTTATACTGGACTGAATGTAGAGAACCAAAGAGTTTGAACTTGAAAGCTTTTTCTCAAATTTTTCACTTAGAATTTTCTCAAAGAGTGCTCGGATCTCAAAAAGTTGTTGTAAGATCTTTTCAGTGAGATCTGAACTCTATTTATAGAGTTAGATCTCCTGGACGTTGGGGGACAATTATTCCAACTGTCAACCAACGGATCTTTAGCTTTTGATTTTGAAAAATCAATTTTTGAAAACAGAAAACGGTCAAAAGCACTCGAACAGTCGACTGGGTTGCCATATGAGTCGACTGGTCAGAGTTTGAATAAATTTAAATAGTTTTGTACTTTGTCGACTGTTCGAGTGCTTTTGACCGTTTTCTGTTTTCAAAAATTGATTTTTCAAAATCAAAAGCTAAAGATCCGTTGGTTGACAGTTGGAATAACTGTCCCCCAACGTCCAGGAGATCTAACTCTATAAATAGAGTTCAGATCTCACTGAAAAGATCTTACAACAACTTTTTGAGATCCGAGCACTCTTTGAGAAAATTCTAAGTGAAAAATTTGAGAAAAAGCTTTCAAGTTCAAACTCTTTGGTTCTCTACATTCAGTCCAGTATAACAACGATTCTGTTCTGGACTGGGTATAGAAGTCGACCTTGTTTTTAGCCACGTGCAACAACACAATACACCAACAAGGCTATAGGTTGACTGTAAAGTTTTTCTTGTTCATTTTGCTCTCAGTTGGAGAGTGGTTTTTGACTCTAGGTTATAGAGTCGGTTTGTTTCACTCTTGGTAGTAGAGTGGGTCTGCTTTCTCTGGTTGAGAGAAAGGACTACGGATTAGACAAGGTTGTTGTCTTAACGCCGTAGGGTATTCTTGTAAACTTTTTCAAGAATAGTGGAAATCTCAAGTGGGTTGCTTGGGGACTGGATGTAGGTCGGGAGGACCGAACCAGGATATATCTTGTGTACTCTGTGATTGGTTGTCTTGATCTTGCATTTACTTTTGTTTTCATAAGTTCTGTAAAACTTGTCTAGACAGTCGACTCCTTGCACTATCAGTCGACTGATCAGTCTCGTATAACTTGTACTGTCATTGCATCATCAGTCGCCTGCCTTATCTATAAGTCGACTGCACCGAGTTATTGTATTTACTGTTATTTGATCACTTCAGTCGACTGGTTCACAAACAAGTCGACTGTACCGAAGAAAATTTCCACAGTTTTTTATTAACACTATTCACCCCCTCTCTAGTGTTTGTTGTCTCGCCTACATGATCCAACAGTATCTATGGGCTCATTCTCGACAACTTAAAACACATCAATTATGTGTATACTGAAATAATGTCAAGTTATGTATATTCTCGACTACTACTAAACAGTTACTAACTTTATAAAATCATTACCAAAGAAGATGAAGTGACAATGTGATATAGAAAGTCCTGACAAACGATTTCATATATAGTAGTCTAAAGAAACGATTTCATATATAGTAGTCTAAAGAAACGATTTCATATATAGTAGTCTAAAGAAGATGAAGTGACAATGTGATATAGAAAGAACTTATTATCAAACTGACCCACTTGCTGAAATTATTTACCAAACTAACTCACTTTCTAAAAGTATTTACCAAGCTGACCCACTTTTGAAAATATTTACCAAAATAACCATCCGCGCTTTTTGAAAAAGCGGGTTTAGTTAAAAATAACTCGCTTTTTCAAAAAGCGAGTCTAACCTTTCGAAAATTAAAAGTTTAACACTCGCTTTCTGAAAAAGCAAGTTATTTTTAACCAAACTCGCTTTTTCAAAAAGCGGGTGGGTCGTTTATGGAAATTTTATAAAAAACGGGTCAGTTCTGGAAAAACTTTCAAAAAGAGGGTCATTTTGGGAAAAAATTCCGCCAATCATGGAAAATTCAAAAGTTGACTAAAGCTATGCGTCATGATCAAAATCCATACTGGAAACCTGACTATCACCTCGATTGTCGAGCTCCTATTTGTGAACACCATGGCTAATCCAAATTGGGTTTGGAATGTGCAAAGAGTTAAGCAAGATGTGATCATGGTGTTTTGCAAAACAGAGATAGGTTGACAGAGGTACTGTCGTTGGGAGGATTTGAAGGAGACAATTACTATGTGACATTTAGTAGATGGTCCATAGGTTACCATGCTTTGAAGGTGAATCTGCTCCTGGCGATATGGATTCGTCTATTTAACCTCTCGTTCCATTGTTGAGTGAGATCGGGTTTTCAAACTAGTTAGTGGGTTCAGTTATGTGGTGGCCATGGATTAAACACCCACCTTCAAACCTGATGCAAGTACTCGCGCATTCAAATTGGGATTGAAAATCTTTCCCTTATTTTGTTGGTGATTCAAGTAGCATTTGAGGAGGAGTGTCACGAGGTGAAGGTGATAGTGGAAAGGAAGAAGAGAGTCTCGTTATGGCCGGAGGCCTCAAACTCACTGTCTAATTCTAGGAACAAAACAGAGCCAGAGGTTGAAGAAAGCTACAAACCATTGGATCAATCTAGAGTGAATCAAAGTTGTTCGATGGGTCCTTTGAAGATTAAATCGGCAAAAAAACTACACTGTTTGATCAAGACAAGAACAATCGCAACTGTCAAAATATCCAGGTCTCCAAAGTCGATGAGGCAGATGAACAGAAAGGTAGAGTGGGTGACACGCCACGTGGGAAGGGGAGGCATGAAAAGCACAGTGTAGGAAAATAGGGAAGGGACAGGTGGTAGTTGGGGGTTCCGAGGAATGAATGGGCAAAGTCACATCGAGTTGTACGAGAAATATAGGGAGAAGACAATTGTAAGAGGAATTTAGTCTCTTGTGGACTCATAATTGACAAGGGAAGGGGCAGTTAAGGGGTTGACTGTGACGGCAGGACCAACAGTAGCGCAGGCAGAGATTATCACACTTTCCATGGCAGAATTTCAGGAAGTAGTTCAAATGGTAGTTATGGCTCCGTCAAATAATTTGGCTATGTTTGGGCCTGGCCCAAGTTTAAGTGGGTTGGGCTTGAAAAGAAATTAGGGAGGGATAGCTTACAGGCCAATGAATTGGGGTAGTCAACTAGAGTGGTTATATTTGAAGCAAACGAGATAAAGAGAAAACAGAATGTGAAGCTTGCGAGGATTAATGAAGTGCGGAAAGAAGATAAAGAGATTGGTGAGGTTGGTTAGGGAATGGACTCGGGACAGAGAAAGGAAAGTCAGGATGGAAGTGGATGAAATCTTATGATGAGGAGAGGGCGCTAGGAGGCCATGGTTTGGCACATATGGAAGATGACATGATTGGAGCTTTGAAAAGAGTGGGATAAGAGGATTGTGACTCAAACAACAACAATGACAAATGGGAGAGGCAAGTGAGGGATTTAGCAGGAGGAGGAAAGAAGATAGCAAAGGAAAAGCACAAGGAACCAATCATAGAGAGTAGGGGGAGGTGTGTGGAGGAAGCAAAGAGAAAGAGCAAGAGATAAATAGACAGATAGGGATCGAATGGTCCAAGTGTGGAGGACCAAATCAGAACGGCAGCTAAAGCAAATGAATCAACATCGGCTTGTGGAGGTACGTATCAAGTTAAGAAGTCATTTCTGATAACATGCTTCTCTATTATGCTAGTATGTTTGGTTTAGTCATGTGATCCACTAGAGAAGAACAATTAGAGAGGGCTAATGTCATTAGGGGGGAGCGTATAGACTAAGTTTATAGAGTCTCTTCATGGCTCAAGATCGTTAGAAGATAAATTCTTTTATTAATTTTCCATGTTATACATATTTTGGAATGTTAGAGGAATGCATTCTTGAGTTAAGGGTAGACTTATTAGTGATACTATTGCAACAAAGAAACTGTTGATATATGCATTACAAGAAACTATGATTGAAAATCCACATATTATGGACTTGAGTGCCTCATATCACTAGGGACATTTGATTGGCGATTCAAGTCGGATAGAGGATTGTCGGGGGGGAATTGCTTTAGGTGTCAACTCCAACGTTTCTGAGATTGTTGATGATATCGTTGGGAATTTCTTTGTGATAATTAGATTAAAACAAAACAGTGACAGTTCGGAGCAAATGGTCTCGTCTGTGTATGGTCCATACAATTCTAGACTTAGAGAAGAATTTTGGTTAGAATTAAGAATTGTTCATGGTAGATAGGAGGGCCCATCGGTGGTGGGAGGGGACTTTAAAAAAACTATATTTCAGAACGAAAATAGAGGAAGGAGTTCTAACGATATGGATAGGAATGAATTCTATCGGACTATTAATGAGTTGAAACTAATAGAAATCCAGACCACTAATAGAAGATTTACTTGAACGAACATGCAAGCTAACCTGACTTTAGCAAAACAGGGTAGAATCCTTGTGTCTACGGACTACGGAGTGAGAGAATATTTTTCCACTTGTTGTGGTTAGGTCCATAACTAGAGACACCTTTGTCCATACTCCCCTAACCCTTGAGTGTGAAACTGATAGAAGAACCAATCGGCATCAGTTTATATTTAAGAAGGCTTAGACCTCTAAGCGAAAACATTAGGAAGATTATAAAGGACTCGTGGTCAGCACCGATCAACAAGGCTGATGCGATCTCCAAGTGGAACTATAATGAGGCAGCTCCGTAAACATCTAAAGAATTGGGCCAAGCACAAGTTTGGCAAAATAAAAAGGAAGAAAGAGAGTTTGGGGGAATGAGTACAAAAACTAGAACCCATTGAAGATGATAGAAGTCTTGAAAGCCTAGAATATGAGAAACTGGGGGAGCTTCATCGAATTGGTGAGATGGAAAAGTGTTATTGAATGTAGAAATCAGGGATCCAATGACTTAAGGAGTGGGATTCTGACACTAAATTCTTTAATAAGGTGGAAAGTGGCAGAAGACGGCACAATCACATTTCGGGTTTGTTTGTGGGTGAAAACTAGACTAAGGATAGAGCACAAATTAGACATCAGGTTGACACGAGCTTTAGAGAGTTGGGAATGAAGATCATACAGATGCAGAATGAATCCTGATATGTTGCCTCATATGTTGAAATTGTCGAGAATTGAGGGGAGTAATGGTTTGGAAGAGACATTCTTGGAGGAGGAGGTTTTAAATGCATTAAAAAACATGGGATAAGACAAGGCATTGGGCCCTGACGGCTTCCCGGATTTTTTTTCTATAAACTCTACTGGACTATCTTTAAGAAAGACCTTTTAGAAATCTTCCATGAGTTACACCGGGGGGTGGCATAGGTGGATAGGTTAAAATATGTTAACGTGATCCTAATTATGAAATTAATCAGAAGTTCTCAGGGTGTCGGATCTCAGACTCGTCAGTCTCTTGAACGGGTCCTTCAAAATTATTACTAAAGTTCTAGACAGTAAATTGCCCCCTAATTTGATGGATATTATTAATGGAACACAAAGCTATTTTTTCAAAGGTAGAGATATCATGGACAACATCGCGCTAGCTCACAAAATGATTTTTAGAGGAAAAAAGGACAAAGTGGATGGTTTTTTGCTTAAATTAGATTTCAAAAAAGCTTATGATACTTAGCACTGCTATCGGGTCGGGTCGGGTCGGGTAGTGAGATACCCGGACCCTGCCCTATGGCAACGGGTCCGGGTTCATATCCGGGTTTATTTAATTTTTCCATATCCGGTTCGAGTCCAATCGGTTCCTGGGTACCCAACGGGTCTAATAATATATGACAATAATTTTTTTTCCCAATGTTTACAAAAGTTTTCAATATTCAAATTCCTAACATTTTTTTGCTTTAGAGTACCATATAAATTAGCTACATATTGAAAGTGAAAGTAAAATTAAATAATATGTAAATGAATATAAGTAGGTTGATTTTATAAAATAAAGATTATGAGATACAAATTGGAAGTAAAAAAAAAGATTGCACACTCTTTATTAAGTTATATGACTATATTAAGCATTATTTTCTATCAAAAAAGTACATATAAAAAAATTTAACACATACAACTATCTTGTTCTAATATATTAAATTTAAGTTATCGGTCTACTAATGGGTCCATGGGTCGGGTCCGGGTCCGATCGGGTCCAAAATCATCGGACCCTAATCCTACCCGATAAGAATCAGGTTGGCTCTGGTCCATTAGCGAGTCCGGATCTGGTCCGGGTGGGGCCCGAGTCTCAGGTAAATGTGACAGTGCTAATGATATTTTTTAATGGGATTGTGTTGACGAAGCGCTAGAACTCAGAGGATTTAGGAAAAATGAAGGACGTGGATGAGGAAGTGTGTTAGAGATGGGATATTGTTCGTCCAGCTAAATGGAGAGTACAGAAGAGAAATTCGATGTTGCAGAGGTCTCTAACAGATAAATCCACTTTCTCTGCCAATATTTACCTTAATCATAGATGGACTAGCAGAAATGACTATGAGAGGCAAAAAGGCGGAACTAATCAAAGGAGTTATTGTGAAAGGTATTTATGTGCCTATATCTGTCCTGCAGTACGCAGATGACACCCTAATATTTGGAGTGGCACAATTAGGTGAAATTATATTGCTAAGAATTATACTGAGATGTTTTGAATACTGGTCTGGACTCTCGGTTAACCTTCACAAGAGATGTGTGGTGGCCCTTAGCAACGAGATCTCGATCCAGGTAGAGATGATCTCAATGTGTATGGATTGTGCGAGAGGAGACTTCCCTGTTAAGTACCTTGGAACTCCATTCAGACCGGAAAGGATGCGAATGGCAATCTGGATTCTTTTGGTGGAAAGAGTGCAGAAGAGACTTGCATGATGGAAAGGAAAATTTCTATCTTCAGGGGTTAGAGTTACCCTCATCAATTCGGTTCTCAGTATCCTGTTAACATACTTAATGTCAATCTATGAACTTCCCAAATGGGTCATCAATATAATCGATACATGTAAGAGATGATTTCTATGGAAAGGAGCACAAGAAGATAATAAGGGGTTTCATATGGTGAGGTGGGGTAAGGTTTGTAAGAAGAAAGATTTCAGAGGACTTAGAATCGTCAACCTCCGAGATATGAACAGAGTGTTACTCACTAAATGGTGGAAACTGCGCAAACGTCGCAAATCATGGTGGTGTAACTCTTTTGCTCTTTATCGTTAACGGAAAAAGTTTATATATGGGGGACGAAGTATTCATGGGAAGTCATCATACCTCTAGAAAATAATTGCAAAGGTGAGGGAGTTGTTTCATGCTAATACTAGATGTAGGATGAGAAATGAGAAAGCTACTAGATTCTGGAAAGACGAATGGTGCGAGGAGAACACGCTTCAATCCATTTTCCCACAAATGGATAAGGAGACTTCAAATGAGGATGTGCTAGTGGCGAACGTCTGGAAGCATGAAAGGCTGAAAGTTGAGTTTGATCGGCGACTATCCCACGAGAACCAGGGTTAACCACAGATGTTTAAAAATCTTGTTGCAGAGGTTGGGTGACATCAAAGTGGATAAGAAGTTGACCAAGATTGGGGCTTAGAATCTAACAACACATTCTCAGCGAGATCTATGTATCAATGGTTGAATGATGGGGAAATAAGGAGCTCGGATGTAAATATAATTTGGAGATCTAAAGTCCCAACCAAGGTGAAAGCCTTCCTTTGGCTGGTCAAGAACAACGCTATTCTCTCAAAACTGAATCTTAGGAAACGTAACATTCCGGTCGATGTTAGATATCCTAGATGTAATTTAGGGGAGGAGGGTGTAAATCACATTTTCTTTTACTGTCCAAAGGCTAGGTTGGTGTGGGAATTTCTGAGATTGAGATTTGGTATTATGGTAACCCCTAACAATATTGGTGACATCCGGGGTGCCTGGAGAGCGAAATGGATTAGGAAAGATAATAGGGTAGTGTGGGACATTATGGTAGTGGTAATTTTGCGGATCCTATGGCTAGACAGGAATGAGGCTTGTTTCTGTAGCATTAAATGCAGATTTTATATGATATTGCATAAAATTTTGGCGCTATTGATACTTCGGCATAACAAGCAGGGGTTAGGAAGAGACTCCACATGGATGGTGCAGAATAGGCCAGGAGGAGGAGTCTGCAGTTACCTCCTATCTTTCAGAGAATTGTGGTGGACTAGCTGCAAGTTCTTGCCATTTTGGATAGATTGTGCATATTTCCCATTTGTTGTTGATGTTTTTACTTTGTAGTTTTATGTAGTAGATTTGGTTAGATTATGATTGTAATATTTGGTAGTCTATGTTTCGTTAATTCTTTATTAATGAATCTGGTAAACGGGGGTCACTTTTATTTCAAAAAAAAAGTAGTGTTTGAATCATGCAGAGCTACTCTTACTCAGAGCACTTCAAGTGAGGGATATGACTTTACATTGAGCTATAATAGCAAAGATGGCAAAGTGACAAACAAACAATACAGCTACATCTTTTTCCTAGTTCTAATTTGCATGCTTCTAATTCTTACGAGAGTTCAAAACTTGAGTGTTTTTGTTTTCTGTTTGTTTGTTGCCTTGTTCAGAATTCATAGCGAGCACAATCAGCTTCCCCTTCAAAGTAGTTCGAAATCATCTATTTGTTGGATCCCTATAAGGGAAGTGCCCGCCCCATATGGTCCCTGCCCTCTCCGAAGTCGTTTGGGAAGAGGACCTATATGGCCTCTGCAGTGGCTGGGGTGCAAGCTGTGATGTGTTTATGTCTTGCATACTATGTTCAATTAGAAGAGAACACAGTTAATGTGTGAAGAGATCGAAGCGTCAATGGAAGATGAAGTAGTAACAACAGGAGGAGACAACAATTGACAGTCGACTATCCATATGGAAAGTCAACCATCTGTTGCTCTCTGGATGGATTTGGATCCATTGCAGTCAACTGCGCTTTATAGCAGTCAACTGCATCAGGGCAACAACAGCGAATTGGTTCGGGTTCTCATCGCAAGTTAAACCGTATGACTCTCATCTCCAAGTTAAATCGTACGGCTATCATCGCATGGTTATCTCTTCAGGATATATCGTATGGTTCTTGTATCAAGATATCAAACTAGGGTTTCTCTAAATCTCTATATATACATAGTAACGGCCTCCTTTGAGAGCTAAAAGTGAGTACTTCATTAAAGAGAGTTTATGAGGTTTTCCAATTGTAAACAACAAGTATCTTCTGGTGAGGCTTGAGAGATAAATAGATTCTTGGTAAGAGTAGTTGTAACTGTTGTATCTTCTCTAGTTAAATATTATCTCGATTATTTCTCCCTCGGATTAGGGTTCTTCCTAACCGGGACAAAATTGTGTGCTTTGGTGTGTTTTGTTTGATCTATTATTTTGCTTGGTGGTTGTTCATAATGATCATGTTGCATAAACTCAGCACGACATTCCTAACAATAGGTATTAGAGCTTCCGATCAAATCCTAATAGGCTGCTTGAAGGTGATGCCTTCATTTAGGATCACCTGGATGTACTACGAAGCTTGGAAAGATATCCTTCTCGTGGATAGGCACCACATCTAGCATTATATGTATTTTATCCTCTAAGGAAGAATATAACCATAACCAAATAATTCCAACTTATTGCTGCTAATTTTGTTATAGTAGCTCAATTCCTTCTAGCCAAGAAAAATGATGGATTCTATTTGTGCTAATTTGATATTTGTAAAACAATCGGCTCAATTTGTGATAATTAGATTGAGAGTAGTAGGAAAATTTTGGTTCAAAGTTTAAATTTAAGTTTGTGAAATGCAGTTACCTGATTACACTTATTGCACTTGCTTAGTTATATCTGTTACAAAATTCATGCACATATGACCAACATCCTCTCTAACTGTGCGACGTGGTTGTAGTACAAATTCTCTTATCAGTGAGCGAGAAGTGAGGTCTGGTTATAGCCTAACAAACATCTTCTTTGAGGAGTAAGGCTAAGGAGTAAGGCTGATATTTCAGCCTAATTGCCTTGAACCTTGACTAACTTGATAATGAACTAAGGTTCAGTGTAGCCTCCACTTGCACGTTCAGTAACCATGTATTATTTGCAGCGATGTAGCCAATTGTGCACATTGAATCAATAACAACAACGCACAACTACCTTGAAATGTTATGGAGAGGGAAAGACTTCTCTTGTAGCGAGGCAGCAAACTAAAAACTTTCTCAGTGACATGGAGGAGACCCTGCCTCATACTATTCAACATTGTCCCTTTCTATCAATGTCAGGCATGATTCTTCTTCCCTTGCTATCATTTTTCTTAGGAGTTTTAGTGTGTTTTGTTGGTGGGCAGCTGTGGAAATGGAGGAGTCAACAATAGTACACACTTGCAAACCAAGCCCCTCAGTGTACCGCCCCGGACGAGAGCAATGTGGAGCTCTGACACAGTCGCTCCCCCAAGCATGCACACCACAGTGTGCATCGCCAGTACTATCGGGGCGACAATAGTCATCACCGCTACCCATCACCTCAACCCAGGGGACGGGCTCGTAGAGAGGTTCCTCCTCTCTACTGGCCACTTTTGGCGTAAGAGGAGCCCCCCTTAAACCAACGCCACCAACAGTGAAAGTGTCACGCCCCGCTTCCCAAAAGAATACAGAATACGGTATGCGACTAAGCCCAGCGGATACTTTTCACTATCCATAAGCTGTATGGATATGTTTGACTCATCATAACAGTAAATATAATAGTATACTTTAACCAGGCATGCAAAAACAATCATAACTCAACAGTATTTATTGCATCAAAAATAAATATTCCAACAAATACTAGATCCGAAACAAAACAATAATCCTAGGACAATAAGCCCAAATACAAGTCACAATACAGTTCATGAAATAAAATAGTTCATCAAAACATTTAAGCAAATTATTTCCAATTGCGCAAATCAAAACTTTTGCTCACCAACTCTAGTAGGCAATTGATTAACAAAACCTCCTCATATGGTAATTACAAGGAAAATAGGAAAATAGGAAAACATAATGCCCGTTAGATGTAAGTCCAAACCGCGAGCAATACAAGTAGGAAAATGAAGGGAAAACTAAACTGAACAGGTAATACTAACATGGAGAGGGTAGCAAATATAACAGTCTACAGATAACAGTGAGCAATGTAGTGGTAACAGGAGAAGCATAACAGTAACAGTAAAGATCAACAGTAACAATGTGTCAACGGTAGCAGTAATCAACAGTAATAGTAAAGTCAACAGTAACTGTAACAGGATGTGACAGTGTAACAGTTATTCTTATATCTAATGTTCATTACTAACTAGGTAGCACTTCATGCGTCCCAGATTTTACCACATGGTTGCTATAGTTTCATTTTAAGATTTTGTAGTTGTGCAACTTCTATATGGCAATATATTCTGACAAATAGTAACAGTAACAGTAATAACAAACAGTGTCATGGATCATGCCCTCATGCATCCAGAGATAAACATTAGGTACCACAGTAAACAGTGGGGAAAACGAGTTCCTTCTGAATATGCATTTCTATATTGTCCACTACTCGATCTTTTCCCTTAAAAACCCCGGCTTGATTTATTTTATTATTAATAAATATGTGTGAGCGAATACAAACAAGGTAAAGACACTGCAAGAATAGGAAATAAGTCTAAGATGAAATAGTGATTGCAACGGTTGATAAAAACAACTCATAATAGTCAAAACAACAACATTTTCAATTCTGGACAGCAAGACACTACTGTACCAAATCTGAGATTCCCATTGCTACAGAATATCAAATCCAGATCCGTTAGAAAATCTAGAAACTAGACTCTCTGTTGATTCCAACACATATATATAAGTCATATATCAGCCACAGAAATAGGGTCGAAAACAACATTTAATACAGAAATCGTGTTCAGCCAGAAAATACAAAATCTTGTTTATAAGCATGAGAAGAGTTTAAAATAATCAAAATTAAACCTGAGAAAAATCTGGAAGATTCCTTAGCATATCTAGTTTCAAAATATAAAATATCGTAAATTTATATTACAGATGGTATGGTCAAAAAAATTGGGAAAACAGAGTAATGCAACAAAATCTCGATTCTGAAAGTTCAGACACAGCAATACCAAAATAGAGACAATTCATAAAATATAATTTGAAATCCAGATCCGTTAAAAGGGTAGTAAAATAGACAAATCAATCTATAGTTCTTATTCACAAAGTTTTCATCAAAAACGAATAGAGTCAGGTTGAAACATAATTCTTTACTGAACAGCACGCGGTTTGGAAATATTTCGATTGGTTTTGAAAGCATGAAAGGAGATACAAATGTCATTAATTAATTTCAAAAAAAATAGGGATTGCTCCCAATCATATCTAAACATACCCAACAAAGTGTGGAGTTCAAATTCTACTTTTAATATCAGTTTTAAAATAAAATTGCATACAGAATACATATAGTTCAGAATTTGGAATATACGATACGACTGCAGTAAAATAGCAATAACTCATGCATCAAAAATCAGAATTCAAATCTGTCGAAAGTTATGAAAACTAGAAGAAAAAAAAGGCTACAAATCATGTTCACAAAGTTATTTATTTTACTGATGTTAACAGGGTCGAAATTACTGTACAAAAATAGGACAGCAGTGAAACAAAAGTTCTGTTATGCATTTTATCAGACAACTTAACTACAATCGGTCCAATCTAGATGTCATACAAAGCATGGCATACATGGGTTACTCAAATCAGCATGGCATGTGAATCAAATAGTTCATAATGAGATAATACATCCAACAAACATCTATGCAACAGTCATCTACAACATACGGTGTGCCACAACCAACATACAGTCAAGATGTCTACTAATCTAATTGTTTTCCTGCAATGGGTGTCAACTATTGTAACTATTCATGATCAAGAGGTGATGTCAATAATTAACCTAGCAAAATATGATCATCATGAGAGTACAAATATTTTCATACTAGATTACTTACGGTATTATCTTGTATGACAAAAAGAACACATACAAGCTACTTGCCTGATACGAAGACGACGGAAACGAAGAACTGAATAATGGGAACGGATCCCGAACAACGAACACAACGATCACGAACAAGAAACGAGAATCACACCAATATAACCACGAGCGGTGCACGTGTCTTCACACATGCACACAAGGGACAGCAACAACCAACAGCAGGACCGGCAGCAGCAACCCGAGAAGATGACGGTGGTGCAAGGGACGACCGGCGACTGGGGGGGTCGTGCTGTGCTGTGGCATTGCGACCACAGAAGGGACGACGGCAACAGAGACCTAGAGCGGCGCTGGTGGCGCTGCTCGACAGCACGACGAGGATAGATGAAGGGAGCACGGGGTTGGGATCTACCGGCTTCAGAAATAGGACGACGTCAGCGAAGAGGCAGGAAGAGGGGGTCAGGAGATCGAGGTAGAGGAGAGTGACGGCTAGAGAGAGATATATATATCGTTAGGGTTTGAAAAATAGGGTTAGGGTACAATTAGGGTGTTTAAATAGAGACAATATAGATTTGGGTGAACTGTGTAGTATCCAGTAGGAAGAAAAGAATCCAATAAGAGACAAATAGGCTATGAAATAGGTTTAAACAGTAGACGAGTTCAAGAACAAATTGTAGATCAATAAAGAGAGTAAAAAGCTGAATCAATGCAAAATGAATCATAAGAGAGAGAAGAACAACATACCATACAAAGGGAAAGAAATTAAATACAACCAAAAATAAAATAAATAATCAAGGATTTTATTAAATATAATTAAAAAATACAAATATGGGCAATAGGGGTTACAAATCTTACCCACCTAACAAGAAGAATTTCTTCCTCAAAATTCAACCAGAAGTACATAGGGTAACCTCAAAAGAAAAGAAAAATACAATAGCAAAAGTAAAAACAGCAAAATAAGAGCTACACAAACAAATGAGGAAATCTCTGTTGGATATCCTCCTCCAACTCCCAAGTCGATTCACCCGGCGAGTGAGGATTCCAAGAAACACAAACAAGCTTGATCACCTTGTTCTTCAACACCTTCTCCTGCCGGTCCACAATAGCAACTAGCAGGATCTCACAAGACAAATTCGGCCTCACAGATAACTCCGAGTAGTCAATCACGTGGCTCTCATCATGGATATACTTCCTCAGTTGCGAGATATGGAAAACGTCGTGCACTCCAGATAAAGCCAGGGGCAATGCAAGACGATAGGTTACCTTGCCTACTCGTTATACGATGTCAAATGGTCCGATGAACCTAGGACTTAACTTGCCTCCGCCACCAAAATGAATGACACCTGGCCACGGCGATACCTTGCGAAAAATATGGTCTCCCACCTCAAACTCTAAGGCTCTACGATGAACATCAGCCCATCGCTTCTGTCTATCTTGCGCGGCTTGAAGATGCTTCCTGATCAAACTCACAACATCCACCGTCTTGGTGATCAACTCCGGGCCCAACAATTTCCTCTCGCCAATGTCATCCCATCACACTGGCGACCAACACTTACGACCATAGAGTGCCTTGAAAGGAGCAGCTTTAAGACTAGCCTAAAAGCTGTTGTTGTACGAGAACTCTACAAAATGTAAGTGGTCCTCCCAAGAACCTCCAAATTGTAGCACACAGGACCTCAGCATGTCTTCTAGAGTCTGGATGGTGCTCTCTGACTATCCATCTGTCTGAGGGTGAAAATTTGTGTTGTACTTCAGCTTACTCCCCAGATTACTCTGAAGACTCTCCCAAAACTACGACCTGAATCTCGTATCCCTTTCGGATACAATACTAACTAGAACCCCATGAAGTCTGACAATCTCTTGCATGTACTTCTCAGCTAGGCTCTCAGTAGACTATCCAACTCTGAAGGGAACGAAGTGAGCACTCTTCGTTAACCTGTCCCCAATCACCCAAATGACATTGTGACCCTTAGGACTCCTCGACAAAGCGGTCACAAAATCCATGGTGATATTCTCCCACTTCCATTCTGGAATAGGAAGAGGCTGAAGAAGTCCGGCGGTCCTCTGATGCTCTGCCTTCACCTGCTGGCAGATCAAGCACTGCGACACAAATCTCGCCAGGCACTAAAAATGAAGCTTCAAGTCCCGTTACATCTTCGTACCACCAAGATGAATAGAGTACGACGATTGGTGGTCTTCCTCAAGCAACTTCTGACGAACCTCACCCTTCGGAACACACAACTTGGACCCAAAACAAAGAGATCAGTCTGAGTGAACAACCATATCGGTCCTCGTACCCGCTTCAACCTCGGCTCTGAATCCTTGCAACTGCTCATCACCTGCCTGAGCCTCCTTAATCTGCTCAACAAGAGACGACTGCAACTGAAGCATCATGCAATTCTGAACAGAACCTGGCAAGATCACATCCAAATCCAACCTCCACATCTGCTCAACAAGCTCTTTCTGCTGAGTTAGGAACATGGCAACTGATCTTCTACTCAAAGCATCTGGCACCAAGTTCACTCTACCAGGATGGTATTGCAAACTGATGTCATAATCAGCCATCAACTCCAACCATCGCCTCTGCCTCATGTTCATCTCCTTCTGAGTGAACACATACTTGAGACTTTTGTGGTTAGTAAAGATCTTCACTCGGTCTCCAACCAGATAATGCCTCCATAACTTCAAAGCAAAGATCACCGTAGCCAACTCCAAATCATGGGTAGGGTAATTCTTCTCGTGTAACCTCAACTGTCTGGACGCATAAGCAACAAATCGACCATTCTGCATCAACACTGCACCTAGGCCCTTGCCAGAAGCATCACAGTGAACCACAGAACACCCGTACCATCCGAAATAGTCAACACAGGCACTGATGTCAACCGACGCTTCAACTCTACAAAAGCTCCACTACAAGCTCCATCCCAAACAAACTTCTGATCTTTCCCACTCAGCTTAGTCAATGGACTAGCTATCTTCGAAAAGTCCTTGACGAACTTTCGATAATACCCGGCCAAACCAAGGAAACTTCTTACTTCCGAAACTGACTTAGGAACAGGCCAATCCTTGATCGCAAAAATCTTGGACAGATCAACAGAGATACTATTGCCTGAGAAAATGTGTTCCAAAAAGGTAACTCGATCAAGCTAGAACTCACACTTGCTGAGTTTTCTATAGAGCTTATTCTCCCTCAAAGTCTGCAGACCAACCTCAGATGATCAGCATGATCCTTCTGATTCTGAGAATACACCAGAATGTCGTCTATGAAGACCACCATGAATCTGTCCAGAAATGGAGAGAAAACTCTGTTTATCAGACTCATGAATACTGCTGGTGCATTCGTGACTCCGAAAGGCATCACTAGAAACTCATAGTGCCCATATCTGGTCCTGAACGCAGTCTTTTGTACATCAGCTGCTTTCACCTTCACTTGATGATAACCAGAGCGAAGATACAACTTTGAAAAGATAGTAGCTCCACCCAACTGATCAAACAAATCATCAATCCTAGGTAGCGGATACCGGTTCTTCACTGTAACACTGTTTAGCCTCAAGTGGTGTCTCAGTACCAGTGAACTTATCAGGGTGCAACCTGATGAAATCCGCAACGGTACCCGAACGAGGGGGCAAAGCTAAAGGGGCAAGCACAATGGGGGTCGGAACAGCATTCCGGTTAGCAGCTTCCAAAGCAGCCTTAACCAGTTCGTTGTGCTCCTGTAGCATCTAAGCAATCTACTGGAGCACCTAAGTTACAGCTGCCAACTCAGAATGGCCTTCTTGCGAAGACGAACCATTCCCACGACTCATAGTCTGCATAAAACCCAAAACAATTAGCATTCAGATCCAGTTGATTAATAATCATTTGTGCAATGCATGGCCTGTCGGGAGAAGTAAATTCGATCGAGTCAAGCATGCCTAATGTATTAGCCAAACTAACACATTAGCCAAATCTGGAGCTCTCATACCACTGAAAACCTTGTCACGCCCCACTTCCCAAAAGAATACGGAATACGGTACACGACTATGCCCAGCAGATAGTTTTCACCATCCATAAGCTGTACGGATTTGCTTGACTCATCATAACAGTAAATATAACAGTATACTCCAACTAGGCATGCAAAAATAATCATAACTCAACAGTATTTATTGCATCAATAATAAATATTCCAACAAATACTAGATCCGAAACAAAACAATAATTCTGGGACAATAAGCCTAAATACAAGTCTCAATACAGTTCATGAAATAAAATAGTTCATCAAAAGATTTAAGCAAATTATTTCCAATTGTGCAGCTCAAAACTTTTGCTCACCAACTCCAGTAGGCAATTGATCAGCAAAACCTGCTCATATGACAATTATAAGGAAAATAGAAAATAGAAAAACATATTGCCCGTTAGATGCAAGTCCGGGCCGGAAGCAATACAAGTAGGAAAATGAAAAGAAAAACTAAACTAAACAGGTAATACTAACATGGAGAGGGTAGCAAATATAACAGTCTATAGATGATAGTGAGCAGTGTAGTGGTAATAGGAGAAGCATAACAGTAACAGTAAGGATCAACAGTAACAGTGTGTCAACGGTAGCAGTAATCAACAGTAACAGTAAAGTCCACAGTAATCGTAACAGGATGTGACAGTGTAACAATTATTCTTATATCTAATGCTTATTACTAACTAGATAGCACATTATGCATCCCAAATTTTACCACATGGTTGCTACAGTAAACAGTTTCGTTTTAAGATTTTGTAGTGGAACTTCTATAGGGCAATATATTCAGACAAACAGTAATAGTAACAGTAATAACAAACAGTGTCATGGATCATTTCCTTATGCATCCAGAGATAAACAGTAGGTACCACAGTAAACAGTGGGGAAAACAAGTCCCTTCTGAATATGCATTTCTATATTGTCCACTACTCGATCTTTTTTCTTGAAAACCCCAGCTTGATTTCTTTTATTATTAATAAACATGTGTGAACGAATACAAACAGGCTAAAGACATGGCAAGAATAGGTAATAAATCTAAGATAAAATAGTGATTGCAACGGTTGATAAAAATAACTCATAATAGTCAAAACAATGACATTTTCAGTTCTGCAAAAAGACACTACTGTACCAAATTCCATTGCTACAAAATAGCAAATCTAGATCCGTAAGAAAATATAGAAACTAGACTCTCTACCGATTCCAGCACATATTTATAAGTCACATATCAGCCACAGAAACAGGATCGAAAATAGCATTTAATACATAAATCGTGTTCAGCCAGAAAATGCAAAATCTTGTTTATAAGCATGAAAAGAGTTTAAAATCATCATAATTAAATCTAAGAAAAATCTGATAGATTTATTAACATATCTAGTTTCAAAATATAAAATACCTTGAATTTATATTACATATAGTATGGTCAACAAAACTGAGAAAACAGAGTAATGCAACAAAATCTCGATTCTGAAAGTTCAGACACAGCAGTACCAAATCAGAGATAATTCATAAAATATAATTCGAAATCCAGATCCGTCAAAAGGGTAGTAAAATAGATAAATAAGGATACAGCTCTAATTCACAAAGTTTTCATAAAAAAATGAATAGAATCAGGTTGAAAACATAATTCTTTAATGAACACGCAGTTTGGAAATATTTCGATTGGTTTCGAAAGCATTAAAGGAGATACAAAAGTCATTAATTAATTCCACAAAAATTAGGGATTGCTCCAATTCATATCTAAACATACTCATCAAAATATAGAGTTAAAATTCTACTTTTAATATCAATTTTAAAATAAAATTCCATACTATTTACATATATTTCAAAATCTGGAATATACGATACGACTGTAGTAAAACAGCAATAACTCATGCATATAAAATCAGAATTTAGATCCGTCGAAAGTTTTGAAAACTAGAAAATAAAGGATACAAACCGTGTTCACAAAGTTATTTATTTTACTGATGTTAACAGGGTCAAAATTACTGTACAAAAATAGGACAGAAGTGAAACAAAAGTTCTTTTATGTATTTTATCAAACAACTTAACTACATTCGGTCCAATCTAGATGTCATACAACGCATGGTGATGTGTCTAATTTTTATATAAATATTTGTACTTATTTACCTATAAAAATTGTTTGTATATATCTATCATGTTAATAATTTATCTTATTTCCATAGATTTCAGTTAATTAATTATTTTTGAAAGAATAAGTTTTTTTATGCAAAATGTGAATATTTTCGGTAAAAAAGTCAACAAACAAAATAAGGAGAGTGATTGATTAATTTTTATTGTTTTGTTGAATTTTAAATTTTACAATTTGGCCATGTGAACGCAAAATATAAATTTTAAATTTCCAATAGAGGTGAAAGTGCAATTAACAAATTTAAAAGGGTTTAATTGAGCCAATGTGATTATTAGTTAGTTTAATTAATTTAAACTAATTTATTTTATTTTATTTTTAAATCCTAAATTCTGATTTTATTTTGTGTGTGTGCAGCACATGTTCCAAAAAAAAGAAGCAAGAAATAAAGATCAAATAAAATAAGGAAAGAAATAAATAAAGATGTAGGGGTTTTTTGCAAATTTAAACCCATATTCCCACGTTTCGGATCCTTATAAAGAGGACAAGGGGGACGCAAAACAAGAAGGAAGAGCGACGGCTACCTTCAAATAAAATATATATTAAAAAAACACAAAACCCGGCTCTGGACGCAAACGCAAAACAAGAAGGAAGACTTGTGAAGGCTTGGGAATCAAGACGATCTGACGTGGCTCTGTGTTTCAGCTCTGTGCTAAGAGGAGGCAGTGGACTGAGCTGACGTGGAGCTGACGTGTGCGCGGAATTCGAGGCGAGGCAGGAAGACAGCAGGGCTCTGGCGCTAAAGTGGGCATGTCGTCAGCGAAATGACAGAGGGCCTGTGCTTCGGTTCAAACTTCGAGATGAGACAGAACAACAGAAAGAAGGAGAGAGAAGCACTGTTTGGGCGCTGATTTTAAGGAGTTCGGTTTGCAATTTTTCTTTTCAAAAACAGTCTTTCTGCATCTCTTTTCTTCTTCTAATTTTATTATGCAATCCAAAACAGTATTTTTTAATCGCAATTTTATTATGAATTAAATTTAATTTTCTAGGTCTTTGATGTAGCCTTGTTTTGAGAAAACAATTTTAAATTCCATATTATTTTTCTATTTTTTCATGGTCGTGTGTTTGATTTTTATTCTTAATGCTTACAATTGCTTGACCAACTTTTGTATGATCTATTAAATCATGGAGAAACCGAATAGGTAATTTGTGATTTTGAATTAATAAAATTAAACACCGTTACAAGAGCGAACCGCTGTTAATGTGACCGTTAAGAAATCCATAGATCTTAATGAATTTTCAATTAGTAATTTGTGCATGAACTATGACAAATAATTAGTTGAGAATATGTTTAGTATTGCTTAAGAGAGAATATTGAATAGTTTAGGGATTTTGGTCTACAACTTGGAAAAATAATTTTTTTATTCACATGGAGTTATAAATTGTGTGGGATTAACTAGATGAAATCAAAAGCCCTAGAATTAATTTTGCAATTAATAAACAACAAAATTTTCATATTCCGCTCCTTTTAATTAATTAAGTTAGTTTTTTAGAATAATTTAATTTAGCTGCTTTCTTTATTAAATTTCAATTTTTCTAATAGTAGTTAATCTAGTAATTTCGGTACTCGATAAAATAATTAGTCCTTGTGGGTTCGACACTCTTTTCACTTATCTATACTACTTGTTGCGATTTTGTACACTTGCAAATATTCACATCATGTTTTTGGCGCCGCTGCGGGGGACTAGTTATTCTTTTATTGATATTGAAAATTGCTAGACAGTTACTAGTTTGGATTTTTATTTTTTATATTTATTTTAGATTAAATTTTTATTTTACATCTTTATTCTCTTTTGACTTATTTTTCTTTATTTATTTTTTCAGGACTTAGGAGTGTATGCCCAGATCTAACCCATTGAAGCCTACACTTTTTGATCGAAAGATTGAGAGAACTTTACGTCAAATCAGAAAGAAGAAGAACAAGGAAAACACCACATGTCGAGCGAAGAGGATAACAAAGCTTTGAGGGATTATGCAATACCCACAGTCAATGGAACAACATCAAGCATAAAAAGGCCTGAAATTGAAGCAAACAATTTTGAAATTAAACTAGCAATTATTCATATGATTCAACAGACAGTTCGATTTGGAGGACTAGCACATGATGATCCAAATGTTCACATTGCAAACTTTCTCGAAATATGTGATACATTCAAACACAATGGAGTTTCTAATGATGCTATCTGACAGAAACCTTTTCCTTTTTCACTCAGAGATAAGGCAAAAGCTTGGTTGAATTCTTTACCGACAGGAGTCATTACAACTTGGGAGGGTTTAGAACAAAAATTTATGACAAAGAATTTCCCCAACAAAAATTGCAAAGTTAAGGAACGACATCACCACATTCACTCAATTCGAGACCGAGTCATTATATGATGCATGGGAGAGGTACAAAGAGCTATTGAGAAAGTGTCCTCATCATGAACTTCCAAAGTGGCTACAAGTGCAAACATTCTATAACGGTTTGGGAGCTACAAATCGATCTATGGTAGATGCAGCAGTTGGAGGTGCACTAATGAGAAAAACTTATGAAGTAGCCTATGAACTTTTAGAAGACAAATAATTACCAGTGGTCTTCAGAAAGAACAATGCCAAGAAAAGTGGCGGGAGTTTTTGAACTTGATCCTATTACTACTTTAACTGCAAAAATTGATATTTTATCTAAACAAATAGGTAATATGAATGTTAATGATATTCAAACTAATATGATTTGTGATCTTTGTGCAGAAAATCATTCAAGTGCAGATTGCCAAGTGGGGAACCCTTTTGCTCCATCAAATGCTGAACAAGCAAATTTTGTGTCAAACTTTCAAAGGCAAAACAACCCTTATGTAAACATGTACAATTCAGGATGGAGAAATCACACCAGTTATTCTTGGAATAATAATAAAGGAGGAGCCAGACCACACCAAAATTTTCAACAACAAGAAAAGAAGCTGACATTAGAAGTGATGTTCATGCAACACATGCAGAAGATAGAGCAATACATGCAAAAGACAGATTTGGCAATCCAAAATGTTGCAACTATAACTTCAACTTCAATTTACAATCATGAGGTTCAAATTGGTCAAATTTCAAATATTCTTAAGGAAAGAACGGCAGGAACATTACCTAGTAACACAGTGGTCAATCTCAGTGATCATGTCAAAGCAATAACACTTAGAAATGGGACAACAATTGAGCAGCCACAAATCAAAAGTGCCGAACAAAATGTGTTTGAAAAGCAAGGTGAGAATGAGCAAAGTGTGGAGGAACAAATGCAGCACAAAGCAGTTTCAAGCCAAGCAATTTCAGGGGAGTTTAATTCTAACACTTATCCAGATTCTCCTTATGATCCATCTATTCCTTTTCCACAAAGACTTAAAAAGAATAAGCTTGATAATTAGTTTTCAAAATTTTAAATATTTTCAAGCAATTGCGCATTAATATTCCTCTTATTGAAGCTTTAGAACAAATGCCTAAATATGCTAAATTTTTGAAGGATATTTTATCAAACAAGAGGAAGCTAGAAGAGCATGATATGGTGATGTTAACAGAAGAAAGTAGTGCAATTTTACAAAAGAAGTTGCCGCCTAAAGTTAAAGATACAGGGAGTTCTACAATTCCTTGCACTATTGGAAATTCTTCTTTTCATAAAGCACTATGTGATTTAGGAGCAAGTATTAATCTTATGCCATATTCTGTTTTCAGAAAATTAGGTATTGGAGAAGCAAAGCCTACCTCAATTTTCTTGCAATTGGCGGACAGATCTATCAAATACCCAAAAGGAATCATTGAAGACGTTTTGGTGAAAGTAGGCAAGTTCATATTTTCCGTAGATTTTATTGTGCTTGACATGGAGAAAGATGAACAAATCCCTTCGATTTTGGGGAGACCTTTTCTTACCATAGGGAGAACATTGATTGATGTGCAACAAGAGAAACTTATTCTAAGGGTTAACAACGAGCAAGTGACCTTTGATGTATTTAAATCCATGGAGCTTCCCTCATAAGTTCATTCATGCTTTCAAGTAAGCGAAGCCATGGGAGAGACACATTGGGATGAAATTGCTAAATTACCGTTAGAATAATGCTTAACAACTTCAGAAATACTTGAATCAGAAAATGAAGAGATCTTGGAATGTGATAAAAGTTTGGAATGTACACCACTCATTTCCCCTTCACCACAACAACTCGAGCTTAAACAACTCCCATCTAGTTTGATGTACGCATTTTTCGACCAAAACTCCACGTTTCCTGTCATTATTAATGGTTCTTTGAATAATTTTGAAGAGGAGAAGTTGTTAAGAGTTTTGAGAGAACATAAAACATCCTTGGGATGGAACATTTCTGATATAAAGGGGATTAGTCCTTCAATATGCATGCATAAAATTTTAATGGAGGATGATTTTAAGCCTATAGTGCAGCCACAGCGTAGATTAAATCTATCAATGCAAGAAGTGGTGCATAAGGAGGTCTTGAAGCTTTTAGATGCAGGTATCATTTATCCAATTTCAGATAGTGCATGGGAAAGTCCTATACATGTTGTGCCAAAGAAAGAAGGAATAACTGTAGTAAAGGATGACAATAATGAGCTAATACCAACAAGAACAATCACGGGATGGCAAGTGTGCATAGATTACCGAAGACTAAACAATGCAACTAGAAAGCATCATTTTCCACTATCCTTCACTGACCAAATGCTAGAAAGACTTGTAGTCCACTCATACTATTGATTTCTTGATGGGTATTCGGGATACAATCAAATTGCCAAAGCACTAGAAGATCAAGAGAAAACAACTTTTACTTGCCCATATGGAACTTTTGCATATAGAAGGATGCTTTTTGATCTTTGTAATGCCCTCGCCACATTTCAACGCTGCATGATGTCAATTTTTTCGGATATGGTTGAGAAGTTTATTGAGATTTTTATGGATGATTTTTCAGTTTTTGGTTATTCATTTGATAATTATTTATCTAACTTAGCTTTGGTTTTGCAGCGTTGCAAGGAAACAAATCTGGTTTTGAATTGGGAGAAATGTCACTTTATGGTGGAAGAAGGGATTGTGCCAGGCCACAAAGTTTCCTTTAAGGGAATTGAAGTGGATCGTGCTAAAATAGATGTCATTGAAAAATTACCTCCACAAACTAATGTGAAAGGAGTGAGAAGTTTCTTGGGTGATGCAAGATTTTATCGATGATTTATAAAAGATTTTTCTTTAATCACTAAACCTCTTTGCAATCTTTTGAATAAAGATACACCTTTTGATTTTTCTCATGACTGCTTGCATGCTTTTGAAACATTGAAAAAGAAATTGATTTTAGCACACATAATTATTGCAGCAGATTGGAATTTGCCTTTTGAATTAATGTGTGATGCTAGTGATGTGGCAATAGGGGATGTTTTAGGCAAAGAAAAAATAAAATTTTTCACACAATTTATTATGCAAGTAGAACTTTGACAGAAGCGCAGCTTAATTATGCTACTACTGAAAAAGAATTATTAGCTGTTGTATTTGCTTTTGACAAGTTTCGATCTTATTTGATAGGTTCAAAGGTGGTTGTGTACACGGATCATTCAGCTTTCAAATACTTGCTTGCAAAGAAGGAAGCCCAACCAAGATTGCTTCGCTGGATTTTACTTTTACAAGAGTTTGATGTGGAAATCAAGGACAAGAAGGGCGTGGAAAATGTGAAGGCCGATCATTTATCTCGCATGAGTCAAAAGATGAAAAAAATTGCAGGTTACACAAATCAATGAAGAATTTCCAGATGAATATTTAATGATGATACAAACTCCTCCATGGTATGCTGATATAGTTAACTACTTGGTATCAAAGATTCTACCTTCTGAAATTACTAATCAACAAAAGAAGAAATTTTTCTGTGACTTGAAATATTATTTTTGGGAGAAACTGTGCAGATCAAGTAATAAGAAGATGTGTACCTAAAGAGGAAATGGAAAGCATACTCAAACATTGCCACACATTGGAAGTTGGCGGCCATTTTAGTGGAGCAAAAACAGCAGCAAAAATTTTACAATTAGGATTTTATTGGCCCTCAATATTTAAGGATTCTTTTAATTTTGTTAAATTATGTGATCATTGCCAAAGGGTAGGAAATATTTCTAAGAAACATGACTGCCCCTAAATAATATCTTAGTGATTGAATTATTTGATGTTTGGGGGATAGATTTTATGGGTCCTTTTCCATCTTCATTTTCTAATAAATATATTTTGGTTGTTGTAGATTATGTCTCCAAGTGGGTGGAAGCTGCTGCCTTACTAACCAATGATGCAAGAGTGGTGGTGAACTTCATTAGAAAAAACATATTTTCAAGATATGGAGCTCCAAGGGCAATCATTAGCGATGGAGGGAAACATTTTGCAACTGTCAATTTGATGCTTTACCTACTAAGTCTGGAGTTACTCATCATGTGGCAACACCATATCACCCTCAAACAAGTGGTCAAGTGGAGGTTTCAAATAGAGAGTTGAAGCGTATAATTGAGAAGACGGTGAATATGTCACGAACGGATTGGGCAAGAAAATTAGATGATATTATGGGCATATAGGACAGCTTTTAAAACACCAATTGGAATGTCCCCATATAGATTGGTGTATGATAAAGCATGCCACTTACCGGTGGAACTTGAGCATTGCGCTTATTGGGCAATAAAGACACTTAATTTTGACATAAAAAATGTAGGTGAAAAGAGAATGTTACCACTAAATGAGATGGACGAGTTTCGCAATGACGCTTATGAAAACGCCAAGATATATAAACAAAAGACTAAACGGTGGCACGATAAGCATATTTTGAGAAGAGAATTCAAGGAAGGGGAGAAGGTGTTGTTATTCAATTCAAAACTTAGACTTTTTTCAGGAAAATTGCGATCTAAGTGGACGAGACCATTTATTGTCACACGAGTTTTTCCATATGGAGCTATATAAATTCATCATGAGAAAAAAGGGACACTCAAGGTCAATAGACAGCGGTTGAAGCCATACATGGATGGAGAAGTTGGCAAGGAAATCTTGTATATCAATAAGGCCAAACAACAGTGACAAATTGGAGAAAGTCTGGCTGAAGACTTTAAACTCAAAGCTTCTTAGAAGGCAACCCATGCTTTCTTTTGCAGCATTTAAATTTTATTTTTCTTTTAGTTTATTTTTATATTAATTTCTGATTTTATTTTGTAGAATTGCATAAGTTTGGAAGTCGCCGGGCGGAGCTGTTTTCTACACCTGCATTGATGTCTGTTTTTGAGCAGGATGGAGTCAGAATCTGGAAAAATGTTTCAAAGAGAGATTGTAGCCAATTGTCTTAGCTTTCCATAACAAAAAGAATCAGGCCATTTGGACATCTACAGCTCCAGATATCACTGAAGCAATGAACGTCGCGCGAGCGAAATTTTAATACGAATCAGGGGAGAAATTCTGAACTTTTTGCATTCTTTTTGTTTTTCTTTTTCCTTTACCATTGAGGACAATGTGATATTCAAGTTTGGGGGTAGGGGTACAAGTTTATTTTTTATTTTGTATATATTTGAAAGAAAAAACAAAACAAAAAGTGATTTGAATTAGGCTTATCATCACACTTTTGAGTTCTTTATTGTGCTAAAGCATTGAAATATTTTTTTAGGGATAGACAATATCTTATAAACCAAGATTAAGCATACCTATTTACTGTAGGATTATTGAATTTTAAAATTCCTTACAAAATTGTAAGAGTCATGTGATTATACATAAAAGAAAAATGTGATGCTTTTTCTTGTGATTATCCCCTTAGATCTAGTCCTAAACCGAGTTTAAGTAAATATAGTGATAATAATCAAATAATTGGATAAATAAAGTCTATCTACTCCAATGTTTTGAGTTGCTTTAGTAAGTAGGGGTATTCATTACAAATGTTTACTTTTACGTCAAACGGCAACTTGAAATATGAGTATGTAAAGCACTCTAGGTTTGTGACTTGTTGAGTAACCGGGTGAATTCATCACAAATATTTGCATTCGTGTTAAAAGGCAAGTGAAAACTTAGAGAAGTGACCTAAAAAAAAACTCTAGTTTGCTACTCGATTTGTAGTACTGAGAAGGGGAAATCACAGATGAAGTTGTTACATACTATAATTACATTAATTGCATGAAAAATATGATTGGGTTTGGAATTATGAATGAATGATTACACTGGAGAAAGTGGGTATGCTTGGTTTTACTTTATTTGCTATTGTTTATAATTTTAATTGAAATTTTGATTCTTGCATGATGAGATCTCTAGTGTGATGAGTAGAGCTTATTATTGATTATTATTCCTTTATTCACGGTTTTACTTTTTTGTTCGAGGATAAGCAAAACATTAAGTTTGGGTGTATTTGATGTGTCTAATTTTTTTATAAATATTTGTACTTATTTACTCATAAAAATTGCTTGTATTCGTCTATCATGTTAATAATTTATCTTATTTTCATAGATTTCAGTTAATTAATTATTTTTGAAGGAATAAGTTTTTTTGATGCAAAATGTGAAGATTTTGGGTAAAAAAATCAACAAACAAAACAAGGACAGTGATTGATTAATTTTTATTGTTTTGTTAAATTTTAAATTTTACAATTTGGCCATGTGAAAAGCAAAATATAAATTTTAAATTGCCAATAGAGATGAAAGTGCAATAAACAAATTTAAAAGGGTTTAATTGAGCCAATGTGATTATTAGTTAGTTTAATTAATTTAAAATATTTTATTTTATTTTATTTTATTTTATTTTTAAATCCAAAATTCTGACTTTATTTTGTGTGTGCAGCACGTGTTCCAAAAAAAAGCAAGAAATAAAGATCAAATCAAATAAGTAAAATAAATAAATAAAGATGTGGGGGTTTTATGCAAATTTAAACCCTTATTCTCACGTTTTGGATCCCTATAAAGAGGACAACAAAGAGAGAAGATGGAGGACGCAAAACAAGAAGGAAGAGCGACGGCTACCTTCAAATAAAATAAAATTTAAAAAAAACAAAACCCGTCTCTGGATGCAAACAAAACAATAAGGAAGACTTGTGAAGGCTCGGGAATCAAGACGATCTTACGTGGCTCTGTGTTTCGGCTCTGTGCTCGAGGAGGAGGCAGGGGACTGAGCTGATGTGGCGTTGACGTATGCATGGAATTCGAGGCGAGGCAGGAGGACAGCAGGGCTCGGGCGCTAAAGTGGGCGTGACGTCAGCGAAACGACAGAGGGCCTATGCTTCGATTCGAACTTTGAGATGAGACAGAACAACAGAAAGAAGAAGAGAGAAGCACTGTTTGGGCGCTGATTTCGAGGCGTTTGGTTTACAATTTTTTTTACAAAAATAGTATTTCTATATCTCTTTTCTTCTTCTAATTTTATTATGTAATCCAAAACAATATTTGTTAGTTGCAATTTTATTATGAACTAAATTTATTTTTCTAGGGCTTTGATGTAGCCTAGTTTTGAAAACACAATTTTAAATTTCATATTATTTTTCTATTTTTTTCATGTTTGTGTGTTTGATTTTTGTTCTTAATGCTTACAATTGGTTGACCAACTTTTGTATGATTTATTAAATCATGGAGAGACCGAACATGTAATTTGTGATTTTGCATTAATAAAATCAAACACCGTTACAAGAGCAAACCGCTGTTAATGTGACCGTTAAGAAATCCATAGATCTTAATGAATTTTCAATTAGTAATTTGTGCATGAGCTATGACAAATAATTAGCTGAGAATGCGTTTGATATTGCTTGAGAGAGAATATTGAATAATTTGAGGATTTTGGTCTACAACTTGAAAAAATAATCTTTTTATTCACATGGAGTTATAAATTGTGTGGGATTAACTAGGTGAAATCAAAATCCCTAGAATTTAATTTTCAATTAATAAACAACAAAATTTCAGATTCTGCTACTTTTAATTAATTAAGTTAGTTCTTTAGATTAATTTAATTTAGTTTCTTTCTTTATTAAATTTCAAATTTCCAAATAGTAGTTAATCTAGTAATTTCGGTACTCGATAAAATAATTAGTCCTTGTAGGTTCGACACTCTTTTCACTGATCTATACTACTTGTTGCAATTTTGTATACTTGCAAATATTTACATTATATGGTATATGTGGGTTACTCAAATCAACATGGCATGTGAATCAAATAGTCCATAATGAGATAATACATCCAACAAACATCTATGCAACAGTCATCTACAACATATTGTGTGACACAACCAACATACAGTCAAGATGTCCACTAATCTAATTGTTTTCATGCAACGGGTGTCAACTATTTTAACTACTCATGATCAAGAGGTGATGTCAATAGTTAACCTAGCAAAATAGGATCATCATGAGAGTACAAATATTTTCATACTAGATTATTTACGATATTAACTTGTATGACAAAAAGAACACATACAAGCTACTTGCCTGATACGAAGACGACGGAAACGAGGAACAGAATAACGAGAACGGATCCCGAACAACGAACACAATGATCACGAACAAGAAACGAGAATCACACCAATACAACCACGAGCGATGCACGTGTCTTCACATGCACACACAAGGGACATCAGCAACCAACAACAGGACCGGCAGCAGCAACCCGAGAAGATGACGGCAGCACAAAGGATGAGCGGTGGCTGGGGGGTCGTGCTGTGCTGCGGCGTTGCGACCACAGAGGAGACGAAGGTAGCGGAGACCCAGAGCGATGCTGGTGGCACTGCTCGACAGCATGATGAGGAGAGAGGAAGGGAGCACGGGGTTGGGGTCTGCCGGCTTCGGGAATTGGACGACGTCAGCGAAGAGGCAGGAAGTGGGGGTCAGGAAGTCGGGGTAGAGGAGAGAGACGGCTAGAGAGAGATATATATATTTTTAGGGTTCAATTAGGGTGTTTAAATAAAGATAATATGGGTTTGGGTGAACTGGATAGTATCCAATATGAAGAAAAGAACCCAATAAGGAACAAATAGGCCATGAAATAGGTTTAAACAGTAGACGAGATCAAGAATAAATTGTAGATCAATAAAGAGAGTAAAAAGTTGAATCAATGCAAAATGAATCACAAGAGAGAGAAGAACAACACACCATACAAAGGGAAAAAAATTAAATACAACCAAAAACAAAATAAATAATCAAGGATTTTATTATAATTAAAAAATACAAATATGGGCAATATGGGTTACAGAAAGAGAATGGACCATCGGATCTTTGGCTGGCAACAGGTACCAGGTTCAGAAGCAACAACAGTCACAGGCCTTGTCGTGGCCTCACCCACTACCACAAGCCCTACATCAACCTCAACACCGACAACTGCAACGTCAGATCACCAACCCCACCCAAATCACAAATGCACCACCATTTCTCCGGCCAATCATTATAGTTACCATTGCCTCCCCACCCCTCTCAAATAAAACCATCCTTCAACCTCTAATCATCAACCCAAATCAATCCAAATAATCCACACACAAGGTCAGCCTCCCCATACCCAGTAGGTGGCTAAAGCTCAGGTTCAACCTAATGTCGGTCGGGCTTCAGGGGGAGCCCATACGACAAAACTAGATCGGAGGGTGATCTTGATTGGGGTAGAGACTCCATGAAGGAGGATCCATGGGTGGAGGTGGACCAGGTTATTAAAGAAAATAAACAGCACATCACCGCCATATCATTTGGAGTTGTGTTGCCTCAATTGTAATCATGCGCTAATCAGAGAGAATAGGGAGATGGAGGAGCGACAAAGGAGTACGATGACAACAACAGCTACAGTCATATGTCAGGATGAACTACAAATGGTGGATCAGAGGCGGAGAAACCCTCACGAACAACAATAAAGGCAATGCTCATATCCAACATACTCACATCCACCTCTTCCAAAAGATGGCATTGAGGTGCCCGCCATCAAGAATCTGGCAAAAAAAAGGTGCCTACTTTGGGGATTGCGCTAAAGAAGAAAGGTGATTGATGTGTCTAATTTTTATATAAATATTTATACTCATTTACCCATAAAAAAAATTTGTATTCGTCTATAATGTTAATAATTTATCTTATTTTTATAGATTTCAGTTAATTAATTATTTTTGAAGGAATAAGATTTTTTGATGCAAAATGTGAAGATTTTCAGTAAAAATCAACAAACAAAACAAGGAGAGTGATTGATTGATTTTTATTGTTTTGAATTTTAAATTTTACAATTTGGCCATGTGGAAAGCAAAATATAAATTTTAATTTGCCAATAGAGGTGAAAAAGAAATAAACAAATTTAAAAGAGTTTAATTGAGCTAATGTGGTTATTAGTTAGTTTAATTAATTTAAACTAATTAATTTTATTTTATGTGTGTGTGCAGCATGTGCTTCAAGAAAAAGAAAAAGAAGAATAAGAAGCAAGAAATAAAGATCAAATCAAATAAGGAAAGAAATAAATAAAGATGTGGGGTTTGGTGCAAAAATAAACCCTAATCCCCACGTTTCTGTGCCTATAAATACAATGGAAAAACAAGAGAAGAAGGGCATGCTGAACGAGAGAGGAAGAGCGATGACTAACCTTGGATCATAAATAATAATAATAATAATAATAATAAAAGAGAGAGAGACGGGTGTGAAGACTCAGTGGCGGGCGGATCGATGTAGGGGAGAGAGGGAAAGTGATGTGGCTCGGTGACGTGGGTGCAGACGCTGACGTGGTGGCGCATACTCTAAGACGAAGCAGCAAAGTAGAGGATAGAGGGACAATGATGTGGCTTGGTGACGTGGGTGCAGACGTTGACGTGGCAGTGCATACTCCAAGACGAAGCAGCGGAGCAGAGGAGAGAGGAAGCAGCAGCAGTTAGCACTGACGTGGCGCTGATTGTGTGCTGGCGTTCGATTCGTGGTAGGAGAGAGAAACAGATGCACTGTTTTGGGCGCTCTAATTTGTGGCTCGACTTTTGAGGCGTCGGTTTGCAAAGTTTTTCTTTTACAAAAACAGTTCATTTGTATCTCTTTTCTTCTTTTAAATTTTATTATGCAATCCAAAATAGTATTTGTTAGTTGCAAATTTATTATGAACTAATTTTATTTTTCTAGAGCTTTGATGTAGCCCAGTTTTGAGAACACAATTTTAATTTCATATTATTTTTCTATTTTCCATGGTTGTGTGTTTGATTTTTTTCTTAATGCTTACAATTGGTTGACCAACTTTTGTATAATCTATTAAATCATGGAGAGACCGAACTGGTAATTTGTAATTTTGAATTAATAAAATTAAACACCGTTACAAGAGCGAACTACTGTTAATGTGGCCGTTAAGAAATCCATATATCTTAATTAATTTTCAATTAGTAATTTGTGCATGAACTATGACAAATAATTAGTTGAGAATATTTTTGATATTGCTTGAGAGAGAATATTGAATAATTTGGAGATTTTGGTCTACAACTTGGAAAAATAATATTTTTATTCACATTGAGTTATAAATTGTGTAGGATTAACTAGGTGAAATAAAAAAGACCTAGAATTAATTTTGCAATTAATAAACAATAAAATTTCAGATTCCGCTCCTTTTTAATTAATTTAGTTAGTTTTTTAGATTAATTTAATTTAGTTGCTTTCTTTATTGAATTTCGATTTTCCAAATAGTAGTTAATCTAGTAATTTCGGTAGTTGATAAAATAGTTAGTCCTCGTGGGTTCGACACTCTTTTCACTTATCTATATTACTTGTTGCGATTTTGTACACTTGCAAAAAATTCACATCAGTGATGCTTCGAAGAAGAAGACAGGTGATGAAGTGCTCAACTTCAGACATACGGCCTAAAACGAAAGAGGAAAAGGTAATGGCTTGGGGAACGAGCTAAAGAGCGGAGATGCTTTGAGGAAGAAGATAGGAAATGAATCCCTAAGGGTCTGTTTGGTTCAAAGTAGGGAAGGGGAGGGGAGGGATTTTAATGGAGGGGAGGGAAGGGGAGGGAAAGGGAGGGAAGGGATTTAATGAAAACTCCGTTTGGTTCAAAGGAGGGGAGGGGAGGGAAAATAATTATTTTCTTGTTTGGTTCACAAGGGAAGGGAATGGATTTTAGTCTAAAGTTACTTTTATACCCTTTTGCATATAATAAGAAATTCATACAACTACGGTGCCAAGATACTGCATATTCAGGTTGCGTGAAGTCATTAAATTCTTTCATATATACTATACATGCTCTAAAAGTAACTTCATTATGTGAATATTGTTCTGTTCAACATTGCTGCTATATCTTAACCTGCACAGAACTCCTAAATTTGGTGACAATGGTTAAACTGATACCACATAGTTAGAGAAAGTTAAACTGATACCACAAGTATATCATTGAGGTTAAACTGATGTTGGGTAATTCACAAGGCAATTGAAAATGAAACTATGACAAAGTTTAGATAAATTCACAAGTATATCATGGTTATCTTTGTATTAATAATTAGACTGATGCTGTCAGGTTATCATTGTATTTATATTTTCAATTGCCTTTGTCATAGTTTCACTTTCAGGTTAAACTGATACCACATAGTTACCCAGCATTTGTTAATTATTAATACAAAGATAACCATGATATCATAGATCACGGTGTTTAGTGGGAAGATTAACGATGTTTCAATCATAGATCACTTGAAAAATTTCAATACCAACCAAACTGAATCAGATCTTCTTGATGACTGAGAGAGCGGGAGAAAGATAGGTTTTTTTATTATATTAGGATTTAGATTTTTAAAGGGCAATTTAGTCATGTCACTTTAAAAAATTAGCCATATTTTCTCTCCCCTCCAAATCCCCCCACTTTTGGAGGGGAGCCAAAATTGGCTCAGGAGGGGTGTTGCACCCCCCCCATTTCCCTCCCCTCCCCTCCTAAAAATTGAACCAAACAAGAAAAATAATAAAAACCTCCTTCCCTCCCCTCCCCTCCCCTCCATTCCCCTCCAACCAAACAGACCCTAAGGCTAAACTTCAGACAAAGTACACAAATAGCATATTTTGGAGCGGGTGTGGGGAGGTTGGAAAAGGATAGAGGAACTCATTTGTGGAAGAAGACAGCTCCTCCAACGATTTCATCTCATCTTCCTTGAACCATTTGGCTTCCCATCACATCGTATCACGCACTCAGGGCGCCCACTCGTTCAACCCCCACCCCCGACCATTTAGCACCACGTAACCCAAACACGTGCATCTCATGTGAATCGATTCAGTTGCCTATAAAATATGGGCCATTGAAGGATCTTGGGCACAGAAAGGGGACCAACGAAGATCGGGCTACTAAAATTGACAAGCACAATGTGGATCTAAGGCCAGTGGAATGTTTTGGACCAAAAGTGGGGCCTAGTAGCTTGATACATCTAAAAGATTGATAGGAGACTAGTTTAGGGATGTTTGAGCCTGACTCTGTATTACTAAACAGGAACAATACGGGAACGGGCAATCCAAGAGGGCCTACTAGTGATGAGGACGACGATTCAGTTTGGGAAACCAACTCAGAATCGGAGAAAGTGGTACATGATACACTTCATATTTGCAATACGCCAGACATGGTTTCTTCCACCTTCCTCAAATCAGTTGCATGCTCCTTAACGACTCTCCCAGAGTCACAACAGTGGAACAGAGGTTTTCATGTGCATCAGATTGCTAAGAGGAATCAGAAGGAGTCCTTAGATGACTTCCTGGAGATTTTTGTTGTAGCCAAAATGTCTGAAATCAATGGTGGAGATTAGAGGTTGGGAGATGGAAAAGAGAAACTAGGCTCACTCAGTGAGGCCAACCCGAAATGTTTCCCCGTTCTTGTTATTAATGATAGTTCGCCTTTGTGAGCTACTGCAGTAGTGTCGGGTGCAAGAGGAAGGACTGCTTAGGTCTTCTAGGTGGAGGAGTACGACGTGGAGGTGGTTGTGATTGGTCCATCACTAGAATGAGCTCAGTGTTTGATGTTCCCACCCTCCAGGGTCATGTGGATGAGACCTCATAGGTTTCGATTGTACTCCTTTAAATGTTTCATATTGTTATTGGTTTTTGTTCCCACCCTCTTATGTTAGTTAGAAATATTATGTGTTATTTTTTGTATTGTTCTATTTACTTTGTATTTGGCCCAGTTCTCTGGATTGTTTTGTTAACTTTTTATTAATGAAACAGGGTGGCTATATTTCACATTTTTCCTTAAGAAAAACTACCTTGAAATGTTCGTCGTATTGTTTTTTCTTGTCGGAAATTTTCTTATGAACTCAACTACTATTAGTCTAGTCTCATTCACGAGGGGAAGAGATCATAACCAAGCCGCGCATAAACAAAAAAACAATAACAATGACAATAACAATAACAATAACAAAATGCAAAAAACAAATTGTAAAGGGTTGTATTGTAGCGCCCCGAATTTCCAATATAATATCTTAGAAATTACGTGATACAATTCCCAGCATCAATTTCAATGTAATATTAAACACAGTCCAAAAACACAGATAATTTTTATTCCAAACTTTTTATTACAATAATCATTTACAAAACACAGCGGAAATACAAAACACCTTGAATTACAACTTTCTTTTTACAACACTTCTTTTACAAAATTTACACAAAAACTCTATTACATCAATTTATCTTAAGCATCCAAACCCCAAGCTCTAAACAACAACAACCTGTAAAACATGAGGCTAGAGATAATTCCTAACCCCCAAAACTAAAGGGGTCAGCAATAAAGGTGTGAGTGACATAAAACAAGCAACATAATTAATCATAAAACATTGAGTCATCAACAACATGTATTAACAGCAAGAATAAATGAAATGAAAAATAACAAATAAGTAAAGCATGAAAATATCAAGGAATATAAGATATCAAATAGTAATTCATGAAAACGTCAAGTGATTCTAGACTAAGTGTCAAGTGTAAGAAAAACAGGAAAACACAAGCATAAAACCAAGTCAAGAAAATACAATTCTACATGCTGACTCTCTAATGTATACTTGTCGGATTCTATGCACTCCATAGTATATAGGTCCGGTGCAAGCCCTTAACGATCTCCACTTTATAGGGATAACCCCTCGTTATGTAACTAATCCTACCACGGTGATGGAAAACAAGATCCAGAATACTCCGCAAATAGGCACCACAGCCCTCGACGCGCAAGCATCATGTAAGATAGCTCAGAAACAACCGGAGAATCATCTCCCAAACCCGTGTACCCCACGAATAGGCTTGCAAGGCCCTCGACGTGCAGATACACCAGGTACATTCCGTGAATAGGCCTGCCGACCCTCGACACGCGAATGCACCCTGCATGCTCCGTGAATAGGCCTGCAGACCCTCGACACGCGAACACACAAATGTCCTCTCTAGACAGAACAACAAACAGTCCTGGAACGCATCCGTTGGACTAACAAAACCATGAGCCTATACTTATGTTTTCCAAGTTCCATCACATTCCCACTAGTGCCTGTCCCTAGTTGATTATTATTAAACCACAAAAAATCCTCATCTCTAGAGTTAGTGTATCTTGCCGGACTTAAATACTCAACAACAATTAAACCAAGACCCCCCAGGTCTAACTCAACAAATCTCAACTGCCGGTACCAGGACTCCCACTCAACTCCTAGAGATCTCAACAAGACCAAAATTCACTAATCTATCGTCAAAATGATCAAAGGGAAAAACCTCCCCAATCAACAAAACCCAAATCTTTTATAAAATTTCAGAATCCAAATTCAATAATAAAATATCTTGAAAACATATGTTTTGTAGAAAGAATAAAATTTAGATTAGTAAGTTATAAATCCAAAAACTTTTAAAGAATCAATCATTTAAAGAATATCTGGAAAACTCAAGAAACATCAGTAACAGTCGACTGCAAAACAGAGTCGGTCGACTGTCCAGAGCAAAAATCCAACATTTTAAAGAAAAATAATTCTAAGTATTGACGGTCGACTGTAAAATACACCAGTCAACTGTCCAGAGTGAAAATCTAACACCTCGAGAAAATATCAAAACAGAGCAGAGACAGTCGAATGGAGAAATGGTTCAGTCAACTGTTCCACACGAGATTTCAAGAAAAACAAGAAAACACAGCAGCCAGGTAGCGACGGTCGACTGTCGAAACATACCAGTCGACTACCTCACCTACAGACTGCAATTTGGGTTGTGCATAATTCAACCGATACGAAGATTTACCTTACAAAAAAAAAATCTATAAAATGTATATTTCTGATATGATCAAATACAACTTATAGGATATACAAGGATCCATAAAAACCAATCAAAAACCACTTGAATTGATAAAAATAACTTTTTGATGAACTTCTTCAAAATAAAAACAGGAACGTGTGCATATATCAAAATTAGAGTTTTTAAGAATAAATCATACATCAAAATAACTTTGTTTTATATTCCAAACATATCAATACCAAAATAAGTTGAGATATAGTCAAATCATTCGAAACACATAAAACTCTATTTCTTCTAAAACAACAAAAATACTATATTCATGAAAACGTTCGTGCATGTTCGTGCACCAAAGAAAACTTCACCAATCCATAAACTAAAATAACAAAATATTCAAATATCAAACTTAGTATTTGAGTAAATCCAAATTCAAATGAAATCTTTCACAAAATCACAAATCCCCAGATTTAATCAAAAAAATGTATCAATCCCCAATTTAGTCATTACAACTCAAATCCTCAAGACATGGTCTTTTAATCCATTACTCATTCTCAAAATTCCTCAAACTCAACTCAACTATTCTCAATAGTTGATCCATAAGCAAATTTATCATTTACATAGCCAAGTTGCATTCATCCAACTCACCAATAGTCCAAAAATCTATTCTTTAATCAATTAATGCATAACATCCGTCATACTCAATCAAATCAGCAATAAATCCAAAAGAAATAGCCTACTCAAAATTTATATTAGGTTCTCCTACAATCCAAAATCATCCACATGCAATTCTACTCACAACAACTAGGGTTCTTCTCAAAGATCCAATTTTATCTTCCATCCAACATATATATTCATACCAAACCCTAGCATGCTTTCTAATAGATGAAACACCACATACCACATACATAAAACAAAACAACAAAACAATTTACATCACTCACATACAACATGCACAAAACAAAATAAAACAAAACAAGTCACTCACCTCGTTGGAGAGATCAAACGAATATAACAAAGTAAGACAAAAAATCCCTCCTTTGCAAATAATCCAAGATCCCCCTATTTAAATCTCCAAGAAAGTAAAAATAATAAAACCTTTGTGTTGTGCAGCGAAAGACGGCTGCACTCCATCTTTTAAATAGGTCGGAAATTAAAGAATTAGGGTTTTGAACACATTTGCAAAATAATCCTTTCAAAATATAACTTTACATAAATAGATCCCTATACTTGGAAACTTGATAAAATCAATTTAATTGAGATTTAAAAACAAATAAATAATCTAATTCCAGCCGGCACTGTTTGAAAAGTCCAGAAAAATAGTTTTGCACTTTCATCCCTCAAAATGACAATTTTGCAAAAAGATCCTCCTTTTTGTAATATTTGCAAATACGTCCAATAAATATCAGAAAAATCTAGAAAAATCACAAATAATCTCAAATAATAAATAATGATTTTCCACAAAATAAATTTTGGCTTTTGAACTCTTCAAGAAAACATTTGCACGTGTAAAAAGATAAATCTTCAGAAAAATATTTATTAATTCACCAAAAATCATTTTAATTTATTTTCAGATCTCAAAAATAGTATTTAAAAAATACGGGGTACGACATGTATATACGTAAAAATAGCCTCACACAAAAAGATGAATTTTTCCCTACTAAGCCACTTTTTGAAACTATTTTCCAAACTAAGATACTTTCCAAACTATTTCCTTGAGTGAGCCAGTCGATGCCACATCAGTTGTACAGCTCTTTTGAAGCCGCAGTTCTCAACTACGGCTAGAGTGAAAAATCAAAAATACTTGAGAGAACAGAGAGCCAAGTGGTCGAGACATATAAAAAGTTTCTAAGTTTTTTATGTAAAAGAGAGGTTGTAGTTGCCAACTGCGGCCTCAAGAGGAGCCTACTTCAACCGCAGTTTATACATCATGCTCCTCTCTCTCCCATTCACTTTATCTTTCTCCACTCTCTCACATCCACTCTGAAATCGAAAAGCCAAAAAACCCTAGATCCCCAATCTCCCCAACTGCGGCCTCTCCTCATTTTTTTCAAATCTCTTCCAAAAATTTAGGCTTCACATTTTGCTCTCTCCCTTCACTTGGATCTCTCAAATCCCAAAACACTAATTCCTTGATATTTCCAATGATTTCAACTCTTTCTCTCCAAATCAAAGACTAACTCATGCGCTCGAGAAAGGTCTCCAGCATCCTCCACACTCAACTTTGACATTATCTACGCCGTCATCTTCCATCATCAAGTTCCGTAATTTCTCAAGGTAATCATAAAACCTTAAATTCTGTATTTTTGTTATATGTACTCAAATTTGTGTATTATGTTTGTGATTGTATAATGACTCGCAAATCTGAGATTGTGGTATACATATGAATCAATATGAGTAGTGTATTGGGTTATTGTGAAGAGACAATTTGGTTTGGTTAATACGAGTAGTGTATAAACATAATCTTTGTGATGGGATAATGACTTGCAAATTATAGTATTGTTGTATACATATGAATCGATATGAGCAGTGTGTTGGGATACTATGAAGGGACAATTCAGTTTAGTTAATACGAGTAGTGTATACACATAATCTTTGCGATTAAATAATGACTAGCAAATTTTATAATTGTCATATATGTATGGATTGATATGAGTAGTGTGTTGAAATGTTGTGAAGGAACAACTCGGTTTGATTAATATGAGTAGTGTATGTATGTTGTGTTTGGGATTAGATTAATATGAGTAGTGTATTTTGAATTGTATGATGTGATGTACCATATTAATCAACTAATATTTTTAATACTACAATGCAATGCCATCTTCGACATAATGGTACAAACACGTGGCAGACCCTCGAGTAGTACTAGTATTCCCCGGGAAAGTAATATGTTTTGGATATTTTAATAATATGTTTATTTTAATGTATTTTCTAAAAAGTATCTATTTTTTTCTATACGATAGGGATGAGGCTATTAGTATAAGTGACCAATGACCCTCGACTAGTACCGGTTGGCCATCTACTAGCGGTCGCCATATACTAGCAGATGAGCACCTACACATGTAAATTTACTATGATTCCATGTCACGGTTTTCAATTTTTATATATAACATTCTAACTAATTTAACTAATTTCTCATGTTCGTGCAGGTTACTAGACAACCATCTACTCCCATCGATGTTGACCGGGTATCTTCGTCGTCCGATGCACCTGTAGGTTCAGGACCCATAAACCCTACACTTCTGATGTCACAACAAAGACACAGGTGTCACGTCCCGCTTCCCAATATACGGAATCATGGTACGCAACTAAGGCCCAACGAATGAAACAAGCATTTCAACTTACATCATCCATAAGTTGTGCAGTCATCAGCTCAATAATAAAGCTTATCCACGCATGCAATAATAATGATCACATGAACAGGAATAGAAATAACTCTACATAAATAACCATCATCTGATGTACATAAACTTTGGGTCCGTGAACATAATAAACTGAAATAAATGCAATACAATAAACAATTCAATATAACTAGCTAGATAAAGTAGTGACTGAAAAATAAGATAACACAGGCAACTCCATCATGACCGTCTAGAAAGTCTTCTCATCAAGTTCCTCCTGTATCTCATCATTAGTATTTGTATAAATGTCATGTGGGGTGGGGGGTGTCCGTTAGAGCAAGCTTCGAATAGCAAGTGGCATCAAGCAGTACGATGGAAAGACAGTAGAATATAAACATGGAACAAAAATAAAGGATATCAATGTAGGCACTAGAACAGTATGATCATGCACAATGAAATGTCTACATGGTGACAATAAGAAATGAAATCATGGCTGTAAAGTATAATCAATCGGTAATCGGTAATGCGGTGGTCAGTAATCAATTGTCGTTATTTGTATCAATAATCAGTAATAGGTATCTGTGTCAATGATTAGTGTCAATTATGCAACCTCAATCTATCAGTTTTTATTAACCTATCTAATGCACTCAATCATGTGTCACATACCACAGGCTCAGGTGCATAATAATCAAGTGAACGTTTAGACATAAATAGTGAAGTCTACATGGTCATGTACTCGGGTCTTTCAGTGACAGTAATCGGTAATCAATAACGATAAACAGTCATCGATAACAGTAACAGTAAATAGTAATACAGGAAACACAAGCCCCCTTTCGAGTACACTCTCTTATCTTGTCAGCTGCTAAGTTATACCCTTTATTACCCTGCCTTATCATTCTTTTATCATAGTTAGACATGTGCATGCAGTCGGGGCAATCAGTGGTGGGAATGGTAGTATCAGAACGGTAATCAAGAAGGTATTAAGAGATGATGCAATACATGATATAGGGAATGTCCATAGTCCTACTAGATCGGTACAAGTCATTAATACAAGAATAACAATATATATATAGTCAATTACAAATTTGGACAACAGTATACGTCTACACTAAATCTTACGTTCTCACTGCTATTTTTAAAAGAGAATCAAATTTCGTCCGAGGTTCTAGAAATTAGAATCTCCCTCGAATCCAACTCCTACTCAATCGACAATTCTAAGTCTTATAGCTATGCCTACCAATCTAATCTTTACTGGTCAAGTGCACAGGCAGCAACTAACATAGGGTCATATTCTAACCCTTACAATCCATTAAAATACCAATATCAATTCTTGCAGAACTAATAATCTAACCCCTAACTATGTATAGTAACACTCGAATTTTTCTCAGATCATGATTTCACACAAAGTCTATCATTTCATGTAATTACCAGGACAATATTTTTAAACAACAATCTAGAATTTGGAACATATGTGCGCGAAAACCTCAATATCTGGCAAAGTACAACTCGGTTTGCAAATCTGTAAGGAGTTCTTGATTCTACACGCGAAAGTATGCAGCATGCATGTATGAAAGGCTAAGTTTGGCTATAGGAAACTCGGTTTATTCTCTACAAGGTAGTCATTTAGTAGGCTAGAAAATCTGAACACTTCATTTTTTAAATCACAATTCTCAAAATAGATATCTATAACAAGAGGTACGCTCCTACTCATAATCGATAATTAAAGTCAAAAACATGTTTAGGAAAATCATTATTCACAACGTTAAATTTATAGAGGTCTAAACATGCAACAATTATATCAACACATCAATACATTCTAAATAGATCACATCACATGATATTTATCTAGAATTCATGATTATAACTATGTATGCAATATGATAATCATGGAGGAAGAATTGCAGGGGTTTATCTTGGGTTTGATTTTTTGGGATTGAATGGTTGAGATTAAAGCACAAATTTACTTAATACTTTAGAGTGGGTTGGGCTAAAGAATCTGGGCTTCCACACAATTTAATAAATAACTAGATAAAATAATTTGGAATGGCTAAAGAATATGGGCATTCACATGAATAATTAACTAGAAAATATAGTGCATGCTATAAGTCCAAAGAAAAATAGATAGATAATCGAATAAAAAGAAATACGCAAAAAATACGTACAGATGAATCAGAGGGTTAGAACAGGTTTCAGTCGGTCTGGAACGGCTCATCAAAGGAGTACACATTCCGCGTACACACGTTGTTACCCATGCAACCGTGTACTTACTGCTTGCTAGTCGGCGCAGGATTCTACAGATTAGGATTGATAGACAACATGAAGCTATATCATGCACTCCTTGCGGCTCTTCTTAAGATATGGCGGCCAGAGACACATACATTCCATCTGCATGTATGTGAGATGACTGTGAAATACATGATATTGATGTCATTTCGGGACTTTCGATCAATAGGATGGATGTGACCGGAAGTATGGCCTTTGATGGAGAGAAGTTTGTCAGAGACTTGTTCAGTGTTGAGGCCGATGAGATGGAATTAGTGGGCCAATCGATATGACTTTCATGACTAAAGTCGATGTTCTCTACCCCCTTGAACAACAACTCAACCGAATACTAGGTTGAATGGTACACCAGAGCGTACATGCACTACTTGAAGGAGTTATCTTTCCAAAATCCTCGGGTGATGATGTGCCACTCATGTATCTGTCATTGCTCGCCGATCATAGGATGACCGACCGGTATAGTTCAAGTAGTGTGACATTAGCATCTTTGTATCGGAGTCTGTGTATGGGGACGCTGAATGTGGTGCAGATGATGGGGCCGATGGTGATACTGCATATATGGAGTTGGGAGCGTATCAATATCGATCGACCTCGAATAAGTAGGCAGTCGCAGTGGTGGTTGGAAGACGCGAAGAATGAGGCGATGTTGGCTCCGCTTGCACTACAACACAGATAGCCTATACCCGCGTGTTTTTTGGGCCACACCGGCGTTTTAATACGCTGGGGTAGATAATACCGGCATTTTTGAAAACATTGGTAGGAGTGCCAGCGTAGGCTGCGTCGCGGTAGCTATAGGGCCTAAACCAGTGTTTTTGATAAACATCGGTATAGCTCAAGCCCTACAGCGGCATTTGCAAACCACTGGGGAAGGGGTATTTTTGTTTGTTTTTGAATTTATTTTTTGATAAAAACCATATGCCTGCGTTTTTAAAACGCCGGAGTATATTGACTTTTTTCAAAAAATTCTGATAAAACCCTACCATAGCGTTTTGCAAACTCCAGGATAGATATAAAATAATTCTTTTGCCTTTTTTCTTTTAATTTTCAATGTACTTGTAATATAATTTATTTCACAAATTATTGGAACAAAACCTGTAATACAATCAATTTCACAAATTTTCAATAATCAGGCATAATAATACATATCATATTCACGCATAATAATAAAGCATGATAAAGTAACACTATCTCCAATAATTGTCCACCAATTCAACTGATTTCAATACTTACGCATATGTTTGCTTAACCAGTACTGAAACAAATTAAAATTGTACTTGTCATAACACAAATGCAATAACCACCACAAGAGACATCTCCATCGGTTTCCTAGTGCGTAAATTTCCTTTCTGCATGTTTTCTTCCATTCTCATCAGTTGTTTCTCCCAGATTTTTTCACGACTAGCAATCGGTGGAATTCTCTGGCCATCCTGTGTAATGTACAAAATTATCAAAAAATAGTCAATCTGAACATGAACAGTCAAGTATCTAGTTATAAAATGTAAAGTAATTTTCACAAATTGTGATCTATTTTCGGCAAGAATTTAACTGAAGATTACGTGAATTCATTTGACATATTAACTCTTTCGCTATTACAATATACTCTTTTCGACTTAAAACATCAAGAGAAATTTTGTACATATGAAGCCACTCAAATTTTTCCTCCTAACTAAACAAGCTATCTTGGTTGCAAATGAGAAATGATCTAATTTGGATGTCTTCTATGTAGATTTGGATGCTTCATTTTATAGAAGCTGCACTACCAAGATATTGGACTACAATGATGGTGATTTCAGAAAGATGGTTGTAGTAACAGAAAGATGGTCGGAGTAATGATCAGAGGTATCCCATAATAGGAAAGGACACAATCATTATGAAGACCTATTAGCAGGTAGTCCGCTGTCTTGCAGAAGGCTACACATGTCTCAAACTCCAAGGTGACCTAACCTGGAATAATGCCAGGAAAAAAGAAAAAATGTAACAAGCCTAATCAACAATTATATAGATCAAAGAGAAGCAAAAACGAGTGGTAGTTGAGAATAATCAAAATATCGTTCTGAAACCACCAGTGGTAGTTTTGTCTATGTCTATTGTTTTAAGTATAGATCTATTGCTGCTGATTTTGATGTGGTAGCAAATAGATGAATTTGTAAATTCTTGAAAAAATAAATAAGACAAACTTGTTGACTTTCATCAGCATGTTGACTGGTTTCTTGCGGCTGCCATTGACATGCAAAAAGTGCGATACACCGGGATGGATTCCGGCGACGCACCCTCCGACGCTCTTATCAGTAATCAGGAAGATTATGAAAGAACTTTATGTAGAAAAATATTGATTACTATGTTATGTTGGGGAAGAGGGGTTTTTATAGTCGCCTTAGGAATCCGTTTCGAAATAAGGACAATCTCTACTTCCCGGTGTTTATGGATAAGATAGAGTTTAAATTGTTTCATAGAGATAACTATGAATTCAAATTACTCTTTATCCATCTGAACTGGTTTGTAATGGGTTGAGACTCGTACCCAATTTGACAGATCCGTTTATGGGTTATTGGGCTTTGAAGAAAGACCTAGTCCCCATTTCAGACCCGTTTGTAGGTAAAATTACCGTTTTACCCCTGAGAGCTTTAAGATTCGTGCCCGATTTGAACGATCCTGATTTAATCCAATTTTTAGTCATATCACGAGCCCCCCACTCCTGGAGACTGAGTTCTACAGTCTTTGAAGAGTAGTTTTGTTGCCCTAATGGTGTACGGGATTTTATCAGAGTTCTTAAGGGAGTTTGGATCTTGCTCGAGGTGTAACGATATCATTCTGAGCTTGTAAAACACCCAAAATTATTCTCAGATTTTTCTGGATTTTTTGTGATTTTTCTGAATTTTTTCAAATTTTTTATTCAAATTTCGAATTCAAATAATTAATTTCCAAAAATATTAATTAATTATCCTAATTTAATAATTATATTTCAGAATTTGAAATTACTTTCTGAATTAATAATTATTTTTTAGAATTTTTAATTAATTTTTTCGGATTTTTTAAATAATTAATTCAATTAATTAATACATGATGACGTGGCACGATCCTGTGCGTCGATCACGATCAAGCAAGCACGCATCGGAAGGAGGCTATTTTTTTCTCCAATGAGCTCTGGCGCCAAGAATTGTCGGCAACGCATTGACTAAGTCAACGCCGACCCCCAAAAATTTTTTAAATTTTTTTTCTTCTTTTTCTCTTTCTTTCTCCCGCCCTGTTCCTCCTTCTTCCCTTTTTCTTCGACGCTTCTGCGGAGAGTACAGCTCGCGGATCTCGTGCAAGGGAAGCTCGATGTCGGCGCTCATGGAGGAGCTCAACGTCGGTGAGCTTTGGAGTCGATGAGGAGCTCGAGCTTCGGCGAGGAGAAGCTTCGGTCGAGATGAGCTCGACGTTAGGTTCGAAGGAGCTTCGGTCGAGATGAGCTTTGGAGTCGAGGAGAAGCATGGAGTCGAAGGAGCTCGACGTCGGAGCTTGTGACGGGCAGTTGGTGAGGTTGACGACGCAGGAGGGGAGCTCGAGCTTCGGCGAGGAGTTCGGAGCTCGACACAGTGTAGGGGGAGTTCGGCATGGGTTTCCTCGATGTGGTGACGAGGTCGGCAAAGGGGCTCGACTAGGAGCTCGTGAAGGGGAGCTTTTTTCTCTCATTTGGGCTCCGGTGATGAGAACGCTCAGATTTTGATGGTGAGCTTCACAACTTCGACAGTAGAGGACCTCGACTGCAGTGGTGAAGAGCTCATCGGAGCTCGGCAGCGACGGTGTGGAGCTCAGCAGTGGAGGGGAGCGACGACATTGGAGCTCGGAGAAATGGAGGAGAGCTCGTCGTCGGGGAGGCTCATTGATTGCGGCGATGAGGTAGACACCGGAGGAGGAGAGCTCGAGGTTCTCGAGCTCTGTGTTGGAGCTCGATGGCGATGGGTACGGAGCTCGTCGAAGGTGCTTGGCAGCGAAGAGAAGGATTTGGAGCTTGACGAGAGTGGAAGCTTGAGCTCGAAGTCGAAGCTCAGTGGCTATGGGTTCGACAAAACCAGGGTGGAGCTCAACGATGAAGGAGGTCTTCATGAAGGAGGTTTGGAGCTTGCTGATGGAGGAGGAGCTCGGCGTTGATGAAGGTAATGTTGGGGTTCGACGAGGAGAGGGGAGCTCGGAGTTGGAGACGTTGGCGAGGGCGTGAACTCAGTGGAGGCGAAGGAGACAGTGGAGGAGAGATTGCTAGGTTCTCTTTTCTTTTTTTTTTCCTTTTTTTTCTGTTTGGTTTTTGGCGGGAGAGTGGAAAAGAAGGGGGTTGACGGGTTTGGGTCCTATAACGGGTCCAAACCGACCCGTTAACCCCTTAGTTTATTTCCCCCTTTTTTTGCTTAATTGCTTGTATATAAGCCGCAGATCGTGTTTGAATTTCGAGGCAAAATTTTTCTCCAATTTGGGCTCCGGTGGTAAGAGCGCTCAGATTGCATTTCCGAACCAGGAAAGACTTCGGCGACTTGACACGTGGCGGTCAACGGTTGACCGTTGACTCAGTCAATGTTGACCGTTGACTTTTTTTTATAAATTTATCTCTCGTTTCATGGTCGGTGGCAAGAGAGCTCGGATTGCATTTCCGAACCAGGAGAGGACTTCGGTGGCTTGACACGTGGCGGTCAATAGTTGACCGTTGACTTGGTCAATGTTGACCGTTGACTCTTTCTTTTTGCTCTAATCACCACTGCTGATCTTGATTTAAGTGCGGATCTTGAGGCATATTTTTTCTCCAATTTGAGCTTCGGTGGCAAGAGCGCTCGGCACTAGTTGCCGAAGTCTAGGAGATTTTTTCTCGCATTTGGACTTCGGTGGCAAGAACGCTCGGTGCCTATTGCCGAAGTTCAAGAGAGATTTTTTCTCACATTTGGACGTCGGTGTCAAGAACGCTCAGCGCATGTTGCCGAAGTCCAAGAGAGATTTTTTCTCACATTTGGACGTCGGTGGCAAGAATGCTCGGCGCATGTTGCCGAAGTCCAAGAGAGATTTTTCTCACATCTGGACGTCGATGGCAAGAACGCTCGGCGCATGTTACCGAAGTCCAAGAGATATTTTTTCTCTTATTTCGACGTCGGTGGCAAGAGTGCTCGGCGCATGTTGTCGAAGTCCAAGAGAGATTTTTTCTCACATTTGGACGTCGGTGGCAAGAACGCTCGGCGTATGTTGCCAAAGTCCAAGAGAGATTTTTTCTCACATTTGGACGTCGGTGGTAAGAGTGCTCAGCACACGTTGCCGATGTCTACGGGAGCTTCGGCGCAACTGTATTGTAACCGACGTTCCCTGTGCTACAGAGGTTGGATCGGGGCGCATGACCACTTACTTCGAAGCTATCTCGAAGATCTACAAGTTCTCTTCAGAAATGAGTTGGAGAATCATCCTTCTTCAAGGTCAAGATAGTCTCGCAACATGTTCGTCTTCATGAAGTTGAGAAGTGCTTCGCATGGCTCTAGGGGAAGTCCATTCTTGGAAGGCAAGTCTGAGGAGCAACTCTAGGGAAGAGTCGTGCTCCGAACTCGTTGTGAAGCGATCCGTTCTGGAGGCGAGCGGAGCAAAGAGCTTGGCTCTAGGAGAGAGCCATTTGAGAGCGACTCTAGGGGGTCGTGCTCCGAACTCGTTGTGAAGAGGTCCGCTCTGGGAGCGAGCAGAGCGAAGAGCTTGGCTCTAAGAGAGAGTTGTTTGGAGGACAAGTTTGAAGAGCAACTCTGGGAGAGAGTTTTAGCTCCAAACTCGTTGAGAAGAGGTCTGCTCTAGGAGCGAGCGGAGCGAAGAGCTTGGCTCTAGGAGAAAGCAGTTTGGGAGACAAGTTTGAGGAGCAACTCTAAGGAAGAGTTTTAGCTCTGAACTTGCTGAGAAGAGGTTCAACAGTTGTGGGAGCAATTCTGAATGGTGATTTGCCCTGCACTTGCTTGTTTGCAAGCGGCTAAGGCAACGTCGAACCAAGTATTGGACTCCGAACTTGTTGTTAAGAGAGTTAACGAGTTGTAGGAGCAATTTCGAATGGTGAGTTGTCCCGTACTTGCTTGTTTGCAAGCGGCTAAGGCAACGTCGAACCAAGTGTTGGACTCCGAACTTGTCTTTAAGAGAGTTAACGAGTTGTAGGAGTAATTCTGAATGGTGAGCTGCCCCGTACTTGCTTGTTTACAAGCGGCCAAGGAAACGTCGAACCAAGTGTTGGACTCCGAACTTGTCTTTTGTGCTTAGTAAATTGTGGGAGCAGCCCTGTAGGACAAGCTGGACTCCGAACTTACCCTTTAGCGAGCCATAGAAGTGACTCGGAGAAGTCGAAATGAAGCAAGTGTAATAATAGACAAAAGTTTAAGTTTTATTGAAATAAACTAAATGGTCGCTTCGATGGGGCGAACCAATATTACATGCTGTTGGCCGGGTTATAAGCATCGGCCTTATTGAAAACTGAGATCCTACTTCTATGATAGGGTGAAGGCCTCTTGGAAGGAGTTGGGTTCTTCCCTCATTGGACCTCCTTGGATGAGGTGGAGGATGGCCCCAGGTTCGAAATCTTGGAACTCGGCGGACCTCTCTGTTCGCTTGTAGGCTCCTCAGGGTGGAAGATCAGCCCCGTCTCTTTGGACAAACTTGTCCAGGTGTCCCCGGTGTATGAGTTCTTCGATCTCCTCTTTGAGAGCCCGACAATCACCCGTGTCGTGGCCGTGGTCCCTATGAAAGCGGCACCACTTATCCCTTTTGCTTTTCTTGCCAGAGGTATTCATTCTAGGAGGAGTGCAGAGTAGCCTTTCCTTGTCCACCTCCATAAGAACTGATGATATACTAGCATTGAGGGGGGTGAACTTCTCAAAACGAGGAGCTGGGCGGCGTTGGCCATTGTCGTCCCTCTGGAGTTTCTGAGACCCTTCTTCGCCCGTATTCTTCCGTTTGTTCTCGAAAGATGGTTCCTCGAAGGGGGGAGGGGTTGAGAGCCGCTTCCACTCGGATGTACTACTTACTCCTAAGCAGGAGTTCTGAGAAGTCTCGAAGAGGCTTCTTGGCAAAGGACGCCTTGAGATCGGCGTTAGTGATGTTGTGTCCGAATGATGCAGAGACTATGGATTGGTTGAGGGAGGCAATAGACCGGGCTTCGGCGGTGAAGCACCCATTATGCATTGCATAAAAGCACTTTCCGCCCAATGTAATCTCTTAGGCGTTCACCCTTTCTTTGGTTGAGGGTCACCAAAGATACACTTGTTTTCTCGGCCTGGCGGCTACTCACGAAATGAGTAAGGAAGAGCCATTCGAACTGATCAAATAAGAAGATAAAGGCCGGGCGAGTCGAGAGTACCATTTTCTGGTAGACCCCTTTAGCGTGGTAGGGAAGGTCTTGCAAAGTAGCGCATCCGAAGCCTGGTGGATCGTCATGAGAGTTTTAAAACTCTCGATGTGGTCGGAGGGGTCCGACTCTCCGTTGTATGACTCAAAGTTAGGGGGCTTGAAGTTTTGCGGGACCGGGGCTTCCATGATGGCTTGGGAGAGCGGGGGCCTGCTCGGGTGGAAATTCCTTGCCCGTTGTTCCTCTTCTCTGTCAAGTCGGCCAAGGCGCCTCTCCATCTCGTGGAGACGGCAGTAGATCGAGTCTTTTCTTCGGTCATATCCTGCCGAGCCCCTAGACTTTCCCATGTGAAAGGGGACTAGGAGTGCAGTGGTGATGAGTTGGGGCAAATTGAGGACTAGGTGCCCATTGCTCGTGGTTGGGAGCGACGTTGAGGGCCCGCAGAACGGCCTCTTGAAAATCTTGGAACTCCGCCCTTGTGACTGGTGCCTTTCCAGTTTGGCGGTCCCTATGTGTGGCTCGGTTTACTGGAGTATGGCTTCTCCGCTGATGGCTTTGAGGGGACTCTCTTCGCCTCCTCGGGGGAGGGGATCTTCTGGTCCTCAGTCTGCGGGGGGTCTGCACTCTCAAGATCCCTGGGTGCTCAGGTTGATGGAATCCTCCAAGGGCTCGCCATCCATTCAGGCAAGTTCAGAGGTCGATCCCCTTTTGGCGGTTGACAATCACTTGACGGAAATCCCGCTCGGGAGGGCTTTGAGAAGCTATAGAGTCAACTAAAGAATTGGGAACCGCGACATGGTCATGAGGAGGATGCTGCTTTGGACGAATCTAACGAGAGCCCCCCTGGGCAGCCCCCCGAGACCCTGGAGGGGCCTGTTGAGGAAGAACACCTTGAGCTGGGTGAGGAGGAGGATGAGGAGGAGGATGAGGAGTGGTTCTTCGGCTGGAGACCGCTGCCTTCCCCTTCTCTTTTGGATGCATGGCTTGAAACTAATCTCACTGATGAAGTTAGGTTGGATTTCTTTTTTGCTTCCCGCAGACGGCGCCAATCTGTTGCTGCTGATTTTGGTGTGGGAGCAAACAGATGAATTTGTGGATTCTTGAGAAAATGAATAAGACAAACCTGTTGACCTGTTGACCTTCACCAATGTGTTGACCAGTTTTTTGCGGCTACCGTTGACCTGCAAAAAGTGTGATACATCGGGATGGATCCCGGCGACGCACCCTCCGACGCTCTTGTCAGTAATCAGGAAGATTATAAAAGAGCTTTATGTAGAAAAATATTGATTACCTTGTTATGGTGGGGGGAGAGGGGGTTTTATAGTCGCCTTAGGGATCCGTTTTGAGATAAGAACAAATCTCTACTTTCCGGTGTTTATGGATAAGATAGAGTTTAAATTGTTTCATAGAGATAACTATGAATTTGAATTACTCTTTATATGAACTGGTTTGTAACGGGTTGAGACTCATACCCAGTTTGACAGATCCGTTTATGGGTTCTTGGGCTTTGAAGAAAGACCCAGTCCCCATTTCAGACCCGTTTGTAGGTGAAATTACCGTTTTACCCCTGAGAGCTTTAAGATTCGTGCCCGATTTGAACGATCGCAATTTAATCCCATTTTTAGCCATATCACGAGCCCCCCACTCCTGAAGACTGAGTTCTACAGTCTTTTGAGGAGTAGTTTTGTTGCCCTAATGGCTAAGGTCATTTTCAAAATGATATGTTATACAAATAACCAAGTAATGAATTTAATTAAGCTTTTGAGTCTGGTGTATCATTATTAATTGAACCGTAATATCTCCGAAAAATATTAATAATTATTTTTTAATAAAAATATTTTCCTTTGTTTATATGCAAACATTTTTCTCAAAATTTATCGTAGATGAATGTGTCTGGCACATCTATATGTATGTATGAATATATGTATATGTATACATATGTATATAGGTATATATGTACAATTATTCATACTAATCTATACCCTAATTAAACCCTAAACTACCTTTTTGACCTAATTAAAAACTATGGGCAAATTCAAAACAATGGGCTTGGAACAAATCATGAAGATGAGTTCCAAGAAACTCCTTCTCCCTTTCCAAGAGTTGGCCGGCCCTCCCCCTCCTTATAAACCCTAGAATTTTTTTTTATGAAGCCATTTTTCGTTCTTCATTTTTCTAAACAACAGTCAACCTCCATACTTCAAAATCTCTTCATTTCCCATACCTAGCATTCCTACAACTTCAAAAACTCTTCATCAAGCCTAGGTGGAGAGTGGTGGAGGAGGAGCCAAACAAGGAAGAAGAAGATGAAGAAGAAATCAACAAACTTCGATTGTTGGTGACTTTTCTAAACTCTATGCATGTTGATTGTTTTTTTTTGTTAAAGTGTGATGAAATGTTACTAATTATTGGCTTGCTAGATGGTGAGAATGAAAATTTTGTATGTTCATACTTTAATACTTGAGCTAAAATTACAAATTGATAGAAAATGCATGAACTTGTAAAGTTATTGCAAGAGTGATTAGAAAAATCATATCTTTGTGATGTGATAGAATTTGGGATTGAAATTTATACAGTAGCATCTTGATTATATCCCTATGAACTCCACAAAATTTCGTAGAATTTGAAAATAGTTTGATATTTTAATTAATTCTATCATGTTGCTTATGTGAGATAAATTTTCTGCTTTGTTTGAATCTAACATACTTTACTTACAAAAATCATATCTCCATGATTATCATGAATATAAAGTTGAAATTTTACTGTAGGTTCTTGTGCATGTCTACATCAATTCCCCAATTTATCACAATTTTTGAATGATTTTTGATATTTTTATAAAATGCTACATCTATACTGGGTAAGAAAAATATTGAACTATTTTAGGTTCTATCTCAACAATTTTGTGTTCAGTTTGAAAATTCATTCATTTCAAATTATAAGGATTCTTAAGCTGAAATTTTTATGCATGTTTCATATATGTGTCTAAAGAAATCCCATCAATTTTTGTAATTTTTTTAGATGATTTGGTATTTAACATAAATTATGGTTCTACACTGAGATAAAATTGTTTCAGCTCTGCGTTCATTACGCATACTTGTTACCCTGAAAAGCATAACTCTATGATAAAGAAGAATTTGAACTTGAAAATTTTACAGTAGTATCCTAAGTCAGTTTGTAACATTTCTACCATGTTTCATGTTTTTAAAATATGAATTGCTATCTCTTTAAAATACAACTTGCTATTATTGTTAAGAACAGTTGTGGTTGTTGTTTGGTTTTTTTATATTCAATTCAAAATAACATAACTTCATACTAGGAATTCTTGGTTAAATTTTAGATATATGATCATTCTGTGTCTGGGACATTTTTACCAAATTTTATAGATTTTTTAGATCATTTTTTATTTTAAATGAGCTTTATTGTTCGTCTGGTTGATAGTTATCAGTTCTAGAATTTTACATGTCCCTCAGCTTTGGCCATTTTTCTTCTCTAAAATAAACTATTCTGAGGAAAATTCCAACAGCAAAGGTAAAGTAGACCTAATGATCTTTCTAAAGAATCTAAGAACTTAAAATTTCATTGAGTATATGATTAATGATGATTTTCCAAAACGGCACAAGCTGCAGGTTGAATAGTTAGCTCAGTGTTGTGATCGAATATTTGTTTTCATCATACTAGGGATTTAGAATGGACTTAGAATAATGTTTATCTAACTCTTGAACCATGTTTGATCATATTAGAGTTGTGCTTGTATACATTTGTTGTGTTGTAAGATTAGAAAAGCTCTTGTCTTATCCTGCCTTGGTGCACACGCCCGTTATTCATTTTTAGCTTGCTAATGACTTAGGGTAGTGAGCCGTACCCTATGACTTATTAATATTACATGATCATTTGGGTAGCTAGTAGCCCTTATCACCTCTAGTGCCCTGGATGACGACAGTTTTTGTGCACCGATGGGATCTCTATCCGAGGAGGGATTGATCGCGGGTCTAAGACATAGTCGATTTCCAAGCAAGAAGGCAGACGACAATCGACGAGGTTGAGTCGCTGTCATCACTAGGTCAAGTTGAGGTCAGTCGGGCCAACCTTTAGGTCTGGGTTGGCGGCCATGTTGGATTTCACTTAGGACAGTTTGAGTTTGGATAAAGACTAGGTTGATTAACTAGGAAGCAGTCATCTAGTATTTCACTAATCATCTCACTAACAAAAGATAATTAGTTGCTTTAAATAAGACCAGTGTGTAGGTTCTATGTTAGAAATCGGTGAGTTTATAGTAGTAACCTATGACAAGGCATGTCATTTATTTGATAGGATAGGTACTAGACGAGTGGTTGTACTCGCCTGTCAATGGGACACGTGTGGCACCGTTTTGCCTGTTAAGGGGGACGGGTGGTGTAGTCTCGTCTGTTAATTTCTAGGGTCTAGTGATAAGAACGGGAGGTTCTTCTGTCGGAAGTAGGGAATGGACCCTACGAACTCGTCAAGTTCTTTGTTGTTTAATACGGACAGGGAGCTAGAGTAAGACTCCAGAGTGAGTAAGACTCTATGCATCTCGGTGAGCGGGGGTTACCGCGGGGCCACCTTTATGTTCGTAGCAACTTTTGGGTGAGGTCCGGAGCAGTTGGCTGTGGTGGCCAGGCGTAGTGGAAAACAGGGACACCACTACTAACTGCCGAGGTGAGATTGGACCGAACAACTGCAACCTCATCAGTCACTCGATGAATATCAGGAACGGAAAATGGTACAAAAGTAAGATGCATGGCGAGGGATCGAACCTTGCAATCCGGAGAAACCGAGCTTGATTTGGGAAGTATGTAGTATGGGATGCATAATCTTCCAAATCAAGTGTGCATTTTTAGAACTGTGCATTAGATTCTAGATCATGGCATACACTAACACTTGTAATTTGACTGTGCACTTTCCTTTCGCATCAAGTTATGTTTGTTGAGTTTTAGAGAGTCGCTAGTTTTATCAGCATTGTGTCAGTTGAATTCAATTGACGTGCCCATAGTTGATTAGTGCAGGACTACCTGATCGTGAGAGCAGGAAGAACTTGTGTCGTGTGAAGCACCCAAGTGAAGTCATTGTCCAAGTTTATTGTAAAATTTTATTGTAATATTTATTTGTACCATTTGGACATTGTACAAATATTTATCGAAATAAAAGTTTTTAATTTCATGTACTTTTCTATGTTACGTACTATTTAAAGTAAGATTCTGTTTTGCAACTCAAATTTCCAGAGTTAGGAATTCGGGCCGCTACAAGAACACTGATTATCAATGAGCTATGAAGACAAAGCACCATCATCATAGATACAACTCTAATACTTATTAGACTAACTATTCTAATTTTGTGTAGGTACTACGAATACCACAACCAATCCGAGACACCAAAATTGCCTAATTTCTGAAAACTTCTCCTCAGTTACATTCGTACAATTGTACAAATAGCACAAATACACACAGATTTCAGTTTAGGAAGAATCCTAAATCAACTGACTTATATCAAAATACATGAAGTAGTCCCAACTTTAAGGTGCTAGAATCTCTTAATAATCAAACTTGACATCTCTAATTCGTGAAACATGTTCAAAATTAATTCAATTGTAGTCAAGAATAAAAAGTGCACAAAATCAATACAATTCAGTTAAAATTTTCCTGAAAAAACCCTAAAACTAACAAATCCCAAAACAAAAATAACAACCCTAAAAACCTAAAATCTACATTAAATTAATTTTTACCTGAAAAATCGGAGGTCGTCAATGGTGGGAGATGGCAAGGAACGTCGGGGGACGACGGTGGGGGAGGGAGACGGTGGGGGGCGACGGGAGACGACGGCGGGGGAGGGAGATGGCAGGAGCAATGGTGGTGGCCGGGATTTGGGAGTGAGAGGAAAAGAGATTGAGCAGGGACAAATGTCGAAGACGGCAGGGATAGGGTTTCGGATTTGAGCGGGAGAGCGGATTTTGGGGGAGAAAGTGAGATTTTTGGGGGGGGGGGGGGGTAGGATAAGAGTATAAAACATCTCCATTCCTCTGGCGTTTATTAAAAACACCAGGGTAGGAGAGGTTTTATTTTTATAATTTAGGGGCCATGGGTCTACCCCGACATTTATACCCAAACGCCGGGGTATAAACGCCGGGGTAGTCTATTTTGTTATAATGTTGGTGTGTACTGGTCGGGGGACACACATGGAGAGATAACTCACGTGGTGTTTTGACCTATTATAGAGATGAGCTTAAACAACTTCGAGATGAGTACATCATGTGGCAGCCATACACGAACGACAGATTGGACAGGCTACTATCGGTGTGCATGGCGATGAGATAGTTGTGGTTGACGAGAGCTCCACACATAAACTTTTATGTAGTAGAGTTTTACTTCCCCGACCGAGTCCTTCGACAGTTCGGGCTGCAGCAGAGCATCCCGACACCCCGATCATACGACACTGCCTTGCACGGTGTGAAGGGAGTGGGTCGCTTGCCAGATCACAATTGGGCAATTTTTCATTGGGTATGGGTTGAAGCCTGGAACGGCCGGCAGTTTGATATGATTGTTGAAGGTATTCTTCCTTATATAGGTCCTTGCATGCTGACTACTTGTCTTCGTATCGGAGGGTCACACGATTATATGTTGCTCCTCCATCCACTGTTCCAGCAGGGATCCAGTTTCCGATTTCAATGAGAGAGCATGAACCAGTGCACCAGCATTCCAACATTCAACATATGTATCAACCGAAGGCTTCGTCTTCTCATAAAATTGTTAGATATAATTTATTATTTTTTGTTTATTTTCTATTTTTAAATTTAGAATATATTCCAATTTGAATCATTATAATTTGTTTTTTAACACATTATAATGTGTTACAGATTGAAAATGCATGGGTTGTTGCAATAAAATGCGCTAAGGCCTTGACAAGTAATGTGGCCTAGAGCACCAAGGAGTTCGCACGCAAGAATCTGAAGCCGTGCAGGTCGACCGACGAAGAGGTTGGTGGGGGAGCAATGCTTGATGCTATGTTGAGAGTTCTTGTTCCGCCTACGGGTAGATGTGAGCAGGTAGTGAGGCATCCCAGGCATGGCAGGTAGGCACAACAAGAGGAGGAACACGAAGAGCCGCAACAAGAAGAACACTGCATGAAGAGTCGCAACAAGAATCGTTGCCACACGAAGAGCCCAACAAGAATTTGTGCCACCGAAATAGAGGAATTTGACGAAAATGTCCCCATCACACAGCTCACAAAGGTAGGTACAAGTAGGCCAAAGATTCGTCGGAAGAGGAGGAAGCCTGCGCAACACACACCGGGTTAGCCGGTTAGGTTGTTCATGATTTTTTTGTAATTATTTTTGAATTATACTAATACTTGACTTGTGATATTAAGTGCTTTTGGGATTGTATTAATTTGGACTTATGTTATTCTTAATTTGGACTTGTGATTTATGATATATTTTGACTTTACATGTGACTGTGTGGTATTGTGAAATATTGTGAAAGTTTGTTATATTTGTGATATTTGTGATGTTAGGAAATTGACTTTAGTTTGTGATTTATTGTGATATTTGTGATGTTGTGAAATTGTGATTTGTTCATGATTTGATGTTGTGATATTGAGAAATTGTGAGATGTTGAAAAAATTATATGTATCTGGATTGTTTCAAACTGTATATAGGAAAACATTGATATATGATATTTAGATATGAGTGTTTCTACTGAGGCCGTGGTTCTCAATTGCGGTCTCAGTTGAATCATACTTGTTGCCTCTCTGACTTGTTCTCTGATTCAGAGAGCAAAATTTACGTGTAATATAGGTCGCAGCTGGTAATTGCGATCTACACAAAGAGATGTCGCAGTTCCCAACTGCGATCTTCGTTCAATCATACTTCTTGCCTCTCTGAATTGCTCTCTGATTCAGAGAGTAAAATTTGCGTACAATCTAGACATGCAGCCTACACATAAAGAGACCGCGGTTCTAAATTGACGTGAAATCGACTAACTCGCTCATGAAAATAGTTTCAAAAAGTTTCAAAAAGTGACTTTAGTATGGGAAAATTTCCAAAAAGAAGACGGGTATTTTCGTAAAACTTACTCAACGTTCATTCCCAGTCTACACCTATAAAAAGCCGTAACAATGACTAGGGTTTCTGTGCTTCTCTAATAATCGCGGCGCCAGATCAGAGCCAACAATGGGTGTGTTCACGTTCGTATGCAAGACCGCCGGCGACGAGTGGAGCGCCAAGCAGCTCTCCGGCGACCTCGAAGCTTCGGCGGCGTCGACCTTCGATCTCCAACGGAAGCTGGTTCAGGCCGCGCTTTCGAGTGATGCATCCGGTGGGGTCTCCTCCTCGTTCTCGATGATCACCCCATCTTCCGCCGTCTTTCAGGTATCATAAAAATATAATTTTTATATTTGGTTGTGATTTAAGGTTTAAGTAGTTGTTAGGCTTTTTTTGGTTGGCTGTGATCGGATTAATAATGTCGAAAAGATTGCTTCTTTATTGTGTTCATAACGATGGAACGGATTGTTGAAGAAGTTACAGGATTAGCAATTACCCTCTAATTACCTGCGTACGCTAGTTATGATGCTGTTTTGGTAATTGGACAAATGGGGGTTAGGAAATACCGAACAAGTCTTATTGCAAACACAGGAGAAACCACATGGAGGAGTAATCAATAATATGCAAGACAATCCTAATAAATGGCATTTTAATTGGATAAACCACTGTTCAATTCGAGTAAGTTTAGATAGGAACTGCAAACGTGTGTGGTTTCTAATTTTACTTTCCACGCCCTCCAATAAAATGCAGGGGGTCGTTATCGCCATGTAATTAAAAGATTTGTTTAAGGAAGTTTGTTGATAGGTCATGCCGTCTTGGTCCTTTGAAACCTATTGATGGTGGTGGTGGTGGTGGTGCGGATATGTAGTGTTGTGCTGATGCCGTTTGTTTTTCTATATTTCGGCATTGTTTACACTGCTACTCACGGGATGAGTTGAGAGTGTGTTGAGGAGGGTTTGAACAAAATAAGTAGACTTGTGAACTAAGCAGTTAAAATCTCCGATTACGTCCGATTAATTCTCGATTAATGGCTAATCGGAGGCTAAGCGATTATTTTTTTTAGCGATTTACAATATTTCAATTGTTAGCGATTTAATCGGGTATAATCGGCCGATTAGTGGTTAATCGGCCGATTTTAAGTGGCCGATTAACCGATTAAATATCTTCCTCTAATTTTCATACTTGTTTACATTATTTGGGTTTAATCTGGCCTAAATTCAAATCCATATTCAAAATCCAAACCCCTTCTTGTCCTCGCGCAAACCCTCGCGCAAACCCTGTGCTCGTCTTCTTCCTCGCGCACACCCAAACTCAACCTGATTCACTTTTTCTTCCTCGAAGCAAACCCAAACCTGACCCACTGTTGCTCCCTTTACGCCGTCGCATACTTGACCCGACCCGCATCTACTGCACCTTCTCCTCTTACTGCTCGTGTTGCTGCTCCTCCCGGATCATTTTTGTTTGCTTGGACCGACCAGCAAACCCGACCCGACCCACATGCAGAATCCAAACTCAGTTCAAACCAAGTACCTCGTCTTTTTCTCTATAATTATATGTTCCTATTTAATAATCTCATAATAGTTTTATGTTAGAGTTTAGGGTTGCTACATAATGAGAATATATATATATATATATATATATATATATATATATAAATGATTTTTCCGATTTAATTCCCGATTATTTTCCGATTATTTTCCGATTAACCGATAAATCACTAATCGCTCCTAAACCGATTAGTTCCAAAAACTGATTTTAATTGCCTAGCTTGTGAAACTAAATGGTGCTGCTGGGTCCATGTAGGTGTGAACAAATCCAGCGTGTCAAATTGCGGCCAGCCAGTATGTGATGTAGTAAAATTTTAGGTGTGATTGTTTTCTCTTTGCCATTAAGAACAAGATGACCCGCTCTACCCTCCATGCTCATAGTGATTGTTCACTGTTCGATATTTTCAGTTGATTTTCGTCAACTGTTAGTTCATATTATATGTTCAGTGTGCAGTCAATTGGAGACATTACATGTTTTCTATATTCATTATTAGCTTTCCTTTTTATGTACTAAATTTGTTTGGATGTGCTCTGCACGGTTTTCCCTTTCTCTAAGATCATATTAGGAATTGGTAATTATTAAGCATAAAATAGCTGTGTTAATTCACTGATTCCCCATATGTGCTTGGAGGAGGAGAAGAAGAAAAGCATGCGATATACCAGTTTATTAATAAAGAAATAAGAGTGCTGAAAGATGGTGAGGTTTATTATTAATGAACCAAAAATCAATGAAAGAATGGATAATTTTTCAGCTGTATGAATCCTTCATCCAACTTACATACCTGTGATTGTCAGTCTTCCACAGCCCTTCTGAACACATAGATTGTTAATGGCAAACACTTTTCAAGTATATCTAATAGTGATTACCTTTTGTTCTTTTTTGTTAATTATTTAAAATGTCTATTTGTGTTTGTTCTGCTTTTATAGTGGATTAAATGACTTCTTAATCCGGTTATTATAGTTTTACTGTGTAAAAGTTGAACCTTATCAGATATAGCCAAAGCAAGAAAATGTACTATCAAATTTGGCAGGGCAAATATTTTTTTTTGTTATGCATTATGCTGATTGTCATTGTTCTACCTATTTATTGTTTTTTTTTTACCCTTGACGCAGGTAATAATTGGTGGAGGTGGTGGTGGTGGATTCATTGGAGGTGGTGGTGCTGCAGCACCAGCGGCATCGGGCAGCAGCGCTGCTGCTGAGGCACCTCCTGCTGAGGAAAAGAAGGAAGAGAAGGAAGAGAGTGATGAAGATATGGGCTTCTCCCTCTTTGATTAAGCTTTACTCCCGTTACTTTGTGGTTATGCTGCACCATTAGAGGAATATGTTTAGGATTTGGAATTTGATGTTTAAGTATGCACTGGGATACATCAGAGTTTTTATTTTGTTTTTTTTTGATAATGTTCGGTTTGCGTATTGCTTTGTTAGAATCATGTGGCTCTAGTGTGGAGGTGTTCTATCCTCATTTTTAGCTTTCCTTGGTATATATATCTAGTTGGCTATCTTCTTTGGAAGCTAAAGTGGCAATTTATTTTTAGGTATTATGGGAAAAATTATATCTGCACTGACTTTCTTTTGCATCAATTAGAAATCTGTGAATGATTTTGCGTGTTTTTATTCGGTTTCAAGAAGAGGAACAATGGTTGAAGGTTGATTGACAAAATGTTTAGATGTCAATGATAATGCCATTGTCCATTGTACAATAGTATCGATAATTAGACCATGAGTCTGAATGATAGTTGTTATTGGTACTATTTGATTTGGGAGTAACAAATTTGTTAGAGCGGATTGTCATACATTTTTATGTGGAATATGAATGTTGATGAGTAAATCATATTCAGTTCATGATTAAATAATATTCGAAACACCAACTAAATCATGTTAAGGCTGTTTTACAGTGTTGGTGACGGGAGATGACTCTTTTCAGTTACACCTGGGGTGTGAGGGAGTTGGTCTTGCTTTATATTTGTTAATTCATTTATGGTTCTAACAGGCAGATAAAGCAGCTACAAAAGCTGTGACTTCAGGCAGATAAAGCAGCTACAAAGGTTGTGCTTGTCAATCCGAGTATTTACCAAACTATACCCCTTTTTCTAAGTATATACGAAACTGTCCCTGTTTGAAAATTTAATACCAAAAACTTCATGTCACTAACTGAGTTAACGCGCCTAGTACTTTTCTTCGCGTTTTCTCAGTTTCTCGAACAGATTTTTTTCGGACTTGAACAAGAATTGGTAAAAAAAGCCCCGATCCTCCATTGGGAATCATTGATATAGCTCGCCATCTCTTCCATTATCCCATATATAAATAAATGATTGGTCTTTAAAAAGAAGGAACAGCCTTTTTTGACGAATGGGAGATCCAAAAAAAATGAAAAGCGTTCCGTAAACAAATCAGTGTCATGTCTGAATCGAGAATAGCAATTCCATTTCTGGAACCACAGATATAGACTTTGAAATGGTGAGTAGCTACCCGACGGTCGAGATGTGCGTTCGTAGTAAGTAATTTCGTACAAACTAGAGAATGGATTGTCATTTTTTTAAGGGATAACACTTTTCCCCTAAGCAGGGTGTTTGCGAAAAAATCACCAATTTATAGGCACGCTAACTCCGTTAGCGTGCCTGTTTAAACCACACACGCTAACGGGTTAGCGTGATAGGTAGACAATAGGGATGTAGGCAAAAGACCCCAAGTAATGTGCTGGAAATTTGCGATACTCACACACGTTAACTCAGTTAACGTGCCACTTTTTACCAAGGCCGTTAACTGAGTTAACGACTGTTGAGATTTCAAATTTTTCAGAAAGTTGAAACTTTCTTGAAGTTTGAGATACTCACACACGTTAACTTAGTTAACGTGCCTCTTTATACTAGGCGCGTTAACCGGGTTAACGCATGTCGTTTGGGCTTTTATTAATTAAAGCTCGCTATCTCACTCTTATCTCACTTTTCCTATCTCCGAAAAACTAAATCCATCGATTTTAACCCAAACCCTAGTCTTTGATTCCGCCCTCTAAGCATCCCAATCTCTCGAAATTTTCTGTCGAATCTCTTATTCACTCCCAAAACACTCATCTGAGTATACAATTTTCCCAAAAAATCGCCTATTTAACCCATAAAGGGTTTCCCCCAAATTGTCGAAAGTAGAGGCTCGTGGTGCTTGTCGTCGACTTCTTACTTCCACCTTACAATCGTTTGTAAGTCTTCGTTATTTATGCTATATAATTTTTGTGATTTTGGGTCTAGGGTTGGATTTGCAATGTTGAAAATTAGAAATTAATTGCTGGAAGTTGTACTCTATTCGAAATGGTGTGATTTGCAATGGTGTGATATTGGGTCTAGGGTTTGATTTGCAATGGTGTGATTTTGGGTCTAGGGTTTGATTTGGGTCTAGAAGTTGTACTCTATTCGAAATTAATTGTTGGAAATTAGACATTTTTACATTTTGAGTAATAATGTTTGATATTTCAATGTTGGAAATTAGACATTGTTAAGTTAAATTTTGAGTAATAGGAGTGTAGAAGGAGGGGACTTTATATAAGTAATTTATAGCGATTTTAAGTTAAATTTGTTAACATATATTATCTAACATGTAGAATTCAATTTGATATAGGATTTGGCACGGACAATGGGTAATCCCAAAGAAGGGAGTAGTAGTAGACCTCCAACTACCCGGGTATGTCCACGAACATGTCACAGATAACCTCCCAAAAGAACGCACCTTGGTGGACAGAGACGAACCAATGTAAGATGATTTAACATTAATTTCGTACGTTTAATTTTAACATCAAGAAAATTATAAATATATATGTTGAATTTTAACTTTTTTTGGTATAGGTTGAGGCCGATACTTCTTCTTCTCCGGCAACTTAAATGGGCCCGCCTCCTCCTCCTCCAAATCAACCTGGCCCTTCCTCTCCATCTGGTCAGTCGGGACCGTCTTCTTCCTCATATGTTTTTCTAGTGGTTCCCGATCCGATCGACCCAAAGCTTCTGACTCTACAAAGCCAGTATCGATCAAAAGCCGTTTGGGAAGGAAACTCTTCGGAGTGTAATTTTAGGGGGTACGACACGTTAGAGATGCATCCCCTTATACATGAGATATTACAGCAATGTGGCCTATACGGCATAGGGTTGATGAGCTCCATTAAGGCAAACCGACCCTTATTAACAGCTCTTATCGAGAGATGGCACCCCGAGACGCATAGTTTTCACTTGCCGGTCGGTGAGACGATAGTGACACTACAAGATGTTGCTGTAATAACGGGTCTGCCAATTGATGGAGAGGTCGTAACTGGCACAATGGACTTTGGGCCAAAGTTCATTATCCACGAGTATCTCGGTGTAGAGGTGGATCGATCAGCCCTTGTAGGCAAATCATTGAGGCTGAAATGGTTGAAGGAAAAATTCTCCGGTACGTTGAGGAATGCCTCCACAGAGTTGTAGGTACATTGTTACTGTCGTGCGTACATAATGACACTATTCGAAGGTGTAATGTTCTCAAACTCCTTTTAGATATAACACATAAACCAAACCGATCTGTGACATAGAAACGAATACAGCTCATAAACCATGTCCATGTATAAACACTCTATCCATCAACTATTGCGAAAGCAAATAGAAACAAACAATCATTTGCATCCGGTGCGACTGCTATTAACAAATAACCCTTATATTTACCATACAAGTGTGTTCCATCAATACTAATAACAGGTCTGTAGGACTTAAACCCTTCAATTGAAGCACCAAATGCACAAAACACACCCCTGAATGTTTCTTCTCCAAGACTAGATTCATACTTATCCCAATGGACAACAGTTCCTGGATTTGCTTCTTGTATTGCTGATAGAAGTAACGGCAACTTAGTGTACACCTCTTCAAATGATCCATACAACTTCTCAATAGATTTCTGCTTTGCAATCCAAGCCTTCTTATAAGATATCTGATAATTCAATTTAAGTTTGACTATGTCAATAATTACACGCGGTGTAATTTCTATCTGAGTCTTCACAATATTCATAATCAAACTGCATACAAGTTTAGCGTCAACTTTGCAATGGTCTTGACTCAATGCGGGATTCACACATGTATGCAGCCCAACTAGTTTTTTAACCACAAAATTTGTCTGGCCCTTCGGACCAATTGCACGTAATCGCTAGGGACAACCACCCTCACTTGCAATCTGTGGGATTTGCACCAACTCCTCAAGTGAACGTTTTCTCGGAGCTAATTTACATTTTACAACAAAGATGGTATGTGAAGATTTTATTGTGATAAATTTACGATGTTTGTTGATGGAGTACAACTTTACCGCATGTTAAATCGATTCTTTACTTTGAAACTCTTGCCCAATGTAGAACTCATCTACGGTAGATGAACCGGACGATTCTTGTGGACCATGATTTACTCTCGCACTTTGTGCCATTTCCTCGGTAACATGAGCGTTGACATTATTGAAGCCATCAGTAAAGTTCACATCTACATCAATACTCTTATTTATATTAATATTCAAATATTCGTCTACTTCTTCCTCAACTTCATTATGTAATCCCGCTTTAGCTTCATCATCTGTTTCTTCGTCTTCTTCTTCATCATCAACTAAATCATTATTGCGGTAGCATTTTCAAATATCCCGAAAAAGTTGGTATTCAGAACAAAATCATTATCCAAATTTGGTTGACCTGGCAATTCAAATTCAGTATGATCCGGGCTTGTAGTATTTGGAAAGGTGTGTTCTTGTGAGGACAGAGGGATTTCTTTGGATGTTTGAACTGGATTCAAAACGATCTTACGGATCGGCAATTCACGAGCGGAGCTTGAACCAGGGTTAGCATGTGGTTGGGCATTAATATTTTCAATTTGCTGAATATATAGCTCTAGTGCAAACTAACTAAAATTCGGATCAAGTGTTCTACCAATCATGGACTTCAGAGAGTTGTCATTTCCTACGGGCACAATCATAAAATATTGACCATCACCTTTTCCCACTGCATAACAGGCTAAAATTTTAATCTTCCATCGTTCTTTATCCCAATTAGTGACCTCATAAACCTTCTCTACAAGTTCTTTCATTGTGATTGTACGAGATACCCAAATTATTTCGGGATCAACGGCACTATAAGAACAACCTATTTTTTGGTCACGGATAATCTCACCACTAAAATAAAGCCAAATAGGAAGAGCAAAATCCATACCTATACATATTTAAAAATAAAAAAAAAAATCAATATCTACTATACAAAATGTATTCGACAAAACGATATAAAAATCATACCTTCAAATGGATGATCAGAAAAGATGAGGAATTTCGAGCTTGACGAAGACGGGGTAGTGAATGGGTTGATCAAAAATCCGCTATGTAAATCCCCAAACTAACAATACCCTAAACATGGATTTAGGGTTTTCAAAGTGGGAGGATATATGAGTGTCAGAGAAGAAGAAGATGAATGTGAGAGAAGAAGAAAAATATCCTTTCAGATTTTGTAGAGTAATTTTAGACTAAGATCTACAATTGGGATGCTAGAGTTTTGGAGTTGGGTTCCGAAATTGGGGGAGAAAGAGAAGAGAGAGACACAAAAAGTATAATGATGTTACCTATCAGTAGGGCTGCAATCGAGCCGAGCTGAGCCGAATACCTTCAGGCTCGAGCTAAGCTCGTTTACGAAACGAGCTCAATTTTGAGCTCGAGCTCGGCTCGATTCGAGCCGAGCTTTGACCGAGCTTTGACCATATTCGAACCGAATAGCTCGCGAGCTTAGCCTTAAAAAAATAAATTTAATGCTCGAGCTCGGCTCGTTTACGAAATGAGTTCGGTTTTGAGCTCGAGCTCGTTTCGAGCCGAGCTTTGACCGAGCTCGAGCCGAATAGCTCGCGAATAGCTCGATTCGTTTGCAGCCCTACCTATCAGCGTGTCTAATTTAAAACTCACTCAAACGACACACGCTAACCCGGTTAGCGCGCCTGGTATAAACCAGGCGCGCTAACCGGGTTAGCATCCCTATACTAGTTTATTTTCAAGTGAAACCACTCTTTGAAAAAGTCCCCCCACTATCCCTACTACAAACGTTAACCCCGTTAACGCGAGTAGTTTAAATACTACCGCTAACGGGGTTAACGAGTCTATATTGGATGAGTTTTTCTGAAAATCTCCACTCAAGGGAAAAAGTAGTATCCCCATCAGCACGCTAACGGGGTTAACGCTAGGGAAACTACTAGACCCGTTAACCCCGTTAGCGACAGGAATGTTTTGGTATTAAATTTTCAAACAGGGATAGTTTCGTACATACTTACAAAAAGTGGGATAGTTTAGTAAAAAATTCTGTCAATCGAGTAGGTGATGCTGGATTAGCTCCTGGGATTTCGGGTTTGTTTTACCCCTTTCAAGCAAACACATTTTCACCATTTTTTCTCGTGCATTTGCCCAGATATTTATCCGAAATCTCATCTTATGAGAAAAAATCCGAAATCCGAAATCCATAAGATGAGATTGAATGCCATAACTCTTATTCGCATTTTAATTCTTATTGGTGATGCTGGGAAATCCGCACATATAGGATTGCATACTCGGTCAGTACTGCTTCAAGTTATGAAAACTTTAGAACGTAGTAAAAGTTAAAGTTCGGTCATATGTCATGCTATGTTGTTTTTAATCATACCTTTTACGACTAGGGATGGCATCAGGGCCGGGTTGGCCCGGGACCGGCCTGGCCCGGCCCGCCCGGGCTTAGGCCCGGCTCGGCCCCCCTCCAACCCGGGCTGGCCGCTGAACCGGCCCCCACCCACCCGGTTCAGGTCCGGTCCCCATTTTTGCAGCAAAAGCCCGGTCAGGCCCGGCCCGCTCGAGGCCCGGGACCGGTTGAACCGGCCCGCCCTGGCCCGGGACCGGTTGAACCGGCCCGCCCTGGCCCAGGACCGGCCCGGCCTGCCCGTTGGCTGATTTTTTTTTTTATTTTTATTTTTTTTTCCAGAAAATTTAAAAAAGTAATAATAAAATTAGACAAATTTGTTGTTGTTTGTTTTTAATTACTCACTCATTTAGTTGTTGTTTGTTTTTAATTATTAGTTGTCATACATTTAGTTGTTGTTTTCTATATAATTTTTACATACACTAGTTTTTCATAGTTAAATGGCCTCTAATCGATCACGCGGTGGTGGTAGACATAGTAGTCAAGAATCTACTAGTCATCACATTCCTTCCATTCCTAACCAATATATAGATAGTGAAGAAACATTTATTAATTATAATAGTTTTCCCGATTTGAATGAAACACATTTCCGATTTGAATGAAACACACTCAAATCGTAGAGTGTAGGACTTAAAATATGTCCACGACAATAGTCCAATGCATTCTCTTCAATCTAAGTAGAGGCCATCTCGATCTTTAAATTCAAGTAAATCCCTTGATTTGTAATTTGATCTAAATAGACAAAGTTGTATGAATTTAATTCATGTACTTAATTTTATTCAAGAAGTTCAAATTTATTAAATCATGTACTTTATTTATTCATGTACTTCAATTATTTATGAAATTTTATTCTTTGCAATTGTTATAAAATTACAAATCCATGTACTTGATCTTTAATAATACTTTACAAAAAAAAAAAAAAAATCTCATACACGGGCCAGGCCCGGCCCGGCTCGGCCCCCACACTAGGGGCCGGGGGCCAGGTCCGGGCCAAGGTTTCTTACCTTGAGCCCGGCCAGGCCCGGCCCACGTAATGGAGGAGCCCGGCCCGGGTGGCCCGGGACCGGTCAAAACCCGGTCAAACTCGGCCCAGCCCGGCCCGAGTGGCCCGAATGCCATCCCTATTTACGACCATGGACAAATACACATGGAGTACAGTGAGATTCACATTATGTATGTACAAAACTATCTTAATTGTTTTCATAATTCTTTTTAGAACAAAAATAACTATATTTCTGCCAACTTTTGGACGAATGCACTTTATCTCTAGTCATTTTTTCGAAGTCAAAACACGGTACCTAAGTCATCAGTGTTCTATTTATTGAAAATGTTTACATCAGGTTACACTTTAAAGGAGCGGGAACCAAGGTCAAAAAAAAAGTTGAGAGAGGAAAAAGGATAGAGGAGAGAGAGGTGCGTGCATGGCTACCTTGAAACAAGAGCAAATCTTTTGCTCAAGTTTTAATGGCACCATGCCCTCCATCTCATCATTATCATCTCAACCCAACCCTTCGATCCACCCGCCCTCTTCAAAACTACCAAAACCCCTACTTCACTCCGCCATCCCATCATCTACACACCCAAAAATTCCACTTCTCACCCTAAACTCATTTTCCCTCCCAAACCTTATCCTCAAAACCCTAGACCTAGAAACACCAAGATCCGTGCCAAAAAATGGAGTGGCGTTGCATGCGCTGCGGGGAGAACAACCACCAGACGGCAGACTGCCGTAAAAGCGGCATCCATTGCTTTAACTGCCGAAAATTTGGTCACAGAGTTCGAGACTGCTCACTCCACAACCGGAAGGAATCCATGGCCATTGAAGTCACCCACAACTCGGAGATCGCCTCAGTTCTTCCGGGACTACATGCAAGCGTTTTTCTTCATTTGATCAACCCGCGCACCCGTCCTGATACGGCGACTGTTGAAAGCGCCCTTAACTTCGCATGGAGAAGACAAGGGGGGTGGTGGGTTGTGAAGAGGGTTAGCGGTGGGGTCTTCCATGTCCAGTTCCCCTCTGAAGAAGAGGCCAAGAAGGTGACTGCTGATGGCGTTATTCAGTTCTCTGGTTTTAACGCAACCTTCTCGCCATGGTCCATGGACTACGGAGCAAAGTTGAAGCCCAAACCAAGTTTTATTTGGATCAATGTTCCACTACTCCCCTTCCACATGTGGAATCAGACCTATCTGGAGCAACTGGTGAAACCGTTCGGCAAATTCATTACCATGAGTGGAGAGATGAAGAATGTGGTTTCTAGGGACCAAGCCCTTATCCTCATTGAAGTGGAGGATGTCAGCCACATCCCTAAGAATATCCAAATCCACTTCACTATGCCATGGATCCAGGAGCTTCAGATCCATGATGTACCGGTGCTTATCCTCGGCAACCTCATTCCTTCCGACGACGTGGCGAATGGCAAAGTCCAACAGTTCACTTCGAGGAGTGGCTCTTCCACCTCCTTCTGGCGCCGTCGAGATTTTCTGGCAGAGAAACATGATGGAGCCAATCAACCTCCAAATCAGGGAATCATTGGCGATGCTAAAGGCAAGGCAACAATCTCGGAGGCAAATCCTTCTGTTATGGATTCTGTTGCACAATCTCAGTAGCAAACAAATTCGGCTATCTTGGTAAACAATTTTTTAAATATCTCTGGTCTTGCGGATTCTTGTTGGGAAGGTTCCAAATTGGTCCCCCCCTCCCCCCCCCCCAAAGATGAAGAATGTTGCAGATCCTGTGGGGGCCAAATCAGGCGAAAAGTTTGTTTTCAACGCCCCCTATTATTGAGATCCCCTCAGATTCCCCCAAAGGCAATTTGGGAATTGCTTCTTCTGAATCGAATAACAACCCCGATAGCTCTGCAAGCTCTCACGACATTACCCCAGAGGAGGAGATTAGACAGATGATCTGGAAGGGAAAAGTGGTCAATATCCCTCTATCTCTTTTCAAAGAGATTCAGCCTGCGGTTGAGTCTGCTCTTGAGATGTCAGTGGCCAAGCGAGTGGCAAAACTTGAAGCCCCCAAGGGAATGCAATTCAGCTCTGGAGCTAGGGGAGCGCGCGCTTCAAGTTTCAAAACAAAGTCACTCATCCCTCGGTACCATAAGACCACCTCCTCTTCTAGCTCGGGATCAGTTCCACCAGGCTTCGAAGAAGGCACTAGCAAGCGGCGCAAGAGATGCAAATCAGCATTTAAAGCAACCTATACTAGACCCTTTATGAAGCATCTGAGATCCTCCCTCAAGTCAGCCTCCACCCGCAAGAATGAAGGTACCTCATCTTCTATGTTTTCAGTTACCAATGCCTGAAATAATCATTTTTCTTTACTTTCTAATGAGGATATAAATGAGGTAACTGAATCTGTAGGAGTGGAGGCTATTGGGCCATACTCAGTCGATAAACTTAAGCACCCTGCGAGTGATGTTGTTGATCCCCCAGATCAACAGAATCAGCTCAACTGAGTGCCTGGGTTTACTGGCCCTCTCTTTGTTATTGTTATTGATGCTTGTTCTTCTCTGTTTCAATGAAGATTGGCAGTTGGAATGTTTGAGGGTTAAGCAACCCCAACAAATGTGCCCTGATCAAGGACGGTATTAGAAATTCTTAAATTAATGTGGTCTGGTTACAAGAATCCAAACTCACAAAACCTTCTACCAAAAAGCTAGCATCCATAGGCGGAACTTCTCTCACCAGTTGGAGATCTCTTGAGGCTATCGAGAGTTGCGGCGGTATTCTTATTGGATGGGATGACAACATCCTAGATTGTTACTACTGTGCAGCTGATATTTTTTCATTCTCCCTTTCCTTCGGCAACAGAACCTCTGGAACTGAGCGGTCTCTCACCTCTGTTTATGCCCCGTTTGAATTGGATGACAAAACCCTTTGCTTCAGCGAAATCAAACTTAGAAGAAGATTCCTATGTGATGCCTGGGTCATTTCTGGTGATTTCAACTGTCATGCCCCGCTTCCCAAAAATATGGAATATGAGCGTGTGACGAAGCCCAGCGAATGATTTTAACATCATCCATAAGCTGTAGGATCGACTCAACATCATAACAAGAATATAACAATATATATATACAACCAAGCATGCATGAATAATTCATTAAGTAACAGAAAACAATTGAAAACAAATAATAATGTCCACATAGTTTTCAAGTCTAGATCAAATGTAAAACTCGGGAACGTAAGCCCGTTACAAGTCTTAAGTAGCAAGAATAAATAATTCAAGAAAGACAATCAATCTAAACATGTCCTGCCTCCACTTGAAAGCTAAAATTTCTGCTCACCAATCCCAGCAGGTAGCTCATCTCCAAAGTCTGCTTAATAAATAAAAAGGGAAAAATAGGAAAAACAAGAGAAAATGCCCTTAGTGCAAGCTAGGGCCACAAAGAGTAAAAACGAGTACAAGTATTGTGGAACAAGAATTGGAATCAAGAATGTAACAGAATACAACAAGTAGTGGAAAACCAAGAACTAGCTAACAACAGGGACATTTTAGTAAACAGGCTGGATAACAATTGCTAATGGCAAAACACATGACAAGTGAACCTGTAGGGGTATCTAACATCAAGTGACAAGTCTCAAGTCTAGTATCATGTAACAAGTGCCAAGTCTAGTGTCAAAATTTTATTTCAAGAGGCAAGTCTCAAGTAATAAGTTGTCAAATATCAGGTAACAAGTTGTCAAGTTCAAGTTTCAGGTTTCAAGTCTCATGTATTATGTTTCATGTATCATATCATCAAGTATCAAGTAACAGGTGTCATTTCAAGTTTCATGTAATCAAGTCTTGTAGTTATTACTATCTAGGTAGCACTTCATACTTCCATCTTTTTACTACATGGTTGCTACAGACAATGCAATTTCGTTTAGGCCTAGTAATGGAGTCTATAGGGCGGTGTACTCAGGTATCAAGTATCAAGTATCAAGCAGGCACGGTTCATGAATACGAAAATAAATAACAGGTTCACGAAAAAAGTTCGTGAATACTAACAGGTTCATGACCCACATAGTGGGTTCATGAATACAACAGGTTCATGAGCCAAGTAACTGACTCCATGAATACATCAAGTGCAACAGGTTCATGAACCGAGTACTGGGAAATACGGGTCCCCTTCCGAGTACACTTACTTATATTGTCCACCGCTATGGTCTTTCCCTTAAACCCCGGCTTGTTACTTTTATTAATTCTTATCAAGCAAGCATGCAGGTGTGTGAAACAAGGTACGAGAAAGTGGTGGGAACATGTGTCCAGCGAATTACATAGTTAATGTGTTCAGGCAGAATTTATGAATCGAAGTTTGAACATGTGAAACAGGGTCGAAATATCATTAATTAATTCTAAGAAAAATTGGGTATGTCCTATAGGGTGTCCAACAACCTTATATAAAATTTCAAGTCAAACTCTTGCTGTTAACATAGTTAAATTAATTCGCAAAGTAAAGGTGTGCAGCAGTTTTGTGAATCTGCGTCTACCGACACAGCTACAGTAAAACTGCAATAACTCCTAGACCGCAACTCCAAATTCAAAAATTCCGGAGGCTACCGACATCTAGACATCTAGAGCTACATTTTCTATTCAGGGCTTGGGTTCAGATTCTGATGTTAAAGGGGTCAAAACAGCATAGTAAGATTCAGGACAGCAACATGTGGGAATGTCTTACGAGTATAGGTTACATGAAAATTGGTTATTAGGCGTCTAGGTTAATGTGTGATACATATACGGGATAATGGTTATCAAAACAGAAAGTAATAATTGTTTTTCAAGCCAAAATGGTTGCAAGATCATCAAGTACAAGATATAACATATGTCTACACATCTAGGTCTCCTTAATTCATGTGTCCATGTGTTCAGGAGGTAAAATGAGTCCAAGTAGTTATAATATAATACAATGAAATTATTGTGACTCTTAAGATTATAAAATTGAGGAGGTTTAATATTTGATCAACAACGACAATCAAGGAGGAGTCACAATTTCTAACTATTTGCAGTATTTTCAAGGAATGCTTGTACTAGAACAAAAATATGTATAAGATGAATACTTGCCTTGATGACGACGAATGGACCCGTTAGATGAATAAATCGGGATCATAAATTTCCGGGCGAAGTCTCCCAAAAGCACGTGTGAAAATCCAACAGAAGCGCGAAATTCCCCACACCAGATCGCCCCAAAACAGCGTACAGCGATCTGGATCTGCTGCGCCAACACACCAAACAGCGAAACCCTCCAATCAGCTCTCTTCCATGTAGTGGATCTGGGCCGAACAGGGAACATCGAGTGGGGATCCGCTGTGGCAAAACACCAAACAACATTCTCCACCAACCAGATCTCGTCTTCTTCCTCACGATGGCAGCGATCGGGAGCGACGAACGGCACGTGATGACTGCGGCACGACGCGGCGGCGGGACTCGCGACTACGTCTGGGTTCGAATGGAGTTCAGTTGACGACGGCGATGGAAGGCGCGGCAGTGGGCTCTGTTTCTGGGTTCAAGAACAGGGGAGTGGGGTTCGGGGTGTTTGCGACGCGACGGAGGTGGTGTTTTGGTGGGTTGGGGACGGTGATCGAAGGAGTTGATGACGAGGGTGATGGTGGGAGTGGCTGGCGATGGTAATGGCGATGGGGTGGTTGTCGAGAGTTCGGGAAATGGCAGATTTGGGTTCGAGAGGACGATGACGGTGGTTGTGATTGACGAGGGGATGATGGTCGATGCGATTGTGACGAGGGCGAGGGGATGGGGACGAGGGAAGGGATGATGATGGGTGACGGCTGAAGGGGAACAGGGACGACGATCGAAATGGGTTCGAGGTTGAAGACGGAGTGGGTTCGGCGGACGATGATGGGTGATGATGGCGGAGAGGTGTTGGGGACGATGGAGGAGATGGCGATGGTGAAGGTTGGGCGGCGAGGTGAATGTGGATCGGGTTTGGGCGTTGGTCAAAGGGAGAAGGAGACAGGAACAGTGAGCGGAAGGAGCGGGAGGTTGAAGGAGAAGGGTAGCGGAGGGTTAGTATGGGGCTTAATAGTGATAGGGTAGGGGTTAGGGTTAGAGTTAGGGTTTAAATAGTATGGGTTCGGTTTTGGGTATTAGGGTACCCGATTTGAGTGGGATCCAACTGGAGAACTGGTCAAAATGTATTAAAATGGAGAATAAAGAGATGAATGACATAGAACAGCTCGTTCTTCATGGAGAACAACACAAGGAGCACATACAATAGAATTAGATAAAAGGACCAGAAATTGAGTCGGAACAAATTAGTGATTTTATTCGAATGGAAACAAGATACGGGTTCTCAAATAGATAAAAGAGTACAATGGGACAAATATATAGTATAAAAATACAGATACGGGAAATAGGAGTTACATCAACACAACCACTTCAATCTATGAAAGGAATGAAGGCCAGAGTTCGAGCAGAGAAATGAAGGAATTCAGGAATTGGATTCAGTAGCTGCAACTTATCGACCTCTCTCTTGCAGGTAGAAAATTCACTTGGTCTAATCTCAGAGCCAAGCCAGCACTTGCTAGATTTGATAGGTTCTTAATCTCAAGTCAATTTGAAAAACTCTACCCAAATTGCTTCCAGCACTCCCTCCTGCGTATCGCCTTGGATCACTGTCCATTAATCCTTGACTTTCAAGCCATTCAGGCCAGAGTCCATTATTTCAAATTTGAGAAGGCTTGGGCCTCTAATGAGGATTTCACTCCTTCTATTACTGCCTGGTGGAAGAGATTTTCCTGCAGAGGTTCTTTGGTTGATGTTCTCGCTCAAAAACTGGTGTTGCTAAAGAGACGGATAAGGCGATGGAGAAATGAGAAGTTCGGACATATTCCACTTCGCAAGAAGCCCCCCTTGATAAGATTCACCAACTTGACATCTTGGCAGATAACTAACCCTTAGACAGTACTCTATCGAATGAGCTCTCTATTGCCCATAGAGACTACCAGAGCTTGGTGCAGGCGGAGGTCACCTACTGGAGGTAGAGATCAAAAATAACTTGGATCAAGGAAGGTCATGCCAATACAAAATTCTTCCACTCTATTGCTAATGGGAGGCGGCATAAGAACTTCATCCATTCCCTTCTTCATAATGGAGATCGTATCACAGATCAATGCTCAATTCGATCCTGCTTTGAGCAACACTTCAGTGACATCTGTGGAAGTACGTCATCCCCTGATTTCATAATCGACTAGGCAGCTCTTTATCCTAATTCTACTATTGATCTTTTTGACCGCGAAGCACCTCTCAGTAAGGGAGAGATCAAAATTGCAGTCATTAGCATGAATGGAGACAAGGCACCTGGCTCGGATGGCTTCTCGATGCATTTCTATCAACAATACTGGGAGACCATTCAAGATGATTTATGTTGTATGTTGCTGGACATACAAAAGGGAAAGGATGATATAAGTAGGCTTAACTACTCAACCATTGTCCTAATCCCAAAGTGCGAAGGTGTTAACTCAGTTTCTGATTTTCACCCCATCAGTCTCATCAGCTGTTCTATGAAGATCTTCACCAAATCCTCGCAAACAGACTAAGCCCCTTACTGCACACTCTGGTTTCCTCTGCACAAAGTGCTTTTCTTAAAGGCAAATCAACAGTGGATTGTTTCATTGTAGCCCATGAAGCCATCAATCTATGTTACACCAAAAAGGCAATACTCTTAGGCTAAAGATTGACTTCCGTAAAGCCTTTGATACCATTAGTTGGACTTTCATTGAGAAAATGCTAATTGCCAAAGGCTTCGGTTCAAGCTGGTGCAGTTGGATTAAGGCAATTCTTCACTCAACTAAATCCTCAGTTCTAGTAAATGGGGTAGGGGGCAAGACAACTAACTCAAAGAGAGGATTAAAGCAAGGTGATCCCCTTTCTCCGATGTTAAGGGTGTAGAACCCCGTATTTTCAAATATTATTTTAATTATTTGAAAATGAATTTAAATAATTTTGAGGATTTAAATAAATATTTTCTAAGAAATTTATCTTTTGTACACGTGCAAAACACGTGCAAATGATTTTTCAGAAGTTTGAAAAATTAAGTTTTCTTTATGAAAAATCGTTATTTATTATTTGAGAATTATTTAGTATTTTTCCAAATTTTTCAGAAATTAATTATGCCTATTTGCAATTTTTGAGAAAAGAAGGACTTATTTGCAAAATTGACAATTTTGAGGGTTGAAGTGCAAAACGTGTTTTCTGGACCTTCCGATCAGTACTTGTTGAGGTTTAGAAATATATTTTCTATTAGATCCTAATTTAAAAGATATTTGATTCAGTTTTCAAGAATACAATTATATATGTAAGATGTACTTTTAAAAAGGATTATTTTGCAAAGAGGGAATAAAACCCTAATATTTTACTCCGGCATATATAAGGGAATTCTTTTCCCAGCCGTCATTCAGAATATTTAGACTTTTGAGATTTGTTTGAGGAACAAGAAGAGGCCTTTTGGATCTAGCAAGGAGAAGAGCTATTTCGTGGATTTTCTTCAAGAACAATGTGAGTTGGTTTGTTTTGTTTTGTTTGCTTTGTTTGATTTGAATGATGAATGAAGTAAGATCTTCGTTATGCCTTGTTTGTGATCGTTACACTATTGATTTATTGGTCTCATTGTATGTATGACATGGATCTATTATTTGATATGGATGATTAGAACTTTTAATTGATATTTGGACCATCATGAGAAGAGATTTAGATTTGTTGAGGATATGTTGATTTATGAGACCATGTTGTTAGAAAGCAAATTAAGAACTGATTATGTTGTGATCAGATGTTACACATCTGGATCTAGTGATTGCAAACCAACCTTGTTTATGTGTTGAGGACGACATTTAGTTTTGTTGAGAAAACCCTAATCAAAGGATTGAGAGTTTAGATCATGAAGATATGAAGTTTGAGTATTTGTTTGATTGAGAAATGTATCCATGATGGAGATTATTGAGAGTTGTTTATTTGTCTGGATACAAGTTAATTTTATGATCAGTAAATCTTTAGAAGACTTCAGTATGATTTTTTTGTGTTCAGATCTGTAGCCGACAGTCGACTGGTCTACAGAGCAGTCGACTGGTACGAGCCTACTGTGTACTTTTTAGTCTTTGAGTTTTCGTTCGGGACAGTCGACCTAGACTGAGGTCAGTCGACTGGTCTGCTGTTTGTTATTTTGTTTAGTCCTTTCGGGACAGTCGACCTATGACCCTTCAGTCGACTCAAATACTTAGAATATTTTCGATGAGAATTATTTGTTTTTGTCTCGGGGCAGTCGACTGACTCCTTGGTAAGTCGACTGATTATGCCTTAGTTTACTTTTGAGAAATGTTGGATTATGCCCTCTGGACAGTCGACTGGTCCCTTATGCAGTCGACTGGTCCTGAAGGTTCTTTGTATTTGATTGTGAGATATTTTGTTTAGTGTTTGATTTTGAGACATATGTTCAGTACTTGATTCTGAGATATTGTATTTTTGAGATATTTGTTCAGTATTTGATTTTGAGATGTTCAGTTAAGAACATGATTTGAGATATTTTGTTGAGCCACTTGTTTAGTGGAATTTGTTCAGATATTTGTTTTGAGTCTCTAGAGGTAGGTGACCCTAGTATACCGGTGTTGTTCAGTTATTTGTTGAGGCCCATCGAGGCAGATTTTCAGTTATTCAGATTTTAGTCCGGTAGGGTACACTACTCTAGGAGATTTGTTCAGTAACCCAAACTAATAAGGACAGGCATTAGTAGTGTCATGACGAATGAGAACATGAGTTATGCACCTCAGTATGGCTTTTGATGTAGGATTTAATCTCCTGAATTATCCAAGTAGTTAACTTGCGATGTGTGATTTATCTCCGGAATTATCCAGGTAGTTAACCTGAGATGTGGGATATTTCTCCGGAATTATCCAAGTAATTATCTTGAGATGTGGGATTGAACTACGGAATGATCGGAGTCGAGGCGACGCTTTTGGGGTATTATTGTGATGATGAGTCTATGTTTAGATGTGGGATGATCTCCTGAATTATCCAGGGAAAATACCTGCGATGTGGGATCAATCTCCGGAATGATCAAGCATGGACAAATTATCATAGTTTATCTTCATCTCTTAGTAGTCATCGTTGTCAGCACGTAGTCATGATGTTTTATTGAATCACTTTCATGCATTTGGATTTCCTGTTTTTCGACACACTTGGCTTTTGGTTTTGGTATCACCCATTATTCTTTTGTCGTATTTCATACTTTAGTGTTTGATCGTTGTTCGTTGGATATTATGTTTTAAGTTCATTTATGTTATTTGTTGATTTGTTACCACTCACACCATTTTTATGGCTGACCCCTTTAGTTTGGGGGTTAGGGTTCAACTCTAGCCTCACATGTTGCAGGTTATTGCTTAGATTGGAGGTTGGATGCTTGAGTGGGCATTTTGAGATATTTTAAATTATTTAGTGATTGGTGTAAAATTGTAAAGACTTATTTGAGATCATTATTGAGTTGTAAACAAAAGATTAATTTGTGTTGAGATGTTTAGACTTCCGCTGTGATTTGTAATAATTGTTGTAACAAAGAAGAAAAATTTTAGTGGTGTTGTTGGTGTTTATTGTTCTATTGAAGTGGATTGCTGGGATTTCGCCACGTATTTTCTAAGCTCTCATATTAGAAATTCGGGGCGCTACAGAGATTGGTATCAGAGCACCGCTTCAATGTAATAATAAACTTAGTATGACAACCAACCTAGGTGTGGACACTAGAGAGTGAGTACCTAGGTGTGGACATTAGAGAGTGAGTATCACATAGAATTAAATTATGATGTTTGGTTTGAAATTATGGTTTGACTTTGCCATAGGGCATCGAAATGAGTTTGAATTGTATGTGTGCTCTAACTTAACCCTCGTTTTGCAGTAATCAAAATGGTTGCACCCAGAGGTAGAAATGGTGGCAACAATGAGGATGGTTCGGGTAGTTCTCGAGGAGCGGGAATTGACCTAGAGGCTGAGTTTGCTAAGGTTTATCAGACCTAGAACACATTGATGGCACTCAATGTGGCGCAGCAGCAAGCGCCGCAGCAGAATCCGCCGCCAAATCATGGAGCTGGGCATGGATTGGTGAATGCCGACCCCATCAAGCAGATTGAATCCTTTAAGAGGATGAGGCCGCCAGTCTTTGAGGGGCAAGCTGATCCAACAGCAGCAGATGATTGGATCAGGAAGATGGACACGATCTTCGAAGTATCGGAGACTCCAGCAGCCAGTAAGGTGAAGTTGGCTTCGATGCAGCTCGAGAAAGATGCTGGTGTCTGGTGGGAGTCACTGAAGAGGACTCTGGGAGATCAGCCTTTGACATGGGAAGCTTTTTAGGAGGAGTTCAGAGATCGCTTCTTTCCTCTTGATGTTCAGGAGAAGAAGGCGACTGAGTTCATGAACCTTCAGCAGGGGAGCATGACTATTCGGGAGTATGAGACGAAGTTTGCTCAACTTTCAAGGTATGCACCAGAGTTGGTCATGGATGAAGCTAAGAAGGCCAAAAAGTTTGAGCAGGGCTTGAGGCCGAACTTGAGGTCAAGGATGGTTCCGTTGGGTATCAGGAGATTCGAGAAGCTGGTCAGGAGGGCCGCGATGACTGAAGAAGATATGGAACTGTTTCAGAAGAAGCAGGAATCATGGAACCGGAACAAGAGGCCAGCATCAGGCCAGAGTGGGAAGGGATTCCCCGCGAAGCAGGCGAAGTTCAGTGGACCGGTGCAGAAGGCATCTGGAGCTCAGGGAGTGACCTGTTACTACTGCAAGGAAGTAGGACATTACAGGTCAGCATGTCCGAAGTTGGCAGAGCATGTTTGTTCTCAGTGTGGGCAGACTGGACACTCAAAGCCCCATTGTCCACAACTGAAGAAAGATGGTTCGGGTGGAAGCAAAGTCCCGAAGAGGCAAGGGCGAGTATTTGCATTGACCGAGGAGGATGCGAAAAACTCGGAAGATGTAATACAGGGTATGCAGGAATTTTGATTTCGTTCATTTTTGAATCAGTGTAATGAATAAAAGATTTTCTTCCAGAATAATTTAAGATTGAGTATCATTCTTATTGTAACAGGAGTTGTTTTAATAAATGGAATAAAAGCAAAGGTTTTGTTTGACACTGGATCATCGCATACATTTGTATCGCCAAGTTTTGCAAAGATCTTAGATTTGGAACCTAAGTTATTTCCAGGCAGGGTTTTGTCGGTGGCAACGCCGTCAGGAGAAGAGCTGGTAGCGGATCGATATTACGAGGGTTGTGATATCGAGATTGGTGGAAGGATGTTCGGCATCGACTTGATCGAGCTACAAGTGTTGGGAGTGGATGTCATCGTCGGCATCGATTGGATGGCTATATATGATGCCACAATTGACTGCAAGCAGAAGGAGGTGTTGGTGAAAGCACCAGGTGGACCTGCAGTAACTTTCCAAGGGAAGGAGAAGATCCCGCAGGTGGCTGCAATGGTATTTAAGAAGTCTATTGCAGATGAAGTCAAGAGCATTCCGGTGGTTCGAAAGTTTCCTCAGGTGTTCTTGGATGATTTTCCAGGATTACCGCCGCAGAGAGATGTGGAGTTTTGCATCAATGTTCAGCCGGGGAGTGCGCCGATTTCCAAGGCTCCGTACAGGATGGCACCTGTAGAGCAAGATGAGGTGAAGAAGCAGATTGAAGAGCTTTTGAGCAAAGGGCTTATCAGACCGAGTTCATCTCCGTGGGGAGCGCCAGTGTTGTTGGTCAAGAAGAAGGATGGGTCGATGAGGATGTGCATTGACTATCGGGAGTTGAATAGGGTGACTATTCAGAACAAGTATCCATTGCCGCGGATTGATGATTTGTTCGACAGGCTTCGAGAAGCAGCGGTGTTTTCAAAGATTGACTTGAGGTCAGGATATCATCAGGTTCGAGTCAAGGAGGAAGATGTGAGTAAGACAGCGTTCAGGACTCGTCATGGGTTGTATGAATTTTTGGTGATGCCATTCGGGTTGACGAATGCGCCAGCAGTTTTCATGGATATGATGAATCGGGTGTTGAGACCGTTCATTGATTCCTTCGTGGTGGTCTTCATTGATGATATTTTGGTATATTCGAAGTCGGAAGAGGATCATTCTAAGCACTTGACAGCGGTATTACAGACATTGCAGGAGCACAGCTTGTATGCCAAATTGTCGAAATGTGAATTTTGGAAGTCTGAGGTGGCTTTCCTTGGTCACATTCTTTCTAAGGAGGGAGTGGCTACTGACCCTCAGAAAGTGGAAGCAGTGAAGGATTGGCCCAGGCCGACGTCAGTGAAGGAAGTCAGAAGCTTCTTGGGATTAGCTGGTTACTACAGGAGGTTTATTCAGGGGTATTCTCAGATTGCAGTTCCATTGACAGGTTTGACCCGGAAGAGTGTGGTATTTGTGTGGACAGATAAGTGCGAGGAGAGTTTCCTTGAGTTAAAGGAAAGGTTGACTACTGCACCCATACTAGCATTGCCGCAAGCAGGGAAAGATTATGATATCTACAGTGACGCATCTTTCAGAGGTTTGGGTTGTGTCTTGATGCAAGAAGGCAAGGTCATTGCTTATGGTTCGAGGCAGTTGCGTCCGCATGAGAAGAATTATCCGACGCATGACTTGGAGTTAGCGGCTATCATTTATGCCTTGAAGCTATGGAGGCATTATGTCTATGGTGAGAAGGTCAATATGTACACTGACCACAAGAGCCTGAAGTATATCTATCAGCAGAGGGATTTGAATCTTCGGCAGAGAAGATGGTTGGAGGTATTGGAAGACATTCGTCCTGAGATCAGGTATCATCCGGGCAAGGCGAATGTAGTGGCTGATGGACTTAGCAGGAAGAGTAGTTTATCGAGGTTGATCACTACTCGAAGAGAGTTGGCAGCAGAGATCGATCAGGCAGGTATCGAGGTGGTACTGCGAGGCTTAGGGGCATCTTTGGCTCAGTTGAGACTGCAGCCGTCCTTGAGAGAGAAGATTGTGGAAGGTCAGAGATCAGATTCAGAGATCCAGAAGATGTTGCAGCAGGTTGCAGAAGGCAAGTTATCAGAATTTCGTGTCCAAGATGGAGTTCTTTGGTTGGGTGAGAGGTTGTGTGTTCCAGATGATGCAGAGTTGAGAGAGAGTATCTTGCAGGAGGCACACAGCACATTGTTATCAGTTCATCCAGGAGGTACGAAGATGTACAGGGATATCAAACCACACTTTTGGTGGTCTGGCATGAAGCGAGATGTAGCAGATTTTGTGGCAAGATGTCTGACTTGTCAGCAGATCAAGGCAGAGAATCAGAGACCTGGAGGTTTGTTACAGCCATTACCCATTCCGGAGTGGAAGTGGGAGAATGTCAGCATGGACTTTATCACGGGTTTGCCTAGGAGTTCGAAGGGCAATGACTCGATTTGGGTTGTTGTGGACCGATTGACTAAGTCGGCACATTTTCTAGCCATGAAGATTACTTGGTCGATGGAGAAATTGGCTGAGTTGTACATTGAAGAGATTGTGAGACTTCATGGAGTTCCTGTTTCGATTGTGTCTGACAGAGATCCGAGGTTTACATCAAGATTTTGGAGAAGTTTACAAGCAGCTTTGGGCACCAGGACTGATTTCAGTACAGCATTTCATCCGCAGACAGATGGTCAAACGGAGAGGGTGAATCGAGTGCTGGAAGATATGTTGAGAGCTTGTGTTATGGATTTTGGTGGTAGTTGGGAGAGATACTTGGCATTGGTTGAGTTTGCTTATAACAATAGTTACCATGCAAGTATTGGGATGGCACCGTATGAGGCTTTGTACGGGCGGAGGTGCAGGACACCTGTTTGTTGGTATGAGGTTGGCGAGAGGCAGATGTATGGTCCTGAGATCGTGCAGCAGACGTCAGAGCAGATTGAGCTGATTCGCAAGAGATTGGTTGAAGCTCAGAGTCGGCAGAAGAGTTATGCTGACACTCGACGAAGAGATTTGGAGTTTGAGGTTGGGGATGCAGTTTTTCTCAAGGTTTCTCCGACCAAAAGGAGTGATCAGATTTGGTAAAGGTGGCAAGTTGGCGCCGAGGTACATTGGTCCGTACAAGATCATGGAGCGGATTGGCAAGACCGCGTACAGATTGAAACTTCCTGAGGAGTTAGCGCAGGTGCATGATGTGTTTCATGTGTCGCTATTAAGGAAGTATGTGGCCGATCAGAAGCATCAGTTGGTAGAAGTTCCGGAAGATCTACAGGTGAACTTGAGCTACAAGGAACAGCCTGTTGAGATCGTTGATCGTAGGGAGAAAGTCCTTAGAAGCAAGGTGATACCTATGGTCAAGGTATTATGGAGGAATCAACAGTTCGAGGAGGCTACTTGGGAGCCAGAGGATCGCATGCTGAATGATTTTCCTGAATTGTTTGTATGAATGTATTTTCCTTGTATGTGATTGAAATTCTTTGAATGATTGAACCATTGATTGATACATGATGTAATCTTTTATTTGATTGTGATGTTATATGAAATTATTTGGATTTTGTTCTATATATGAAATATTGTTTCCTTTTGTTGGTATGTGTTTGAGCTCATTAGTAGTAGTTCTGAGGACAGAACTCTTCTAAGGAGGGAGTGATGTAGAACCCCGTATTTTCAAATATTATTTTAATTATTTGAAAATGAATTTAAATAATTTTGAGGATTTAAATAAATATTTTCTAAGAAATTTATCTTTTGTACACGTGCAAAACACGTGCAAATGATTTTTCAGAAGTTTGAAAAATTAAGTTTTCTTTATGAAAAATAGTTATTTATTATTTGAGAATTATTTAGTATTTTTCCAAATTTTTCAGAAATTAATTATGCCTATTTGCAATTTTTGAGAAAAGAAGGACTTATTTGCAAAATTGACAATTTTGAGGGTTAAAGTGCAAAACGTGTTTTCTGGACTTTTCGATCAGTACTTGTTGAGGTTTAGAAATATATTTTCTATTAGATCCTAATTTAAAAGATATTTGATTCAGTTTTCAAGAATACAATTATATATGTAAGATGTACTTTTAAAAGGATTATTTTGCAAAGAGGGAATAAAACCCTAATATTTTACTCCGGCATATATAAGGGAATTCTTTTCCCAGCCGTCATTCAGAATATTTAGACTTTTGAGATTTGTTTGAGGAACAAGAAGAGGCTTTTTGGATCTAGCAAGGAGAAGAGCTATTTCGTGGATTTTCTTCAAGAACAATGTGAGTTGGTTTGTTTTGTTTTGTTTGCTTTGTTTGATTTGAATGATGAATAAAGTAAGATCTTCGTTATGCCTTATTTGTGATCGTTACACTATTGATTTATTGGTCTCATTGTATGTATGACATGGATCTATTATTTGATATGGATGATTAGAACTTTTAATTGATATTTGGACCATCATGAGAAGAGATTTAGATTTGTTGAGGATATGTTGATTTATGAGACCATGTTGTTAGAAAGCAAATTAAGAACTGATTCTGTTGTGATCATATGTTACACATCTGGATCTAGTGATTGCAAACCCATCTTGTTTATGTGTTGAGGACGACATTTAGTTTTGTTGAGAAAACCCTAATCAAAGGATTGAGAGTTTAGATCATGAAGATATGAAGTTTGAGTATTTGTTTGATTGAGAAATGTATCCATGATGGAGATTATTGAGAGTTGTTTATTTGTCTGGATACAAGTTAATTTTATGATCAGTAAATCTTTAGAAGACTTCAGTATGATTTTTTTTGTGTTCAGATCTGTAGCCGACAGTCGACTGGTCTACAGAGCAGTCGACTGGTACAAGCCTACTGTGTACTTTTTAGTCTTTGAGTTTTCGTTCGGGACAGTCGACCTAGACTGAGGTCAGTCGACTGGTCTGCTGTTTGTTATTTTGTTTAGTCCTTTCGGGACAGTCGACCTATGACCCTTCAGTCGACTCAAATACTTAGAATATTTTCGATGAGAATTATTTGTTTTTGTCTCGGGGCAGTCGACTGACTCCTTGGTAAGTCGACTGATTATGCCTTAGTTTACTTTTGAGAAATGTTGGATTATGCCCTCTGGACAGTCGACTGGTCCCTTATGCAGTCGACTGGTCCTGAAGGTTCTTTGTATTTGATTGTGAGATATTTTGTTTAGTGTTTGATTTTGAGACATATGTTCAGTACTTGATTCTGAGATATTGTTCAGTATTCGATGTTGAGATATTTGTTCAGTATTTGATTTTGAGATGTTCAGTTAAGAACATGATTTTGAGATATTTTGTTGAGCCACTTGTTTAGTGGAATTTGTTCAGATATTTGTTTTGAGTCTCTAGAGGTAGGTGACCCTAGTATACCGGTGTTTGTTCAGTTATTTGTTGAGGCCCATTGAGGCAGATTTTCAGTTATTCAGATTTTTAGTCCGGTAGGGTACACTACTCTAGGAGATTTGTTCAGTAACCCAAACTAATAAGGACAGGCATTAGTAGTGTCATGACGAATGAGAACTTGAGTTATGCACCTCAGTATGGCTTTTTGATGTAGGATTAGTCTCCTCAATTATCCAAGTAGTTAACTTGAGATGTGTGATTTATCTCCGGAATTATCCAGGTAGTTAACCTGAGATGTGAGGTATTTCTCCGGAATTATCCAAGTAATTATCTTGAGATGTGGGATTGACCTACGGAATGATCGGAGTCGAGGCGACGCTTTTGGGGTATTATTGTGATGATGAGTCTATGTTTAGATGTGGGATGATCTCCTGAATTATCCAGGAAAAATACCTGCGATGTGGGATCAATCTCCGGAATGATCAAGCATGGACAAATTATCATAGTTTATCTTCATCTCTTAGTAGTCATCGTTGTCAGCACGTAGTCATGATGTTTTTATTGAATCACTTTCATGCATTTGGATTTCCTGTTTTTACACACTTGGCTTTTGGTTTTGGTATCACCCATTATTCTTTTGTCGTATTTCATACTTTAGTGTTTGATCGTTGTTCGTTGGATATTATGTTTTAAATTCATTTATGTTATTTGTTGATTTGTTACCACTCACACCATTTTTATGGCTGACCCCTTTAGTTTGGGGGTTAGGGTTCAACTCTAGCCTCACATGTTGCAGGTTGTTGCTTAGATTGGAGGTTGGAAGCTTGAGTGGGCATTTTGAGATAATTTAAATTATTTAGTGATTGGTGTAAAATTGTAAAGACTTATTTGAGATCATTATTGAGTTGTAAACAAAAGATTAATTTGTGTTGAGATGTTTAGACTTCCGCTGTGATTTGTAATAATTGTTGTAACAAAGAAGAAAAATTTTAGTGGTGTTGTTGGTGTTTATTGTTCTATTGAAGTGGATTGCTGGGATTTCGCCACGTATTTTCTAAGCTCTCATATTAGAAATTCGGGGCGCTACAAAGGGGCTCCCTAGCTACGCTCGCCATACTACAATTCGCTGATGATACTCTCATATTCTACAAGAGTGATGAACAAGATGTGCTACATCTAAAGTTGCTACTATATTTATTTGCGAACATATCAGGCCTTCACATTAACCTCTCCAAATCATCCATTATCTATTTTGGGCATTCTAAAGCCAAGCTTCAGGCTTTTGATCATATCCTGGGTTGCAAGCATGACTCCCTACCCACCAAATACTTGGGCATGCCATTATCCAAAGGCAAATTAATGAAGAGAGACTGGTAACCACTTGTTCTTAAAATTGAGAGGAGATTATCGACTTGGAAAGGTCGACTGGGGAGGGGGGCTTATCCTCATCAATTCGGTACTGAGTGCTCTGTCGACTTACTTTGCTTCATTCTTCAAATTGCCCCAGTGGGTTATAGCAAGAATTGACCAAATACGGAGCAGATTCTTTTGGGTAGGGGGAGATACAAACACTACTGGAGCCTCTTGAACTAACTGGAAGCGAATTTGCCATCCCAAACAACAAGGAGGCCTAGGGATCTTAAATCTCAGCCAGTTCAACAATTCTCAAATCCTATCTAAGGAATCCCTTAGCACCCAAATTCTCAAATCCTTATACTTCAACAGAGCGACCAACTCTTTTACATGCAAGGCTCAAGCTTCTGAATTCTGGAAGAATGTCTACAAGCTGAAAGAGCAATTTGACCAAGGGATTTCTTGGCAACTTGGAGATGGACAACTGCTTAGATTTTAGACCTCCAATTGGACTGGAGGCAGCAGCATCGCCAAACTATTTCCGACATTATTTGAGGTAGCTTGGAACAAAGATGTCACATTGTGTTCTCAAGGCTACCTTCATCATGGCAGATGGATTTGGAGACCAAACCTTCATACTTCTACTTCCACCCACATCCTCCTCGAGAAGAATCAGCTACTGCAATTTATCTCTCCTTACAACCATCTACAACTGCAGACACTGCTAATTGGAGACACTCTTCCTCAGGGTGCTTCACCGTCAAGTCTGCTTATGATTTCTATAGCATCTCTGGCCTAATATCCCCTTCTACCGTGCCTGCTGGAAGAATTTAGCACCACTCAAATGCAAAATTTTTATTTTATGCTGAGTTGGGAGATACTCAACTCCAAGGAGAGGTTACATTCTAAAGGATGGGATGGTGATCTGACATGCACAACCTGTGCATGTCCGATCGAAACCACCTTCCATATCTTCTTTCAATGCCCACTGGCTGTTCAGGCTTGGCAATACTTCACACACCGCTTCACATCACAAATCTACCTACATCAACTGCTGAATGTTTCACTCATTGTTTTTTTGATTTCCAAAACCACAAGTTCACACTCTTGGCACATGGTTACACTGGCTACCTATTGGAGTATCTGGCATGCTAGAAATGATAGAATTTTTAACAATAAGACTATGGCAGTAGATAAACTTATATTTAACATCAAGTTCTGGTTTTCTCATTGGCTAGATAGCTGTGGAGACTCAAATAAGATAGCCAAGATTCTCCAAGAGATTAAGGACACTGGGGATCGAGATCTCATGAGGCTACGGGAAGACTGCTCGATTCAAAGTTTGGGTCGCACCCAAGGATAGTCAACAGGATCTGCGCCTCTGTTAGTAGGTCATTTTGTTCTTTCTGGGGACTATGCATGTCCCGGCTCTTGTAATATTTCAAACTTGTTTGTGTACTGCTGTTATTAGGGGGATGGTTCTTTTGTTTGGGGAGCTATCTATGTTGCGTGTAGGGGGGATGAGATCATAGCGTTGAGTCTAGTTGAGGAGTATGACAATAGTCCAATGCCCTCTCTACGACTCAGTGCTATGTCATCTCAAACTCAAACATGCAAAGAGCTCACCCTGCCTCCAATCCCTTCCCTACTATATTGTAATCGTTTTACTCTGTTTATCTCTCTCTATATATATAACAGTGAGATAGGTTCATCCTTCCTTTTACCAGTCAAAAAAAAGGAGAGGGAACTAAACTTGAGCCCTAAGAATGAATGTATGATATCAATATCAAGGGTATAGTAACAATAATAAAATTTAGGGTTAAAAGCAGTTTCCCCCCAATATTTGGAGCTTGGAACAGTTTGCCCCCACAACTTTTCAAATGGAGCACTTAAGGAGTGTTTGAATGTCGGAAAATGGTGTTTTGGATTAAAAATCCATGGAAAGTTATTGTTCATCAGGTTTGTTTAGCGTGGAAGTGAATAGAAATGTTTTCCTACTGTAGCGTCCAAAAAATTTCTTTGAAAAAACTCAGAACTCAGCGAAAAGTGGATGTAAGAGTACTCGTAGCATTTATATTACTAGTATAATGTACGTGCGAGGCACGCCTACAAAAAATATAGATAGATAGGAGGCACGATCGATCTGAGGTTTTTTTTGGAGAAAGGGAGTTTCGGGAGAGATGGAGAGGAGGGTGGTTTTTTTATTTATTTAAATATTTAATTGGAGTTTAATTAGGTTGGGGCGAGATTAGGAGGTGTGGTTTAGAATTAGTTAGGTTAGGGTTAGATCTAATTGTGTGGTGTAGATTTAATTGAGAGATTTAGTTAGATTATGATTAGATCTAATCTAATTGCGTGGTGTAGATTTAATTGAGGTTGAATACATACAAATCACATGTTTCTAATTGTGTGGTGTAGATTTAATTGAGGTTGAATGCATACAAATTACAGGTTGTATATTAGAGATTAGAGATTAGAGATTTCTCTCTCCTACTTTTTTACTATATCCAATCAAATAGTTTTACCTAACCCTCTACATTAAATTTCTTTCTCACTCCTCTATATTATACAATACAATAAAATTACATCCAATCAAATCACTTTTTTAGATATCAAATTCACAGATTTCTTTTCTCTACAGTAATCTTACAACTATAGAAATATTTTGCAACCAACCAAATACCCCCCATAGAAATATTTTACAACCAACCAAATAGGGGTGGCATTCGATTCGGGCTGGCCCGGGACCGACCCGACCCGGCCCGGCCCGGCCCGCCCAAAATCGGGTTGAACCGGTTTCAGACCGCCCCAACCTTAGGGGCCGGTCCGGTTCACAAAAACGATGAAAAAGCCTAGAATCGGCCCGGCCCGGCCCGCACTAGCCCGGGACCGGATTGAACCGGCCTAGGCTGGCCTGCGGGCCGACCGTTGTCTGGGGTTTTTTTTCATAACTTTTTATTATTAAAAAGGGTATGTAAAATTACCAAAATATCCCCAACGGATTTATACTAGCTAGTTTTTGGGGGAATTTTGGGAAATTGAAAAAAATACATATTCTATATACAACCTCATTTCATTCAATTCTCTTCACAAATTCACTCAACTCTCTTTACTCTCTTTCAACTTTCTCAACAAATAAACAACAATCAACAACATTCAACTACTCTCTTTCAAGATTCAACATCAACCACATCAACAACATTTAATTACTCTCCTTCAAGATTCAACATCAACAACATTCAACTACTCTCTTTCAAGATTCAACATCAACAACATCCAATACCAATCAACAACAACACTACAAGCTCTCAACTCTCTCTACCTTCATTCTTCAATCTACATTCTACACTTATACAGTATTTTCGTATTTATATATTTTTTAGAATTATCATTGTTGTTTGTTATCATTTATTTCTCATAATTAGATTGGATTTTCTTGTTCTTGTTCTTGTTCTTCTTCTTCTTTTTAGATTTTTTTGGTAAATTGGTAAACATACACTAGAATAATAATTTTATAGTTGTTGTTTTATTTGCTTTGTAGAACAACTTTATATAACATACGCTAGTTTATCTATCTTTACTTGTTTTGTAGAATTAAAATTTTAAAACATACACTACAATTAATTTTTAAAACATACATTAGAATTTTTAACATATACACTTAAATTTTTATAACCACTACAAGAAATTTGCCATATACCAACGGACACATATAGTGACGGATCACTAAAACCGTGGGTACAGACATTGTATACCCACAGACGTATAGTAAACTGTGGGTATAGGTGGGTATATTCTATAATTTATTTTCCCCCCAACTTTTTCATTTTCCCCCCAAATCCCAAATACCCCAAATTTATAGAGTCCCACGTGTTTTCTGACCATCTCTCTCTCTCACACCCATCTCTCTCTCTTTCTCCTCTCTATCTCTCACACCCGAATCCCTCTCTCCCCAAACCCTCTCTCCCCAAGCTTTCTCACACCCGAATCCCTCTCTCCCCAAGCTTTAGGATCGGGAGCGTTAGGGAGCCAATGAAGCCCTTTATGCGTGCTCCGAAACAGGGCCCGCAGGTGAATCGGTTAGGGTTTTTGAACGGATCTTTTCGGATCGGGGGCAAATTCGAGGAGTCGACGTTGTCGCTGAGCTTTCAGACCGGAGATGTGAATAATTCAGTGGATGTGAAGCCCTCGTTGCGGATGGTGAAGCCGAATCGAAGGTTTTGTTTGTTTGTTTGTTTTGTTTTAAAGATCGATTATTGTTTGAATCTGGTTTTTGAGTAACTTTTGGTAATTAAAATGTTTGATGAGTCTAATATGATTGTAAATGAGGAATTTTGGTAATACATGTCAGCAAATTTGAATTTTGATGTTCTCATTTATTTCTTTTAGAAATGAAGGTTTAATTATGAATTATGGGTTAAAATACAGAAAATTAAGACTTGATTTTTAGCAAAATTCAAAAAATTGTCAACCATTTTTTATTAATATATAGCAAAAGGTTACTCAAACGTTAGATGGACAATTGAGAATTGATGTATAAGGTGCATTTTGTGATCACATATGGGTTTGCATTTTTTGTTAAGGTTTGGCATTTTAATTTAAATTATATAAGTTTATCTTCCTTTGTTGGGAATGGAGAATTGGCAGGAGGTGCTTGGTGAAAAATCTCTATTTTCCTTATTAGCTCTTTCAAACTCCGTCTTCGTTTTCATTATATAATATTGCTAAAGGTGATAAAGGGGATATCATTTAATTGAAGTATTATTCTTATTATAAATTTTATTTTAAAATTCATTTATCTTCTGCGGGAAATATATGTTTTTTGTACTGAATATGAGAGGTACCTTCATAGTGTTGTTTTGATGATGATTAATTGTGAACTTTCCAATGGTGTAGTTGATGAGGAAATGCACCTGGTCCTTGCTCATCAACATTACAAAGCTGGAAAATATAAGCAGGCGTTGGAGCACTCAAATGCAATTTATGAGAAGAACCCGCAACGTACCGACAATCTTTTGCTACTTGGTGCAACCTATTACCAGGTTTATATTTTTTGGCTTATATTGGGGATGGGAGCAAATGCTGTGGATTTACATTCTTCTGTTTTTCGTTGATTTTGCTGCTTGAGCTAATGAGGTGGTGTTTTCCGTGACTTCTATTTCAGCTTCATGATTTTGACAGGTGTATTGCAAGGAATGAGGAAGCTCTTGCTATCAATCCGCATATTGTGGAATGCTATGGCAACATGGCAAATTCTTGGAAGGTATAACCTGATATATATATATGTTAGTCAAAATATGTATTTCAAATCCGTTAATAACAGACCCGTTAATCTCTGTAAGTTGTTAGTAAATTTCTTATTTACTTGATTATTTCTGATTTATGTGTTTTTTTTTAAAATTCTAATTAGGGTTTGTTTTCTTTGTTAATAATCAAGTGTAAATAATAGTTTGAAATTGTACCCCTTAATTTAGACAAGTAGAAGATAAAGTTAATTGTTAAGATTTGAAACTAATTTGCATAAGCTACATAACGTTATGAGGCTAGTAATTCTATGTTTAACTGAAAAATGCATTTAACTTGATCCAAAGGAATTCCTAAGTCAGCACGGAGGACACTGTTAGCGTCAACTACGATGACTTTGTGAATGATGTTGAAGCTGGTGACATTCTATTGGTCGATGGTGGGTGCAAACTTTAATTCAATTATTATGCTCATATTCAATTATTATGCTCATATTCAATTACGTTATGAGGCTACTTCCATTATGTCCGCCTTCAATTCATTTTCCCGAGATTTCTTTAGCATGATTGTCTATCCAATTCTTTGAAGTGTGCCTTCAGTTACTACAGACATCCTTATTAGTCACAAAGCTTACTGTAGTCTGAATTAGCAACTTCAAGGTCTTTGAAGCAAGCACAACTATACAATCAAAATAGAGTGTGAATACATTCCTCCTAGGTTATCTTTATTTTCTTCATAATAATTTATTTCTGACTCGGTAATCTGTTGGTTAATAAGTTTATATTAACTAACTTTTTTCAGTTTCATTACCTTTGATAAATTATAATATTGTTCTATATATCTGAAAAATGATAAAAACTTTGATGATTCTGAGGTCGGTTACCTTCATGTAGATATCAATACCAGGATCTGTTTTGATATTTGCCTGCTTTTCTCTTCTTGCCAACTCCACCAACATATCTGCATAGTACATTGCAAATTGACTCAATTGAGCCAAAACGACAAAATTAACAAAGTCACCAGCTTCAACACTAATTGTCTAAATTACTTGAACATTTATCATCAGAAGAAGATCACACAGCTCAAATGAACTATTAATATTCCTCAACTGACTTTAGATTGCTTTGTGCAATTAAAATGCATAGCCTTTCGGGTACAACAATGTAGATTTTTGTACTCGTATTTGATGCTTAAGTAATTTTGCTCATCACTATAGACTCAAACAAAAATATGGCTTGGAGAAGTTCTGCACATAAGATTCGACGAGGAAACAGCCGTTGCTGACTTACTTACTGACGGGGAATTGTTGTAAGTGTAACTTCCATCCCATTTCGGAATTCTGAGTGCATACACATAGAGGTTAACTAATTTCCCTGTCTGTATAGTAAATTACTATCATGAAAATAAATTAGCACACTTTAGGCTAAAGCCTTGAATGTTGACTATAAATTGAGTGTTTGATGATTATCATTATCACCTCATTTTGTTTCATGAGATAAAACCACATTTTTTTTTACATATGGCTATTTAAAAAATTCGGCCTTTTTTCATACTTTCTACACTGCATCTGCCATATTTTGATTCATTTTTAAAATAATTATGTAAAAGGTGCTGGCACCACCCTTTCCATTAGCTTGCATATGTATTTAGTTAATTTAATTTTTTTAAAGGAGGAAGCAGTGGAGCTTGTTTAGAGATTAGAGCCTAATTCAAAGCTAGCTCTTTTAGTGTATGAACGGTGAACTATAATTCTAGACTCTGCAAACAGTTATCACCAGTAAAAATGATTGCATAACTGTTCTTGTTTTACTGTTTCCACATAATCTTGAAGCAATGTGTTAATGGATTTCTTTTCATCCTTACTAGGTTCCTAGTATCAAAAACAGTGTGGAAAATGCTCCTGAAGCTGGTGACTTTGTGAATGATGTTGAAGCTGGTGACATTCTATTGGTCGATGGTGGGTGCAAACTTTAATTCAATTATTATGCTCATATTCAATTATTACGCTCATATTCAATTACGTTATGAGGCTACTTCCATTATGTCTGCCTTCAATTCATTTTCCCGAGATTTCTTTAGCATGATTGTCTATCCAATTCTTTGAAGTGTGCCTTCAGTTACTACAGACATCCTTATTAGTTACAAAGCTTACTGTAGTCTGAATTAGCAACTTCAAGGTCTTTGCAGCAAGCACAACTATACAATCAAAATAGAGTGTGAATGCATTCCTCCTAAGGTTATCTTTATTTTCTTCATAATAATTTATTTCTGACTCGGTAATCTGTTGGTTAATAAGTTTATATTAACTAACTTTTTTTCAGTTTAATTACCTTTGATAAATTATAATATTGTTCTGTATATCTGAAAAATGATAAAAACTTTGATGCTTCTGAGATCGGTTACCTTCATGTAGATATCAATATCAGGATCGATCTGTTTTGATATTTGCCTGCTTTTCTCTTCTTGCCAACTCCACCAACATATCTGCATAGTACATTGCAAATTGACTCAATTGAGCCAAAACGACAAAATTAACAACTAAACCAAGACTCTTTATTATTTCAGGCTCGAAAACATACCGTAACGGGTACCGACCCCTTGACATCTCACAGAGAATGCCAGCGTCTCCCTTACAGTCATCTCTGCACCGATGTGAAGATCATGCTGACTTATATATGCTGAAGTTCTCTGAGGAACAAACCCATGCATCCCATGCCCATTGTAAGTCACTTTACCAGAGACTTGATTATCACAAAAATGCAAAAGTTTTGTAATGCTAGGATCTTAGTTTCCATTAAATTCTCCAATATTATAGAGAAGGCAAAACTGACCTTCAAATCTGAGCTTAGTTTTGCTGCTAAAGCCAGCAATAGGGTGGTCTTCACACATGAAAGTTATAATCTGGCCTACTGTATGGACCTTGAAGAGTTTCTGTGTCAGTTACCACTGTACTTGTTGAGTGAGGCACTCATTTCACTTTAACTACAATCCAAAGCATTTGTTCTTGATATCAATAAATTTATAACTCACTGGAGCACGTCCACTTACAAATCTTAGTTACTTTTAATGATTTTCTTATATTTTAAGCTCCTTTTTATTGTTCTGTCTAATGTAGATTTAATTTTCATTTCCTTCGCACTTCATTGAGATTAATAGCCTAAATTTTGAATATCTGAAAATTTCAGGTCCAAGTTGAATCCATTGTGGCTAACTTTCATAATCTTCAGCACTTATTTTTCATTGTTAATAAACTTGTAAATGATGTAGTGAATTCTCTGCCACCTGTAATTCTTATAGAAGAGACAAATTGTAATCAGTTCTCTTTTGATGGGGGATTTTTGCGCCAACCTTGTATAGATAGCTTGCCAGCTACTACTGAATGTTCAGCGGTTGTAGACATGGTATCTTGGGAGAAGTTCAGTTACTTAGTGTCATCCATTATGTGGCCGTTTATATTAAAATGCTTAGTTGAAGGGAGAGAACTTGTTGAAAGCAAAGCCCACCAGGTACCACTCTATGCTAGGCTTTGAATTTTCCATCAATTACTTGTTTTTGTCGAAGAGAAATATATAGCTAAATCGATTTAATGCACCTTCTGATCTAGTTCTACCATTGAAGAGAGAGCTATATCGCATATTTTGTGCTCTTTTTTTTCCTCCTTGTAGATATACATTTTTTTAATCAATATTTCCTTATCACATCTTGTTGTTTCAGATGACATTTGTTCGACTGCTAGATATGCTTCCAATAATTTTTGAAAAGCTTATTAGTCCCTCTTTATCCAAGTTGTCTGGGAGTTCAGTGCCTGTGGTGTCTGGACTTTTTGACTTCAAATGGTTTTCCTATTTGCTGAATTTGGGAAGTTCATCATTTCCAATCATTACTCGACGCTGGAAGCAGTGTCTACTAGCTCTCATGAACATTTTGAAAGGTTTATGCAGTGGTTCAACACAATGCACAATTAGCGTCATTGAAGCAATTGTCTCATCTGGTCAGTTTTTCCAGTATCCTATATTATCTGCCTCAATTCTTTGCCTCAAAATTATTTTTGTTGGCTCTTTAATATTGAACCATTTTTCCCTTTCCAGATATTGTTTCTTTAGAAAATTTGAAGTATGAAGTATCTCAGCTTATAAACTCATTAGCTGATGAAGCGTCAATGACTCTTGAGGCAAACCGTTCAGTTTCTGAAGTTTTCTTAGGAAAGAAAAATTTGATTTCAGATACTGGCTATTCTGGCAAAAATATTCCCTCTGAGGGTATAGAGCCAATGCAGAGACTCAGTGATCAGGAAGTTATTGTTCTTTCAGATGATGAAGTAATAAGTGTATCGTACCCAAACTTGGTTTCTTCTTCTTTTGAAAAGGCAAATCAGTCCATGTATGTGCATAAAGTTCAGGAGTCAAGTCAGTCAAAATTTGTGGGTGAAGGTGACAAGTCAAATCAGTTAAAATTTGAGGACAAAGTTCATATGTCAAATCAATCAAGATTCCTATGAAAGTTTATAATCTGGCCTACTGTATAAACAGCTTTTATAAACAGGGTGGTCCATACAGTAGGCCAGATTATAACTCTTCAAGGTATTGATTCTCATGTCTTCACACATGAATTCAATTGTGTATGTTATTAACTATTTTGTAATTTGACATGCTTGTAATACTTCATTAAATTTTAATATGATTGAAGTTTAATTTTATCTAATTTTGTTTCATAAATACATTTATCTATTTTATTGTGTATTTAGTTTATAATTGAATTAATATTATAAAAGAAAATATTAAATTATCATACGCGTAATTAATAAGAAAAAAATTTGTATAGAGCGATGGGTATATATTTAAATATTTGGATGTGAAAACCATCACTAAAGCCTATAGCAATGGAGTTTCAATCGTGGGTATAGGAAAGCAAGTGATGTCCTTAAAACCTATACCAACGGATACGAAACCGTGGGTATAACACCGAGGTTTTGTCCAACGGGTAAAAAAACCGTCGCTATAGGCTATAGTGACGGCATTATGCCGTGGGTATAGCTAATTAAAAATGACGGAAAAATATGTTCGTTGGTATAGGTTTTACGGGCTATACCTACGGTTTTTCGCCTTTTACCCACGGATTTTTGCTGTCACTATATGTCAAATTCCTTGCAGTGAACATACACTAGTTTAAATGACATCTAACCAATCACGTAGTAGACATAGTAGCCAAGAGTCCACTAGTAGTCGTCGCATTACTTCCATTCTTCTTCCATATGTAGATAGTGAAAAACACATTACAATTATGATAGTATTCCTGATATTCATAAAACACACACGGATCAAGTAGAAGTAGAAGACATAGAACCACAACCATCGGAACAAGACCCATCTCAATCCCGTAAAACAAGAGGGAACACATCCGAAGTACACAAATATTTTGACTATGTCCCTTCACAAAATGATAAGAATGTAGGATTAAAATTTTGTAAGAAGTTTCAAACACCCTATAAATTTAAACTAGGATCGGGAACAAGTACACTTCAACGACACTTAAGTAAATGTCAACCCAAATTTTCTAAAGACAACCCCACACAACAAAAAATACACCATAAGACCAGCTAAATAGATAGTCATAGCTACGATCACGATATCGTTTGTAGAGAAATGGCTAAGTTAGTAATTAGATATGAATTACCTTATTCATTTGGTGAAAGTAGGAATGTAGAGATCTTTGCACAAACCGCATTAAACCCCCATTATACAAAAATTCCTAGGAATGTAATAAAAGGTGATTGTAAATTAGTTTACAAAGAGGCTAAGGATTTTTTAGTAGCAACACTTACGTCACTAAACACTAGAGTTTCTTCGATATCGGATGGGTGGGTAGGAGTGAACGGCGTACCAATGATGTGTGTAATATGTCATTAGATAGATTCCGATTGGCTACTTCAAAAGAGGATAATTTCATTCGGATTTGTTAGGTACCCACATAAGGGTTAAATAATTGCCACACACATCATGGAAGCATGTAACAATTTTGGTATTTTTGATAATGTTTTTGCTATTGGTTTTGATAACGCCTCTAATAATACTACAGCAATTACTAGTTTGCTAAATACTTATTCCTTTAGAACCAGAAATTTTTCATGTTAGGTGTGATTGTCATATTTTAAATCTTTGTGTACAAGATGCACTTAAATTTGGACATGATAAAATTGAGGCAATGAAAAATTGTGTTCATTTTATTACGTTGAGTGGTCCAATATATCATGCTTTTCATGATTGGTGTCAACTTAAGAAAATTGTATTTAAACGTTTTCCTAAAGATGTTAGACATCATTGGAATTCTACTTTTGATTTATTAAGTGTTGTTCTTCACTATCGTTTTAATCTCAGAGAATTTTGTATTGCAATGGGTATGCAAGATTTTATGTTAGATGATGATTTTTTTGTTTTTTGCCGTTAGTTTGTACAAATTTTTAGAACCTTTTAATGATGCTACTTTACAATTTTAAAAACATATACATCTACATCTACTGGTATTTTACTTACAATTGTCACTATAATGACAACAATTAAAGATTTGGTAGATGACCATTTCATTGGAGAAATGGTTCATGCCGATTATATTAAAATTTTAAAATATTTTCTTCCGCTTCCTATGTTATATTGTGTAGCTAGTGTAATGAATTCCATGATTAAGTTAGATGACACAAAAAATTTAATTGAGATTTTTGATACTTATGCTCCACACGAACAAATAGATGATTTAACCATGTTGTTTTCACTACAAAAATTGAAAATGTTTTGAATAGCTTATATGATAGTTACGATAGAATTTATTTATCTAACACTACACAAATACGAAATGTTAGTTCTTCTTCTTCTTCTTCTATGTTATCAAAGGGAAAGGGTCTTGCCACTAGTAGTGTTTTAAATCTCTTAAAATAAAAAAAACCAAGAACCAATTCACCAAATGAGATGAATTGGTATAATGCACAACCTCCCATTGAAGATGTAGTAGATGTGTTTTCTTTTTGAAAAACTAATGAAAATATTTTTAGTATTCTTTTCGTATGGCTAAAGATTTGCTAACTGTACTGGTGCCAACCGTTGCATCGGAAAGTATTTTTTCTTTTGGTAGCAGGATTATGAGCCCGAACAGGAATCGCTTGACATCAAAGAATTTGGAGATGTTAGTATGCGCGGAAGATTGGATGAAAGCGGAAGAGAGGACTCAAGATTTACAAGAATCACAAAACGGATCAACAGGTAGCGACGAGTGAAGAACTCGTAGAATGTAATTTGTATAATGTATTGTAAATAATTGAAAAAATTTAGGGGGATAAGACTCTATATTTAGGTTAAGTAGAAGTGCATGACAATAGTCCATTACCTTCTCTTCAATCTAAGTAGAGGTCATCTCGATCTCTAAATACAAATGTTTTCCTCGTATTGTAATTTGAAGTTATTTGAATGAAATGAAATTTTACTTAATTATTTGATTACATTTTACACTTTTTAATTCATAAATATAATTTTTCAATATCTCTTTTATCTATATGATTTTAACAATTGTGAACAAATTTTAAAAAGTTTTAAAAAAATTTAAAAAAATTTAAAAAGAAAATAAGCCCGGCCCGGCCCGACCCCCAAGCTAGGGGCCAAGGGCCGGGGCCGGGCCTCAATATTCCAGCACAAGCCCGGCCCAGCCCGCCTTAGCCCGGGACCGGGTCAAACCCGCCGGGCTTCGGCCCGGCCCGGGAGGACCGAATGCCACCCCTACAACCAAACACCCCCTTCACCTTGAGTTATTTCCCTAATTAACATGAATTGATAGAATAAATCTTAAATTATACATGACCCAAACTTACTTTTCATTCTATATATGCAACTTAGCAACTAGATGACACGTAATACCTATCTAATTACTAATTCTTTTTTTTAATTTTAGGCAAGCATTTTGTAGTTTGCAGTTAATTAAAAAAAAAATAATTAAAGAAGAAAAACATTACATGCCCTCAACACCTAAAACCCAAAAACAATTGCTCATTCTTCATGAGAAAAACTCACTGTGTAGGCAAAGGAAAAATTATATATATATATATATATATATATATATATATATATATATATATATAATATAATAATAATAATAGTAATAATAATAATAATAAAACCATTGATCTTACATACATTTGCTCATCTAAAAAGCAGCTAAAAGTAAAAATACTCGAACAAAATATATTACACTTGAACCCATCACTACAACACAAAAGTCCTATCCTGGCATTTTTTCCCCTACGTCGGCATTTTTAAACACCAGCGTAGCCCCTAAATGCCGGTAGAAAGGTCGGGATATTGGTTTGTGTTGTGGTAGACATAGGGTCTATCTCGGCATTTTTTACAAACACCAGTGTAGGGGTATTTTTATTTTATTTTATTTTTTTGATAATTTATCTTCCCGGCGTTTGTAAAAAGCTGAAGTAGGGGTATTTTTTATTTTTAATAATTTTTCTACCTGACGTGTGTAGAACTCAGGGTAGGTTTTTTTTCTTCTTCTTCCCTTTTTTTTTTTAATTTAAATTTGATCGTACCACTCAAAATTATGATATTGGATATAGTTCTCAGCTGGTGCTCTTCTCCCTGTTAGATTGGTCATACCACTCTAAAGGTTTTCCGCGTATGCATGTCCCTTGAATGAATATAGAAATATAATAATAATTAAAAGCAAAATAATACAAATGGAATGCTACTTCATAATATAACCAAACACAACATATGAAGCAACTATAAAATAAATACACTGGATTATAGTGTCAAGTAAGTAGATCGTGATCTACCATATAACAAAACTAGATACAACTCCTCAGTAAATATTGCAGTTCATTCACTCAAAAGAAAAACAATATGACAGCCACACACAAAATAAATAAATAGATAAATAATGAAATAAACAATTTAACCTTATATCACACAAGTGACGGTGGAAAAGAATATGTATCAATTTGTTTTGCTGCAGCTACGACAAAAAAGAAAATAAAAATGGTTTTGCTCAATTCGCCAACTTTAGTATGAGTGTGTAGTGACAAAAAAAAGGAATATTTCCTTTTTATCAAAAATATTTAAAGATCAATTTTTTTGTTGTTGCATAATTGGATGTATTAAGGACCTCATGATATATGTGTCATATAAGAGTTATATCCAAACGTACTATAAATCTTCACTAGGTTATGGTGGTGATGGCATGAAATGAAAGATCGATGTCAATCCTATGATTTGTTAGATCTAGGAATAGTAGCAAGGAACATAAGAGAGCTATTCCATAGAGTTTTATTTCATTATAATTAGAATTAAAAATAAATAAACTAATTAGTTATGTCAATTAATTAGTTAAGAGATGACGTGGCATATAGTGTTAGAACTCGAATATCATAAAATAGGAAATTCTTAACAATGTTTGTAAAGAACTACAATTACATTAATGAAAGAACAAACCCGACACTTAATACAAAGTCGAGATTAAGATCTCTGTCTTTAAAGCAAAATTCGCTCCACAGTGTGACGGTAGTTGACGAATTGCCTCCCAGGATACAACTGTATATTACCTTTCCCTGGAGAGCAGCACCCTAGCTTCAGATATATCAGCAAACCAGTAGCTGTGTTGTACTCTCAGACTCAGAGGGTGAAGAAGAAGAAGAGTATGAAGTGCAAAAAACTGTGTCTCTTGCAGACAAAATTGTAGGGTCTTATAGGTGATGAGGGCGTAACTGATGGATCATGGATCCATTACTCTATAACAGCAGAGTAATTGTCCATTACTCTGTAACAGCAGAGTAATGGCTCAAAAAACATAACTGATGGATCCATTATTCTACTGTTACAAAATAATGGCACCAGTTACATAATTTCCAATGCCTCCAAAACTAGATCTAGCGAAAAAATTAATGTAGGCCAGAGCCAAGCCAAACCAAGCCAAGCCAAGCCATGACAAACCACGCCAACCCAAGCCAAACCAAACCAAACCAAACCAAATCAAACCAAACCAAACCATGCCAAGCCAAGCCGAAGCTGAGGCCGGGGCCGGGCGTGCACGCGCGCGCGTGTGTTTGTAATTTTAGCTAGATCCTCTCTCCACTACTCGTTAGTGGTAACCCCAGGGCTACGCCCTTTAGTCCATTTCTTTAGCTTATATACTAGAGAAATCTTTCCCATCTTTCCATGTAGGACTATCTATTTTCTCCAAATTCCCAAGTTAGTACATTTTGAGTACCCAACTTTGGACCTACATTTCTCATTCGAATGGAAACCATTTTTGGCAAATGATACATTACGGAATAGTACTCGACGAGAGGAACATAATCCAATTACTTTCTGGAACCGCCAGTGGCCGGAGCCCACGGGAATCCGGCCGGAAAAATATGCCAAGAATATTTCCAACAATCCCCCACATGAATGCAAATTACCAGACTAGCAATCCAGACACGACAGAAAAAGACATGACAAAAAAAAATCTGAGAGTACATTGGAAAATCACTGCATCAGGAATGGTAGTAATTTTTCAACTTTGAATCACCCTTAGTGAGTAGCCATCGGATTCACTTGACCAGGTAGTGAACATGATGTCTTGAACTATCTGGGCTTTGATGTGAACCTAGACAATAACTATCACACAGTTTCATCTCCTCACAGAACTAGGTTCTCTCGTTGTATTCATTTTAGCCTTGAACAACCCTGGTTAATCGTGAGTGAACTTGGAGAATGTAGTCTCTCTTCATTCTCCTAGAAACGGCCCCATTTCACACTCACAAGGTGATTGCCCATAAAGAGTATCCTGCCATACCCTACTTTTATTTTAAAGCTATGAGAATCATTAAAAGCCAAGTTTATCCTAACCCTTTGCAGGCAGCACTGTTTTATTGTAACACCCCTGCCCCGGGCTCGGACAATTTTATACAATTTAGAAGACAAATTAGATATTATGTAGTACAACTGCCCACCACAGGCTGACTCTCAAAAGGTGGTTAACCGAATTGGTGACTCTTGATCATAGGCAAAAGTATTTATATATTATTTTATTCATGTAATCTCCCGATATGGGACAATTTTGACTTACCTTTCTGCTGCTCTCTCTCTCTCTCCTTGCGAAAGGACAGCTGAAGCCTGAAGCCCCCCACATGAGTGGGCCCCTGCCACATCACATGCAACCAGAGGGCAGCTCCCCATTCAAATGCCATGTCACCGTGGCATTTTGACTGAAGCCAAACAACACACTTTGCTGTTGTTTTACTTCACAGGTGGGCCCCCCTTCCATTCATTATTTACCACATATGCCACAAGCCATTCTCTTAATACATATATATTATATATAATATTATATTTATTTTGAAATTACGGGGTGTTACATTTATCATCCTAAAAGTGGGTACAAGATTTTAATCTCTCGGTGCTCATGTCGATTCAACAAGATTTAGTTGTCCTTTTGAACCTAGATCTTGGGATCTCCAATTTCTAGGTAGGGTTTCCATCAAGTATCCTCTTTCATCATAGACTTTAAACTCATTTCTTTTGATGATCTGACAACTTGCTCTCGTGACAAACCTTTAGTAAATTGATCTGCTAGGTTGTCAGCCGATTTTATATAATCTATAGAGATTATTCTATTTGAGAGCAGTTGTCTAATAGTTTTGTGTCGCCTTCTGATATGACGAGACTTACCATACAACTTAGTGCCCTTGCTATAGCCGATTGGCTGTCACAATGTACACATATAGCAGGCACTGGTTTTTTGCACATGAGAATATCCTCTAAAAAGTTTCGAAGCCACTCTGCTTTCTTTACTGCTTTGTCTAAAGCAATAAACACAGATTCCATGGTGGATCTGGATATTAACGTTTGTTTAGAGGATTTTCATGATACAGCTGAACCACCAAGAGTGAAGACATACCCACTTGTGGATTTCAAGTTCTTGGAGTCCGATATCCAGTTGGCATTACTGTAGCCTTCTAGTACTACTTGATATCTGGTGTAATGCAGCTCATAACTCTGAGTATGTCGCAAGTAGTTTAATACTCTGGTTATTCCTTTCCAGTGACTTCGTCCTGGATTACTTTTGTAGCGGCTCAGTGCATTTACTAAATGTGCCAAGTCTGCTCTTGTACAATTTGTTAAGTACATCAGACTACCGATAACACATGCATATTCTAATTGTGATATGCTGTCACCCATGTTTTTGAAAAAGTGAAGACTAGGATCCACAGGACTTTTGGCAGTCCCATTTGAGTAATTCTTGAAACTTTCAAGTACCTTCTCAGCGTAATGAGCTTGAAACAAAGTAATTCCCTCAGATTTCCTAGAAACTTTGATTTCTAGTATGACATTTGCAACTCTCAAATCTTTCATATCAAACTTACCACTAAGCATGTTCTTAGTTTATTTGATAATATTATTATTGCTACCAATAATGAGCATGTCATCTACATATAGACACACCAGAATGTATCCATTTGGAGTATCTTTGAAGTAGATATATCACATTCATTTATTTTGAAACCATTTGACATCATAACATTGTCAAATTTTGCATGCCATTGCTTTGGAGTTTGTTTCAGTCCGTACAAGGATTTTATAAGCCTGCAAACCTTGTTTTCCTATTCAGGAAATACGTAACCCTCAGGTTATTTCATGTATATTTTTTCTTCTAAATTCTCATTTAGAAATGCGGTTTTGACATCCATTTGATGTATTTCAAGGTTACGTAGAGCTGCAATAGTTATCAGCATTCTTATGAAAGTTATTCATATGACCGGAGAATATGTATCAAAAAAGTCTAGGCTTTTCTTTTGCCTAAATCCTTGTACCACAAGTCTCTCCTTATGTTTCTCTATTGAACCATCTGGTTTCAATTTTTGTTTGAAAATCCATTTGCATCCTAGAGCTTTACACCCAGAATGCAAATCGACCAACTCCCATGTATGATTTTGTATAATGGAGTCTATTTTACTTTTGATTGCTTCCTTCTACACAGAAGCATCAGGCATAGACATAGCTTCCTTGAATGTTCTGGGTTCATTCTCTAACAGAAAGGTCATTACAAAGTCAGGACCAAATGACTTTGATGTTCTAGCCCGTTTACTTCGTCTAGGTTCATCATTATCATCTCCTGGTTCATCAACCGAGGTACTTGCACTCCCTTGCTGACGTGTACGTTTGGGATATATAGTATCCTTGCACAGAAACACGTGTTCAAAGAAGGAGACATTCCTTGATTCCATTATTGTATTCACATGGATGTCCGGTACATCCGATTTATATACCATGAACCGATATGCACTGTTGTTATGTGTATAGCCTATTGTAACATCCCGTATTTTTATTTTAATTAAAAAAATATATTTTTCAATTTTGTACGTGTGATGCACGTGCTAATTTTTCCATCTTTATTTTTCTTACTCTCATTTATAATTTTAGCATGCATGAGTCTTTTTATTAGCCTTTCACTAAACTCATGGATCTAAGAATGGATTCTAGTCCACTAGACTAATTAATTAATTAATTAAAAAGCAAGCCCAACAAGACAAGCCCATTAATTAAATTTTTTTTAGTTGTGTATGGACTCACACATGACATGTAATAACTTTTAATACACATATTAGAATTGTAGGATTTGTTTTATTTGTGTATGTGTGTGCAGTAGTGCACAACACGTGCACGTGCATTAGGAGAGAGAGAGAGGAGGTCGGTTATGGGAGTAGAAGAGAGAGAGAGGCCGGTTTTGGGGGTTAGGGAAGTGAAGAGGTAGTGGGAAAATGAAGGGTTGAGTGGATAGTTATTAGGTAGATGAAATTTGCATTTTAGCCATTCTTTTGTCCTTTAAATACCCTTATTTTTCTTCTCATTTCACACAAAAACAAAACAAATTAGAGAGAGGAAACAGAAAGAGAGTTAGAGAGTGTTCTTGTTGCATTGGAGGCTTTTTGGAGTGCTCTTGCTAGGAGGAGAAGGACTAGGTGTTGCTTGTTGGAGCTAAAAGTTGTGTCTCATCATCTTTATTACAAATTCTTCATAAGAGGTGGGTGATCTTGTGCTTTCTAAATGTAGAAAATGCATGCTAGTATGTTAAATGAGTTGTATAGATAAATTTGATGTGATAAATGTAGAACAAATCCATGCTATTCTATGTACTATGAATGGTAGTAAATTTTTGTTATGATTAAGAAACTAATTATCATCATGTTAGTAGAAATGAGAAAATGAAATAATAAATTATTGCCATGAACAAATATGCATGTTAATTTACAAATGTCAAAATATATAATTGTATGAAAAATTGTCGAGTTTTTCCCTTGTGGTTAAAATGAATTTTTGTGAAGTTAATTTGGTACACATAGATTCACTTAATTATTTGTAAGATACAAATTACTATTTTTGATTAAATTGAATAAATGCAATTCATATTCATTAAGGAGTAGAAATAATTTGAAATATAGATTCATTGTCTAAAATATCAATTATAAATTTGTGAGCCACTGTTTGAAAGTAAACTCAGTCTAGATTAAATAATTACATGCCAAATGAAAGATTAGATCGAATGAAAAATAGAGTTTTGTGAAGATAATTGAATAACAGTAAGATTGAACAAAAACCTAACATTGTGTTTCTCAATCAGTAATCACACTTGGACTTATTAGCTAGCGGTGTAATATCCCGGACGGATATTACATTGTATAAATTTATTTTATTATTATTTTCGAAATTAAATTATTTTTATACGGATTATGCGAATATTTTCGGTATATATATATATACATACACATGTGTATTGTACCAAATTAGTACATTGTGCAAATTGTGTGGTATGTATTTTTGGATAAAATAGTTCTCTTTTGTCATGACAAACCTAATTAGATAGTTAGGTTTTGATGAAGGGATTAAACCTAGAATTAAGTGTGCATAAGAGTTTAAGAGAGTTCTCTTCTAGAAGATCTCTCTCCTCCACCTCACCATATTTCACCATACCTCCACCTCACCTAGGTATGGCCTTCCCTTTTTTTTAGGGAAGGGGTTTTTACAAAAATTGCCTTGGTGATTTAGCATTCTCCGCCTTCTCTCCATCCTATAAATACCCCCTCCCTCAACTCTTGTCTCATTTTACAAAGACCAAAAAAAAAGAAAGAAAGGAAAAGAAAGAGAGAACTGCTAATAGGAGAGTTTTTATTGTAGGTTTCCATAGGAGTTCTTAAGAGCTAAGGGGAAGGAGAAGGTTTGCATAGGCTAGTCCTTCCAACAAGAAACTAAGGTGGGGGTTTCTCCAAGTTTATGTGTGTGTTGTTTCTTTTGTTTTGTGTTGATCTTGTTCTTTTTGGGTGTTGTTGTGTTGTTTTTTTTTGTTTTGGTATGTTGTTATGTTAGCAACTTGAGCTAACATTTGTATGGACAAAAGAAAAAACCTCATGAATGAAAGTAAAGGGTAGAACTAATTAATGGAGAACATAAAGATTGACTCTTTGATGGTTGTAATTGTTGTTCTTGTTGTTATTATTTTGGACTAATGAACCTAAGCATATGGAGGATTATGTATACACCCATTTTGGGTTGTAGGACTTGACATTGTACTCATACACATATGCATATGAACATTGTATACATACCCATTTTGGGATGTAGAACTCAACCAAGAACCTTTGGCATAAGCATATGTTTTGCACATAGAACTATTACATACCCCTTGGGGTTGTAGAACTCTTGATTATTAAAAATGAGTCTTTTATTTGCTTCTTGCTCTCTAATTTATTAAATAACAAATTTGTGCTAGCTCCTAGTTATAAAAAGATAGACTTGTAGTATGTAGAAATGGTAGCTCATAAAGTTAAATTGTTGTTTCATGTTAGATGTTGTAGGAAGCCCATATTTATAATGTCTACCATGTTGTAGGAAGTCCATGTGCATGTTGTATTCATGCTCAAATGTTGTAGGAAATCTAAGTTTATGTTGTCTACAATGTTGTAGGAAGTCCACGTTTATGTTGTATCCATGCTTAACTTGTTGTAAGAATTATAGTAAGAACCCATGTTTATGTTGTATCCATGCTCGATTGTGTAGGTTTGATATAGTAAAGAAACTCCTCATGCTAGATTGTAGTAGTAGATGTTCTACTTAAGTTGTTTTCAGGCTTAGATTGTTGTAGATCAACATACCATGCTAGATTGTAGTAGGTTGATGCTTGTGATATATACCATGCTTAGATTGATTGATATACCATGCTTAGATTGTTGTAGATTAATATTGAAGTTGAATACCATTCTTAGGAATGTTGTAGATTCATGCTAAGTATATATACCCATGCTAAGATTGTTGTAGGATTAATGTTTAATTACCTACCATGCTTAGATTGTTGTAGAAAAGTACAATCCATACTTAGATTGTTGTAGGAAAATTATATACCATGTTAGATTATTGTAGGATTGATACTCATGCTTTCTACTATGCTTAATTTGTTTAAGATAAGGTAGAAAAGAAACTCATACCTACGTTGTATACCATGCTTAAGTAGTTGTAGGAAAAGATACATGCTTAAGCTAGTAGAAGATATCCATGCTTAAGCCTAGTAATCATTCATGCTAAGATGTAGTGAGTTCATGCTTATGTTGTATGCATGTTGTAGGGATTGTAGTAGAGAACTCATATTTATCTATGCTTAAAATGTATATCATGCTTAGGTTGATACTTAAGTAGTATATCATGTTTAGAATGATGTGGGTTCATGTTTAGAATGATATAGGTTCATGCTTAAAATGTATACCATGCTTAGGTTGATACTTAAGTAGTATACCATGTTTAGAATGTTGTAGGTTCATGCTTAAAATGTATATCATGCTTAGGTTGATACTTAAGGAGTATACCATATTTAGAATATTGTAGATTCATGCTAAGTCATATACCATGCTTAGGAATGTGTAGGATTGATATTTAAATTACCTGCCATGCATAAGATTGTTGTAGGAATGCTTAAGTAGTATGTCATGCTTAAGATTGTTGTAGGTTCCTACCATGCTTGAGATTGTTGTAGAATGATGTTTAAGGTTGTATACCATGCTAATTGTTGTTGGTTAAAGTAGTAAAGACAATCATGCTTTGTTGTATACCATGCTAAATTGTTAATACTCACGAGTAAGTTGTAGCAATTAGCCATGCTAAAGTAGTAGGAGATATCCATGCTTAAATCTAGTAGCAATTCATGCTTTAAACTTATAGTAGCTTTCTACTTAAGTTATATCCATGCTTGAGTTGTAGTGACCATCCATGCTTAAGTAGTGAAGATCCATGCTTAGAGTGGGTAGTAGATATACATGCTTAAAGTAGTAGATGTTCATGCTTAAGTGTGAGTAAAGTCTATACTTAAAATAGTAGTAACCATTCTTGTATAAAGTAATGGTAGATATCCATGTTGTAGTTGTAGTATTTAGCAAAGAAACTCTCATGTTGTGGTTGTAGAGTTAGTGGAGAACCAATCATGTTGTAGTTGCAATATTAAGTTGTAAGGTCATTCTAGCTAATCCCCTAGAAGGAACCCATGTTTGAGATTGCATAATTGTTCTAGATTCAAAGAACCATGCATACTTGAATAGTATATTGTAGCTTTCTAGCTAAAAGAAACCATGCTTGAATTGTATATGGTAGTGAAAGATTAAAAAGGAACCCATGAACCCATGCACCTAGCTTCTAGGTGGTTCTAGCTCAAACTTGAGAGAGAACCCAAGAATCTAGTTACATGTAGTTCTAGTTCAATTTGGGAAAAGAAACCGTGGATTCTAGTTGTGTGAGGTTCTAATTGAAATTGGACCGTATCATGGGGACATTCCTTATCCTTATGAGTAATAAGGGTTGGGAAGGTCACTAATAATCGTTAGCTTGATAAAAGTTTGATGTCGCTCTCGGGCTTCTCATTGGTAGAATGCCTATTTTAGACTGTAAGTAGATTCTTCTGTTGCTTCTAATTAAAGAAGAACAATTTTGCTAGCAAGCACGTGTTGTTGCTTCTAGGTTGATTCTTGTGTGGTCGTTGTATGTAGTTGTCTCATACCGTATGTAATGGTTGGTCTTATACGTAGCTTATTTGGCTCGTATGTAGGTATTATAGGCTATGAGTGGATCCAATGAGATCTTGTGAAGTCTGGGTTAAGACAGGTTAATTGTTGCACTCTCTAGAAGAGGGACATGTACGGTGCTTTTTTATGCCGAGTTGGAAGCGTAGTGCCGTGTCTCGCCTGTTTGGTTAGAAGAGGGACACGTATAGTGCTTTTTCATGCCGAGTTGGAAGCACAGTGCCGTGGCTCGCTGGTTTGATTAGAAGAGGGACACATACGGTGCTTTTTCAAGTCTAGTTGGAAGCACAGTGGCATGTTTCGCTTGTTTGGTTAGGGTTAGTGACATCGTTAGGGTAGTAACAGTTAACCATTTTTATCTATGAATTGCCAAAAGGTGAGAGTTGGTGTTAGGGATGATACCCTATAATCCAACCTCTCCTATAGGTTGACACTAGGTGGTGTTATTGGGATGTATTCCCCTGTCAAAGGAATACGGGCGGTGCTTTTTCATGACAAGTTTGGAGCACGGGTTTTGTATCTTGATTGTTAATTCCTAAATGAGCCATGATAAGAACGAGAGGGTTTCCTGGGAAATAGACCCTACGATTCCGTCAGGTTCTATGCCTTCTCATGACCAGTTGAGGGCACGGAAGAAGGTTGAAAAGTATCTTGTAGTTCGTGTTGGCTTTTGAGTGGGGTCCGGTGCGACTGGGCAATAGTGGCAAACAAGGACACCACTATTGACTGCAGTAACGAAACTAGACCGTACCTGCAACTTCGCCAGTCATGTAGTATTATGACAGGAACAGGATGGGTACCAACGTAGAATATATGGCGCGGGTTCAAATCCCTATATATGAAGAAACGGCTTGAGATGGGGCGTATGTAGTATGGGCTGCATACTGTTCCGGAGACTTGCTTACATTAGAATAGGAGCATCCTAGCCTTAGTTGATATTGCATTAGATTCTAGTCATAGCACTTACGAACACTTAAACTACACTGACACATTGCCATGGTTGTATGTTTGTTTTGGGAGATTCGCTGCTAGTTATCAACCTTAAAGCGTCAGTGAATACTAACGTTCCCACTTCAATAGGTACTGGATTGCAGAAGTACAGGTGCGAGATTCAGGAGGATTCAAGGCAAGGAAAGCGAGGAGTCGATGTCATTTTAAGTTCCGCTGTAATATTTATGTTGATTGTTGAAAAGTACCCAAGTGGGAATTACCAAGTGTCATTCTTCAATCATTATACTCTGATGTAAATTGTTGAAAATTGTAACACTTGGGATTATAAAGGTATTATTGTAACACTGTGTAATGTATTGCAATTTTGTAACATTCATTTGTGCTGAATAAAAAGTTTTAAATTTTCCTGTTTTTCTGTGTATTGTGGCTAATTGAAGGAAAGATTCTGGCTCGTGTCATTGTTTTCCAGTTACACAGAAATCGGGGCGTTACAAGCGGGTACACCATAAGTCGGTACTGTAGAATGTGGGAAGTCCTGGGTTCGAAACTTGGTAGACCCTTTTATTTTTTATTTCGTTTAATTAAATCCGAACCCGAGAACCAGTATTTGGGTTTTTCGATGTGGCTTTATGACACCAAGTCCACTTGGACTTAGTGGTTCTCGGCGGTGGCTTTGGGCGCCCACTGTATGGTGCAGTTGGGCTTGGGTTTGAAACCCAGTGAGCTCATTTTGATTTTTTTTTTTTGATGTTTTTAATAATTTTAAAGGGTTTTTAATGCAAATAAAATTTTGGAAAAATATCCAATATTCCTATAAAAAGATATAGAATTTATTTTAAATAGTTTTAGAAATTTTCTTGTATATTTTGAGGAATAAAAGAAATAAAAAAGAAATTGAGATAGAAAATGAGTTTTTGACTTCAAAATTATTTAATTGAGAATATGAATTTTATTTTGAGAAGAAGAGAAAAACATTTGCCATATTATGGATTTCTCTTGATGAGATCATATACTTTTGCTGAGTAAGAAATACTTGATGTGATTAAGTTGTTAATGAGATTAAAATCTATTATGAGTTCATGAAAAGAATAATTGCTTTTGAAAGATTGTGAATAAATGAATCATGAGTAATGCTAAGATAAGACATTGGTTAAATTGTGAATAAGTTGAAGATAAGAATACATTGAGTTTAATACATGATTATTGAAGGGTGTAAGTACCCGTAGATTTTTGTACATGAAAGGTTGTGATCTAGAGTTTAGTGAGACCTCCGGTACCAGCATTGTTGAATTAAAGATTTGAATTATATTTTTAAGATATGGCCGTGGAGCTATCTAGGTATTCGTGATTAAGTCCGGTAGGGGGTAAAACTAACTCTAGGTATGATAATTTATTCATGTCTTGAACTTAAGAACTAGGTACTAAGAGAAGATGTAGTAAACCTGGGCAAACGTAAGTGGGGCACTCCATATAGTCGGGCAATGTACTTCGGGACTATAGACCCAGTCGGGTGGTGTACTCTGGGACTGAGGTTGCTTCGATGGAGACAAGCTTTTATTTTAAATCTGGGACTATGCGTAGTCGGGCGGATAGTTTGCCGTACTCCAGTGTATATACGTATACCGGGACTAGAGGGGCACTTGCAGGATGTTCGCACGACGAGGAGTCTGTATAACAGTCGAGCAGTGTACTCCGGGACTGAGATCCGTACTCGTGGAAGGTCTAAACCTTGCTTTTATTACTGGGTGGTTTTCATGGCGAGGGATCGAACCCTTTAATGTGGAGTACGTAGGTGCTTGCCCTCGGACCTATGTAGTATGGGATGCAAAGAATCCGAATAAGTATGCATTAGTGTCATCCTAACAAAAAATATCTGCATTAGGCATTAAGGCATTGCATACACTTACATGTTTAGATTCGTCACATTTTAATACTTTATTGCATTCAAGTTTGTGGTTTGTTAAAGTATTAAGATCGTTATAAATTCGGCATTGAGTGGATGGCCGTGTATAACATTTTCGTCGGTTGTAAGCAACTGACGTGCCCGCAGTTTTATATGTAGAAGTTGGATTTTCATGAAGGTATAAAGTTGATATGCTGTTGTTGACTTATTTAAATGATATAGATGTTGCAATTGTATAATTTTCATTATTGTACTTCATCTTACCTTCCGATGTGTAAATAATTGTAAAGGACTCTATTGTATTATAAAATGTTCAAATTTCCTTGTAAAATTATACGAAGTGAAATGTAAAGATCCGGTGGAACTTCGAATTCGGTCTTATTTGGAATTCGGGGCATTAAACCTATGAATATGCAATCAATGGTTTTAGGTCCTATTGTGACCTGTTTGGGATTTGGTAATGCTCCTTTGCTAGACACCCCCACACTTTGAGGTATTTGTACAAAGGTATATTACCTTTCCACAGTTCGTATGGTGTCTTGCCAGTTTTCTTGTGAGATATTTTATTGAGAATATAGTTGGCAATCAGCAACGCTTCCTCCCACATGTTCTGGGGTAACCCAGACTTCAACAACAAGGCATTCATCATCTCCTTTAGAGTTCTGTTCTTGCGCTCGGCACTACCGTTTGATTCAGGCGAGTAAGGAGCAGTGGTCTGATGAACTATTCCATGTTCAGAACAGAACATATTAAACGGTGCATCATAATCCCCTCATCTATCACTCCTAACAATTTTAATTGTTTTGCTAAGTTGATTCTCAACCTCAATCTTATATTCCTTGAATTTATCCAATGCCTCATTTTCGCTATGTAACAAGTATACATAGCAGTATTTTGTGCAATCGTCTATGAACGTCACAAAATACCTTTTACCGCCTCTGGTCTGCACATATTTTAAATCACACACATCCGTGTGAATTAGACCTAGAGTTTCAGTGTTTCTTTCTACAGAATGAGATGGAGTTTTAGTGAGTTTGGCTTCTGTGCAAACTTCACATTTGTCGCAGTTGTATACCGTAAATTTTGGTAGTAAATTCATGTTAATTAATCGACGCAGAGAATTGAAATTAACATGGCCTAAACTTTCATGCCAAAAGACTCAACAACATAAGCAACATGATTAAATCATTAATTTTGGGAACAACGGGAACAACAAATTTTGGGATGACTGTCATTACATTGAATTTGAACAGTCCATCCTTAACATACCTTTTTCCCAAATACACCCCATTCTTTGAAAATACAAAATTATCAGATGCAAGAATGACCCTAAATCCATTCTTGCTTAGCAAAGATCCCGAGACCAGGTTCTTTCGAATATGTGGAACGTGCAACACGTTGGTTAGTGTTAGTTCCTTGCCGGAAGACATTTTCAGCACTATCTTCCATGTTCCTTCAATCTTGGATGTAACACCCCGTAGTTTCTAAAGTATGATATAAAGTGTATATATATATATATATATATATATATATATATATATATATATAGAGAGAGAGAGAGAGAGAGAGAGAGAGAGAGAGTAAGTCTATTAAGAGCTAGGAAGCTAGAATCCTTATCGGGAGCTGGAGATCTCAACCATCCGATCGATCTTGATCGCGAACGGACGGCTGAGATCGACAGCCGCTTATCTTCAGATAGATAGAGGGGTAAAAGGGGTATAATCGAATTCCCCCTCTATCTCTTATCTTCTCACGCTCTCCTCTCTCCCGCTCTCTATCTATCCAAACCCTAATCCCAGCTCTTATCTTCTCGCACTCTCTCTCCCGCTCTCGAAGATCGTCCCGCTCTCTTCGAAACCCTAATCCCTATCTCTTCTCTTCTCACACTGTCACTCCCGATCTCCATCTTCGAAACCCTAATCAAAGAGAGCGAAGTGGAGCTCTCTCTCCCGCTCTCTTTCTTCGTCACCTGTGTAAATCCAACTCCACGATCAAGTGAAATCTCCAGCCGCTTATCTTCAGATCTGTCGAGGGGTAAAAGGGGTATAATCGATCAGCCCCTATCTCCCTTGTCGTCTCAGCACCAAAGAAGAGCTCTCACAAGTTCGTTCTCTCTCTCCGACGGAAAACCCAAACTGCGATAAGGGTTTCGATTTCTCGGCTCATTGGGTTCTGCCTCTCTCAGATTCCGGAGGGAAGTGTTTGACTCTCATAAATGCTTTTATGATTTCTGTTTAATTTCTTGCATTTTCATTCGGTTTTGTGTGTAAGCAATGATGAGATTGATTTTGATATAAGTTGGTTACAAAATTTTTGGGCATTGAAATTATTGTTTTCAAGGGTATTTGGTTGTGTGCCATGATAATTATTCAATGTTGAATACACATCTGGGGTATGAGCGGGAGAGTAGATGGTGAAGAAATGAAATAAAGGTGTTTGAATGTCCAATGCCCTCAACACTTACCTTACATTTATGTGATTTGAGACTAGCTCAATTCATCAAATTTTTTGGGACTGATGACACACAATGATTGATAGTATCAGTATAATTTTTGTAACTAACGTTGGATACGTATGTGTTGGATACTCATTTAAGCCTTTTGGTGTTTGATAATCTCCTTCGGTGTGTTGGTTTAGGCAGTGATGCAAAACACTTTATGGTCTGAATAATTATTTCAATCCTGTTTTAAGTATTCTTGATTATATATCTATCCTAGTTGACGCGGCACTCCAATGCAGCCCTACTTATGAATAGTGTGTTCTGAGCCTACTGGTTTTTTTTAGTCTATATATATTCATGAGTAAGTCTATTATGTGTGCTTGGTCGATTGATTGTGAGAAGATAAGAGATAGGGGTTTTTGATTTTACCCCTTTTACCCCCAAACATTCTGAAGATAAGCGGTATCGAATATGAGCCATTCCATCGCGATCAATCGCGAACGAATGGCTAAAAACCCCCGCTCTGGATAAGGATTTCAGCTCCCAAGATCTTAATAGACTTACTCTATATATATAAGACAGTTGATGATAAGCTCCGAACAACACAAACAGAACATGAAGTGTCAAATTTTGTCAGCTCAGAACAAACAGAAACTATATTGACACTATACAAAAAACTATATATTAGGCAGTGATGGTGTGTTGGTGTAGGCAGTGATGCAAAACACTTTATGATCTGAATAATTATTTCAATTTGTTGTATTTATTCTTGATTATATATCTATCATATCCTAGTTGGCATGGCACCCCAATGCAGCCCTAGTTATGAATAGTGTGTTCTGAGCCTACTGGTTTTTTTTAGTCTATATATATTCATGAGTAAGTCTATTATGTGTGCTTGGTCGATTGATCGTGAGTAAGAAAGAGAGATAGGGGTTTTTGATTTTACCCCTTTTACCCCGAAACATTCTCAAGATAAGCGGGATCGAAGATGAGTTGTTCGATCCCAATCAGTCGCGAACGAATGGTTAAAAACCCCGGTGAAGGATAAGGATTTCAGCTCCCAAACTCTTAATAGACTTACTCTATTTATATAAGACAGTTGATGATAAGCTCAAAACAACAGAAACAGAGCATGAAGTATCAAATTTTGTGAGCTCCAAACAACAGAAAACTAGATTTTATAGTAACTGACGTTGGATGTGTATGTGTTGGGTACTCATCTAAGCCTTTTGGTGTTTGATTCTCTCCAACTGTTTGTTGGTGTAGGCCGTGATGCAAAACACTTTATGATCTGAATAATTATTTCAAGCTTGTTGTATTTATTCTTGATTATATATCTATCATATCCTAGTTGGCGCGACACCCCAATGCAGCCCTAGTTATGAATAGTGTGTTCTGAGCCTATTGGTTTTTTTTAAACCACATGTTCAGTGTCTGTTGTTCTGAGCTTACATAATTTGAAACTTCATGCCCAGCTTCTGTTTGTCTTGAGCATACACAATTTGATACTTCATGTCCAGTTTCGAAGAGTTCATTTTCTGTTTGTTCTGAGTTAACAAAATTTGATACTTCATGATGTGTTTCTGTTTGTTCTGGGTTTACCAAATTTGATACTACATGCTCTGTTTGTGTTTGTTATGAGCTTACAAAATTTGATACTTCAGACTCTGTTTGTGTTATTTATGAGCTTACAAAATTACACACTTCATGCTCTGTTTCTATTTGTTCTGAGCTAACAAAATTTGACACTACATGCTCTGTTTGTGTTTGTACTGAGCTTACAAAATTTGATACTTCATGATCTGTTTGTGTTAGTTCTGAGCTTACAAACTTTGACACTTCATGCTCTGTCTCTGTTTGTTATGAGCTTACAAACATTTGATACTTCATTATCTGTTTCTGTTTGCTCCCAAGCTACTTGTTTCTCAATTTCTATTTTTTCTGAGCTTACAAATTTTGAACTTCATGTTCAGCCTCTGTTTTTCTGAGCCTACTATATTTGCTGAATGATTTTTTGTGTTCTGAGCCGACTATATTTTGTAATTATTTTGTCTTTTCCAGGTTAACTGAGCTATGTTTAATTTTGATTTCAGGTTGATTTCAGCATGAAGTGCTTCTTGGAGCTATTGAATACTGACTACGCGAAAAGTTGATATTTGGAGCAAACTAAAATTGTGTTTTTGTTGACACTATACAAAACAAAGTATATATTAGGAGTAACAATAAGTTGTATACTTGTATTTGTAAAGTTTTTCATGTACCTGTGCATTATTGAACTTTGTATTACGTTGTAAAGTTTTTGTTAAGTTTCAGTTTTTTATAAAGTGTCAGATGTCAAGAACATTTGTTACGTAAAGTTTTTGTAAAGTATTACCTTACAATTCTATGAAGATCGAAATTCTTCCACATATTTAGTTCATTATTGTTTTGGTGTCATGATCGAAATTCTGTGATTGTTTTGGTGTATTACGCAGCATGAAGTATCAAATTTTGTACAGCTCAGAACTAACACAAACAGAGCATGAAGTATCAAAATTTTGTAAGCTCAGAACTAACACAAACAGAGCATGAAGTATCAAATTTTGTAAGCTCAGAACTAACACAAACAGAGCATGAAGTATCAAATTTTGTAAGCTCAGAACCAACACAAATAGAGCATGAAGTATGAAAAATTTGTAAGCTCAGAACTAACACAAACAAATCATGAAGCATCAAATTTTGTACAGCTCAGAACTAACACAAACAGAGCATGAAGTATCAAAATTTTGTAAGCTCAGAACTAACACAAACAGACCATGAAGTATCAAATTTTGTAAGCTCAGAACTAACACAAACAGAGCATGAAGTATCAAATTTTATAAGCTCAGAACCAACACATACAGAGCATGAAGTATGAAAAATTTGTAAGCTCAGAACTAACACAAGCAGATCATGAATTATCAAATTTTGTAAGCTCAGAACTAACACAAACCGACCATGAAGTATCAAATTTTGTAAGCTTAGAACTAACACAAACAGACCATGAAGTATCAAATTTTATAAGCTCAGAACTAACACAAACAGATCATGAAGTATCAAATTTTGCCAGCTCAGAACTAACACAAACAGACCATGAAGTATCAAATTTTGTAAGCTCAGAATTAACACAAACAGAGCATGAAGTATCAAAATCTTGTAAGCTCAGAACTAACACAAACAGAGCATGAAGTATTCAAATTTTGTAAGCTCAGAACCAACACAAACATAGCATGAAGTATCAAAATTTGTAAGCTCAGAACTAACACAAACAGATCATGAAGTATCAATTTTTGCCCTTGCTCAGAACTAACACAAACAGAGCATGAAGTATCAAAATTTGTAAGCTCAGAACTAACACAAACAGAGCATGAAGTATCAAATTTTATATTCTCAGAACAAACAAAAGTACATCATGAAGTATCCAATTTTGTTAGCTCAGAACAAACAAGAAACACAGCATGAAGTGTCATATTTTGTAAGCTCAGAACAATCAGAGACAGAGCATGAAGTATCAAATTTTGTATTCTCAGAACAAACAGAAACATATCATGAAGTATCCAATTTTGTTAGCTCAAAAAAAATATGATACAAACAGAGACAGAGAATGACACATCAAATTTTGTTTCAACTATTTTCATTACAGTCCATACATTGGTTACACAATAAAGAATTCCATTTGTCGGAGACTGTTCTTAAGGTATCTCCGGTTCTTCGCTAACAACCTTCTTGTTCTTCCTCTTGAATTCCTGCACAAAATGATTCATCAAATAGAAAAAATACAAGTACGTATGTGGTATGTTCCTGGAGAGTGTATGTTGAACATGGTTAAAACTTGTAGACTCAGAACAAGTGCAACAAAAAACAGAAAACTGTAGACTCAGGTGCAAAAATCATGCCGGCTCAGAATAACACCACCATGAACCTCAAAATTTATAAAATCAGTACAAATGCATTTCAAAATGAAGTTGAAAATGGGTAAGCTCAGAACAACTTTTATTGAACAAAAGGGTGAAGTGTCAAATAATTTCAGCTTCCCAGCTCAAAACAAACCCAAATTGAACATGAAGTTGAACACCATCCAATAATCATGAATAAACAAAATCATGCATAAACTTTTCATCACTACCGCATAATAAATCAAGTATAAGTGAGTCAAATGTGGAATTTTGAATTTGTCACTAGGGCTGCTTTATTAAGCCACACCGACTAGCGTCCAAAAAAAATTCAAGCTGCATAAACTTTTCATCATTGCCTACTAACTTGGAATTATAAACTATAAACCAAATATTTTTACCAACTTTTCGGGTATAAATTTCTTATCGAGCATCTATTTTATTTCCATCATTATTTTACCTGCACACAAAGAAGACATAACAGTTAATTTAATAAATGTGCTATAATGTATTAAAGAACAATAATGGCAGATATGGGTCAGAAATTATTTTAAATCATGTATGACACATACCTTGCAAAATCCACAAAAATAAACCAACAAAGTTCATGCAATATTTGGAGCCTCCTCTGTTATGGGTTCCATTGTTGAAAAGGTAGTAGAAGCTTGTGACTCATTTATAGTAGAGCTACACGATTAATATTCACAAAATGAAAATAAGATTATATTATATGTAACAAAAATAAACTATAAAGTTTGTATTTAATTACTATCCTTTCCTTTAAAGAACAAGTGCGACTGTCATGATTAACAACTTCTTGCATAAACGACACTTTCTTAGTGGTTTCACAGCCTTGTCCAATGCTTTCTCCTTACCCCCTTTAATTCGCTTCCCACTACCTTTGGTCTTTGCAATAATCGGTACATGAATATGGACTGTTTTAGGTAGTCAAGTACTTGTTGCTTGTTGTAATTCTTGGGGCATATCTTGTTGCAATTCTGCAACAACACCAACTAGTAATGTTTTAGCCTTCTGGCGCATCTCCTTTGATCAGCGAGCAATCCTCATCACTTTGTTGATTTCATTTGACAACTCCACCATGTCCAAATCTTGTGGATTACCATAGCTACCAATGATTTCTTCACCAGCATCATCATATACAATCTCGGTAGTTACCGAAGCGGTCCACCTTTTTAAAATATAAGATTGAGGCAGAAAATCAACAAACTCATTCCTCAATACCACAAGGATGTGTCTACAAGGAATTCCCTCCACTTCAAATTTACTACAAGTGCAAGACCCAGCATTATCCATTCACTTATAGAACACATCTCTTGTTTTATCAGGTTTTACTGACTTTCCCATTCTCCTCACAATATAGTGTCACACACTACCATCGTCAACTTTCATTAAAGAGGCGTAATTCAAGCTTTCAACTAATTCGACTTGAAATACATGAAATTTCGCTCTAGTGTACAGCTCAGACATTTGTGTCTCAATTTCAAAATCTGTTTGCAGCTTTGGTTTTGTATGAAGAGTGGTGTGGTCAGCTGCTAACTGATTTTGTCTTTGTTTCCTTATTGCCCTTTCAAACCTCGTCATAAATTCATGTAAAGAATTTTTGCTATTAACATACTTATTCACAAAAGCATTCATACTTTCTGATCTCTGAGTTGTGCGAATTCCAGCAGTAAAAATATGCTTAGCATAAGCTGGTATCCACTTCTCACGAAGCTCATAAATGTCAGAAAGCCAAGAATTACCTGTTATTGTAATATGTATCAAGTTCTAACACTACTAAAAAATGGTCAAACATAGCTATAATTTATTGAAACAAGTAATACCTGCAATTTGTACATTAGCGTTCATTACGTCATTCTATCTCATCTCAAACTCTTCCGAGGTCTCTGATTCCCAACTGCAACTATGGAATGGAATGCTAAAATCACTATTCAGGCCCGAACCACCAAGCTTATCGAGAAGTTTTTTAAGAATGTGCCACATGCAAAGCCTGTGGCTCGAACTAGGAAAACACATGCGGATTGCATTCTCCATTGCAGGATCTTGATCTGTAATGATAACTTTTGGTGGAGACCCACCCATTGTTTCATCCCATTTTTCAAACAACCAAACAAAAGAGTCGGTGGTCTCTTTATTTATGAAAACCGCACCAAAATTGACAGATTGACCATGGTGATTAACTCCAGTAAATGGAGCAAAAACCAACTTGTATTCATTGGTATCATATATGGTATCAAAAATTAGCACTTCACCAAAATGCTTGTAAGTCTTCCTGGCAATAGCATCAACCCAAAACACATGAGTTAATTTGTTGTCTTCATCAACCTTGTAATGAAAACAGAAAGAAGGATTCATCTCTTTTTCCTCTTGCAAGTGCTCCAGCAATATATCAACATCATAAGCTCTCATCCAATCCTTCTCTCTTTGCAACGAATTCATAATGTCTTTTTCAGTACAATTAATGTTACTGAAACCTTTATTTTCTATTTCCATGAAGGACATAAACTCTGAAGTTCTTATGTTAGCCTCTTTGAAAGAACTAAGTAAACTTTTTTGCGCTTCGGAAACAGTTCTATTACATCTTAAAAATTGTTGCTTTCTAGGTGTAACACAAACATGGGTGTGCTCTTCAACAATCCTTCGGATTGACCATCTCCCGTCATCGTCCATTTGCATTCGTATTTGAGCCATACACCCTTCTTTCGTCACAGCCCTTCTCCTTCTCTTGATCAATATTGAAGAAGACGATTCTTTAATATTGGCAACATTCACACCAACTGTATCTACCGGCTTACCTTACTTTGAGCATACAAATTGTTGTGAATACCTCTCCTTCGTAGTAGTGTCAACCATTGTTGCAAACTTGCATACTGAAAAACCAACTAATTTTGCATATCTTTTATAAAATTCATATCCTTCGTCTAATGTTACAAATACTAAACCAACAAATGGTTTAGAAGCATCATCAACGTCCCTCCAACCGGACTGAACATCTTGACTTAGTAATTCTCCATTTTCAACCTCCATTCTTCATAGGAGAATGAGACAACAAACATGAAAAAAAAGCTACAACTTTAAATTAACACAAAGGAAAAAGTCTAACAGACTACATTCTGAAGCTACAAGTAATAAAGTCTTCATACTGAGGGGATATGAAACTTAGTGTTTGAAAAATCTAAGTATGTACAGATTTTGGACAGTTAAATATTATTTTTTTTGGGAGAAACATCCATAGTTAAATGGCAAACAACCCTCAGCTTCTTCCTCTAAAGTATTAGTACACGCACACAACATGCAAAGGATTTGACTTCCCAATTTTGATTTTATGGAATCGATAGGCATAAAAAAAAACCCCCATTAACAAAACTATTAGCAGTGATTGAAGTAAATCTCAAAAGAAACAAAAACTAGGCTGCATATTACATGCATTTTGTGTGCTTATATGCATGTGTCATGTCCACATCTCAAAATTCCATATACTAGTACGAATATTATTTGTTATTCTAAATGTACTTGTACGAATACTAGTACGAATATTATCAAAGCATAATTTAAGGGCTAAAATTATAACAACAAACTAGAAGCATTTGTAAAGGAAATAAAATTTGAAAATGAGCCGAGAAATCGAAACCCTTATCGCGGTTTGGGTTTTCCGTCGAAGAGAGAGAACGAACTTGTGAGAGCTCTTCTTTGGTGCTGAGACGACAAGGGAGATAGGGGCTGATCGATTATACCCCTTTTACCCCTCGACAGATCTGAAGATAAGCGGCTGGAGATTTCACTTGATCGTGGAGTTGGGTTTACACAGGTGACGAAGGAAGAGAGCAGGAGAGAGAGCTCCACTTCGCTATCTTCGATTAGGGTTTCGAAGATAGGTGGATTAGGGTTTCGAAGATGGAGATCGGGAGTGACAGCGTGAGAAGAGAAGAGATAGGGATTAGGGTTTCAAAGAGAGCGGGACGATCTTCGAGAGCGGGAGAGAGAGCGCGAGAAGATAAGAGCTAGGATTAGGGTTTGGATAGATAGAGAGCGGGAGAGAGGAGAGCGTGAGAAGATAAGAGATAGAGGGGAAATTCGATTATACCCCTTTTACCCCTCTATCTATCTGAAGATTAGCGGCTGTCAATCTCAGCCGTCCGATCACGATCAAGATCGATCGGATGGCTGAAATCTCCAGCTCCCGATAAGGATTCCAGCTTCCCAGCTCTTAATAGACTTACTCTATATATATATATATATATATATATATATGAAGTTGGTTGTTTACTTTGGTAAAAAAGTATAGTTGAAAAGGTGTGTAAAGGGGGGCCCCACGTGAAATGAAGAAGCAGCACATTTGTGCTGTTGGTTGTACGGGTGTGACGTCACACATGGTGACGTGGCACTCAGTGGAGGGCCCCACCCGGGTGTAAGGCAGCTTTGGCTGTACACTGATTTGAGAAAGGGAGAAAGGTAATTACAATTAGTCCCATATCGGGAGTTATACTAAATAAAATAATAAATAAATAACATTGCCTATGATCAAGAGTCACCTAATCGATTAACCATCTTTTGAGAGGTAGCTTGTGGTGGGCAGTTGTACTACATAGTATCTAATTTGTCGTCTAAATTATATAAATTATCTGAGCTAGAGGCAGGGGCGTTACAAATGGTATCAGAGCCGACTTTTGACACCGAGTGTGGGTAAGAGCGGGCGAGATGTATGCCTGAGATGGAGCTAGTGATGTACGGGTATGCCTGAGAAGGAGCGAGGTGGAAGCCTGAAATAATTGACCACCAACAGAATCGGGGTACAGTGCAGCTAGCAGAATCAGGGTACTCCAATCCACATCGGCTAGAAAGAAGATCCTGTACTAGATTGTGCATACCCTTGCTCAGCGAGAACGCTGATTTCTGAAGGGGGGTGTGAGTAACACTCCGTAGTTTCTAAAGTATGATATATATATATATATATATATATATATATATATATATATATATATATATATATATATATATATATATACACAGTGCAGCTAGCAGAATCAGGGTACTCCAATCCACATCGGCTAGAAAGGAGATCATGTACTAGATTGTGCATGCCCTTGCTCAGCGAGAACGCTGATTTCTGAAGGGGGGTGTGTGTAACACCCCGTAGATTCTAAAGTATGATATATATATATATATATATATATATATATATATATATATATATATATATATATATATGAAGTTGGCTGTTTACTTTGGTAAAAAAGGATAGTTGAAAAGGTGTGTAGAAGGGGGGGCCCACGTGAAATGAAGAAGCAGCACATTTGTGCTGTTGGTTGTATGGGTGTGACGTCACACATGGTGACGTAACCACCTTTTGAGAGGTAGCCTGTGGTGGGCAGTTGTACTACATAGTATCTAATTTGTTTTCTAAATTGTATAAATTGTCTGAGCTAGGGGCAGGGGCGTTACATTGGAGGTGGAAGAATTCCCATGAACAACTGTTCATTGTTGTTGCACTTCTAGTATGTTTTAAAATGATTTTTTAAGATTACCCCAGATTAAAAATCATACCCCAGATTTTTAAATAATGTTTTTAAGATTAATTAATGAATTAAAATAATTTTTTTATATTTAATAAACATTTTTCTGAAAATTTACCATTTTACACGTGCAAATATCTTCTTGAGGAGTTCAAAGTCAAAATTTATTTTAGGGAAAACTCATTATTTATTATTAGATATTATTTGTGAATTTTCTGAAATTTTCTGATGATTATTGGACCTATTTGCAAATATTAGAAAAAAAGGACTTTTGTGCAAAATTGCCAATGGGAGTGAAAACTCCAGATTTTCGGATTTTTGGGCTGGGTATGATGCCTAGTCAACTCAGGAGAAAAGAGTTTACTTTTTTTTTTAATAAATTTGATTTATTTTACAAGTTTTGATAAAAGATGATCTTTTGCAAAATTGCCTTTTAGAGGGGTGAAAATGCAAATTCATAATTTTGGGTTTTTCAAACAGTGCCGGCTGATATTAGAAGATGCCATTTTTATTTTTAGTCTCAATTAAATTTGTTTTATCTAATTTCCTAGTATGGGGATCCATATGTAAAGATATATTTAAAATGAGTATTTTGCAAATGTCTTCAAAAACCCTACAAACTTTTAATCCCGGCCTATTTAGGGTGAAGTGCAGCCGTCTCTTTGCTGCACAACACAAGGAATTTCTTATATCTTATTTTATTGGAATTCTAAAGCGAGGATTTTGGATCTTGCGAAGTAGGGATATTTCTTATTTTCTATTTGTCTTCGTTCGATCTTCTTCAACAAGGTGAATGATATAATTTGTTTTGTGTTGTTCTTTGAATGTTGCATGTGGTGTTTCATCTATTAGAAAGCATGCTAAGGTTTGGTATGAATACATATGATGGATTGATGAATAGATGAATTAAAAATTAGGACTTTCATGGAAATTTTGTATTAATGATTAGAATTGTATGTGGATGATTTGAGATTGTTAAAGAACATAATAGAAATTATGAGTAGGCTATTTTCTTTCGGATTTTGCTGATTGGATTGAGTATGGTGGATGTTATGCACAAATTGATTAAAAATGAGACTTTGACTATTGATGGGTTGGGATGAATGTAATTTGGTCATGGTAATGTTAAATTTGTTTTTGTTCATGAGTTAACTATTGAAAACAATTGTGATTGCATTTGAGGAACTTTGAGAATGACTAATGAATTAAGAGATCAAGTTTGGAAGATTGGATTTGTGATACCTAGATTTAGGTTTATTACATTAACTTCAAAGTGGGGATTTCGTGGTTTTGTGAAGCTTTTACTTGGATTTGAATTGCTCAATTTTGGGATTTAAATGCCTATATTATTTCTACTTGATGGATTTTGAAGTTTTTCTTTGATGCACAAACATACATATACATTTGTACATAAATATCTTATTTCAGTGTTTTTGAAGAAATTGGATTTTTGTGTGTTTTGTGGAATGTTGATTGAATCTTAATTATTTCGACAGTGATATGGTTTGGAACATAATACGAAGTTATTTGATGTATGATTGATTCTTAAAAAAACTCTAGTTTTGATATATGCACACATTCATATTTTATTTTGAAGAAATTCATCAAAAAGTTATTTTTTATCAATTCAAAGTGGTTTTGATTGGTTTTTATGGACTCTTATATACTTTACAAGTCGTATTTGAACATATCAGAATTGTACCTTTTATAGATTTGGTTTTTATGAAGTAAAACCTCATATCGGTTGAAATGTGCACAACTAAAACTGGAGTCTACAGGTTGACAGTCGACCGATAAATATCAACAGTCGATTGTCTCAACCTGGCTGCTGTATTTTTCTTGATGTTTTGAAATTTCGTACGGGACAGCCGACTGATCACTTTATACAGTCAACTGCCTCTGCTCTGATTTGTGTTTTCTCGAAGTTCTGGATTTTCGTGCAGGACAGCCGACTGACCTATTTTTACAGCCGACTGTTTCTGCTCTGTTTTGTGCTTTTTTTTTAGTTTTTTATTTTTATGCGGGACAGTCGACCTAGAACATTATACGATTGACTGACTATACTTAGATTTATATTTTTCCTGAAGTGTTAGGTTTTCACGCGGGACAGTCGACCGACTGGTGTTTACAGTCGACTGCCACTGCTCTGACTGATGTTTTCTCGAGTTTTTCTGATGTTCATTTTAAACGATTGGTTCTTCAATGTTTTTCGGATTAATGACCTACTGTTGTAAATATCATTATACTACAGATTACATGTTTTCAAGATGTTTTATAAAAGTATCGATATGGAAGGTTTGGGATTGTTGGTTGAGTGTGAATCTCTAGAGGGTGTGTGAGACCCTAGTATACTGGCAGTTGAGTTACTGTGTTTTGACCTGTTGAGGCTTGTTGTTGATCAGTTGAGTTAAGTCCGGTAGGGTGCACCAACTCTAGGAGATTCAAAATTTATTAATTAACTTAAATAAATAAGGACAGACACTAGACGGTAATATGATGAAATGAGAACATGGGTTATGGATCTCAGTATGGCTTGCAGTGTAAGATAATCCCTGGAATTATCGTGGTGTGAGTGAAATAGTCTCCGAAATTACCTGCGGTGTGGGATTGATCTCCAGAATTATTGGAATCGAGGCGACGCGCATGTGGTATTCGTGTGATGAGGCGTCATGGCTTGCGGTGTAGGGTATTCTCGAAGATTCCCAGGTGTGAGTGAAATAGTCTTCGGAATTATCTGTGGATAGAGATTAACCTCCGGAATTATCGGGGCATGAGCTAATACTCACAGTTTATCTATATCTCGTAGTAGTCATTGTAGTAGGATTAGTTGCATAAGCGGGGGATTAAACCCTATCAAGTGGAGAACATTAATAAGGGCTTGCACCGGACCTATGTAGAGTGGGATGCATAGAACCCGACAAGTATGCATTAGAGAGTCGGCATATAGCATTGATGTTTTCTTGACTTGGATTTATGCATGTTGTTTCCTGTTTTCTACACTTGATACTTAGTCTAGTTTCACTTGATGTTTTATTTATTGTTGTTTCTTATTTCATTTTATTATTGCTTTTGATACATGTTGTTTATGATACTATATTTCATGTTTTACTTATGTAGCATTTATTTATTTTTATATCACTCACACCGTTATGGCTGACCCCTGTAGTTTTGGGGGTTAGGATTATCTCTAGCATCATGTTTTACAGGTAGTTGCTTATAGCTTTGGATTTGGATGCATGAGATAGAATGATGCTATGGATTATGTAAAATTGTAAAAGATGTGTTGTAAAGAAAAGATTGTAATTCAAGGTGTTTATCTTTCCGATGTGTTTTGTAATGAACTAATGTAATAAAGGTTGAGAAAATTTTTTGTCTATATTTTTTGCTATGTTTAGTATTATAATTGAAGTTGATGCTGGGAATTGTGCCACGTATTTCTAAGATATCATATTGGAAATTCGGGGGGCTACAGGTTTTTTGTTCGAGGCCTGTGTCAAGAACTTCCTCCTTTTGCCATTCTGTTCGTGGTCCACTATGTTGGCCTTTTCTATGGACTAATTTCCATAGGACTTGTCAGCCTTGCGATTCTCCTCTTCAATCCGCAACCTGACAATCAAGTCCTCAAGAGACATCTTCTTTCACTTCTGCTTGAGGTAGTTCTTGAAGTCCTTCCATCTAGGTGGAAGCTTCTCAATGAATGCTGCAACCTGGAATGGTTCACACAGCGTCATGTTCTCTGCAGCGATTTCGTGCATTATCACCTGCAGTTCCTGAATTTGACTCACAACAGTCTTGGAGTCAACCATCTTGTAGTCCTGAAATTTGCAAACTACAAACTTCTTAGAGCCGACATCTTCTATTTTGTACTTCTTCTCCAAAGTCTCCCACAGAAGTTTGGAAGTCTTGAAGACACAATAGACATTGTATAGCGGGTCTACCAAGCCGTTCAGGATGTAATTTCTGCATAGATATTCACCCTGAGTCCTTGCATCAACCGTAGCAACGGAATGCGCTTCCATAGGGGCCAGTATATGGGCAGTTTCACTGAGAAACCTGTCCAGCTTTAAGGTGGTCAGGTAGAACTGCATCTTCCCTTGCCACTTCTTGAATTCAGTTCCATTGAATTTTTTTGATTTTTCTCCCACAGTTTATGTGTGGGCAGAACGACCGTTTGTATCGCAACCGATTGTGCAGTCACATTCTGGGTTACTGGTGTTTGAGCACTGTGCACTCCATTGACATTCGCATTTTGTGTGGTGTCCATTTTTTATGAAACAGTTAAAATTCAACTGTTAGTTTTTTGTTTTTCCGAAATGATAACAGTACCTGTAAAATATCTTCACAAAAACTGTTAGAATAAAGGAAAAAAGTTTGCTTTAAGATTGTTAAAACTCGAATATCATAAAATAGGAAATTCCTAACAATATTTGTAAATAACTACAATTATAGGAATGAAAGAACAAACCAGGCACTTAATACAGAGTCGAGATTAAGATCTCTGTCCTTAAAGCAAAATTCGCTCCACAGTGTGACTGTAGTTGACGAATTGCCTCACAGGATACAAAATTAATGTAGGCCAGAGCCAAGACAAGCCAAGCCGGGGCCGAGCCGGGGCGGGCCGGGCGCGCGTGTGTGTTTGTAATTTTGGTTAGGTCCTCTCTCCACTACACGTTAGTGGTAACCCCGGGGCTACGCCATTTTGTCCATTTCTTTAGCTTATATACTAGAAAAATCTTTCCCGTCTTCTGATGTGAGACTATCCATTTTTCCAAATTTTCAAGTTAGTTCATTTCGAGTACCCAACTTTGAATTTACATTTCTCATTCATACGGAAACCGTTTTTAGCAAATAAGTACATTACGGAATAGTAGTCGACGAGAGGAACGTAATCCAATCACTTTCCGACGCCGCCGGTGGCCGGAGCCCACCGGAATCTGACCCGGAAAATATGCCAAAGATATTTTCAATATATAGTTGCTAAGTTATATGTATATAGATTGAGAAATAAGTTTGGGTCATATATAATTTAGGATTTATTTTATTAATGCATGTTAATTAGGGGAAAAATTCCTTAACCTTCCGCCCACTTATTTTACCCATTTTATTTATTCTCCCATTTATCCAATTACCATAATACATTAATACCCCTTCCAATCTCAATCACATTTGAGTTGAGCCCCTGATCTCCTCACCTCCCTTTCTTCCTCAGAAAACACTCTCGACGAGACAGACCTCTTCTTCGACCTAGTATTTCCGCCCAAAATTCGCGCATCTCTCCTTCCAAATCTGTTGTGCTTCACCTTTTTTCACTTCACCGATTCACTGCAAATGCACTGAATCTTGGGAAATGGGTGTGATTGTATTGTTCAAATCCATAGATTCGGGGAGAAAATAAGTGGATGAGATTAGAGAGAAAGTTCAGAGAAATTGGAGAAAAACCAAAAAGTGGAATTTCTTTTTGAGATGGTTGTGGGTTAGGATTTTGTGTTTGAGCCAGAGGTGGAAAGAGTGTGCCATTGAGGAGGAAGAAGAAAGAAGGTAAAGCGGAGAAAGATGAATGGGCTCAGACCTGATTGAGACTGAGATGGAGTATTTTGGTAAGAGCATCCACTGTCGGTGGCTAAATCTATTCTATTTTTTGCAATGAGATTTTAGCTTTTTAGCAACGATCGCTGCTATAGTTATTTCTAAAATTTGATAAAGTAATGTATTAGACGGATTTTGTTCATCCGTCTAATGCTTTTTTAATTTTAATTTTTATTAAAAATTGAATGGACGGAAAATCATCTTCCTTTTGAGAGAGGAAAAAAAAAATCTGAATTGTGTTGGACGGTGCTTCTTCCTTTGTCTCTGTTTAATTTTTTTTTTCTAAAATTTCGTTTACAACACTAAAAAAAACTAATTAAAAACAAATGAACAGTGCCTGTTTGTTTGTTTTTAATTAGTTTTTTTTATTTCGCCTTGGCGGATGACAAATGTGCCCCTCCCGTTCACATTTAATAAATAACCATTTAGGGGTAAAAGGGTCTTTCAACATGGGTGAATAGTGTAAAGCGGATGTTAGGCACTTTCACATTTAATAAATGGAAAAAAGGGTATGAGCAATTTGCTCATTTAGTAAATAAGCAATTGATGATGTGGTACACATGTGATTGAAAAATTCCGAAAGGGTTAATTGTCCAATGTATCACATGCATGCCACATAATCAATTGCTCATTTACTAAATGAGCAAGTTGCTCATATCCCTTTTACCCTTAATAAATACCACTTTTTAAACTTTACCTATTTAATATATATTATTTATTTATAAAGAATTAAATCGACCGAGAGATGAAAGATCTTCAACCGTCTCTCAATTATTTTTTTATTCAACCAAACGACATATCTTCATCCGTCCCTTTCGTCAAACGGATGAACATCGTCCGTCTCCTATATTTAGCAATTGTCTAAAGGGGCTGCTAAGTTTAACAACCTATTGTTCGTTTCTATCCTAAATTTTGAGTTTTTAGCAAACGACTGCGAGGTATTTTCCTAAATCTATTTTTAATTTTTGAGTTTTTAGCCAACGACCGTGAATACTCTAATTGGATAAATGACAAAAAACATAAAATAGGGAAAATAAGTTGGTTAGGGGTTAAGTGTTGCATTTGAAATATTTTTTTTAGAAGGGGGGGGGGGGGGGGGGGGGGGGGCAAACTGCTCAATAACAGCAAAAATTAATCTCTAAATACTTTTGACTTGAGACATTTCAATTGTAGGAGCATCTTTAGTCGTCCAAACTCAAAATATGGGTATTTGGCATATAACAATAAAAAATATAAAAATGAGTTGTAGTCATCTAAATCCAAAATTTGACTTTTAAATGTTGGACGAAAGATCATTTCGTGCGTGAGATTTTTTTTTTCTCTTTTCCAAAAAATATCGAACAAGATATGACATCCCGTCATATACAATTTTTTGAGGATTGTTTTGAGTATATCTACCCATAAAATTACTATAGATTTAGATGTCTAGAAAAAAAATTCCGATGGAAATGAGAAGGGACAGTAGATGATTTCATTATTTGACCTTTTTGAATTTTTTTTTTAAAAATTCGATCTAATATCCCGTCTGGTCTATTTAATTAAAAAAAATATTAAAACAGTTCGACGAACGAGATATCATGTTCCGAAATTCAAAATTTGGCTTTTGCCATTTCTTTTTCCAAATTTGGCAGTCGACTGTTTACTCCAAACCTAAAATATGGGTATTTGGCCAACGACTGCAGCAAGCTTTGGCCAAATTATTCATTCTTTAGATATTTGGCCAACGACTACATATGCTCTAAAAAGGGTAAAAACAAAAATATTCCCTCAACGTTTGACATGAATACAAATTGCATATATAACGTTTGCAAAAAATATATTATACTCATTTTTCCATTAACTCATTCTGTTAAATTTAAATTGTGCATTGACATTTTTGTCTTTAGCTCTTTTTAATGCCTCTTTTTAATGGTGCTCCTTTTGCTTTCGGAAACCTTGGCTTATATTGAAATCAAACTTTCGGATGTCATCAGCAACAAACCAACCAGTGAGAGGTACCACCTAATTGATTCCAAGAATGGTCAGATCCAGATAGAGTTGCAGTGAAGGACCTCTTGAGGACATTGTATCAGAACAAACCCGAAGCAAAAGGAACGGTAACTTTAATTCTGTTGGCGGCTGCGTTTGCTGTTTATTGTATTGAAATTCGAAAGAGCTATGTTTGTATTCCAAAGAATAATCATGTACATAATATGCTCAGAAGTTTTCTTTTCATTTTCATTTTCATTTTCTTGTTCTTTTTATGAAATTTGAAGTAATTTGTGTTCATCGTACTAGATTCTGGGTTGCCCTTTACAGAATTTTTCAGTTGGGATTGCTACTGATTGTCTATAGTTTTTCTCTTGCAGCTCGACTATAGTTGCATATTGTATATTTCTCGGTTAAGATTTATCTGTTAGGTTGGTTTTCGGTTTGAGATTGCTATTGATGGCCTCTCATTTGTGGAGTTCTTAATTATTTTCTCCAAGGGGTTTTTCATCATTCACAGGAAAAAAAGAAAGAAAAAAAAAAACCTACTCCTAAATATTGCAATTATAGCAAGCTATACTAAGATTCAATCTAAGAAGTAAGAACTGAGTTTCTATTTTTTATTTTTTGTGAAAGTCCGAGGCAATCAGCCTGAATATATTAGATGAAGAGGAAAGAGAAGAAAAACTAAACTGTATTATTACAAGAGTGAAGAACTAGATCTAGTGATTTACAGAAGAACAAGATCTAGTGATGTGCATCGACAATGATGAGGATAATCATGTGGATAAAAATAATGGACGATCTGCACCGCTCGATCCTAGCGCGAATCTTGAGGAGATCCTATAACAACTCATAGGCCGCTCATAGGCCCATCCTCCGAATCCAAGCCCATCACGGATCGGGTCTCCCCCATGATCAGGGAATCAACGGATTAGTCACTGGGGAACATTCTCTAAAATGACTCTCACTAGCCTATAAATACAGCCTTAGCTCTACAGTAACCAGGTAATCAATATTTTCACCACTTAAGCCTCTCTTAATCCGCTGGTTCTTGACTTGAGCGTCAGAGGGTCTGTCATTGGAAATCTTTCCGCCGTTTCAGGCTTTTTTGCAGGTATCCAGGGACGGTCAATCATTCCTAAATCCATCAAACCGAACCACTCTGAGAAACATCATCAACAACAGACAGAACGAAGACGACCTCCGAATTTCGTCTCAGCCGCTCCCAAAACGAAGCGGAGCCCTCGAACCACAATCCGGGTAAAAGTCACCACTCCTCCCATGGTCAAGATAGGGAACGCAGCCGCTCCACGAGGGACCGTCGACCCCCGAATAACTGCGGGGACGAAGGTCATGTGACGAGGACGGAGTTCCACGAATTCCGAAACGAAATCCTGTGGACCCTCCGAGGTGGAACTCGGGCTGAGCATCACCCTGACGATCACCGAACAGGAGATGGGAATGACGAGTCCCACGAATCCACCCGATCTGAGGAATGGGAAGACCCAATCCTTAAGCGATTGCAGGAAATGGAGGATCGCCTTGCTCAGATCGACGAAGGTGGGAGGCAGTCCGAACAAAGATATCGGTCGAATAGACCACCCTTCTCCTCTCATATCCTCGACGCACCCATCTCGAGGAGTTTCAACTCTCCACTGTTCGAAACTTATAACGGAGAGACGGTCCCGTTGATCACATTGATGGCTTCAAAACCCTCATGATGATTCACAATACCTCGGATTCCCTTCTCAGTCGTGCGTTCCCGGCACCCTGAGTGGGATTCCCTTCTCAGTCGTGCGTTCCCGGCACCCTGAGAGGTCCCGCACGGGAATGGTTCACCAAACTTGCCCCCGGTTCGATTTTCTCCTTCGACCAGCTCAAGGTTCTCGCTCACTTCATGAACAATCTAAAGGCTAAGAAGACGAGCGCTTCCTTACTAGACCTCCGACAGAAGGACGAGGAATTCCTTCGAAATTTCGTCCAAAGGTTTACGGCCAAAGCACGGTCAATCTCATCCCTCGACGCTGGGGTGGCAGCAATGGCTTTTCGGCACAATGTCCGTCATGACTCGTTAAAGGCCTCCCTGGCCAAGAAGCCACCCATCGACTTCCCCGACATTCTCCATAGGAGTGAGAAGTACATCTGGCCGAGGAGACCCTCCATCTAGTGCGTCGAAAGGGATCCCCCGCCAAAGGCAAGAGAAAGGCGGACAACTCTGACCCTCCCAAGAAGACCCAGAAAGACGCCTCGGGGCAGAGGCGCCTCCCCCCGGCTCCACGATTTGATAAGTTCACTCCGCCCAGTGCGAGTGTGTCAGCTATCCTGATGGAAATAGAGGGTGATGGTATACTCCAACACCCTCTGTACTGCCCCAAATTTTCAAAATGATATCTCAGAAATACGTGACATAATTCCCAGCATCAACTTCAATTGCAATAACAAACATAGCCAAAACACACATAATTTTTATTTTAACCTTTATTACATCACTTATTTACAAAACACAGCAGAATACAAAACACCTTTAATTACAATCTTTTCTTTACAACACATCTTTTACAATTTACATAAGCCATAACATCATTCTATCTCAAGCATCCAAATTCCAAGCTATAAGCAACAACCTATAAAACATGAGGCTAGAGATAACCCTAACCCCCAAAACTACATAGGTCAGCCATAACGGTGTGAGTGACATCAAAAGAAATGCAACATAAATAAAATATGAAGGATAAAGTCATAAACAACATATGTCAACCATAAAAATGAAAGGAATATGAAACAACAATAAATAATCATAAGACATAGAATCATAAACAACATATATTAAGAATAAAGAAATAAGAATCAACAATAAATAAAACATGAAAACATCAAGTGAACCTAGACTAAGTGTCAAGTGTAGAAAACAGAAAAAATTATGCATAAAACCAAGTCAAGAAAATATCAATGCTATATGCTGACTCTCTAATGCATTCTTGTCGGATTATATGCATCCCACAACACATAGATCCAGTGCAAGCCCTTAACAATCTCCACTTTATAGGGTTAAATCTCTCGTTATGCAACTAATCCTACTACGATGATGGAAACAAGATCCAGAATACTCCGCGAATTGGCACCACAGCCCTTGACGTGTAAGCATCATGTAAGAATAGCTCTAAAACTGGAGAATCACCTCCCAATCGTGTACCCCACGAATAGGATTGCGAGGCCCTCGACGTGCAGATACACCGAGTGCACCCTGTGAACAGGCTAGCCGACCCTCGACACGCGAATGCACCCTACATGATCCTTGAATAGGCCTGCAGATCCTCGATACGCGAACATACAAATGTCCTCTCGAGACAGGATGCAAACAGTCCTGGAACGCATCCGTTGGACTAACAGACCAAGAGCGTATACTTACGTTTTCCAAGTTCCATCACATCTCCACTAGTATCTGTCCTTAAGTTGGTTATTGTTACACAAAAATCCTCATCTCTAGAGTTAGTGTATCCTGCCAAACTTAAATCCACAAAACAAACCCAAGACCCCGCAGGTCTAAATCCACAAATCTCATCTGCCGGTTCACAGGACTCCCACTCAACTCCTAAAGAAATCACAACTCATTCATCAAGACCAAAACTTTCAATAAAACTCACAAATCCATCATCAAAACGATCATATGAAGAAACTTCTTAAATCAACAAAAATTCAAATCTTATATAAAATTCCAGAATCCAAATAAATATTAAATCTATTAAATAACCGAAATCATATTTTTAAGTTGTAGAATATCACAAAACATCAATTCCTTTGAAAACACGTATAACTCAAATAAGGTCCAAAAGAATACATTTAAAGCTCCAATATAAATCTCTGTAAAACATTTTTAATCTGTAGCAAAATATCTTTTAAAACAATATAATATTGAAGGAACAATTGTTCAAAAGAAGCATCAGAAAATTCAAGAAAACATCAGTTAGAGCAGTAGCAATCGACTTCATAGGGTGGTCAGTCGACTGTCCCGTGTGAAATCCAAACTCATGAAATCCATTAATCAGAGCAGTGGTGGTCGACTGCATAAGGTAGTCGGTCGACTGTCCCGCGTAAAATCCAAAACTCAAGAAAAACATCAATCAGAGCAGTGACAGTCGACTGCATACGGTAGCCAGTCGAGTCCCGCAGAAAATCCAAAACTCAAGAAAATGCTTCAGCTAGGGCATCAACAGTCGTCTGTCGACACTGGTCAGTCGACTGTCGAACCTACAGACTGCAGTTTAAGTTCTGTGCATGTTTTACTGATACATCGTTTTATTTCATAAAAACACAAACTTTTAAAAACTAAATTCCTGAGATGGTCAATTATGACTCTTATAACATATAGGAGTCACTAAAACATATCAAAACATATCAAGATCTCGAAATAGGAATTTTTCACATAAATCTTCAAAATCAGCAAAGTAGTATTTATAAATATACATGGGGTAATTAAGCATCAGTTTAAACATCAAAATTCACCAAATATGAGTAGCCTAATGTTCCAAAATCATCTCAGTATCAAAACACTTGAAATTCAATCAAAACTTCACAAAATCCACAAAAATCTTCAAAAACAGTGTGTATAAAGGTGGATGTGTATATGTGTGTTTGTGTAATTGTGGTGTGTGTGCAAATCAGTTAAAAACACCAAGAAAACATCTTTATCAGTGGTATACTGATCAATCCATTCTCAGTACCCAAACCAATCAAATTCAATTCGAAACTTCACAAAATCACCAAACTGAAATTTGGTCTGCACACATACAGACCCGAAAACAAGCCTCTTTAACACCTCAAGTCTTAATCTTTTTTATCCAACAAATCCTTCTATAACTTGTTATACACAAACCCAATTACTTACATCAATTACTCATTAACATATGCACTCACAACATGCAAATAATCAAGTTTTAACCATCGAAACATCCACAACAAAACCACATATGCATACACACAGTAGGGTTCTTCTTTAAATCAATTTTTGTTTACTTTTATGCAATAATCAACATACAATCTTCTTATAACAATCAAAACAGTAAGTATATGAAGGAAAATGACCTACTCATGATTTAGATTAGATTCTTTAGCAATCACAATTAATCAAATTAGGGTTTTGGTCATCAATAGTATGGTTTCAAGTAAAGATTCAATTTTTAACTCATCTACTCATCAAATTCATTATATCTTCATCCAAACCCTAATATGCTTTCGAATAGACAAATTACCACATACAACATGCATAGAACAAAAGAAAACAAAAATATATCACTCACCTTTATGAAGAATCAACCGAAAAGAAATAAAGAATAAGAGAAATCCTCCTTCGCAAGAAAACCAAGAATCCTCGCTTGAAAAATCTAAGAAAATAGAATAAGAAATCCCTTGTGTAGCACAGCAAGAGACGGCTGCACCCACTCTTAAATAGGCCGGAAATAATAGGTTTAGGGTTTTGTAAATAGATTTGCAAAATACATCTTTTAAATATAATTTTACATATATATATATCCTTATACTTGGAAATTAAATAAAACCAAATTAATTGAGTTTTAGAAACAAAAACAACCATATTAATACCAGCCGACACTGTTTGAAAACCCAGAAAAACGAATTTACACTTTTATCCCTCTCAATGGCAAATTTGCAAAAAGATCCTTTTTTTAATCAAAACTTGCAAAATAAACCAAATTTATTAAAACAAAAAGTAACCTCTTTACCTCTGAGTTGATCGGGCATCATGCCAAGTCCAAAAATCCAAAAATCCGGAGTTTTCACTCCAAGTGGTAATTTTGCACAAAAGTCCATCTTTTTGTAATATTTGCAAATATGTTCAATAATTGTCAGAAAAATCCAAAAAATTCAAAAATAATATCTAATAATAAATAATGAGTTTCCCCAAAATAATTTTTGATTTTGAATTTCCCAAGAAAATATTTGCACGTGTTTTGCACGTGTAAAAATATAAATTTTCAGAAAAATATTTATTAAATCACCAAAAATTATTTTAATTCATTTATAATTCTTTAAAAAATTATTTTAAAATCTGGGGTATTACACCCTCCTAGGTCCAACAACCCCAACAAGAAGAGAAACCGAAGGTTCTACTATCGTTTCCATCGGGACCTCGACCACGAAACCGATAACTGCCGAGCTCTGAAGGATGGAATTGAGGCCTTTATCCGGAGAGGATATCTTGCCAAATTCACTTGGAATGGTCCAAGAACCTCTCCACCTCTACAGGAAGCGAACAAACATACAGAGCCAGAGCCCGAGCATTAGGACACCGAGAATCTGACCATCCTCCACTGCGTTCATGTTGGACCCTTGGGGAGAGAGTCGAGCTCCTCCCGCATGGCTTTCATCCGGGAGGTAAACTCTGTTCAAAATTTTCTACCTCCTCAAGGTCATAGGTTGCCGGTTTCTTGCTCGGACGAAGACCTCGAAGGTGTTCTGATCCTGAACTGTGACACCTTGGTCATCAGCCTTGGGTTGGCCAATCACGAGATCCACCGTATTGTCGTCGAAAATGGAAGTTCAGTGAACATCCTGTTCCTAGCAACCTTCGAGGACTTAAATTTCTCTCGGGAGAGACTGAAACCAGCAAGTTACACCTTCCACGGCTTCTTGGGTGTCCCAGTTCAGACTGAAGGAATCGTCACCCTTGATGTCACCACAAGGAAATCCCCGACCTCCTGAACAGAGGTAATGGGTTTCATGGTGGTCAATGTCAAATTCGCTTATAACTCCATTCTAGGCTGTCATGGGAAACCAGGAGGTGGCTTGAGCTTGTTACACCGCCATGGTGGGGGGCACTGTCCTCCCTCTCGAAGTGGTCGAACTCCCATCTGACCGAAGTTCAATAAGCTCTGAGCCGGTGGATGAGTTGGAGGAGATTTTCTTCTCCGAGGCCGATCCCGTCAAATGCTTCCAGGTGGGCAAGTCCCTCCCCTTGCCCTCAAGGGGGAAGTTATCTGTTGTCCACCGAAATCGAGACGTATTCGCTTGGACACCCTCGGACATGTCGTAAATATATGAAGACCTCATCATGCATAAACTAAGTGTCCACCCAGACTCCAAGCTGATGCAACAGAGGCACTGAAAGTTTACCCCCGAAAGGCAAAAAGCGATGAAGGAGGAGGTTGACAAACTCCTCTCTACCAGGTTCATCCAAGAGGTCAACTACCCAGAGTGGTTGGCTAATGTCATGCTGGTCAAAAAGTCTAATGGCAAATGGAGAATGTGCATCAACTTTACCGACCTAAAAGACTGCCCAAAAGATTCTTTCATGATCCCCAGCATTGACGCCCTGATCGGTGCGACCTCTGGACACGAATTGTTAAGCTTCATGGATGCGTACTCCGTTTACAACCAGATTCAGATGTTCTCCATGGACATTTCGAAGACAACTTTTATCACTGATCAGGGACTCTACTGCTACAAGGTCATGCCCTTCAAACTGAAGGATGCAAGCACCACTTATCAGAGGCTCGCTAACTGAGTGTTCAAAGAGCAGATCGGTTGGAACATGGAGGTCTAGGTTGACGGCATGCTCGTCAAGAGCCTCTAGGGTGGAGATCATGTAAAGGACCTAGAGGAGGCCTTTGGAGTCTTGAAGGAACATAATATGATGCTCAACCCCTCTAAGTGTGCCTTCGGCGTCACCGCAGGAAAGTTCCTCATCTTTATGGTCAGCCGGCGAGGGATAGAGGCTAACCTGATAAAATTCAGGTCATTCTGAACATGGCCCCTCCCTAGAATGCTAAGGAAGTACAAAGGTTCACCGGTCGTCTTGCAGCTACTGGCCGCTTCCTTTCGAGGTCGGGAGAAAAGTCCCTCCATTTCTTCAAAGCCCTCCGGGGGGGAAGAATTTCGAATGGGGGAGCCTCAACAACAAGCTTTCGATCAGCTCAAAGAGTACCTCTCCAATCCCCTATCCTCAGCAAGCCGGAGCCAGGTGAGGTGCTATACCTCTACCTAGCAACTTCGGAGCAGGCCCTCAATGCGGTCTTGATCAGGGAGAAAGACGGAGTCTAGAGGCCCATCTATTATAACAGCAAGATCCTCCGCAATGCCGAACTCTAATAAAAAAAATGGGAAAGGTGGCATACGCCTTGGTCATGGCCGCGCGAAAGCTTCGTCCTATTTCCAAGCTCACTCTGTCCAGGTCCTTACGGATCAGCCGCTAAAATAAGTCCTCCATAAACTAGAGACTTTCGGCCGCTTAATCAAATGGTCCATCGAGCTGAACCAGCACGACATCAGCTATAAGCCAAGTACGGCCATCAAGGGACAGACGCTCGCCGAATTCATAACCGAATGCGCCATCCCGAAGTTCCCCGAAACTCTATACGACAAGCTTGTTTGGGAACTTTACGTGGACATATCACCCTGTGAAGAGGGTAACGGGGCCGTAGTCATCATAAGTGGCCCGGATGGCTTCTTTCTCCAGTACACCATGCGCTTCAGCTTCAAGGCTTCCAACAACAAAGCGGAGTACGAGTCCCTGATAGCCAGACTCCTACTAGCTCAAAAAGTAGTGGCCAAATGGGTCAAAGCCTTCAGTAACTCCCAACTCATCATTAATCAAGTATGCAGAGAGTATGAAGCACGTGACACCCGGATAGTCAAGTATTTGGCCCAGGTCAAGCTCTTCTTGGCCGACTTTGATGACGCCTCCGTCGTCAGCGTCCCCCGAGGGGGCAGGGTAGTCTAGAGGACCTGGAACGCAGAGCACTTGATGAAACTCTATGAAGGACCCTAGAGGTTAGCACTTGTAATCACGCCCTAAAAATTCAAATTCAACATATTCAGATCACTTGCAATGGGTACCCCACCTCGGGTGTGCCTTTCTGCATTTGGCCCCGAGACCTAGCCTTGATTAGAAAAATCCTTGAAGGATATCTCCATCGGAATGGAATCTGATGGTGAAAGGCCTCAACGCCAAAAAACCTTGAAGGATAACTCCTTTGGGATGCCATTCGATGCCGAAGGCCTCAATGCCAAAAAATCTTTGAAGGATATTGTAACGCCTCAAATTCCAAACGTAGGTAATTCGTAGTACAATCAGGATCTTTACTTAAATATCGTACAAAAATATAAGGAAATTTAAAACATTTTCATTACAATGTTGTGACAATACTCAGCGGAAATACACATATATAATACACCTTATATCATTATCAATCTCCAATCATGCAACATCTATCGACACCAAACTCATTTCCACATCGCTTGCTAATCCAAATCCTACAACACTTGAGAACTGTGGGCACGTCAGTTGAATACAACTGACGCAATGCTATAACAAGGCAGTCTTCAACTTTAACAATCACAAACTTGAATGCAAAAAACAAAGTATAAAAGTGACTATCCTAAGTATGTCAGTGTATGCCATGAATCTAATGACTAATGCAAATATCTATGCATAGAATTCAATTCTAATGCACGCTTGTTCAGATTCTATGCCGCTCATACAACATAAATCCGAGGGCAAACCGTTAATGTTCTCTTCATTGTAGGGTTGAATCCCTCGCTATGCAATCCTAACTCGATGAAAATAATCCAATGCGTAATCACGTGCAAATTGCACCACTAGGATCGTAGACTTTACTGGCCTACCCCTAGCCCACTCATGTAGATTTACCGGGCGTATCCTCAATTGTGAACATTCCTAGAACCCGCAGCTCTTTACCGGCCATTTCATCGACCAAACTGGCCTACCCCTAACCTACACATGTAGATTTACCAGGCATATCCTAGGTCTCGAAACCAACGAGTCGATCACCCATAACTACGAACCAGGCCTACCCTTAGCCCACCACCCGTCGATTTACCAGGCGTATCATGTCCGTCCCGAACATTCCTAGGAACCGCAGTTCTTTAGCGGACATGTTCGTTGTTGTTTTCAGCCATAACTTTGCCTAGTGTCTGTCTTTATATACAAACATAAATAATATCACCTAGAGCTAGCTTATCCTACCGGACTAAAACCAACACACCAAGAACACTAGCCCACACTGGTCAATTCTCAAATTTCACATCTTTGCTGGTAACCTGGGTCTTACTCAGCCTCTAGAGTCCACACATTTCAAACAAAGAATTTTATAGGTTATTCTTAACCTCATTTATAATTATTATAAATTCTATTTATTTTTACACCCAATTCATCTCTTATTCATTCCATCCAACTAGTTATCCTCAAATAACTTGATAAAACTTTCCAAACTGTTATATTAGGACTTCAAAAGGCTTCAATTCAATCAACATCGTCTATGTTCTAATATTTCAAATCTAATTACCAAATTTGTACTAAATTATTCATTCTAATCTGGAATTTAATCCAAAATATTTGTACCAATTTCCATTAAGATACTATCTGCCAAAATCAATTTTTAATTTTCCCAAATACTTCTAAAACATTTGTACCGGTTTTCATTAAAATAATATTTCTCAAAATCAATTTCTAATTCTCCAAAATACTCAAAAGAAAATATCCCTCAAAATAATTTTTTAAATTTTCCCGAATACTTCTAAAACATTTTTACCAATTTTAATTAAAATAATATTCCTCAAAATCAATTTCTAATTCTCCAAAATACTCAAAAGATAATATTCCTCAAAATTAATGTTTAATTCTCCAAATACTCAAAAGTTAATATCCTTCAAAATCAATTCCTTAATCCTCCAAAATATTCAAAAGGACAAAAGAAAACTAATCTAACCACACCTAGACTCAAACCCACAACCTGTAACAAAGCACAACGTCCAAACCTACATGCTACAACCAGATCTCCAAATATTTTTCTTTACCATCAATTTCATCAATCCAATTTGAATTCAAATGACCCCATTTATAACTCAAGATAAATTAAAAGAAAAACCCAAAGTGAACAAACCCCCTGGTTCGAACTCGCGACTTGCACAGAACACATCGCCCTAAACCACACCTGCAAACTAGGTTTCCTAGCCTCTGTTTGTGTAGAAGTCTTTTAACAAAATAATATATGGATTAATGACCTATAATACATTTTTTCTACATTAAACCGAAGCACAATATCAACTCTTAAGTTGTAAATTCTGCGTTCTACAGTACAATTCACTTAACATGATTTACTAGCATGGAAATCTAATGTTTATAATAACCACAAATATACATATGAGACATCAATTTAATCATTCTACAGGAATTTGTCTAGTATGCATACAATTCTAGTGGAGAAATAGTTTGCAATTTTAAAAAGAATTACATATACACATAAAATAATTTCCATTACACAACATTAGTAAAAATTATACTCAAAGAAACTATAGAAAATTTAGGAAGCACCCATACATATATATATTTCACACACATAATCTAACCTCACTCTACACACAATTTAATCATGAATACTACTACACAAAATTGACAAAGTTAGAGAACGCTCACTCAATGCTTTTCGAAATTGATTGCTCCTAGGCTCCAATGAAACGCTTCTAGGCTGGAGATAATGTTGAGTACACACACACACACACAAATATATATTTGGATACATAAAGAGAGAGGTAGTGAGGAGGTTGGTGAGGTGAAGTGAAGGTGTAATCCCTATTTTTTCTATTTTGGATTTTTATTGTATTCTTATTTTCTTTTTTGATTATTGTATCTGAATTCTTTCTATTATATAATATTGCTTTTCTCAGGTCCATTTATTTTCTTTTGATCATTCCGTTCTCTTTTCTTCTATTTTTGGCTCATTGCAAACTTTTGCTCTTCGTGATTTGAGTTGAGTTGTTCTGCTATATATTCATCCCATCGTTTTATGCTTGTTTTTCTCTTTTTGGAGCCTAGACTTGTACCCTAAACCCATTAACCCGCAACCCAAAATCCCAATTCCTTAATCCCCTATAAATACCCTATTAAATAAACCCTAATTAATTCCCTCTCTCTCTCTGCCGCTTTCTCTCTCCCCTGTTTTCGTCTTCAACCCAAACCGAACCTAATTCCCGTCGCTTCTACCGCCTTCCCGTTGCCTCTCCGACCACCACCTTCGTCCACTCATCATCCCCGTGCTGCCATCTCATCCCCGTCCTCATCCCAACCTTATCGCCACCAACCCCCTCGTTAGAACTTCCGCTCGAACCCATCTTCACCGTCGCCATTTCCCATCGCAACCCACCACTTGTCACCTATCTGCTTCTTCGACCCTCTCCGTTCACCCCCTCAACCACTGTAGATCCCTTTTAACCCTCGTCGTCGTCGTCGTCCAAGCCGAGCACCTCACTGTTTCGCCTCCCCTGTGTTCGGAGCGAAATAGAGCCGCTCGATGCCGCCGCTCTTGGCCGCTGCCGTCTCTTCCCGATCGTAGCGTCGCCGTTGTCGCTGCCTCGCACCCTCGCCGTCGAAGTCTCCGACTGTCTCTCTCCCTCTTTGTCACTGTAACCCCTATTTTCCGTTTTCTGTATTTTGGGTGTATTTTCTTTTTCTGTATATTATTTGGGTTTGGGTTCTTTATAAAATTTTTCATTTTATTAAATTCATTTTATTTCAAAAATATTTTGTATCTCCTGTTAAAATCCGTTCTTTTTATTAATTGTACTTATTGTTGTTTTCAAATGAGTCTTATATTATACTACAAATCCTATTATTTGTGTTATTATTATTATTATTCAGTATTATTATTGTTATTGTTATTTTTATTTATTTATTATTATTATTATTATTATTGTTGTTGTTGTTGTTGTTGTTATTGTTATTATTATTATTACTTTGATTGTTTATTTAAAAATCTAGTTCTATTTATAAATTATATTTGTAGTTATTTCCATTATAAAATCTATATTACAATGCAAATTATATTTTGTTGAAAATCTCTATTTTATTGGTTATTTTATCTCTTTTGGATTTTAAACCCAAGTACACCTTAATACCCATTACCCTGTTAATAACCCACATAATTACCCAAACCCACTAACCTATTACACTACCCGAAACCCACCTTGGCCCAAATACCTTGTTAACCTAAACCCTAACTTTGCCTCTCATATATATATAAACCCATACACTTGTGCCTGTTCATCTTCTCCACTATCCCCAGCCATCTTCCACATCCAAACCCAAGCTCCCGTTCTCTTCCAACCTAACTTATTTTCCTGAGGTTATCCCCTCCCGACCTCCACCCTGCGAGACCTCTTAACCTTTCTCCCTATCACCCCCCTGCCACTTCTCTTCTCCTCTTTCGACGTCGACAGCAGCATCGATGTCCCTATGCACCGTCACCCTCCTGAAGCAGAAGCTCCGTTATCGCCCTCCTGTAGCATCCCGCATCCTGTCGCGCAGCCAGTGCAGCGACAGCCACTGCGATAGCCGCCCGTGTCCTCCTGACAGCCTGCAGCAATAGCAAATAACGACATTAACCTCGCTGCATTGCCGTTCTCCCGTTCTCACCCCGGAGTTTCCTATTACCCTTGCTTGTATTCAAATGTTGTTTTGTTGGAGTTGCGATCGTGGGCTTGTGGTCGTAGTCCGTTGTTCGTGGTTCATATTTCGGAGTTCGTTCGTTGAGTTCGTGTTCCCGGAATCCGTTCCCGTTATTCTTGCTTTTGTGTCGTTTTCGTCGTCGTCTTTCAGGCAAGTAACTTGTATTCTTTTCTTTGTGTGTGTTACCGCTAAATCTGGTGTGGGGGTAAACAGATAGAATTTGTGAGTTCTTGGAAAACCTGAATAGTAAACCTAACCTGTTCCGCCGGAGTTTGACTGCTGACTCCCGCCATTCACCTGCAAAGAAGTGCGAGACACCGGGGTTGATCCCGGAGACGCACCCTCCGATGCTCAAGTCAGTAACCAGAAATGATTATGAAAGAGCGTTTAACTAGCAAAAGATTGATTACCTCTTAATGGAGATGGGTGGGGGTATTTATAGTCGCCGTTAGGATCAGATAAGGAATGTGATTCCTGTGATCTGATAAGGCATAAAATCCTCGTAATCAGATTAGGAATGTAATCCCTTAATTTCTGGTGAGAGGATAGTCGCGAATCAGGCCCGTTGATTTGGTTCAATCAGAGACCCTAATTCTATCCTGTCGGACTGGGTTTGTATCGGGTCGGGACCCGTACCCAGTTGAGGTGGATCCGTTCACGGGTTATTGGATCTGTGAGAAGGAGACCCAGTACCCGTTTCGGACCCATTTGTATGTGAAATTACCGTTTTACCCCTGAGCTTTAAGATTCGTGTCCGATGTGAACGGTCCCGATTTAATCCTATTTTTAGCCATATCACGAGCCCCCCACTCCCGAAGACTGGATTTGATCAGCCTTTGAGGAGTAGTTTTACTGTTCTAATGGCGTACGGGATTTTATCGGTGTTCTTAAGGAAGTTTGGAATCTTGCTCGGGGTATAACGGTGTTATTATGGGCTTGTAAAATGCCCAAAAATATTCTCAGAATTTTCTGCATTTTTGGTGATTTTTCCAGATTTTTCTGAATTTTTTCTCATTTTTTTTGAATTTTTTATTCAGTTTCCGAATTAAATAATTAATTATCAAAAATATTAATTAATTATTCTAATTTAATAATTATTTTTTCAGAATTTAAAAATAATTTTTTCTGAATTAATAATTATTTTTAGAATTTTTAATTATTTTTTTCGATTTTTAAATATTTTTTCGGATTTTTTAAATAAAAAAACAAATAAATAAATAAATAAATAATTTAAATATCACCTGGACACGTGGCGGATTTCTGGCCGTCCATCATGATCAGATGAGTACGTATCGTGAGGCAGATCACGATCTGGACACGTGGCGTGTTTCTGACCGTCCATCGTGTCGCAACGCGAATTTTGAAATGATCGGACGGATCGTGTGGGACGGCGAGTATTTTCTCCATATACGAGGGTCGGTTGTTCGGCTCCTCGGCTCGGCCACTTCGGCGCGGTGATTTGGATCAGCTGATCCTTGAGGTGATGCCACGTGGCTTTTTTTTTTTCGCCGCTCTGCTTCTTTCTTTCCTCTGCTTCGACTCTTTTCCAAGCGTCCTCTTCGTGCTTTGACTCTTTCCTCTGCTTCGACTCTTTCCCTGCCTTCTCCTGTTCTCTCTCTCGTTTCCCTCTCCGACCTCCTCTTCGTGCGCCGTGGGGCTCGAGGCTTCGGAGTAATGGCGAGGCGGTGGCTCGTCGAGGAGGATGACGGGGCTTCGACGGTAAGCTTCGACAGGGGAGCTTGGCTCGGCAAGAAGCTTCGACGAAGGTGGCGAGGCCAAGGCGGGAGGCGAGCATGGAGTTTGGCAGCGAAGGAGGCGAGCGGAAGTGAGTTCGACGACGGAGGGGAGCTCGATGCTGTCTTAGTAGTGAATGGAGCTCATCATGGAGAGAGATCTTCGATGGTTGATGATGGGTTCGGAGCTCACTGTTCGAGATCGGTTGCAGCCTGAGCTCGACGAGGGGGAGGCAAGCTCGCCGTCGTCGAGGAGCTCGGCTCAGGACGAAGTGGAGTTTTGAGTTCGGCCAGAGAGCTCGGCACCGTGGAGCTTCGACGTCGGCGTTGGTCGGGGATCGAGCTCAGTGGCGGAGCTTGACGGTGTGGAGACGTGGTCGAGCTCGGTGATGGAGCTTGCGATGAAGTGGAGGCGTGAGCGCTCGAGGTTGAAGGAAGAGTTGCGGAGGCGGAGTTCTGGCGTCGGAGCTTCGAAGCTCGACGTTGACGGAGAGACTCGGAGCTCGCTATCGGAGCTCGGAACTGGGGAGTGAGTCTAACGATGGGCTTCGCTATTGGAGCTCGGAGTGAGAGAGCTGTGAGCTCGGCAGTGGAGGCAGGCGAAGAGCGCGGCGACGAATGGAGCTCGCGAAGGAGGAGAGGAAGGTGGAGCTCTTCGGCATGGCGAGGAGCTTGGAGCTTCGGTTCGATGGGTTCGACGAGGAGCATGGTGGAGCTCAGCCGTCGAAGGAGGAGAGCTTGGTGATGGGTCGTTCGGTTCGGCACCATTAGAGCTCGGAGGTGGAATGGAGCTCGTCGGTGCTGGTGGTTCGACGTCGGAGGTTGAGGAAGAAGATGTTGGGTTTCCTCTTCGGTTGGTTTTATTTTGGCGAGAGTATGGAGAAGAAAGAGTGAACGAAGTGGGTCGGGTTCGGATCCCTTAACGGGTCGACCCGCCCCCCGTGCTACCTTTATTTTTTTTTCTTTTCTCTCTCTCTCTCTCTCTCTCTCTCTCTCTCTCTCTCTTCTTCCTTGTTGCTCGGCAAATGAATCTGGTTCGGCAGATCCGAGCACGGATTTTGAGGAGAATTTTTTCCCACTTTGCTGTTCGGTAGGTCGGTAGCTCGGATTTGAGATCCGAGCTACGTGGCTCAATTTGGACAGTTGATCACGATCGTGGCGCGAATCGCGAGACAAGGGGCTCAAATTTCGAGAAAACGTTATCTTGTCGTTTTGTGGAGACGTGGCGAGATTTGAGCCGTTCATCATGTTTTAGCACGAATTTTGATACGATCCGACGGTGAGATGGGGTCGGCCGAATTTTTCTCCATATGCGGGGGTCGGTACCTCGACACCTCGGATCGGCAGCTCTTCTGAGAAGAAAGAGGAAGGGGAGGAGAGGCATTTGGGTTCTCTCCTCTGCCTTGTTCTTTCGCACAGTGGAGAAGAGGAGAAGAGGAAGGAGAGGAGAGGCATTTGGGTTCTCTCCTCTGCCTTGTCCTTCCGCACAGTGGAGAAGAGGAGAAGAGGAAGGGGAGGAGAGGCAATTAGGTTCTCTCCTCTGCCTTGTTCTTCCGCACAGTGGAGAAGAGGAGAAATGTTGGGGAAGAAGGAGAAGAATGAAGGAGCTAAGAAGGGTATGGGTCGGACCGTGGGTATCGGATCCGACCCCGACCGTTAGCCTCTTTTTCGTTCTTCCTCTTCATCTGCTTGCTTTGTTCGGCGAATCCGAGCACGGATTTTGAGGCACATTTTTCGCCGCTCCGCAGTTTGGTAGATTGGCAGATCCAAGCTACGCGGCTCAATCTGGACGGTTGATCACGATCGTGGCACGAATTACGAGACAAGAGGCACAAGTTTCGAGAAAACGTTATCTTGTCGTTTTGTGGTGACGTGGTGCGATCTGATCCGTCCATCACGCTTGAGTGCGAATTTGGAGATGATCTAACGATGAGATCGGGTCGGCAGAATTTTTCTCCATATACGAGGGTCGGTCCCTCGTCCGCTCGGCTCGGTGACTCAGTAGTTCACCCTCTGCCCGTAGTAGCTCGGAGAAGAGGAGAAGAGGAAGGAGAGGAGAGGCATTTGGGTTCTCTCCTCTGCCTTGTTCTCTCGCACAGTGGAGAAGCGGTGCTGGGAAGATCCTCGTAAGAGCCATGGAAAGACCCATTTTTTGAAGTGAGTGCAAGGAGCAACTCTAGGAGAGAGTTTTGCTCCGATCTCGTCGAGAAGAGCTATTTGAGAGAGAAGTTTGAGGAGGAACTCTAGGAGAGAGTTGCGCTCCGATCTTGTGGAGAAGAGCTCCGCTTTGGAGGTGAGCGGAGTGAAGAGCTCGGCTCTAGGAGAGCCATCTGGACGAGGATTTTGAAGAGCAAATCTAGGAGAGAGTTTTAGCTCCGAACTCGTTGAGAAGAGCTCAGCTTTGGAGGCGAGCGGAGCGAAGAGCTTGACTTGTAGAAGAGCCATCTGGAAGAGGAGTTTGAGGAGCAACTCTAGGAGAGAGTTTTTAGCTCCGAACTCGTTGAGAAGAGCTCCGCTTTGGAGGCGAGCGGAGTGAAGAGCTCGACTTGTAGAAGAGCCATCTGGAAGAGGAGTTTGAGGAGCAAATCTCGGAGAGAGTTTTAGCTCCGAACTCGTTGAGAAGAGCTCCGCTTTGGAGGCGAGCGGAGTGGGGAGCTCGATTTGTAGAAGAGCCATCTGGAAGAGGAGTTTGAGGAGCAACTCTAGGAGAGAGTTTTAGCTCCGAACTCGTTTGAAAAGAGCTCCGCTTTGGAGGCGAGCGGAGCGAAGAGCTCGACTTGTAGAAGAGCCTTCTGGAAGAGGAGTTTGAGGAGCAACTCTAGGAGAGAGTTTTAGCTCCGAACTCGTTTGAGAAGAGCTCCGCTTAGGAGGTGAGCGGAGTGAAGAGCTCGGCTCTGGGAGAGCCATCTGGAAGAGGAGTTTGAGGAGCAACTCTAGGAGAGAGTTTTAGCTCCGAACTGGTTTGAGAAGAGCTCCGCTTAGGAGGCGAGCGGAGTGAAGAGCTCGGCTCTGGGAGAGCTATCTTGGAAGACGAGTTTGAGGAGCAACTCTGGGAGAGAGTTTTAGCTCCGAACTCGTGGAGAAGAGCTCCGCTTTGGGGGCGAGCGGAGTGAAGAGCTCAGCATTAGAAGAGCTATTTGAGAGACAAGTTTGAGGAGGAACTCTAGGAGAGAGTTGTGCTCCGAACTCGTTTGAGAAGAGGTCCGCTTTGGGGGCGAGCGGAGCGAAGAGCTCGGTTCTAGGGAAGAGCCACTTGGAAGACGAGTTTGAAGAGCAACTCTAGGAGAGAGTTTTAGCTCCGAACTCGTGGAGAAGAGCTCCGCTTTGGAGGCGAGCGGAGTGAAGAGCTCGGCATTAGAAGAGCTATTGGAGAGACAAGTTTGAGGAGGAACTCTAGGAGAGAGTTGTGCTCCGAACTCGTCGAGAAGAGCCCCGCTTTGGAGGCGAGCGGAGTGAAGGGCTCGGCTCTAGGAGAGCCATCTGGAAGACGAGTTTGAGGAGCAACTCTAGGAGAGAGTTGTGAGCTCCAAATTCTTTGAGAAGAGCTCCGCTTTGGAGGCGAGCGGAGGGAAGAGCTCGGCTCTAGGAGAGAGCCATTTGGAAGACGAGCGTAAGGAGGAACTCTAGGAGAGAGTTGTGCTCCGAACTCGATGAGAAGAGCTCCGCTTTGGAGGTGAGCGGAGTGAAGAGCTCGGTTTTTAGAAGAGCCATTTGGAAGACGAGTTTGAGGAGCAACTCTAGGAGAGAGTTGTGAGCTCCAAATTCTTTGAGAAGAGCTCCGCTTTGGAGGCGAGCGGAGTGAAGAGCTCGGCACTGGGAGAGAGCCATTTGGAAGACGAGCGTAAGGAGGAACTCTAGGAGAGAGTTGTGCTCCGAACTCGATGAGAAGAGCTCCGCTTTGGGGGCGAGCGGAGTGAAGAGCTCGGTTTTTAGAAGAGAGCCATTTGGAAGACGAGCGTAAGGAGGAACTCTAGGAGAGAGTTGTGCTCCGAACTCGATGAGAAGAGCTCCGCTTTGGAGGCGAGCGGAGTGAAGAGCTCGGTTTTTAGAAGAGCCATTTGGAAGACGAGTTTGAGGAGCAACTCTAGGAGAGAGTTGTGAGCTCCAAATTCTTTGAGAAGAGCTCCGCTTTGGAGGCGAGCGGAGTGAAGAGCTCGGCTCTAGGAGAGAGCCATTTGGAAGACGAGCGTAAGGAGGAACTCTAGGAGAGAGTTGTGCTCCGAACTCGATGAGAAGAGCTCCGCTTTGGAGGCGAGCGGAGTGAAGAGCTCGGTTTTTAGAAGAGCCATTTGGAAGACGAGTTTGAGGAGCAACTCTAGGAGAGAGTTGTGAGCTCCAAATTCTTTAAGAAGAGCTCCGCTTTGGAGGCGAGCGGAGTGAAGAGCTCGGCTCTGGGAGAGAGCCATTTGGAAGACAAGCGTAAGGAGGAACTCTAGGAGAGAGTTGTGCTCCAAACTCGATGAGAAGAGCTCCGCTTTGGAGGCGAGCGGAGTGAAGATCTCGGTTTTTAGAAGAGCCATTTGGAAGACGAGTTTGAGGAGCAACTCTAGGAGAGAGTTGTGAGCTCCAAATTCTTTGAGAAGAGCTCCGCTTTGGAGGCGAGCGGAGTGAAGAGCTCGGCTCTGGGAGAGAGCCATTTGGAAGACGAGCGTAAGGAGGAACTCTAGGAGAGAGTTGTGCTCCGAACTCGATGAGAAGAGCTCCGCTTTGGAGGCGAGCGGAGTGAAGAGCTCGATTTTTAGAAGAGCCATTTGGAAGACGAGTTTGAGGAGCAACTCTAGGAGAGAGTTGTGAGCTCCAAATTCTTTGAGAAGAGCTCCGCTTTGGAGGCGAGCGGAGTGAAGAGCTCGGGTCTGGGAGAGAGCCATTTGGAAGACGAGCGTAAGGAGGAACTCTAGGAGAGAGTTGTGCTCCGAACTCGATGAGAAGAGCTCCGCTTTGGAGGCGAGCGGAGTGAAGAGCTCGGTTTTTAGAAGAGTCAGTTGGAAGACGAGTTTGAGGAGCAACTCTAGGAGAGAGTTGTGAGCTCCAAATTCTTTGAGAAGAGCTCCGCTTTGGAGGCGAGTGGAGTGAAGAGCTCGGCTCTGGGAGAGAGCCATTTGGAAGACGAGCGTAAGGAGGAACTCTAGGAGAGAGTTGTGCTCCGAACTCGATGAGAAGAGCTCCGCTTTGGAGGCGAGCGGAGTGAAGAGCTCGGTTTTTAGAAGAGCCATTTGGAAGACAAGTTTGAGGAGCAACTCTAGGAGAGAGTTGTGAGCTCCAAATTCTTTGAGAAGAGCTCCGCTTTAGAGGCGAGCGAAGTGAAGAGCTCGGCTCTGGGAGAGAGCCATTTGGAAGACGAGCGTAAGGAGGAACTTTAGGAGAGAGTTGTGCTCCGAACTCGATGAGAAGAGCTCCGCTTTGGAGGTGAGCGGAGTGAAGAGCTCGGTTTTTAGAAGAGCCATTTGGAAGACGAGCGTAAGGAGGATCTCTAGGAGAGAGTTGTGCTCCGAACTCGATGAGAAGAGCTCTGCTTTGGAGGCGAGCGGAGTGAAGAGCTCGGTTTTTAGAAAAGCCATTTGGAAGACGAGTTTGAGGAGCAACTCTAGGAGAAAGTTGTGAGCTCCAAATTCTTTGAGAAGAGCTCCGCTTTGGAGGCGAGCGGAGTGAAGAGCTCGGCTCTGGGAGAGAGCCATTTGGAAGACGAGCGTAAGAAGGAACTCTAGGAGAGAGTTGTGCTCCGAACTCGATGAGAAGAGCTCCGCTTTGGAGGCGAGCGGAGTGAAGAGCTCGGTTTTTAGAAGAGCCATTTGGAAGATGAGTTTAAGGAGCAACTCTAGGAGTGAGTTGTGAGCTCCAAATTCTTTGAGAAGAGCTCCGCTTTGGAGGCGAACGGAGTGAAGAGCTCGGGTCTGGGAGAGAGCCATTTGGAAGACGAGCGTAAGGAGGAACTCTAGGAGAGAGTTGTGCTCCGAACTCGATGAGAAGAGCTCCGCTTTGGAGGCGAGTGGAGTGAAGAGCTCGGCTCTGGGAGAGAGCCATTTGGAAGACGAGCGTAAGGAGGAACTCTAGGAGAGAGTTGTGCTCCGAACTCGTTGAGAAGAGGTCCACTTTGGAGGTGAGCGGAGGGAAGAGCTCGGCTCTGGGAGAGAGCCATTTGGAAGACTAGTTTTGAGGAGCAACTCTAGGAGGGAGTTGTGAGCTCCGAACTCGCTATTTGGGTGAGAGAATCAACGGTTGTGGGAGCAGTTCCGAATGGCGAACCACTTCTAACCCGCTGAAGAGCAAGTTATTTGAAGAGGAATCGAGCCAAGTGTTGGACTCCGAACCATCGGTAGAGGTATTCAACGGTTGTGGGAGCAATTCCGAATGGCGAACCACTTCCAACCCGTTGAAAAGCAAGTTATTTGAAGAGGGATCGAGCCAAGTGTTGGACTCCGAACCATCGGTAGAGGTATTCAACGGTTGTGGGAGCAATTCCGAATGGCGAACCACTTCTAACCCGCTGAAGAGCAAGTTATTTGAAGAGGAATCGAGCCAAGTGTTAGACTCCGAACCATCGGTAGAGGTATTCAACGGTTGTGGGAGCAATTCCGAATGGCGAACCACTTCTAACCCGCTGAAGAGCAAGTTATTTGAAGAGGAATCGAGCCAAGTGGTGGACTCCGAACCATCGGTAGATGTATTCAACGGTTGTGGGAGCAATTCCGAATGGCGAACCACTTCTAACCCGCTGAAGAGCAAGTTATTTGAAGAGGAATCGAGCCAAGTGTTGGACTCCGAACCATCGGTAGAGGTATTCAACGGTTGTGGGAGCAATTCCGAATGGCGAACCACTTCTAACCCGCTGAAGAGCAGGTTATTTGAAGAGGAATCGAGCCAAGTGTTGGAGTCCGAACCATCGGTAGAGGTGTTCAACGGTTGTGGGAGCAATTCCGAATGGCGAACCACTTCTAACCCGCTGAAGAGCAGGTTATTTGAAGAGGAATCGAGCCAAGTGTTGGACTCCGAACCATCGGTAAAGGTGTTCAACGGTTGTGGGAGCAATTCCGAATGGTGACCCTCTTCTAGCCCGCTTAGGAGCGAGCTTGCGAAGTAGAATCGAACCAAGTGTTGGACTCCAGACTCGTTGTGAAGTGCTTAGCAAGTTGTGGGAGCAGCCATGTAGAAGAAGCTGGACTCCGAACTCGTTGATAAGGGATCCGCTTTGGCGGCGAGCGGAGGGAAGAGCTCGGCTCTGGAAGAGAGCCATTTGTGAGATGAGTTTGCGGAGCAACTCTAGGGGAGAGCTGTAGCTCCGAACTCGTTGATAAGGGATCCGCTTCGGCGGCGAGCGGAGGGAAGAGCTCGGCTCTGGAAGAGAGCCATTTTTGAGATGAGTTTGAGGAGCAACTCTAGGGGAGAGCTGTAGCTCCGAACTCGTTGGTAAGGGATCCGCTTCGGCGGCGAGCGGAGGGAAGAGCTCGGCTCTGGAAGAGAGCCATTTGTGAGATGAGTTTGAGGAGCAACTCTAGGGGAGAGCTGTAGCTCCGAACTCGTTGATAAGGGATCCGCTTCGGCGGCGAGCGGAGGGAAGAGCTCAGCTCTGGAAGAGAGCCATTTGGGAGATGAGTTTGAGGAGCAACTCTAGGAGAGAGTTGTGAGCTCCGAACTCGTTGAGAAGAGGTCCGCTTCGGCGGCGAGCGGAGGGAAGAGCTCGGCTCTGGAAGAGAGCCATTTGTGAGATGAGTTTGAGGAGCAACTCTAGGGGAGAGCTGAGATGAGTTTGAGGAGCAACTCTTAGAGAGAGTTTTGAGCTCCGAACTCGTTGAGAAGAGGTCCGCTTCGGCGGCGAGCGGAGGGAAGAGCTCGGCTCTGGAAGAGAGCCATTTGTGAGATGAGTTTGAGGAGCAACTCTAGGGGAGAGCTGTAGCTCCGAACTCGTTGATAAGGGATCCGCTTCGGCGGCGAGCGGAGGGAAGAGCTCAGCTCTAGAAGAGAGCCATTTGGGAGATGAGTTTGAGGAGCAACTCTAGGAGAGAGTTGTGAGCTCCGAACTCGTTGAGAAGAGGTCCGCTTCGGCGGCGAGCGGAGGGAAGAGCTCGGCTTTGGAAGAGAGCCATTTGTGAGATGAGTTTGAGGAGCAACTTTAGGGAAGAGCTGAGATGAGTTTGAGGAGCTACTCTTGGAGAGAGTTTTGAGCTCCGAACTCGTTGAGAAGAGGTCCGCTTCGGCGGCGAGCGGAGGGAAGAGCTCGGCTCTGGAAGAGAGCCATTTGTGAGATGAGTTTGAGGAGCAACTCTAGGGGAGAGCTGTAGCTCCGAACTCGTTGATAAGGGATCCGCTTCGACGGCGAGCGGAGGGAAGAGCTCGGCTCTGGAAGAGAGCCATTTGGGACCGCTCACCCGAACGTTGTTGGCGGGAGGCTCCCTCTCGGGCCCGCTTCTCGTCCAGACGGTAGCGCAGGTCCTCTTCCTTCTGCCGATTTTGAGGATTGTGGGAGGCCATGGAATCCGTAGAGGCGTTGTGTATGGAGACGCGGTCTTGATGGAGAGGTTGCTTCATGCGGGAGCCCCCCGCACCGGCATTCTGTGGACCGGAAGGACCCTTGGGGGGTTGTTGATTCTGAGGAAGAGGCTGATCTTGTTGAAGAGGGTCCTCTACTTGAAGCGGGGGTTGTCCCTGCTGCGGAGCGGGTTGGACAGGGACTACCTCTTGCTGATCGGCGGGGTTGGGCCCACGGTTGGACCCTCTCGACCTAATTTTCCTCGGAGGCCTGGCTGGAGAAGAGCTAGTCGACGGGAAGAGGAGAGGCATCTATTCGTCTGGTTTCCCACAGACGGCGCCAATCTGTTACCGCTAAATCTGGTGTGGGGGTAAACAGATAGAATTTGTGAGTTCTTGGAAAACCTGAATAGTAAACCTAACCTGTTCCGCCGGAGTTTGACCGCTGACTCCCGCCGTTCACCTGCAAAGAAGTGCGAGACACCGGGGTTGATCCCGGCGATGCACCCTCCGACGCTCAAGTCAGTAACCAGAAATGATTATGAAAGAGCGTTTAACTAGCAAAAGATTCATTACCTCTTAATGGAGGTGGGTGTGGGGTATTTATAGTCGTCGTTGGGATCAGATAAGGAATGTGATTCCTGTGATCTGATAAGGCATAAAATCCTCGTAATCAGATTAGGAATGTAATCCCTTAATTCCCGGTGAGAGGATAGTCGCGAATCAGGCTCGTTGATTTGGTTCAATCAGAGACCCTAATTCTATCCTGTCAGACTGGGTTTGTATCGGGTCGGGACCCGTACCCAGTTGAGGTAGATCCGTTTGCGGGTTATTGGATCTGTGAGAAGGAGACCCAGTACCCGTTTCGGACCCATTTGTATGTGAATTACCGTTTTACCCCTGAGCTTTAAGATTCGTGTCCGATGTGAATGGTCCCGATTTAATCCTATTTTTAGCCATATCAGTATGATACAAGTACTAAATACCGTCTGTAGTGTAGTTGGGTTCTAGAAACAATTCTTGTGTGAATCCTCTGTTATATATTGTCTCTATTGTGTTGGTTCGACCATAGTTGCCTCATGACATACATGACATGAAACAACTAGGGATGACCACTTTTCGGATGAAAATATATATGCTATTTTGTGATATCGTGTGCTTGATGTGTTATTCGTGCTATACTTGTCGTGGACTTGCAAAATACTCTATACCATGTTGTTTGGACATCTACTATACTATATTTCATGTTTGGGTTGATTTCGATGAGTTTTACATGAACTAGATGATTTTATGTTCGAAGAATAATTCTGTATTTTCTGTTATCTTACTTTTGATCAGTATTTTAAACCCTATTAAGATAAGTATTTGAAAATATTTTGTGAACATGAACTGTAGAGAATTCTGTCTATTTTCTAACCCTTCTGACATATCTCAGTTTCGTTTTACGAGTTGTGAGTTATGTCAATTTTACTACAGAGGTGTAAAGAGATTTCCAGATTCTATTTTCTATGAATTCTGAAGAGTAATCTATTTTTATCAAGATGTTAAAAGTATTATTTTGATCCAATATTTTGCACAATACAACTAGACTTGACTGGGATTAACCCTGAATTTTTTTGGATTTATTTGATGAGTTTTACAAACAGTTTTATGTTTCCAAATAATTACAATACATGCAGAATTTTCATACTGTTCAGTATAGAACTTGATTTTCGACCAAATTCTACTTGCTTTTTGTAAAATATTTGTGAATATTAAAGTTAGCCTACTGTGTCTATTTTACCACCCTTTTGTTGGATATTCATTTCGGTTTATGGTTTGTGAGATATTGATGTTTTCGTACTGCAGTGTTTATAATTCCAGATTTACAAAACTGTTGCATCTTGATATTTTCTGATTTTTTTTAATAAACTATTTATATTGAAAAATTATGAATCTTTATATTCTGATGCTGCGCTTATAGGGAAATACCCCAGATTTTTTGTGGATTTAATTAATGAGTTTTCATGCTGTTTTCCTGACTATGAACACAAATTTCTGATTTCTGGCTGAACATGTTTTCTGAATACAAATCTGTTTTGAGACTTGCTTTTGTGAAATACCATTTGACTTATATATATTTTCTGTATTCAGTCGGGAGTATATTTTCCAAATTCTTTGACGGATCCAGATTTTCATGTTTGTAGCAATAGAAATTCCAGATTTAGTGTTGTACTGTTTTGCTGTCCTGAACTAGAATTTTCGTTGTTCTATCCTTTTATGAGATGTCTGTCACTTGTATATGTTATCTGTCACTCTGAAACTGTTACTTATTTATGCCATGTTATTCTTGCCCTATTTTGTGTATGTACATATCTGTTTGATAATAATAATAAATAACCAAATCGGTGTTAAGAAAAAGATCTAGTAGTGGACAATATAAGAGCATGTACTCGGAAGAGGACTCGTATTTCCCTTGTGACATGTTTACCGATCAAGTTACCGACCAAGTTACCAATTAAGTTTACCAACCAAGTTACCGACCAAGTTTCAGACCAAGTTTTGTGATCCTATGAATACCCGAGTACATGACCTATAGAATCCCCTACGAAATCTATGCATAACTTGTTTGAATGTAGCAGCCATGTAGTAAAAGCCTGGGATATATGAAGTGCTACCTAGTTAGTAATAATACAAGACTTGACATGACATAACACCTGTTGCATGATACCTGTTACATGCTTACCCGATACATGATTACCTGTACATGTTGCTTGATACCTATCACATGTTTCCCTGCTTGCATGATACCTGTTACCTGTTACATGTTATATACACATGTTGTTACTTGATTCTGTTCATGATTCCTGCTAGTTGTTCCATTTTATTATCATGCCTAATCCATGCTATGTAGTTTATTTCCCTGTACTTTTGTCTGCACTACAAGCGGCCCGTAACTTACATTGACGGGAATCTTGTTTCTTTTTTCCTTTTTCCTGCAATTTATAAAATGCAGATCAGGGTCTTCAGTTTCCAGATGGAGTTGGCGATATGAGATATTAGTTGCTGGAGTTCTTGCTTTAATTATTATTTCCTGTCATGCTTGAATAAATGTATTTGACACTTGGATTTATTTTGTATTTAGGTAATATGATCCAGGATTATTGACTTATTCAGATTTGATTTATTTGAGATTAATATATTTTGTTTCAAGTAAACCATGTTGGTATTTTGATTCATATATGCATGCTTGGTTGACTTTTCTTGCTTCCGACTCTGATTATTCTTGTAAAATGTTGTAAAGATCCTGACAGCATATGGATGATGAAGATCATTCGCTGGGCTTAGTTACGTATCTGTATTCTGTATTTCCTTTTGGGAACCGGGGCGTGACTGTCGCAGTAGAGAAGGAGGAAGCACAGTGGTGTTTTTGGGTGTTTGCTGTTTGGGTGTAGGGGATCCAAGTTCGTTGTTTGCTGTTTGTTTTGGATCTGGTGTGGAGTCTTGATCCGCTGGTTGGGTGCTGTTTTGCTGTTTGATATTTCGCTCTTGGTTGCATGTATTTCCGTGTTCTCGTGGATCGTCGTCCGGGATTTTCATCCCATTATTCTAGATATTCGAATCTGCTAAATAACAGGCAAGTTCTTCTTAAACTAGTTGTTTATTTTGTTCAAGATTTCTTTGATCTATGCAAGTAATCCAGTCATTTTCTTTATCATAATGATATTTGAATTCTGTTAAGTTTATTGAGGGTTTACATGAGCTAACCCGATATACTCTTAACATCGTGCTTACCTCTTTGATCAAAACCTAGTCTCTATTATTTCTTGCATATGCACATTTACATGAAAATAACTAGATTCAGGTGTTATAGAATTGTTTAGTAAATTAGACATGCTAGATTGATTTGATTTGATGAATTGATTACCATGCCTGTGAAATTGCATTTTAAAACTAAAATCATGCATGTTAAACATCTATTGGCACTTTGACTATTAATTAGCATGAATTGTATGACTATATGATTAAATTGTTATCTATTCATGTCAAAATAAATTCTGGACTGCCATTTGTATATTTTTGAATCAGATTTTCGACCATGTTTTTGTTATAATTTGAAATTAACTTTCTGAACATGAAATTTAGCTCCAGATGTCTAGTTTACTACCATTTTTATGGATTTGAATTCCGATGTGTAATATATTGGATATCATCATTTTAGTACAGTTGTATCAGAATTTTCAGATTCACGAATGCATGCGTATCTTGCTGTTCCATAATTTAATTGAACATGTTAAAAGTAAAATAAAAATCTGAAATAAATCTAGCTGAGACTAGACATGTGTAGGAATGACCCTGAATTTTTATAGATTTATTTGATAAGTTTTCTGACCTGAAACAAATAGGTGAACACATTTTACAACTTTCTGCCTGAACATAAAATATGAAAAGAATAGGATTTTCACCCTAGTTCCTGTAGCTATCATATGTCGTATATATATTTGCTGGAACCAGCAGAAAGTCTACTCTCTAGAATTTCTGAAGGATCCAGATTTGCTTCTCCGTAGTAGTGGTAATCTGTATTTTTGTACAGTAATGTCATGCTGTCTTGATTTTTTGGATTGTGTTGTTTTAATATGAATGCCTTTTGCTTTGCTTGTAACGAGTAGAACTAGTCACACCTAGCATAATAAAACATTTACACCTTCTTGCATGCTTACATAGGATGAAAATAAACTATTAACAAGCTAGGGTATTATGGGTGGACTTGGTTGTGAACAATCGGAAAATGTACTCGGTAAAGGCCTTCACATAAACACTTGACATTGAAGGAGGAGAAGTATTGATTGCAAATGATTGATTGTTAATTATAGATTGCAAATTATTGTTATCGATACCGAGTACACGATCCGTGAATTCACCATCAGTCTAAAATGTTCACTGTGTGTTTGCGCCGAACCTATGGTGTGGGACGCAGTAGTCCGTGCACTAGATACATTAATAAAATGATTAATAACCTGCATTTATCATCTTATGCTTGATCCTATATTAAACTTGACTTGACATCACTCATTACATGTGTGATCAATTGTAGACCTTTGATATTATTACCTGCCTTTGCTTTGTTCTTTGACTTTGATCCTGTCCCTTTTCCTTTGATATACATGCTTCCTATTATTCTCTGTTTCTCTCTACTTGTTGTCCACGACTTACTCTAAGAATATTATTTTCTCTCTTTTTAGATCAAGAATTTACAGGTACTGGAGAAACTATACCAGAAGGAATTGCTGAGCAACAATTCTAAAGATGGAGCTGAATTGCGCTACTTAAATCTATTTATTGCTAGATTATTTTTTTGGATATTGTTATGACTTTGTACTTTGTTTTGGGCTTATGTTCCCGGAGTTTGTTTTATTCCTAGATGTTAGATATTGTGTTGGATATTATTATTGTTGGATTATTTCATTTATTATTGAAGTTATCTTTGATTCATGTGGTTATATCTTTCTTATGTGGCTGTGTTTATTATTTCTTATTGCTGAGTTAGTCTGGTACAGCTTATGGATGATGTATAATCATTTGCTGGGCCTACGTTACGTACTCGTATTCCGTATTTTGAAAAGCGGGGTGTGACAGAAGGAGAAAGATGGCTCGCGATAGCGAAGGAGATGAAGAAAGAAGAGGAAAATGTGTGAGGGTGTGTATGTATGATTGTATATATGATGGGGTAGATACAAAACTACCCATAAACTTATAATACCATCCACTAACTCCATTAGTTCCACCCTAATTCAAATCTTTAAACTTAAACCTAATTCCCTTTCATTTGTTGAAATGTGGCCGACCACCTAGTGAATGAGGTGTGCACGAGTTTTCATTTCTGTACCAAATAATGTGTCTAATTATTACAAGATGAAGTAACATTTCTTATTAGCTTAAAATAAGTTTGATTAAACATAATGTGAGTTATTTCAATCTAGTCTTTCCATATGTTTAGAAATAAAAATTTAATATACACACTTCATTAATTTTATATTAAAAATATAGTCAACATGTGAACTGAAAATATGTGTATTGCACTAACGGTACAAAATACATGTGCGTAACATATGTGGGGCAAAATTGTCATAATTCAATTTTGCGGAGTGTTACAGATATCTCCTTCGGGAGGGCATCCAACACCGAAGGCCTCAATGCCAAAAATCTTTTAAGGTTATCTCCTCAGACCCGTCCTCTCGGGATAGCATTTGACGTCGAAGGACCTCAGTGCAAAAATTCTTGATGTCCCCTCAGACCCATCCCCTCGTGATGACATCTGATGCTAAGAGTTTATGTGCCAACAACGGTGATCTGTGCAAAAAACATTTGTGCAAACAAAGAGTTGGGGCAAAATGCTTTTCAAGAGAAAAATGATTACAAAGGGGGCGGTGGCCAGTTCGCAATTGGCAAGTTAAGTACAACAAAATAAATGTACAACCACCTAAACTCTCTTGTGGTCATCTCACACTTTAGCATCAGCTAACGCCACCAATCGGCCGTCATGTAGTCGTCTCGCACCTCAGTACTACCCACGGTCAGCGACCTCACTCATGGTCGCCTTGCACCTCGGCTCATCGCCATCTCCAATGCCTCGAGTGCAGAAGAGGCATTATAAAGACGAAAGGCAATGATGATGAAGGGTATCGGACTGGCTGAGTAGGGCAACGATCCCTACAAGGGATTAACTCGTTGCGTGGAAGAGGCACCATACACATACCTTTGCCCTGACTACAATTCCTCAATATGGAGAGAGTTCTCTGATAATGGGAACTCTCCAACCTCAGCTCTGGCTAGGGATATCAGATCCCGGGATCTGGGATACCGCCGCTGACCCTAAGAAGGAGTACCCCGATCCTCTCTGAACCTCGGTAAAACAACAACATCAACACGAGAAACCCAAGCCGGACCGAATGCCCCCAAGCCGTAGATGAGCCCAATCATGAATGGGTCATATCTCTTGAGTCTTAGGGGTAAATCTTCAGATCTCAAAATTTGGGACAAGCAGCTCAAAGGGATCAACACGATCCCCGACCCCCCCCCCCCCCCCGGGTCGAAATCGAATGACAGAATCCCCTCTCAACATCTTAATCATTCCATCATTGTTATGAGGGAAACCACTGGAAGGTGAATGGAGTTTATAGATGTTTGAGTTTGCTCCAAACGTCTCATCACTTATTGCCGTCAACGCTCCAACTCCCAAGATCAACAATTATCGCAGTCGCCAGAAAACGTGATGCAAGTAGGCCCATATGGCACCACATGCGGCCCTTTAAGAAACATGAGGGAAATCAGGGATCAAACCCCCGCTCCCGAGGCGGAGACCCAGGAGCCTAAAACTAAGACTACCAAACTCAATATCAGAATGCAAACACATTTTATTCATTAAATGAAAGACAAATACAAATGCGGTGGCCAGTTTGCGTAAAGGCGAGAATATAGGCGACCTAATTTTCTTTATTAGGGACAGGGTCTCTCCCTCGGCCATGAGGGTAGGGACAGTTGGCTCATGATTCGCTAAGTTCCCCCCAACTCCGGGGCCAGTGGCTTCATCATCTGAACCCTCATGGAGAAGGCCGATGAGGTCGATGGGTGCTGCGCCTCGACATCCATGAGAGCGCGCTCATACCCCTTGTCATTGGCATATAAAATATCGGCTAAGGCCTCCTGATACTCCCTCTTCAACTTTACCACCTCCGCCTGCCACGCCAGTTTCTCGGCCACCAACCGACCCTTTTCCTTTGAGAGCTCCGTTCGAGCCTCACTCTCCTTATCCAGGTCTACCTTCAACTGGTTTTTGCCTTTCAGTGCCGTGGGTTCGGGAAAGGAGTTATGCCTCGACTGTTCTGCATAGTGTGCCTGTCAGAGGAGCTGATCCCGCCTCTGCTTTAGCTTGGTCCCGTGAATGGTCACCTACACAAGATCATCAGGGCATGCTCAGCAAAGGGCAAGGAAAATGATTACACAAGATAAACCCAGAGAGAAACTCACTAGAACTGAAGCTTGCGCCCAGCTGTCGTAGACCTCATCATCGGCTTTGTTCTCCAGGTCGGCAAGGTCACAGGGGTGGCAAGATGGGAAACCATCTCCAATGCAGAAGGTCAGCTGATCGACGTGTCCGCCTCGGTCACAGACCATGAGGAGACCCACACCATTGCCGACTTAAGTGGCTTGGCAGGTGATGGAGGAAGCCTCTTGCCCTCTTTCATAACGGCCAATTTGACCGCCTTGACCTTGGGAGGCTCGACGCTTTTCACTTTCTTATTCGGGAGTTCCTCCATATCTGGAGGTGGCCGCTTCTACGATGTCTCTCCCTCAGGAGCCTTGGCATCGGCCTCGGCTTTTATCTTCGCCCTGGCCTCCGCCTCCTCCTGTGCCTTCTTCTTGGCCCTCATGGTTTTAAGCTTCGCCTTAATGAGATCTGGGGCCACCATCCTTGATAGCCTTGAAAGAGAAAGACATAAGATTCAAGGAAAAATGAGGTGGAAGGAGAACGAATGAGCGAAACCAAATAACTGGGGATGTATATATAGAAGTTAAACATCGATAACTGCACCAGGCGTGTGGCTCCACGTGGAAACACACGTGAGCACGCGCTAAGTGCCCCCTTTACCCATCGTCAGCATGGTTTTTGAGGCCAAACCTTAAAAGGAAAGATTTCAAAGCATCGCCCCTTCCTTCACCATCAGCGTGGCTTCCGAGGCCGAACCTCAAGAGGAGATATTTCAAAGCACCGCCTCCTCCTCCACCTTCGGTGTGGTTATCGAGGTTGAACTTCATGAGGAAGGCTACCAAGTGTTGCCTCTTCCCATGCCCTTGGCATGATTTCTGAGGCTGAGCCTCATAAGGAAGGACTCAAGGCATCGCTAGTCTCCCCATTCTTAGAACGGTATCCGAGGATGACTCTCACGTGGAGAACTATCGAGAAGCCATCTAACAAAAAATAAAGTTTGACAAAACATCTTTGTTATGGAATGGATATAAAGTGATTACATTTGCACAATTACATTGAGAATCACAAGTTCAAGGCACGAAGCTTCAGACCCCGAGGTCCTCGTTCGGCCCTGATCCTGGGAGCGCCGCTTCAGTCACCGAGGGATTAGCACCCAGGAGGAGTACCTCTAAACCTCGCACACTAGCCACACTAGTAGATCCTGCTACCCCACTTTGGGCATCCCTCGGAGCTCTCGCTGTCGAACGGATCCTAGGGTAAGGCTCCAACCTCGAGAATGGACTATAAAAGGTGGACGTCTGGCTCACCTCTCCCAATCTGGCCCTCAACCGGTATATTTCACAGTCCTTTTCCACAAGCATAGTTTAAGGATGGATCTGAGGATAGATTGCCGAAGGGACGAAAAGCCCCACTAACGCCAGCCTGAGCGAGAGCTATGTCGGCATCGGGAAACAACACCTTCAAACGAGCTAGTTCCCGAGCCACCTCTTGCAACCGACTAATGTGGAAACCAAATGCCCATTTCCGATCGGTTGCCTCCTTACGAAGGCAGGCAATAATCTTCTCGGCCTGAGCCAGCTTGCTATGAAGCGTGTGAACCTTGTCCCCAAGGTCCTCCTTCTGAGGCTCAAACCTCACCATTGGTTCGACAAAACGGCATCTCGACTCAGATGAACATGAAACGAATGGTCAAAAAAAGTTGTGTGAAGTTTCATTAAACAAAAAATTATAAGATGTGCAGTGGCCAGCCCACGCTCGGCGTCTAAAAAATCGGGAATAACAAAATCTCTAAGTTAAGGGAGGACCTCCTAGGAAGGAGAATGAGGGGGTTCAACTTTAGCCCCCGCATACCGGACAGGGACACCAACGTCTAGAGGGATTTCCCTTGTGGTCGAAGGAGTGTCATCGGAATCTGATTCCAGGTCAAAGCATAGGTCATCAATGTTGATGCCGAGATTTCTATCCCGGACATGTTGAAGGACTCGCTGGTAGCCCTCCTCCTGGGCCTGCGCGATCTGGCCTGCTACATCGTCGACTTCTGTCTCCAATTCCTTCACCTTCTTTTCTAGCTCATCCACCTGAGTCTTCTCCTTCTGCCACTTCAAGTCGAGCTGTTGAGCTCTGCGTTCGGTCTGTTGGTGTATGTCCTAGTGGCCAGTTGTGTATTGATATTACTAGCTTACATTGTATCATGACATTTATTTCCTATTGAGGCATTTTATTTATTGTGAATTAAATGAACATAATGAAGTCCTTAGAATAGTAAGTTCAATGTCATGAGATATCAAGTACATGACTTGATTGTGAGATCCTATTGGCTGAAATCAGAACATTATTCTTGAACATCCTTAGTCAAGTATTATAGTGAATTAGGACAACGATAATACATAGAGACTAGTGTGTGCATAGACTGATGACCATTCTCATGAGTCATGGATATAAGATATCAAGTCTTCACATGGGTACATATTAGAGTAATAATGTACTAGACTGAACAACCATGAGAATGCTGCATGGATTGTTACGTGAGTGTCATAAGTGGTTCTCACAGTGACTATAGTGTACGTAGTCATTTGAATTGAAGTCGCTACGGTTTCCTACATGAGATGTTATATGTTTTAATGTCGTCAAACGTTTTCTGTAACAAGGTGATTATAAAGTCGACTATTGGATTACTACAAATCATGCGGAGGAATGTGACTTAGATATGATTTTTCCATCCAACATAACAGGAGCAATATATGCAGGCCTCTTGATTAAGTGAGACTGTAAAATGCATGGCCGTGCTCAATAGAGTCAATAAAAGATTGAGCTCATTTGTTTTAGTAAGTCTATTCGGACATCAAGAAACCAAAGATTGAACTATACAAGGGTGACACGCTCTATGCCTTATGGTCAATTAAGATATCTGGACAAAAGGAATAGACTACATGGTAACATTGGTTACGGATAGGTTATGTCAAATTACTGGCATTTTTAGAGCAGTGATGTATTGCTAGATACTGCTCACTGTTTATAATACTAGAATAGGATTTTAGTAATACTGTCAACGTAATGGGAACCCACATGGTCACATACTTAGAATGGATTGAAATTGGGATTTAAATTCATGAGATGAATTTAATTGGGAATCCTAGTAAGACTTGGACTCTTTACATGGTTGGATAATTAATTAGATTAAATGGGCCAACTGATGTTAAAAGGACTACACACGAATCTGACTCAGGTCAGATTGCGAGCCAAACCGCCTCACCACTCTCTTAGGGTTAGTTTTCTGCGCCTATATATATACGATATATTTTTGTGAAAAAATACATGAGAAAACCCTAGCCGGCACAGAAACTGTGTGAGAGAGATCGTGAGGAACACCCCTTCCCGCAACTAGCACCGTGGCGTGAGGGAGAGCTTGATTTGATCTGTTCGTGTGGATACAGTATAGGCACCGCAACCATTGAAGTGATGTGATTGGCATATTTTAGAGACACGATCCATATTTAAGGTATAACTCCTAAATACGATTTATGGTTTTCTCATGGATCCATGGCTAGGTTTCGATATTTTGTAATTTTTTCTGTGTGATTGCCCTCAAAACCTAACATGGCCGACTTCAAATCATCATCATACTACCTTATGAGTTCACCCTCATAGAGCATGGCATACAACAAAGAAGAAAATAGCGAGAAAAATACCAACAACGGGATGTAGTTGCTCGGGAACAAACACTTACCACCACCAAGTGCTGAGCATACCGAAGGTAAGCCGAGCCGAACGTCTCCTTATCAAGTGCTTTCATGTCCCTCGGAGAGGCAGGATTATTCACCACCTCGATGGCCATCCGAGACTCCATGATGGAGTCAACAACCTTCACCGGCCAGTCAGGCATAAAGGTCTTCTGAGTCTTCTCAGGAATGACCTTTCTCCAAGAACGGGTGTATCGGGGGTACAGGAGATTCCATTAGCTCTTGAGCTCGGATCGATCTCTCGCTCGGCTCTGCCTGAGAAGAATCCTCTGGATCCCGGGTAGTCAAGGGTCTCGTCCCCCTAGCCTTCTTTGATCTCCCCTTCGGAGATGCTTCGGCACTCGGAGTCATTTCCCTCTTCTTCCCCTTATCTTCGGCAGCACGATGTACCGTCGAATCAACCAAGAGAGTGTCGATATCATCCTCTTCCGCAGCTATAAAAGAAACACATTAGGATGGGATAAAAAATGCCTTGCAGAATAGTAGTGAGTATAATAAAGGGTAGGAACTCATCCAGAGGGAACATACAAAAATGCTAACCGCGAGTGACATCTCTGTCACCCTAAACCAATCAATGCTCTAGTTGTTGTTGAACAACCAACTGAACTCCACCCGCTCCTCTTTAGAGAGTTCTTCGAGCTTCAAGGGCTCCTTCGGGGCGGGCACGTACGACCATGAGTTCGGTATGTCCTAGGGCTTGGGAATATAAACGATGAAGTACTTAGACTTCCAGCTCTTTATGGAGTTCGGCTGGTTGTGCACCACACATGCCTCAGACTTGGGGGTAATATACCGTCGATGAGGGCATCCCGGAAGTGCACTCAACCCTATACTCGCTCGGAATAATCTGAACCTCAGGGGGACATTCTTCCTTTGGTTGAGCATGATGAAATTGGTCAACTGCTTTCATGAGTTCGGCCCGTACTGCACCAACCTCATCCCTACCTAGTTTAAAATGTGTTTGATGAATGGGTGAAGAGGAAGACACAGCCTGGAAGCGAACACATCCGAAAGGAACATATAAAAATGCTCCGTAACCTTATCGGTCGGGTGAATACCTGGTTTCAAAAGTAGTAAGATGAACTTCGAGGGTATATAGAACTGTTCCTGAATATGGGCAAGATCGCCCTCCACAAGGATGTTCTATCTCATGTCCGCCTCAATCTTAGCCCTATTTGGTGAAGATTGGGGTACGTCGAACTGGACCAAGTCCTGTAAATCCTTCGGATATACACGAGAGGACACGTAGCCGGCGAGCTCGTCTTGATACGCCATCGACTCGCACCCCTTGTCCGGAGACAGCTGATGCCTCCTCTTCTTCATTGGAAGGCGACCACAAGGCGGCAGAACCCCTATAATATTGTCAAAAGCCATGGCCCTTGCTCGCACCGAAGGGGTCCCAAATGCCCCTTCGCCCATGCCCCGGCTCGTCTCAACATGGTTTCCATCCCATTCTTCCTTCGTCTTTACCAACAACAAGGTACCCCCTCCTGAGTATCAATTTCCACGAACTCGGGACTTCCACTCGTCACCTCGGTAGCATCCCCTTCTACCTGTGGGTCAAAATCAGTCACTCCCGTGCTCACACCATCAATATCTACATCCTCCGCAGGGGAATGGGCCCGCGCGAGCTGCTGCTCGGCATCGCTCACCCACGAAGATGATCGAGATGAGGCTCGAGAAGAGGACCCGCTGCTCCCCGAGGACGAAGAAGAAGCTGAGCTACTGGAATGATCGATAGACATGTTCGCTCGAATTCTCAAAGAACTTTTGTTGAAGGAAGGAAAATGGTCCCAAAAGAAGTGGGGTAGGAGAATTTATAGAGGAAAGAAAAAGGACTTCTCGAATGACACGTCACATGACACCCCTTGATAACTGCGAGCGAACACGGAACGTCGCCTTAGAGACCACAGTGTCACGTAAAGATTAGACTCGAGGTCTCAACTCACTGCCCCTTCAGCATGCGTCCGAGGCCAATCATCACTAGGAACTCTCTCAAGGACTCAACATGCTACTCCTTTAGCGTGGCATCCGAGGCCAATCCTCACGGGGAACTCTCCCAAGGCCTGAACTCGCTGCCCCTTCGACGTGGTATCCGAGGCCGATCCTTATGAGGAACTCTCCTAAGGTCTCAACTCGTTGCCCCTTCGGCGTGGCGTCTGAGGCCGACCCTCATAAGGAACTCTCACAATACCTTAACTCGTTGTGCATTTGGCATAGTGTCTGAGACCGACCCTCATGAGGAACTCTCCCAAGGCATCAACTCACCGCCCCTTCAGCGTGGCATCTAAGGCCGATCCTCATGAGGAGCCCTCGATAGGTCCCAATTCGCTGCGCCATCGACGTGTCATTCGAGGCTGATCCTCATGAGAAGCTTTCAGAAGATCTTAACTCACTGCATCCTTGGCGTGGCATCCAAGGCTGACCCTCATGAGGAGTTCTCACAAGATCTCACGACCACTGCGTTCTCGGCGTGGCGTCCGAGGCCGACCGTCATGAGGGTCTCAAGCGGGGGAGCCTCACCCCCAACCTCAGCATGGTAGCTGGCCTTAAGCTTCCCGTAGATTCACGCTGCAGTGGGACACTTTCGATTTCAATGCGTGCCGATCATCGTCGTCTACATGACCCCTTCAATGAGTCAACTACTCCTCGAAGGAAACAGAAAGGTCACCTCTGAGAGTGGGGGGCTTATGATGAAGGTAAAAATAGCGCACGCACCGTTCGATCCTAGTGCAAATCTCGAGGAGATCATATAACAACTCATGGGTCGCTCATAGGCCCATCCCCCGAATCCAGCCCATCACGGATCGGGTCTCCCCCCATGATCAGGGATCAACGACTAGATTAGTCACTGGGGAACATTCCCTAAACTGACCCTCACTAGCTTATAAATACAACCCTACCTCTACAGTAGCCCGATAATCACTATTTTCACCACTTAAGCCTCTTTTAATCCGATGGTTATTGACTTGAGCATCGAAGGGTCTGTCGCAAGGAATCCTCCCAAAATTTTAGACTTTTTTGCAAGTATCCAGCGACAGTCAATCATTCCCAAATCCATCAAACCGAACCACTCATCAGCCTCACAATAGGGTCATATTGGCGGCTGGGATCTGAGTTTCCTCCTCATCCCAAGAACTCATTATCTGTTGCTCTCAAACCTAAAAACAAGAAGCATCAGATAACTTGTCAGAACAGCTTGCTTGCATGGCTGCATTCAGGGTCGCGAAGAATCAAAGTGCTAGCTTGACGACAATTTACTCACTGCCATGAAGGATCTGCTCATTTATACTTGCTCTACAATGAACCAATTCGACTTCAAGAGTAAATCATGATTTGTTTTGAATATAGGAATTACAAAATTAGGCAACTTAAGGCCTAAGTATGCAGAGTAGGCTAGGCCTGGGGTTGAAAATTGTTGAGTATAATAAGCGGTGTTTGTAAAGAATAATGGCATAAACGTCAATGCACAGTCTATATTTAACGAAATTGGTTAAGTTAACCGATGAATGGGTATAATGTACTTTTAAAAATGTTATATGAGAATTTTGTATTCAGGTCAAATGTTGAGGGGGAACTTTCATTTTTGCCCTTGTAAAAAATAGTCACCTTTTAGGTAGTTATTTGCAAAAAAATTAATTACGCAAAAATAAAAATAAACTGACCTAAGGAGCCACCAAAGCAAACATCCTCAATTACCCCCCATCCCCTTGTCATATTTCCCTCTATCGAATCTAGAGGCCAATTTCGTAATTAACATAAAATGAAAGGGTTTTTAATATATATATCCGTAACAAATATGTGAGTATCATGTATGCTCCTCACAAATATGTATTTTCATAATATATGTCACATTTCTTAATTATCCCTCTAGTTAAAGAAACTCCAAACGACCAAACGATTGAGAATTTTTTTTTAATGGACTTGATGAAAAATGACTAGAATATTATCTTCTCTATCATTCAAACTTTAACTTCTTTATCCTTGTAAATTCCGAAAATTGTTAATCCAACCGAGATTCATTAACTCTTCTCAAAATTTCTCTATTTTTTTCAAGAAATTGACAAACTAAGTGTGCATATTTGAGAACTACATATTCTTCCTCACAATACTTCTCCAAATTTACCATTAATCTTGTTTTTTAACGAAAGATTATAAGCTTCCTCATAAATCTCTTAAATTTTTTCTCATTTAATTGTCTAATTTAATCTTTTAATTTGATTTCCTTTTGTCCCGTAAGGGTAAAATCGAGTTTTTTGCCATCATAAGCCACTTTTTGAAAATATTTGCATTTAAGGGCCAGTTTCCAAACTATTAGCGCTTGTGGGCTACTCGGTGTCGCGTCAGCAGCGGACGCTATTCCCAATAGCGGCCTCTTCATTTTCGAAGTCACTAATGAGATTAGCAGCCTGTGTTTTAAATTTTTTTGAATTTTTTTGTTTGCTGTCGCTACTCTCACTAGCGATCTTAGTATATATGAGGTCGCTGATGGGATTAGCGACTCAAATGAATGTATTGAGACACTTAGCAATTTCTAGAGAGTTTTTGTTCTCTTTGGAGATTTTTTTTTAAAAACTGAGGTCGCTATTGGGAATAGCGACCTTAGTATATATGAGGTCGCTAATGGGATTAAAGACTTTTAATGAACTGTATTCTAACACTTAGCAAAATCTAGAGAGTTTTTGCTCTCTGAAAAAATAACAATTAATTTATTTTTGAACTGGGGTCGCTATTCCGAATTGCGACCTTAGTTGTACAAAGGTCGTTATTGCCAATAGCGACCTCAGTTTCCTACCTTAATAGCGATCTTAGTTGTACAAAGGTCGTTATTGCCAATAGTGACCTCAGTTTCCTACCTTAGAATGTGTTTCCTACTGAGGTTGGCTATTGCGAATAACGATCGAAGTACACTAAGGTCGCTATTCCCAATAGCGACCTTAGTTTTAAATTTTTTTCCCAAGAGAGTAAAAGCTCTCTAGAAATCGCCAGGTGTCTCAATACATTCATTGAGGTCGCTAATCCCATCAGCGACCTCATATGTACTAAGGTCACTAGTGGGAATAGCGACAACAAACAAAAAATTCAAAAAAAATTTAAAACATAGGCCGTTATTCCCATTAGCGACTTCGAAAATGAAGAGGCTGCTATTGGAAATAGCGGCCGCTGCTGACGCGGCACAGAGTATCGCATGAGCGCTAATAGTTTGAAAACTGGCCCTTAAACGCAAATATTTTCAAAAAGTGGCCTATGACGGCAAAAAATTCAGTAAAATCATGGTAAACTTAGTGATATCTAACATATAGATAAATACGAAATAAAGTCTAACTTATGGGGCATATACAAAAATATATATTTACGAGGGATATATATGATATTAATTATCATATTTGGTAAGGGGTAATGCTATACCTACTACCAAATCTACTACTTTTTTCTTTACTACCTTAGGTGGTACACTATTAGTGGAGGTTATTGTAGAGTAGGTGGTAGAAACATCTATTAGTAATGTGGAATGTTTTCCCAAAATGACCTACTTTTTAAAAAAGTTCCCAAACTGACCTACTTGTTGTCTCAAAAAGGGAGTTTGGTAAAAATTCCATCGCTTTTTGAGACAGCGAGTGTGAGGTTTGGGTTTTTTTGATTTCTCCCTGACCAAGACTCGCTGTCTCAAAAAGCGAGTGGGTTTTTCCCAAACTCGCCTTTTGAGATAGCGAATGTCGTTTGGGAGTTTTAATACCACAAGCTCGTTTTTTTTCCTCTCCTGATCTCCATTCTTACTCTCTCCTTAACTCCGAAACTCAAAACCCTAGCCTCCCAAAATCGACATCCTACCCGCAAAATCTCATATAAATTTAAATATATTCACTTAATCTTTCCCAACCCTCTCAACTTCTACTCTTAAAACCCTAAACCCATCTTCCGAAAGATCCATATTTTGGAATTTTGAACTATGATAATTCACATTTGTTTCATTCACATTTGTTTCACAATCATTGGAAGTTTAGAGATTGTGACTGAATTTGGATTCATAGATGTTGGAGTAGATATGAATATACAGGATGCATATGCAGCTTGAATTTGAATTTTTTTCCCTAAACTCGCTTTCTCAGAAAGCGAGTCTGGGCAAAACCTCCTCGCTTTCTGAGAAAGCGAGTTTAGAGTTGAGAGATTTCCATAGCCTAAGTGGTCTTTGGAAATTTCTTAACTCAACAGTCGCTTTATCAGAAAGCGATTGGATTTTGCCTACTGTCGCTTTCTGAAAAAGCGAGTGTAAGCAAAACCACATCGTTTTTTGAGAAAGCGACTGTGGAGTTGAGAAATTTCCAGAGACCAAAGCATGGTTCTTTCGGAAGATGGGTTTAGAGTTTTGAGAGTAGAAGTTGAGAGGGTTGGGAAAGATTAAGTGAATATATTTAGATTTATAGAAGATTTTGTGGGTAGGAGATCGATTTTGGGAGGCTAGAATTTTGGGTTTCGGAGTTAAGGAGATACTAAGAATAGAGATAAGAAAGAATAAGAATGAAGATAAGGAGAGGAAAAAAACGAGGCTCGGGTATTAAAAACCCCCAAACGACACTCGTTGTCTCAAAAAGCGAGTTTGGGAAAAACCTACTCGTTTTTTGAGACAGCGAGTCTTGGTTAGGTAGAAATAAAAAAAACCCAAACCTTACACTCGTTGTCTCAAAAAGCAATGAGATTTTTATCAAACTCGTTTTTTGAGACAGCGAGTAAGACAATTTGAGAATTTTTAAAAAAATAAGCGAGTTTGGAAAAACTTTCAAAAAGTAGGCCATTTTGGAAAAAAATTCTAGTAGTATGCCAAAAAAAAAAAAAAATAGTAGACTTGGTAGTAAGTGTAACATTACACTTTTGATAGGGGTATGTATACATATTTTTTTGATGAGAGTATGTATACATATTTAAAAAACCCCAAAATAAAACAACTTAAATCCCCATCTCAAAAAGCCGACTCCATTCCATCATCCCCAATTCTCACCCCGAAATTCGCCCAAATCTTCCAAACCCTAACCTTCCCAAATCCCTTCAAAACCCCCAAAATCCTCCTCCCCCCCCCCCCCCCCCCCCCCCCCCCCCCCCCCCCCCAACCCACTCACACACACCCAACATGGACTCGATCGACGCTGAAATCTCCAAAGCGCAAGAAGAGCGCCGCAAAATGGAGGACGTGGCCCCCCTCACCTCCGTCACATTCGACGCCGATCTCTACGGCGGCGGCGACAACCGCTTTGCTGGATACGAGCGCTCCATCCCCACCGTCGAAGACGACGACGACCAAGACGACAATACTCGCGAGGTCGTTCGCAAGATGTCCTCAATCACCGGCCCCAAATCGCTGAAAGATCTACCTGGCGTTGGCGCGGAAAACGACGACGATTCTGGGTTTAAAAGGCCGTCGAGAATAATAGACAGAGAGGACGATTATAGGAGGAGGAGGTTGAATCGGATTATCTCACCGGATAGGAACGATCCGTTTGCGAGCGGAGAGCAGACGCCGGATCCGACGGTGAGGACGTACGCAGATGTGATGAGGGAGCAGGCGCTGATAAAGCAAAAGGAGGATCTCTTGAAAGAAATTGCAAAGAAGAAGGAAGAGGAGAAGGAGAATAGTAATAAAGTTGAGAGCTTGCCGCAGAAGAGGAGGAATAGGTGGGATCAGTCGCAGGAATCGACGGATGTGAATTCAGATGAAGCAGCGAAGAAAGCGAAAACGAGTTCCGATTGGGATGCACCTGACGTTACCCCTGGGGCAGGGCGGTGGGATGCCCAGACGCCCGGAAGGGTTGGGGCGGAATCGACTCCGTCGGTTGCACGGAGGAATAGGTGGGATGAGACCCCGACTCCTGGGAGGTTGGCTGATGCTGATGCCACTCCTACTGCTGGTGGGGTTACGCCGGGTGCTACCCCAGCTGGCATGACTTGGGATGCAACGCCGAAACTTGGGGGAATGGCTACTCCTACCCCGAAGAGACAGAGGTCGAGGTGGGATGAAACTCCGGCGAGTATGGGAAGTGCAACGCCGGGTTCTGCGGCGGCGACTCCTGCTGTTGCATTTACGCCTGGGATTACTCCGATCGGTGGGGTCGATCTTGCTACACCTACTCCAGGGGCGATTAATTTGAGAGGTGCGATGACTCCTGAGCAGTATAATTTGATGAGGTGGGAGAGGGATATCGAGGAGAGGAACAGGCCGTTGACTGATGAGGAGCTTGACGCTATGTTTCCACAAGAAGGGTATAAGATTTTAGACCCACCAGCTTCTTATGTACCGATTAGGACTCCGGCAAGGAAGTTGTTGGCGACCCCGACTCCGTTGGGGACGCCGTTGTATGCAATTCCGGAGGAGAATCGTGGGCAGCAGTTTGATGTGCCGAAGGAGGCACCAGGTGGTTTGCCATTTATGAAGCCGGAGGATTATCAGTATTTTGGTGCGTTGTTGAATGAAGAGGAGGAGGAGAAGTTGTCGGTGGACGAGCAGAAGGAGAGGAAGATTATGAAGCTGTTGTTGAAAGTGAAGAATGGGACGCCACCGCAGAGGAAGACAGCATTGAGGCAGTTGACTGATAAGGCGAGGGAATTTGGGGCGGGCCTGTTGTTTAATAAGATATTGCCGCTGTTGATGCAGCCGACTTTGGAGGATCAGGAGAGGCATCTTTTGGTGAAGGTTATTGATAGGGTGTTGTATAAATTGGATGAGCTGGTTAGGCCCTTCGTTCATAAGATTCTTGTGGTTATTGAGCCGCTGTTGATTGATGAGGACTACTATGCTAGGGTTGAAGGGAGAGAGATTATTTCTAATCTGAGCAAAGCTGCAGGTTTGGCTACTATGATTGCTGCTATGAGGCCTGATATTGATAACATTGATGAGTATGTTAGGAATACAACTGCTAGGGCTTTCAGTGTGGTGGCTTCTGCACTTGGAATTCCTGCTCTTTTACCCTTTTTGAAGGCGGTCTGTCAGAGTAAGAAGTCTTGGCAAGCTCGTCACACAGGTATTAAAATTGTGCAGCAGATAGCCATTCTTATGGGATGTGCAGTTCTTCCTCATTTGAGGTCACTTGTTGAAATTATTGAGCATGGTTTGGTTGATGAAAATCAGAAGGTCAGGACAATTACTGCGCTCTCTCTTGCTGCACTCGCAGAAGCAGCTGCCCCTTATGGTATAGAGAGTTTTGATTCAGTGTTGAAGCCTCTCTGGAAGGGAATCAGGACACATCGTGGTAAGGTTCTTGCTGCCTTCTTGAAGGCTATTGGGTTCATCATCCCTCTTATGGATGCAGTGTATGCGAGTTATTATACGAAGGAAGTGATGCATATACTGATTCGTGAGTTTCAATCGCCTGATGAAGAAATGAAGAAGATTGTCTTGAAAGTTGTGAAGCAGTGTGTCAGTACTGAAGGTGTGGAATCTGATTATATCCGTAGTGATGTTCTTCCGGAATTCTTCAGGAACTTTTGGGTTAGGAGAATGGCTTTGGATCGGAGGAACTACAAGCAACTTGTGGATACTACTGTTGAGATAGCAAACAAAGTCGGAGTTGCTGATATAGTGGGACGGATTGTGGAAGATCTTAAGGATGAGAGTGAGCCTTATAGGAGAATGGTGATGGAGACTATTGAGAAGGTTGTTGCCAATTTGGGGGCGTCAGACATTGATGCTCGTCTGGAAGAGCTTCTTATTGATGGGATTCTATATGCTTTCCAGGAGCAGACTAGTGATGATGCTAATGTTATGCTCAATGGGTTCGGTGCAGTAGTCAATTCTCTTGGTCAAAGGGTGAAGCCTTACCTTCCTCAGATCTGTGGAACCATTAAATGGCGACTGAACAATAAGAGTGCAAAGGTTAGGCAACAAGCAGCCGATCTTATATCTCGAATTGCAGTTGTTATGAAGCAGTGCCAAGAAGAGCAACTGATGGGTCATTTGGGTGTTGTCCTATATGAGTATTTGGGTGAAGAATATCCGGAGGTCCTGGGTTCTATCTTAGGAGCACTGAAGGCCATCGTCAATGTTATTGGAATGACCAAAATGACCCCCCCTATTAAAGATCTGCTACCCCGTCTCACGCCAATCCTTAAGAACAGGCACGAGAAGGTCCAGGAAAATTGTATTGACCTTGTTGGTAGAATTGCTGATCGTGGTGCTGAATTTGTTCCAGCAAGGGAGTGGATGAGGATCTGTTTCGAGCTTCTCGAAATGTTGAAGGCTCATAAGAAGGGGATTAGGAGAGCTACTGTGAACACTTTTGGGTACATTGCAAAAGCTATTGGACCACAGGATGTGTTGGCAACTTTGTTGAACAATTTGAAGGTACAAGAGCGTCAAAACCGTGTCTGTACTACTGTTGCAATTGCCATTGTTGCAGAAACGTGTTCGCCTTTTACTGTTTTACCAGCTCTTATGAATGAGTACCGTGTGCCCGAGCTTAATGTGCAAAACGGTGTTCTGAAATCACTTTCTTTCCTCTTTGAATATATTGGAGAAATGGGTAAGGATTACATTTATGCTGTCACTCCTTTACTCGAGGATGCCTTAATGGACAGGGATCTTGTTCATAGACAGACTGCTGCTTCTGCGGTTAAACATATGGCTTTGGGAGTAGCTGGATTAGGTTGTGAGGATGCCTTGGTTCATTTACTCAACTACGTCTGGCCTAACATATTTGAGACCTCCCCTCATGTTATAAATGCTGTAATGGAGGCTATTGAAGGGATGAGGGTGGCGTTAGGTGCTGCTACCATTCTGAACTACTGTCTTCAGGGTCTGTTCCATCCCGCAAGGAAAGTAAGGGAGGTTTATTGGAAGATATACAACTCCTTGTACATTGGAGCTCAAGATGCACTTGTTGCTGCATATCCTGTATTAGATAATGAGGGGGAGAATGTGTTCTGCCGCCCGGAGTTGATGATGTTCATTTGAATAATGGGGTCGATTGTGTATACCTGAAGTCCCATCTATGACCATCTAGGTATGCTGATTATGCTGTTCATATTATGTTCTTCCTGTTTGTTTACTACTTCTATTGAATGACTTCATTATTAGCTCATCATATCAGTACGTATTTCCCCCCCTTATTTGCTTAGTCCTATTGTTGCAACTGACATGAGTAGGATATGCATGATTTGAGCTATTGAAATCTTTCTATTATTGCATAATCTAACTTGTATTTTACATGTTGTTTTATCAAATTAGCTTTGACTTGAAGAATGAACATGGGCTTGTTTTACTTGATAAGTTTCTCTTGGGTAGTAGGTTCCCTTTTATGAAGTCAGATCTAGGCAGTTAAAATCGGTTTTTGGAACTAATCGGTCTAGGAGCGATTAATGATTAATCGGTTAATCGGAAAATAATCGAGAATTAAATCTTAAAAATCGTTATATATATAATTAAAAAAAGATATATTCTCATTATATAGCAACCCTAAATCCTAACAAAAAATTATTATGAAATTATCAAATAGGGACATATAGTTATAGGAAAAAAGAAAAGAGTACTTGGTTTGAGCTGGGTTTGGATTTTGGATGTGAGTTGAATTGGGTTTGCTGGCGGGTTCCATCAAACAAAAAGAATCGGGAAGGAAGAGCAGTGCGAGCAACAAGTGGATGAGCAAATGCGGACCGGGTCAAGTATGCGACGGTACAGGGGTAGCGACGACAGTTCGGGTTTAGGTTTGCTTGAGGAAGAAGAAGAGAATCAGTTTGGGTTTGGATTTGAAGATAATCAGTTTGGATTTAGGTTTGCACGAGGAAGAAAAGAGCGGCGATATGTCGAATTTGGGTTTGCACGAGGACCAGAAGCAGTTTGAATTTTAAATTTGGATTTTGAATTTGGGTCGGATTGAGCCCAAATAATGCAAACGAGCATAAAAATTAGAGAAGAAGATTTAATCGGTTAATCTGCCACATAAAATCGGCCGATTAACGACTAATCGGCCTATTAATCCCGATTAAATCGCTAACTATTGAAATATTATAAATCGCTAAAAAAATAATCGCTTCGCCTCCGATTAGCAATTAATCGAGGATTAATCGGGCGTAATCGGGGATTTTAACTGCTTAGAGTCAGATATGTTTGGAGAACACGGTTCTGTTAAACCAGTTGAAATCTGAAAATTGTTTGGTGATTATTAATTTAGTAAGTCTCAAGAAGTATGTAGGTGATGATCAAATTTTTTCTTCTAGGCAACTACTGGTCCATTTTCTGCTGTGCATGTTCCTTTGGTTTCATGTTAGAGTGTAGTCCAATGGAAGTTATATCTTGTGTAATTTTTCATGGAACTTGTTATCACTAGGCCTTTATCTTGTTTTTTCATGGAAGATTTTAAAAGAAATAGCCCATCTAGGTTAGAAGTGCAACCTTGAGTTGGATTCAGATTACCTTTTCACTTGTATCATGTATAGTGAATCTTGATGCGACAAGCAAAATGTGTTGTCTGTGCGCCTTATCTAGTCTATATCTGTAGTGAATTTAAGATTTAAAGAAAGAAATATTATCTCTCTGCTTCATATTAGCCATGATGACTAATTTCAAGAAAAAGCATGTTGCAGTTGGTTATCTTGAGACTTGTGTCCGTGGCTTGATCGTCATGTTAACTGGTTTTGATTTGGTGTTAGTGTCCTTGGATCATTTCAAGGCTTTGTTTTATATTGTGATTTTTGTATTTAATGTTCGGCTACAACCTCATTAAGAGTAACATTGCTGTAAACTTAGAAAGAGTAATGTAGTTTTGATTATTTTATTATTTTCAGTGTCAAATTTGTTTACGAGTATGTTATAGCTGATCTAACCTAGTCTTTGTGCTGAGAGAGATTGTGTTCTCTAGTTTAAACAATTAATGTTGCTTGAATTCGTGGTATTGTTTTGTCAGTTCCTCTAATTGCATGTCAGTAGAACGATATAAGATGACCTTGTTTTCAGAGCCTCAAGGTATATCTACCATCACGTTAATGGACAGTGAGTTACACATCTATGAGCACAATACTGGATTTTAGGAATGGAACCTAATTTTGTGTTAAATTGGTGTGTTTCAGTGAAGTAACATGGTAAGCTTTTCGCCCAAATACTCTTGTCCTGTAACGGTTTGATATTGGGATTCCTCGCCTGACACCCAATAATCTTATTAAATTTGGACCTGGATAAATCCTCGTAGTCCAATATTCTTTTTGTCTAAAATGAACAGATTTCATTAGGAGTATTGAATAAATATTTTTAATCATATATGTGTGGCAAACTTCTATTTGGATTTGATATTTATTTGCTTTAATCATATTCCGAATCAGTATTTGACCAATCTTAGTAGAATTGTATTATTGTATACTAATTTTGTTAGGGAATAAATCATTTTGCTCAAGCTAAGTGAGAACTATAGCATCACTGTAGAAATATTTGTCAGGTTATTAGGCTTGACTGAATACAATGGTGGGTATGTTTACATCCAATGTGAAACAGTGAAAGTAAATTCATTTTGTAGATCCATAACCTTCCGAAATTGGAACTTTTGGGTCGATTTTGGGTTTAATCAATCAAGCCACATTCCTGTCCTTGTGTGCTTGGCTAGTGTTACTGCCAACTAACTTTTGATTAGTTTAATGAAACGATGAGGTAAGGATGTGTTGTCTTGGTGGCAAATCTTATTCATTGATTATATAATCAAGCTGCCAGATTTAGCCTACTTTTGGTGTTAACAGGGGTTGTAGTATGTTGTTGCTAGATATGGTTATGTTAGGCAGCTTCTTTAGTAGCATCTCACGAGAAGGATATAAAAAGCTTGCTTTGAGTGGTTATAGTCTAGATCGGTGTTACTAGGTTTACAATATGTTATGGTTCGTGGTACATATACCAGGATCATGTTCGTTACCTTGAGCGGTACGTGGTAAGGAGGGGGTAGAGTGAATTGGGACTCTCATTTGGGCAATATATATAGATGTGTGTGCGCGCATGTAGAAATCGAGGCCAAGAGAAAATTAATATATGAAAGCATTGATTCCCTGCATTGCGATACACAAGTGTAATAATCTAATTAAACTCCATGACTAACTGAGGGGAGTTTGAAGAGAAGTGTATGGTTTACTAAATAAAGGTCTTCATTTTGAAGATATGGAGAAAACCGCATGCAACTTGTTGTTTTAAGATATCCGGATCGAGAACTCACCATAAATCAGATCGCGAGATCCATATCGTGGTTTAGAGAGGGGGGGGGGGGGGGTTGGGAGAACGCGGTTCACGGCCTGCCAGGCCCGGCGTATATCCGGTCGAGTTCTTGGCTAAGGTAGAAACCGGTTCGAGCCGGTCCGGTTCCAATGGGGAAGGAGGTAAGCCCGGATCAGCCCACCAACCTGGTCTCTTGGTTCTGGGCTGAGGCGGGCCGTGGCCAGGCGATTCTTTTTTATTATTTTTTCCTTTCTCTTAACATATAAATTAAATGTGTGGAATAAATTGCAAAGAGTAAATTGAGTTGAGAGAATTGTTTAGAAGTTTTGATGTGAAGAAAATGGTATAGAAGATGTCTATATTTATAGAATTTCATATTTTTTTGTTTCCTAATTTACCCCCCCCCACCCCCACCCCGCCCAAAAAAACCACTAGCTGCCGTTGGGAAGGGTATTTTAGTAATTTAGTATTAAAAAAAGAAATCCAATGGCCCGCCTTGGCCGATCGTTGGGCCCGCCATACTGGACCACCCGGGTCCGGGTCCTCAACGGTCCGGTTCAAACCGGGCTGCTGGTCCATATATCCAAAACCGGCATGCCTAATTTATGCAGGCCGGCCAGGGATCGGACCGCTACATGAGCGGTCCATTTCAGTTCACGGCCCGAACCAGGCCGGTCCGGTCGAGCTTCAGCCGGTTGCCATCCTTGTTTATTTAGATAGCAATCTTAATACTTTTTTTATAAAGAAAATGTTAATTTCCATCAGTTTATAATTATTTAACACATCCTTATATACTAAGATAAATATTCAATTAAAAGATCGAATGTGCTAATTAGATCAGTTAGTATCATTGTCCATGTTCATAACATATGACATCTGGGGTAGGAATTTGTAATTTAGTGTTCATTTACATCGTTAATAGGGCATTAGATTCTTCCTTGTCATTTGTTTCCCTAAACATAAATAGGATTTATGCTCCACCTCTCTCATTCACATGCCTCATCCTTTGCCTATACTCTTTCTTTGTTTATTTATGTTTTTAAAAAATGTGCCGATATATTTGTTGCTTTCATTTCAATCAGTAGTTTGTCTCAATCATGATGTACTGTTTAAATTCGCAGGGTCAGCTTCGACTATATGAATACACATCATCCCTCTTGTTGTTGTATCAGCTAAAGGGAGAGACCATGAGCATAGTCTACTTTTTTGTTTGCCATCTTTTTTACTAACAAGATGTTCAAGATAGACTGACTGACCTCTTTTGAAACTTGTCAAATTTTCAGGTTTATCAGGAATTTGAGAAGCATATGGTGATGTCCCTTGGTTCCAAACTAAAGATGGTACGATAACTATTCTATGGTGTTTTCCAGACTATTCATATTACAATAACTACAATATGATGTCTCGCCGTGTGTTATGAAGTTCGGTTTTACTTGCTTTTCCAGATCCTTGAACTGGTTGTCATTGCAAGTATTTTTTCATCTATCCTGTTTTTCTATTTGTGTGTTGCTGGTACTCTGTGATGAGCGTATGGCAGCTTTTGTTGGTGAACCTGTAATATTTAGATATTCTATTAGTTCTGCTTTGGTTTTTGATTTTCCTGGTGTGTGTCGACTTTTTTGTGTGGGCTTTTCGTGGTGATGGCTTGGTATTGAGGTTGCTGTAATTTTCTAGAGCAAGTGTTTCATGTCCTTAAAGGTAGAAAATATGTCAGTACAAAGATGACAAACTCAGTAGAAACACCCCAGATGAAATCTATGCATTGATATATCTGTCATATATACAGCTCTAGAAACATTCATATTTGCTTGGTATAGAATATCTGTTAATTTATAATGATCAGTTTGACAGTTTACAAGTAATTTATGTAGCCAACGTCTGTTGAACAAATAAGTCTGGTAACCTTTTCCTTTTGCTCATGTATCATTGAATATTTACTATTTATATGAGTTGATCCTAATCTTGATCCCTTCTTTAAATGAAACAAAGCAGATGCTACTTGTTTTCGGTGCGGGAACAACAGATGTGAGTTCTTGTATTTTTGTGTAGTGGATAGGACAGATCTCGATCGGGTCTGTTTTTGAAGGTCGGTTCAGAAGAGCATCTGGTGGTTGGGCGACTGGGCACCTGCAAAAGGCCTAGAAACACCGGAAGAAATTTCGGCGACATGCCTTCCGACGATCTAGTCAGTTACTGGAAAAGAGAAGGAAACTACGGTTCAGGTGAGAATTTTGAGATTACCTTAAAGAAGTGGGGGACCTGGTATCCAACTCTAATGGGCTGGGTTGGATCTGTTTGTCCGTGGGTCTGAAGTAGCAGAAGGCCCGTTGGCTTTTTGACCTGATGATCTGAGATGAGCGAATATCAAGGAGATCCCACGGTCGTGATTGGGCTACGTCACTTATACTCACATCATAAGTCCCTCACTCCCGGAGGGTTGTGTGCACCAGTCGTCGAGGAGTAGTCCGTTCTTGTGAGAAAACAGATGAGTGTTTTGTGAAGATGAGATAGTGAGCCTTCGAAACGAGTGTTTGGGGTCAGTACCGAGTGCTTCGAGCGAGGCGCTTTCTGAGAGGAAGCAGCGTGCCTACTCGAGGCTCGTGCCGAGCTTTGAGCTTGGAGGGTCGATGACAAACGCTTCGAGCGAGGTACTTTCTAAGAGGAAGTTGTGTGCCTGCTCAAGGCTCGTACCGAGCTTCGAGTTTAGGGGGTCGGTGCCGAGTGCTTCGAGCGAGACGCTTTTTGAGAGGAAACTGTGTGCCTGCTTGAGGCTCGTGCGGAGCTCTGAGCTGAGCGCTACGAGTGAAGCGCTTTCTGAGAGGAAGTTGTGTGCCTGCTCGAGGCACGTGCCGAGCCCCGAGCTTGCGGGGTCGGTCTGATCGCTTCGAGCGAGGCGCTTTCTAAGAGGAAGCTGTGTGCCTATGCAAGGCTCGTGCCAAGCTCCGAGCTGAGCGCTACAAGTGAGGCGCTTTCAGTGAGAAAGCTGGCTGCCTGCTCGAGGCACATACTGCGCGTCGAGCTTGATAGCTTTGCTTTGAGGCGCTTTTAGTGAGAAAGCTGGATGCTTGCTCGAGGCATATGCTGAGCGTCGAGCCTGCTCACCTTGCTTTGAGGCGCTTTTAGTGAGAAAGCTAGCTGCTTGCTCGAGGCACATGTCGAGCGTCGAGTCTGGTCGCTCCGTGATTGGCCAAAAGCTTGTTTCCTTGTTGGCGGGCTCGAAGTGTATGCCGAGGCTCGAGCGTTTTGGATTTGGAGAGAAATTGGACTTGGAGAGGAATGCGCTATATGTGGGCCACTCCTGTAGTGACACGTGTGATGCTGACGTTATGTTTACGAAATTTAAGGAGTCGCATGATTTGCGAAAATCGAGGAGTCACTGTGTTCAATATATATGCCCCACCCTCTTTCTCATTTTTCACTTTAGCTCTCTTTCTAAGTCCCAAAGTTTTTCTCTCTAGCACAGTACAGTCACCGGCGGTGAGCTTTTCGGCAATTTAAACAGGTTAGTAATTTCATTATGTCGAGGGCTTCGTCTGGTTCGTCAGCCTCTACATCGGTTCGGTGCAATGACCCGCGTCTCTCCGACTCCACGTCTTGGGAGACAAAGGAGACGGTTTATGACGTCAAGTCGCTCCGCAGCAGAAAGCCTTTCGTAGTGGAGTCGAGCGACTCGGAAGTTAGTGTGCGCATGGAGAAGGAGTGTGACGAAGTGGAAGTAGTTGGTGGAGTGAAGGAGGACGAGGTAATTGAGGGAGTGGAAAAAGACGAGGTAGTTGAGGTCGACGCCTTGGCCGAGGAGCCCAATCTGGCACCTTTGGCGATGCCTCCCCCCCCGAAGGGCCCTCGTGTTCGACAGAAGAAAATGAAGTGGACCCTGCCGGACAGTCTGAATGTGACGGCTTCGAAAATCAGGTTCGACGTTCCATCCTTCGGCAGTCGAGCTCAGTTAGAATGTATCCAGACGACGTCAAAGGATTAGTCCTGTATGGGGTGCAACCATCTTCGTCCGGTCGAACGAAGATCTCTATGGATAAAACGCCATCACGGACGATCCTCCGGTCATCCGAGACAGCTACTTGTACGAGTTGTTGATCCCCAGCCCCTGGCTACGCCCCACGGATAACTTAGCACTCTACTTCTGCGTGTTTCCCATGGATGCGTTCAGCTCGGGCTTGCGTCTGTCTATCCACCTATTCATCCAGAAGATTCTGTCATGGGCATTGTTGAGTCCGATGCAATACGGATCGAACTCTTGGATGCAACTCATGTGCTTCATGCTGCTTTGCAAGGAGAGGAGCCTGCACATAACAATGAAGTATTTTCGAGCTGTTTTGGGTATCGGCTCGTCGGGCGAGTATGAAGAGATCTACTATATTTCGCCCGCCAAGGGAAGAAGGTCGTTCATAAACACCCGGACTCGATAAAGGGGTGGAAGGGAAAATACTTTGTAGTTCGGAGTCAGACACCCTGGGTGATACCTACGAAGTGAAACTTCTACAAGCCCAACTTTAATGGCCCCTGAAAGGCCGATCTGCCGGCAGAGGAGTGGGCGGAGGTCGATCGAATATGTGCGGGCAACAACATCAGTTGGTCGAATGTGACGGAGACTGAGCCCCATTTCTTCTAGTATGTCTTTCGTTTACTTTTCATTCAAATTTTTGCTTCGTCTTATACACTTCTCTTTCTTTTGTAAATATGGATGCCGCCGAGATCGCGAGAGGAGGGCCATGTTGAAGAAGAAGATGGTTGATCGGGTCGAATAGGAGAAGCAAGGGAAGATCTCTTCACAAGGGGGTTCCGAAGAACCTTTCAACCCGGTGGCAAAGAGACAGAAGACTCGGGCGGTCCCTGGCACTCCCGACTTCTCCGAGGCGGCCCCAAGCTCCAGTAACCCAAAGGTTACTGAGGTTTTGACGGGTGGCCTTCTCCCGTCAATCCAAAGGCCCAGGTGGTCATGAGCGACGTGGAGCTCCGACCGTGGGACCCTGATTGGGTCGTTCGGGTCGCCAATACCCTGTCCGAGGGTCCCATGGCAATCAAAATGGTCGAGAAACTCACCCCTCCTCGGGATCAAGAGGCCATGGAGTGTGACACCATTGAGTCCAGCTATATGTAGTGGGCTCAGACAAGCGTGCAGATAACCTTTATTTCGCTCTGATTCCCTTATATTTTGGTTGCTATTTTTTGTCCAAGTCTATTCCTTCGGCTGTAGGTGTGCATGGCGGGTGCTTAGGTGATAAAGCTGCATCATTAGAAGCTGAAGAGGCAGGTGAAGAACGCTCAATGCTATGAGCGAGATATGAAGGACCTGAAGTTAAAGCTAATGGCGGCCGAGTCCCGTAATCAAACCCTTTAGGCCGAGCTGGCTTCCCAGGCCGACACCAGCATCAAGAGGGAGCCCGAATTAAAGAAGGCGGCCACCCGTGAGATAAAGAAGTTCAAGCAGGTCGTCATAAACAAGGTCATCGAGGCAAGACGAGGTGTACGCCCGGGCGATCGAGCACATCAAGTACTACCACCTCGAGCTGCAGCTTGACGAGTTCAATTATGACATGAAGCTGCCCGACCACTCGCTGACTCCCGGAGGCGGTGGTGATGAAGACGTTGCCACGGCCGACCCTGATGTCGAAACTGCCGTCGACGAAGAGGTTCGCCCAATTTCTGAACAGTTGCCCTTGTATTTGCTTTTACCCTTTTTTCTTCTTTGTACTTCGTAATTGCCGAACGGACTGGCCACCGCACCATTGTACGAAATTTTTGGATTTTGAAATTTTTTTTTGGGCCGAACCTTTTGACTTGGATTTTTGAGGCGTAGTCTACCTTGTGAGATTTTCGTGAATTTAGCCAAGTGTATAGGGCTTGGAATGATGTTTCTTTTCTCTGTCAGATGGATGCGCCCTCTGAGGTAGGCCCCGGTCGTGCCGAGATGGCGCAACTTAGGGGTAAGGTCATGACCTTAAAGTCCGCACTGACCCATTATCGTAAAGAGGCTCGCGATCGAGAGGCGGCCATTTGATACTTTATGGATAAGTCGAAGTGACTTAGCTTGGAGTTAGCATGCTTGAAGAAGTTGATAGCCGACCACGACTTGGGAAGTGCGGTTGTTGTGTTTTCGATGTCCAAACTTCTGCCCGGCGATCGTTGTCCGAATCCTTCCTTCGTGAGATCACGTGGAGAAAGAGTTAGAGATATAACGGTACAAGATAATGCTCGGGATGTCAGGATCCCGATCCGTTTCTTTCGGAGGCGCTTGCCCTTTTGGCAGTCTCGTTACCGACCCTGCAGATGGGGCTCGCGAGGCCACGTGATGCCCAGAGCTTCATTGCGGGTGTGTCCCCCTTAGCAACCTCGGGAGATCCTGCAGAGGAACAAACTCGTTAGGCCGGCCTTGAACTGGTCTGTACCAACCCTGCAGCTCCTGCGTGGGAGCCTTAGGTCGATTGCGAGCAATGTAATAAAGTCTCGCCGATTGTATCAATACACTTCTGTTGGTTGTAATAATAATAAGAAAAACAATAGTGAATTGGCTTCTTGTGGATTTTTTTGTGTGCTGCAGTCCAAACCGTGCAAAGTGTGCGACTCTCCTAGATTTTCGGAGTCCAAGCCGAGCGACGAGGATGTGAGAGATTGAGAAATCTCTCGTAGGTGGTCGAAGGCCAAGTTAAGCGGCGAGGACGTGGAGAATGAGAAATCTCTCGCAGGTGGTGGAAGGCCAAGCCGAGCGGCAAGGATGTAAGAGAATGAGAAATTTCTCGTAGTTGGTGGAAGCTCAAGCCGAGCGGTGAGGATGTGAGAGATTGAGAAATGTCTCGTAGGTGGTCGAAGTCCAAGCCGAGCGGCGAGGACGTGATAGATTGAGAAATCTCTCCTAGGTGGTCGAAGTCCAAGTCGAGCAGCGTGTGCTTGAGCTCGAGCCAGTAGCTTGCTCGATGTTGGATTTTGACATGTTTACATGTTTTGAAAAGAAATTTCATTGCTTTTGTCCAATTCATGGGTACAAAATAAAAGAGGCGTAATGCCTATTACAATTACGGACGTCTCCCCTTACAGGACTTAATAAGATGCTCTGCATTTCAGGGTCTCTTGACTACCTTGCCCCCCAGGTCTTCGAGTCGGTATGTATCCGGACGCACCACTTGGGAGACCTTGTACGGGCCCTCCTAGTTCGGGGCGAGTTTTTCCTTTTTGCTGGGGTCGGAAATAGCAAGCCTCCTGAGTACGAGATCGCCCTCATTAATGTCGGTCGGACGAACCTTCTTATTGTAGAACCTCTCAACTTGCTGCTGATATATGGCTCGTCGGATGGTGGATCTTTCGCGGATTCATCGACCAGGTCCAAGTTGGCCCTGAGGTCGCTCGAGTTGGATTCCTCATTGAAGCTCATGATCCTACGTGAAAGGAGCTAGATCTCTAGTAGGATGACAACCTCAGTCCAGTATGTCAGATTGAATGGGGACTCGTCATCGGGATTCTTTTGGTTGTTCGATACGACCATAGGACGTTTAGCAGCTCGTCGACCCACAACCCTTTGGAAGATTGGTTTAATCATTTTTTGCGGCCTTCGAGAATTTGGCGGTTGGTGTTTTCAGCTTGACCGTTCGATTGGGGATGAGCTATTGATGAGTAAGGGTGTAAAATGAACAGGACCGTCCGCCGTCCGTCTGAGTTCGGCTCGGGAAATGGCGCGACAGTGGACCGTCCGAACCATTATACGAACCGAACTTGAACAAATTATTAGGTCCGATGTTTCACCGAGCTCGAGTAGGACATAAGCCCGTCCGAGTATTATTGTGGTCCGATGCTTTACTGAACCGAATCCGGACTATAAAAGTTTTGTCCTATCTGGACCGAGTCGAACATAAGCCCGTCTGAGTAAAATTTCGGTCCGAGCTTGAACATATGACTGTCCGATCCCGTTCGGTCTGATTTACAGCCCTATTGATGAGAAACATTGCTAGATGCCGAGGTCTTCGCAGAAATTTTGAAAAATTTTGTCTGCAAATTGAGTCCCATTATCGGTGATGAGCATGCACGGGATACCGAACCAATAGATATTGTGCTTCCAGAAGAATTGTCGGGATTGCTGCTCGGTGATTGTGGCTAGGGGTTCGGCTTCGACCCACTTGGTGAAGTAGTCGATGGCCACGATGAGGAAACGTCTTTGGCCTGTGGCCTTCGGAAATGGGCAGACAAGGTCCATCTCCCACATGGCAAAGGAGGCAGGACTGGTCAGTGACCTGAGTTCAGCTTGGGGCAAGTGTTTGATCGAAGAGAATCTCTGGCAGGGGCCGCATTGCTTAACGAGATCACGGGCATCTTGCTGTATGGTCGGCCAATAGTACCCGTGGTTGAGCACCTTCCTTCCGAGCGACTTGCTGCCCATATGGCACCCTCTAATTCCCTCGTGCAACTCTTCCAGCGCATACTTCGCTTCATCGGGACCCAGGCATCGGAGGTAAGGTCTACCGTCCACCCTGGTGTATGAACGTTTGAAGAGGATGTTCTCAATCAGGGCAAACCTTTGTGACCGAACCCTTATCTTTCTAGCCTCGACGGGGTCTTCAGGTAGTTGGCCTTTTGCCAAGAATTTGTGGATGTGATCCGTCCAATTATGCGACTGCATGCCTGTATTGAGGCAGATGGCCTCGGGCTTCTCAATATTTGGCTCATGCAGGACCTTGATGAGGACTGTGTGGTCGAGGCCCTCGAATGATGATGAGGCGAGTTTGGAGAAGGCGTCTGCCTCACTATTTAGTTCCTTGGGTATCTGCTTGACAGCAGCGTGCTCGAAGGCTTTCAGGATGAGTTTGACGTGCGCCACATACCAGACCATCCGAGCATCACGGGCCTCATAATTCCCAAAAATTTAGCTGACCACGAGCTGAGAGTAGCTGAAGGCCCTTATTCGTCATGCGCCCGCATTGCGGGCCAGCGTAAGTCTGGCGATCATTGCTTCGTATTCCGCCTCATTATTGGATGCCTAGAAATTGAGGCACAGGGAATACTATAGGATGAAATCGTGGGGGCCACGAAGTATGACGCCAGCTCCGCTCTTGTCCTCGCAGGACGATCCATCTACATAATTCTTCCAAGTGGGTTCCGACTCTGGGATCTCGAGTACTTCAGAAATGGTACACTTTGTGATGAATTCTGCGAGGGCTTGCTCCTTGATGGCTATCCGGGGTTGGTAGCTGATATCATGTTGGCTCAGCTCAATTGACCACTTGATGAGTCGCCCTGAATTTTCAGGTCTATTAAGAACGAGCTTGAGTGGCTGATCTGTTAGGACTTGAATGAAATGAGCTTGAAAATACGGTCGGAGTTTTCGAGCGGCCATTACCAATGAGTAAGCGACTTTTTTCATTCAGGCATATCGGAGTTCACCCTCGTGCAGGACTTCATTGATGTAATCAGTGTTCTAAAAAGCGGCCTAGGCAGTCGCCTAGGCGGCGCCTGGGCGCTAGGCGGCCCCCCAACGCCTCGACTAGGGCCTAGGCGTTTATAAAAATCGAAAATGGGTTCTAGGCGGCTAAAATCGAACCTAGGCGGCGTTTAATCGGTCTAGGCGGGTCTAGGCGGACTAGACCCGTTTAGGCCTTAAGTAATTTTTTTTAAAAAAAAGTAAACAAAACCCACTGCTCTCACTTTCTCCTCCTAATAAAAAAAGTAAAAAACCCTAAATCGGATATGGAGAAGATAGAGTCCTCATGTTCACTGATACAATAATACACCGATTCGACAATGTGAAGCCCATCCTACAATTGCAAGGAGAAAAAATTCAATAGTAAGAATGAGTAGCAATAAAGAGTAAAAAGGGGTAACAACAAAACAAACCCAAAAGATCGATAAATAAATAAATAAATTAATTTAAAAAATCGCCTAGCGCCTAGCCGCTTAATCCCCGCTTACAAGGTCTAGGCGCTAGGCCCCCATCGGCTGCCCGACTACTACCTAGCACTTTTTAGAACATTGGATGTAATAGATGGGTTTCTGGACCCCGCCTTCCTCCCTAACAAGTACGGCGCTGAGCACATGTTCAGATGGGGCCAGATAGAGGTAGAGGGGCTCGCCCAGTTATGGTTTGCTGAGGAGCGGGGGGTTGGCCAGGTAGGTCTTCAGGTTGAAGGCCTACTGTTGGGGTTCTCCCCATTCGAAGCCTTTAGCCAGCCAGAGAGATTTGAAGAACGAGAGCGACTTTTCATCGGATTTGGAAAGGAAACGGCCGATGACCGCCAACCGACGCGTGAGCCTCTGGACCTCTTTGACATTTCTTGGAGGGGCCATGTCCAGTATGGCCTGAATCTTCTCGGGGTTCGCCTCAATGCCCCGCTGGCTGACCACGAATCCTAGAAATTTCTCCGAAGTGATGCCGAATGCGCATTTGGAGGGGTTAAGTCTCATGCTGTGGGACCTTGGGACCCCGAAGGCTTCCTCGAGATCGGTGACGTGGTCTTGGCCTCGGCAGCTTTTGACGAGCATCTCATCGACATAGACCTCTATGTTCCGACCTATCTGCTCCATAAAACACCCGATTGAGGAGACTTTGGTAGGTAGCACCGGTGTTCTTCAGCCCTAAGGGCATGACCTGGTAACAGTATAGGCCCTGGTTAGTCACGAAGGCACTTTTGAGGATGTCAAGGAGGAACATTCTGATTTGGTTATAGCTTGAAAAGGTGTCCATGAAGCTCAACAGTTTGTGACCAGAAGTCACATCTATCAGGGCGTCGATGCTCGGAAGGGGAAATTGATCTTTGGGGTATACCTTGTTGAAGTATGTGAAGTTATGCAGATCCTCCACTTCCCACTTGGTTTCTTCACCATCACTATGTTGGCCAGTCATTCGGGATAGCTGACCTCCTGGATAAAACGAGCCGATAGGAGCTTGTTCACTTCTTTTTTCTTCGCTAGCTGCCTTTCGGGGGCAAATTTGCTACGCTTCTGCTGGACGGGCTTTGAATTCATGCGGACGCTCAGTCGGTGCATGATGAGGTCCTCTGAGATTCCTGGCATGTTCGAAGGCGTCCAGGAGAAGAGATCAACATTCTGCCTGATCCAGTCGATGATGGCCAGATTTAGGTCTGGGGAGAGGAAATGGCTCACTCGGAATCACTTAGATCTGTCATCCTTGGTGAAGGGGATTTCTTCCAATTGGTTGACGGTCTCGAAGCCCAACGAGTTCCTGTCGAATAGAAGTTTGACCATGTCGATGGGAAAAACTCTGCCTCCCACCGCGGCCATGTAGCAAGACCTGACTGATTCTCGATTGCCTCGGACCACACCGACTACGTGGTCGGTAGGAAATTTCATTTTCAAGTGGTATGCGGAGGGTACTGCTTGAAAGGAACAGAGGCCGGGCCTGCCAAGGAACACATTATAGGCAGCTTTGGCATTGACCACCATGAAATCCATGGTTTATGTTCAGATGTTCGGGACTATTCCGGCTGTGACGTCGAATGTGATTATCCCCTCTATCTCTACAAGAGTGTCTGAGAATCTGTGCAGCGTGTATCCCGCCGGTTTCAATCTTTCTTTAGAGAGTTTGAGCGCTTCGAATGCGGCAAGGAATATGATGTTCACCGAGCTTCCATTGTTAACGAGGATACGACGAACCTAGTGGTTCACCATGCTAAGACTTATCACCAGGGCGTCACAATGAGGTAGTCGGGCAACTTCTAGGTCGTCGTTGGAGAATGAGACCGCCAGGCCTTGGTCCCTGGGGGGACGGGTGATGGACCGAGTTAACCTCCCGCACAAAGGTCTTGCGGGAAGTATTCGACACCTCCCCCATGGGGCCACATGAACATAGTGAAGGATGGCCGGCCTTGTAACACCCCAGATTTCTAGAGTGTGTGTGTGTGTGTGACACCCCAGATTTCTAGAGTGTGTGTGTGTGTGTGTGTGTGTGTGTGTGTGTGTGTATATATGAAATATTGGAGTGGACCTATAGAGGGATCTATGGGCTATAGAATAAATGGAATTAATTAGTAGGCCTATAGACTATGGGGCTATGGAGCATTAAATGAAAGAAAATGAAAGAAAATGAAAGAAAAGAAGTGGAGTAGCTGTTGTGTGCATGGTGGCGTGGCAGGTGGGGGTGTGGTTGTGCATGGGATTAATATCCCACATCACCAGGGGAAGTGTGAGAAAGAGAGGATATATAGAATATGCTAAGGATAAAAGGGTACCTAATGTTCGGACACCATTTTTGAGGCAGCCTGTGGTGGGCAGTGCTTTAAGATTTAATTGTGTGCGTACGAGTTTAGTACGGGGCATTACAGACATCCCATAACACAAATGTTCCTCTATCATAATTATCTACATATCGTCATTGTTATAATTTTATTTATAATTACATAATGCAATCTCCTCGTTTTTCACACTTATTTAACCACATGCTTCTTTTACCATTCATTTTCATTTGCATACTCATGAATCATATTCTTTCATACTTATCTTCATATATATACATTTTCTTTCACTCTACTTATTTGTTTCCACTCAGGTACTTAATTCACTTTCTCATTTTCACTTTACATCATTTCCACTTTACATCAACTACTTTCTTTTCTTTCTCATTCTCATATCACATCATATGCTTTCTTTACTTTCTCATTCACATTTTACTTTCAAATCATATGCTTTCTCTACTTTCTCATTCTCATTTTCATTCCACATTTATTCATTTTATTAATTTGTCGACCAGTAAGTCATAGTATCCCAATATACTGAAAGTTGACAGCCCAGTATGTTGGATCCTGTAGGCGAGACAACAAACACTAGAGGGGGGTGAATAGTGTTAATAAAAAACTGCGAAAATTTTCTTCGGTGCAGTCGACTTGGATGTGAACCAATCGACTGATATGACCAAAATAAAGCAAGAACAGTAACTCTGTGCAGTCGACTTATAGATAAGACAGGCGACTGAAGACACAATGAAAATACAACTTATACGACACTGACCAGTCGACTGATAGTGCAAGGAGTCGACTGTCCAGACAATTTTTGCAGAACTTAAGTAAACAAGAGTAAATGCAAAATTAAGACAACCAATCACAGAGTACACAAAATATATCCTGGTTCGGTCCTCCCGACCTACGTCCAGTCCCCAAGCAACCCACTTGAGATTTTCACTATTCTTGAAAAAGTTTACAAGAATACCCTACGGCGTTAAGACAACAACCTTGTCTAACCCGTAGTCCTTTCTCTCAACCAGAGAAAGCAGACCCACTCTACTACCAAGAGTGAAACAAACCGACTCTACAACCTAGAGTCAAAAACCACTCTCCAACCGAGAGCAAAAGGAACAAGAAAAACTTTACAGTCAACCTATAGCCTTGTTGGTGTATTGTGTTGTTGCACGTGGCTAAAAACAAGGTCGACTTCTATACCCAGTCCAGAGCGAATTCGTTGCTATACTGGACTGAGTGTAGAGAACCAAATGATTTGAACTTGAAAGCTTTTTCTCAAATTTTTCACTTAGAATTTTCTTAAAGAGTGCTCGGTATCTCAAAAATTGTTGTAAAATATTGTTGGATCTTTTCAGTGAGATCTGAACTCTTTTTTTATAGAGTTAGATCTCCTGAACATTGGGGGACAGTTATTCCAACTGTCAACCAACGGATCTAAGAGCTGTTGCTTTTGAAAAATCAATTTTGAAAACAGAAAACGGTCAAAAGCACTCGAACAGTCGACTGGGTTGCCATATGAGTCGACTGGTCAGAGTTTGAATAAATTTAAAACAATTTTGTACTATCAGTCGACTGCCAGAGGTATCAGTCGACTGGTACTCAACAGTTAAATTACTTTAAACTGTTTTGACTCTTTTGGGGTTTTTGAAAAACACACATTATGAATTTTGTGAGTATATGTGTGTGTGACAAGGCTTTACAATCAGACTAAGACTTAACAAAAGTAAAATACAATGTTTTACAAGACATAATAACTTGACACATTTGAGCTTGAGGTCTTGAGTCTTGATTTGAGTCTTGAGTCTTATTTTGAGTCTTGTCTTGAGTGAAGTCTTTGTCTGTAGCCTTTGAGCTTGTTCATTTGTTCAGCTGAAATAATCTTTTGTATGTGCAACCTGCAATGTTAGCTGTATAACATAGACACATGTTGCAGTGTGTTGTGATCATCAAAATCAAGAATCAACATTCTCCCCCTTTTTGATGATGACAACACAATAGCTGATAATAATAGATAATATACAAGCATAGTAAAGATATGCTCCCCCTGTTAAAAACACATCATGCATATAGATAAAAAATGTATCTTTAAATCATGTATCAGTCGACTGAAAAGTATAATAAGGCGACTGATCAGAAAACGCATACATAGTAAAATCACAAACATAAATAATAATCACAGATGCAACATACATAGTAAAATCACAAACATAAATAATAATCACAGATGCAACAGTCAACTTAACTGCTTGTAGCCAGTCGACTGACCAGAGATATTTTCAATACACAGAATCAAATACTTAGATATCTCTTCCCCTTTGTCATCAACAAAAAGCATAAAATAAACAGTCTTTCGTATTATAAAAACATAGAGATTAACTTAAGAAATGTTCTCATACAGAAAAAGAAATCTTAAGAAATGAAATAGAAAAGTACATAAATAGAGAAAAGTCTTCAATTGTCCTCATCTGAATCTTCATCAGCAGCATGAAATTGAGAATGGAAAAGATCAGTGAGGTGATCAAGTTTGGAATCAATGGTGTGAAGCTGGGTATCCACAGTTGCTGAATGTTTCATGAGATAAGAGACACAATCATAGAGAGTGCGTGGGTCATCATAGTTAGCTTGAAGAATAGGTGGATCAGAAGAGGTAGAAGGTCTAGAAGGTCTAGCAGTAGAACCTAAAGGAGCTTGAGAAGGTGGAGGAGAACTAGGAGTTGATCTAGGAGGAGGATCAAGAAGTTTCATACGTGCCAAACTAGCACGATCGAAACAGTCATAGTGAGTAACAACATTGGTCTCGGAATCGAGATCAATATCATAAGCAGTAAAGACTCTAGTGAGAAGACCTCCAAAAGGTAGAAAGTGAGTGTGGTTTTGTTCAAGTTTGGAAAAAATGACACGACCCCAATTTACAGCAATTTTACCAAGTATTGCATAGACAGCTTTTTGTAATTCTAGAGAATACTGGTCATAACTTCCTCTTTTGGGAAGGATGTTATAGGCGAGTATTCTTGCTACTAGCTTAGCAATATGGGTAATATTTTTGCTAGTCATTGGAGGTCCATGATTGGGTAAAAAGATTTTAGATAAAACAGAGGCATCATCTAAAATAACATCATCAAGATATAATCCTCCGTCATCAATACCCAGTATTTGATTGATTCTCGTGGGTGTGAGTGTCATTTTGACATTTTTCACAGATGAACGGATAACTACATCCCCATCGTGTTTTTGGACAATCCTCATATTTGTGTAAAATAAATAAATGAGTTGGGGATAATAGTTGGGTTGATTAGAAATAGAGAGAAAATCATAAAGACTACTATGTTGAAACAAGGAGACAAGATTAAAACGATCAAGATCATTGAAATAACAAATCTTCCAGGGAAGATGACAATGGTACACATAACGTACCATCGTTCAAGGAGATCGGGACTCAAAAGAAATTGAGAGTAATCTTGAGAAGAACTACCCTCATGAGATCTCTTGGATCTTTTAGGAGCCATAAAAAGAGAAAGTTGAAATGATTTTACCAAAGAAAAAGACGAAAGATCAGAACAGAGGCGAACACCAGCAGGAGTTGTGAGTCGACTTCCTTCTTCTTCACAGATTAGGGTTTGGGATTTTGGGTGAAAAGTTGGAGATCGGTAAAGGTGAGAAAGAGGGGCTGGTAAAGGGTTTTAACTGAGGGCAGACGGCTGAGATGAAAGAGGGAAGAAATCGACGGTTGAGATAAGAAGTCACGGGTGAAAAGAGAAGTGAATTTTATCTCAAAAGCTGCGATGAATAGTCGCTGAAGACAATTGAGCTCGCGACAGTCGACTGGTAGGGTATATCAGTCGACTTAGTCGAGAAGAGACTAAATTTTATATGTCTACTGAGCAGTTGACTGTCATAAGGACCAGGCGACTAATCAGAGAACAAAAATAGATATGTTTTAAAGTACAGTACAGTCGACTTACTCAAAAACACAGTCGACTTAACAGAAATAATTTTCAACAAATATCAATAAAATCACAAATTCCAAGTTCTCTTCTTAAGTTAATGAAAGTATCTTCTTTAAAGGGTTTGGTAAATATGTCTGCTACTTGTTTATCAGTAGAGATAAAGTCTAAAGATATATCTCCTTTTAAAACATGATCACGTAGAAAATGATGTCGAATATCAATATGTTTCGTACGTGAATGTTGAATCGGAGTTTTAGATAGATCAATTGCACTGGTATTATCACACATAATTGAGGGTTTCTCAAATGAAATATCATAATCTAATAAAGTTTGTTTCATCCACAAAATTTGTGCACATGCCAAACTTGCAGCGATATACTCAACTTCTGTGGTTGATAGGGATACGGAATTTTGCTTTTTACTGCACCAAGAGACTAGGAAATGTCCCAAAAAGTGACATGTACCACTAGTACTCTTGCGATCAGTTTTGCTTCCAGCAAAATCAGCATCGCTATATGACAGAAGTTGAAAATTATCGGTGCGTGGATAAAATAAACCATATTCAGATGTGCCCTTAATATATCTTAAAATTCGTTTCACTGCTTTTAAATGAGATTCTTTAGGACTAGATTGATATCTAGCACATAAACATACGCTGAACATAATATCTGGTCTACTTGCAGTAATATATAAGAGTGAATCAATCATACCTCGATAGAGCTTTTGATCAACACTCTTACCTAATATATCTTTGTCAAGAGTAGTAGTAGTAGCCATAGGTGTGGATTTACTACTAGTACTATCCATGTTAAAACGTTTGAGTAATTCCTTTGCATATTTTCCTTGATTGATAAATATGCCACTTGAGGACTGTTTAATTTGAAGTCCAAGGAAATAATTGAGTTCACCCATGTGACTCATCTCAAATTCGTTTTTCATGGTATTAGCAAACTCTTGACATAGATTATTATTAGTAGAACCAAAAATTATATCATCAACATATATTTGTATGATGAAGATATCATTCTTAACTCTTTTGATAAACAGTGTAGTGTCTACTTTACCTATTTCAAATCCTGTTTCTAAAAGAAAAGTTTTCAAACGATCATACCAAGCACGAGGTGCTTGTTTAAGACCGTATAAAGCCTTTTTCAATTTATAAACATGATCTGAAAATTGTTCATGTTCAAAACCTGGTGGTTGTTTAACATAAACATTTTCTTTAATAAACTCATTAAGGAAAGCACTTTTAACATCCATTTGATAAAGTATAAAATTCATGAAACAAGCAAAAGATAATAAAATATGAATAGATTCTAGTCTAGCAACAGGAGCATATGTTTCATCAAAATCTATACCTTCTTCTTGATTATACCCTTGAGCAACTAATCTAGCCTTGTTCCTTACAACTTGTCCTGATTCATCTAACTTATTTTTAAATACCCATTTGGTACCAATAATAGTCTGATCAGGAGGTCGAGGAACTAAATCCCATACATCATTCCTTATAAATTGGTTTAGTTCATCTTGCATGGCATTCATCCAATATTCATTCTCACAAGCTTCTTGTATATTTTTCGGTTCAAAATTCGACAAGAATGCTGTATGAGAAATCATATTAACATGTGAACGTGTCTGAATACCATGGGAGATGTCACCAATTATTAGGTCATGAGGATGATCTTTAACTTCAACAAATGACTTTGGTAAAGTTGAAGATATCACAATAGGATCAGTCGACTTAACAGGTTCTTCAGTTGACTGCTTCACTTCAGTTGACTGGAAGTCCTTATTAGTCGACTTATCAGTCAGATTAGTTTGTTCTAAAGATTTAATCACATTATCTAAAGGTGATGAAACAATTTCATCATCTTTATTTAAAGTTGATGAAGGCAAAGATTCATCGAATGAAACATGCATTGATTCTTCAATAGTCATTGTAGACTTATTGAAAATTCTATATGCTTTATTCCTATTTGAGTATCCTAAAAAGATACCCTCATTAGATCTAGGATCAAATTTGTCTAAATTATCTTTTGTGTTTAGAATAAAACACTTACAACCAAATATCTTAAAATAAGAGATTTTAGAAATTTTGTTAAAAAATAACTCATAACAAGTCTTCTTTAGCTTAGGTCTTATAAGAATCCTATTTAAAACATAACAAGCTGTAGCAACAGCTTCAGTCCAAAAATGCTTTGGTAAATTGCTTTCAACAAGCATAGTACGTGCGCATTCTTGCAAAGTCCTGTTCTTCCGTTCAACCACTCCATTTTGTGGTGAAGCTCTAGGAAATGCAAATGAATGTGTTATACCATTCTTGTTGCAATATTCTGTAAATGTTTCATTCTCAAATTCTCCACCATGATCACTTCTAATAGTGACTATGGTTAGAGATTTTTGATTTTAAATTCGTTTACAAAAATGTGCAAATTCATCAAACGCATCATTTTTATGTTTTAAAAAGAATGTCCAAGTGAATCTTGAAAAATTATCTACTAAAACAAATACATATCTACTTTTATTTAAAGAAGCAACTCTAGCAGGGCCAAATAAATCCATATGAATTAATTCGAGCGGCCTACTAGTGGAAATTACTTCTTTTGTTTTAAAAGTGGATTTGATTTGTTTTCCTAGTTGACATGCATCACATAACTTATCCTTTTTAAAGGATAGTTTTGGCAGTCTTTTAACTAGATTATATTTAGATAATTTTGAGAGATTTTTCATGTTCACATGTCCAAATCTTCTATGACATAGCCAAGATTCATTGTTAGAGACTATTAAACAAAAATCATTTGAAAATTCAATTGCATTTAAACACAATTCATAAATATTATTTTTACGAAAACCTTGAAAAACAACATTTTGCATAGTGGAATCATAAATCAAACATGTATCTTTTTCAAAAACTATTTTATACCCTTTATCACATAACTGACTAATGCTTAAAAGATTATGCTTTAAACCACTAATTAATAATACATTTTCTATGGTTGGGTTAGAAATTTTACCGACCATGCCAATTCCTATGACTTTGCCTTTGTTGTTATCTCCAAAGGTGACAGTTCCTCCATCTATGCTTTGAATGGTGGATAGCAGGTTGGCATGTCCTGTCATATATTTTGAACACCCGCTGTCTAGTATCCAGCGTTCTTTCTTGGGTACCTATAAAAAATTTAAGGTAAATATGGTACCCTTTTTATTGGGTCCAAAACATATTAGTTTGGGGGAAACCAAACCCATGAAGAGTTTGATCTTCCTCCATAAGCAGGAATATAATTAATAGAATTACACACAGTTAAAACATATGAGTTAATATAAGCAATTCTATCATTCTTATTTAAGCTGACTGGAACCCATATAACCTTGTTCTGTCCAGTCGACTTAACAGTGCCCTTCAGTCGACTGCTAGTCTGAGTCAGTCGACTTGATGGTACACTAGGTCGACTTATATGAGGTTTTGATCTCGTTGAATGAGATTCAATTCCTCTGGACAGACGACTGGTAGATTGGTTCAGTCAACTTGACCGAATAGTAAATTTGCTTTTATCACTAGCATTAACAACCTTAGGCTTTTCAAAAAATTCATACAACTTGTGTGTAACACTAGAAATAGATGCTGATTTATTTCTACTAGTGTTTTTAGCAGGAGATTCTTTTACAGAGGAATTTTTAAAACCAAGTCCATATTTTTGACTAGATTTTACTTGATGGTGAAGGACATCATTTAAATTCTCTTTGCCTTTGTTAAACTTAGATACGTTCTTTGAATTCTCTTCATAATTCTTTTTGAGAGTTTCAAGATCAGTATCTAAACTTGCAATGCGAGAATTTAAAGATTTCACTTTCTTATCAAGGTTAAGATTTTCTTGAGAAAGTGTTTGATTAACTTTCTCTAGATTCTTAACTCTAATCTTTTCTTTTTTCAACTCTTGGAATATTTCATTAAAAGCATCAAGAAGATCTTCTGAATCGTAGTCATTACTTACATGTTCTTGTGCAGCCATGAAACACATATTTGCCACTTCGTTGTTTTCATCCGTTTCTTCATCGGAAGACGAATCACTATCATCCCATGTAGCTTGATAGGCCTTCTTGTTCTTGGCAAATTTGTTCTTTGAATATTTGTCCTTCTTGAAGTTGGATGGTTTTCTCTTGTTCTTTGCATTTTCTAAGGGACAATCCTTCTTCATGTGACCTATTTTATTGCACCTGAAACATGTAGGAGGGTCATTAGTATCTCTATTTTTAGAATTAAACTTACCCTTCTTTAAGAATTTCTTGAATCTTCGAGTGAACATTGCTATCTCCTCTTCATCTTCTTCCTCATCTTCTGAGTCTGTCATGGCTTTAAAAGCCAATGATTTCTTCTTTGTTTGCTGTGATTCTGTATCCTTCTTTCGATCTTCAAGTTGGACCTCGTATGCCATGAGATTGCCCACAAGATTCTCAAGAGAAAGTTGTGACAAGTCATTTGCTTCCTCTATTGCTGTGGTCTTCTTCTCCCATTCTGGAGTGAGTGCACGTAAGACTTTTCTAACCATTTCTGCTTGAGTGTAAATCTTTCCAAGTGCCACATGAGAGTTTGTGATGTCTGTGAATCTGGTGATCATCTTGGACACAGTCTCATTTTCCTTCATTCTGAACATCTCAAACCTGTGAACAAGAACAGAAATTTTAGACTCTTTAACTTTATTCGTTCCTTCATGTGTTACCTCGAGTGTATGCCAAATTTGATGTGCGGTTGTAGCATTGGATACACGGTTGAATTCGTCCTTTGTAAGTGCACAAAATAAGGCATTCATTGCTTTGGCATTGTTCATCGTTTGGTTCTTTTGATCATCATTCCATTGTGCATATGGAATGGTAGGGGCAGTGAATCCAGTCTCTGTCATTTGCTATATCTCGTAGTTGATTGATTGGAGGTAGATTCTCATTTGGCATTTCCAATAATTGTAGTTAGTTCCATCGAATAGCGGTGGCCGTTGTGTAGATTGGCCTTCATGGTACTGATTTGTATTTGAAGTAGTTGCCATAGCCTGTAACCTTGCTCTGATACCAAGTGTTGGATCCTGTAGGCGAGACAACAAATACTAGAGGGGGGGTGAATAGTGTTAATAAAAAACTACGGAAATTTTCTTCGGTGCAGTCGACTTGGATGTGAACCAGTCGACTGATATGACCAAAATAAAGCAAGAACAGTAACTCTGTGCAGTCGACTTATAGATAAGACAGGCGACTGAAGACACAATGAAAATACAACTTATACGACACTGACCAGTCGACTGATAGTGCAAGGAGTCGACTGTCCAGACAATTTTTGCAGAACTTAAGTAAACAAGAGTAAATGCAAAATCAAGACAACCAATCACAGAGTACACAAGATATATCCTGGTTCGGTCCTCCCGACCTACGTCCAGTCCCCAAGCAACCCACTTGAGATTTCCACTATTCTTGAAAAAGTTTACAAAAATACCCTACGGCGTTAAGACAACAACCATGTCTAACCCGTAGTCTTTTCTCTCAACCAGAGAAAGCAGACCCACTCTACTACCAAGAGTGAAACAAACCGACTCTACAACCTAGAGTCAAAAACCACTCTCCAACCGAGAGCAAAAGGAACAAGAAAAACATTACAGTCAACCTATAGCCTTGTTGGTGTATTGTGTTGTTGCACGTGGCTAAAAACAAGGTCGACTTCTATACCCAGTCCAGAGCGAATTCGTTGCTATACTGGACTGAGTGTAGAGAACCAAAGGATTTGAACTTGAAAGCTTTTTCTCAAATTTTTCACTTAGAATTTTCTCAAAGAGTGCTCGGTATCTCAAAAATTGTTGTAAAATGTTGTTGGATCTTTTCAGTGAGATCTGAACTCTTTTTTATAGAGTTAGATCTCCTGAACGTTGGGGGACAGTTATTTCAACTGTCAACCAACGGATCTAAGAGCTGTTGTTTTTAAAAAATCAATTTTGAAAACAGAAAACGGTCAAAAGCACTCGAACAGTCGACTGGGTTGCCATATGAGTCGACTGGTCAGAGTTTGAATAAATTTAAAACAGTTTTGTACTATCAGTCGACTGCCAGAGGTATCAGTCGACTGGTACTCAACAGTTAAATTACTTTAAACTGTTTTGACTCTTTTGGGATTTTTGAAAAACACACATTATGAATTTTGTGAGTATATGTGTGTGTGATAAGGCTTTACAATCAGACTAAGACTCAACAAAAGTAAAATACAATGTTTTACAAGACATAATAACTTGACACATTTGAGCTTGAGGTCTTGAGTCTTGATTTGAGTCTTGAGTCTTGTTTTGAGTCTTGTCTTGAGTGAAGTCTTTGTCTGTAGCCTTTGAGCTTGTTCATTTGTTCAGCTGAAATAATCTTTTGTATGTGCAACCTGCAGTGTTAGCTGTATAACATAGACACATGTTGCAGTGTGTTGTGATCATCAAAATCAAGAATCAACACAGTAAACACGCGTACCTCTGCCCCTCAGGGTCTTATGCATCTGAGGTTACGTCTTCCTCCTACCCGAAGCCAGCGAGGGAAACACCACACCCCAAACATAGTTTGGGTACTAATCACCGAACCCCAAAGCCGATAGTTTGGGTAATACAACATCACATCTCAAGCCGATAGCTCAGGTATTACTTTATTTTATAATTCATTTTCATCTTATAATTTTTATTACTTTATTTTCCTTCTCACAATACAACCATCATATCAACAACCCACTAATTCACCCTGGAAATTGTGCCACAGCAGGTAGTTCCCACTATTCCCATGGAAATAGCGGGCGAGTAGTTCCTCGACCCAATTCCAAGGCATCAACTCGCATCACACTTATCTTTAGTTTTGAAAACATTCTCATATCCATCACTTAACACACATCACTTAATGCATCATACTAATATCACATATAACTTTACTTTTTATTCATATCATATGATCTCATACACACACTTTCTTTACTTCTTTTACTCTTTTCCATTCCACAATTTCTTCGAGTTATTCACATTAATTTTACATACATAATTTCTTCACTGTTATACTCATATTCATAACAACATATTAATTCTGATATATAATTCCTTTATTTTTCATATTCAAAAACATAACACCAAACTAATTCACAGGTTGAATTTCTTCGCTTTTTAAAGAGCCAACTTTCGACATCGAATGTAGAGCTTGTATATATGAGATGAATAAGACCCTTGGTGGGCAACGAGTGATGCGTAAGACCCTTGGTAGGCAGCGATATGTGTATTTGATCAAGGAAACAAGTCTACATTCGACTAGAAAGGCGATCCGGTGCTAGATTGCACGTTCTGTATTCAGTAAGGACACTGAATTCTTAAGAGGGGGTGAATGTAACACCCCAGATTTCTAGAGTATATATATATATATATATATATATATATATATATATATATATATATAATATTGGACTGGACCTATAGAGGGATCTATTGGCTATAGAATAAATGGAATTAATAAGTAGGCCTATAGATTAACTATGGGGCTATGGAGCATTATGAAAGAAAATGAAAGAAAATGAAAGAAAAGAAGCGGAGTAGCTGTTGTGTGCATGGTGGTGTGGCAGGTGGGGGTGTGGTTGTGCATGGGATTAATATCCCACATCGCCAGGGCAAGTGTGAGAAAGAGATGATATATAGAATATGCCAAAGATAAAAGGGTACCTAACATTCGAACACCATTTTTGAGGCAGCCTGTGGTGGACAGTGGTTTAGGATTTAATTGTGTGCGTACGAGTTAAGTACGGGGTGTTACAGCCCCCCCGACCTCGTCAGGCTCGGGTTCCGCCTTAGGACGCCGACCGACTGCTCGAGGAGGGGGCAAAGCCCGCTGGTCTCGTAGATTAGTTCGAGTGAACTTCCTCAAATAACCCCTTTGGATGGGGGCCTCAATCTCGTTTTTAAGAGCGCAACATGTATTAGTATCGTGCTCGTTGTCCCGGTGGAACTGACATCCCTTTTCTTGTTGTTGTTGGGTCGAGGAGGATGGCGAACGATCCCCTTGTCCTCAATCTCCATAAGGATGAATAACACAATATGAGTCAACGGGGTGAACTTTTCGAAGCGGGGGACCAGAGGCGGTCGTTTTTGACCGAGGGGATCTTTTTTAGCTTTCTTCGTGGGTTCTGGGCCATCTATCTACCTTTTCCCCTTAGAAGGGGCTTCTGTCAGGTCTTCAGGGTGCAGAGCTTCTTCAGCTCGAATGTACTTTTTGACCATGTGGAAGAGGTCGAAAAAATGGATTGGAGGCTTCTTCACCAGGGAGGCCTTTAGCTAGCCATGGCGAACATTTTGTCGGAAGGCCACAGACGTGATGCCAACGTCGAGAGAAGATACTGCCCTTGCCTCAGTGGTGAACCTCCGCACAAAGCCCCGCAGGGACTCCTTTTCCTTCGGTCTGAGGTCCAGAAGTGACGCGCTCGTCTTCTCGACCTTGCAACTGGTCACAAAGTGAGTGAGAAAGTTTACCTCGAGCTGTTCGAAAGAGAAGATCGAGTTGGTGGCGAGCTTTGAGAACCATTCCCTTGCCGGGCCACGCAAAGTGGCAAGGAACGCTCAACAGAGGAGAGGATCTGAGGTTCTGTGAATCATCATGAGGGTTTTGAACCCCTCTGTGTGATCAGTTGGATCACTCTCTCCATTGTATGTCTCAAACTGAGGTGGTCGAAAATTCCTCAGGTTCGAGGTGTCAAGGGTTCGAGCAGAGAATAGGGGTCCGGTAGGATGGTATCCCCGACTGGATTGGCCTTCACCCTCGCCGATTTGGGCAAGGTGATTCTCCATCTCCTGGAGTCGCTTGAGGACAGCGTTATCCCTCCTCGGTGGTCGGGTCGATCTATGCGACTCGCTACTGAGGATGGGGTCGTTGACTGGTTGTTTGGTCTTAGGGGCAACTCGGATGGCTTGGAGGACCTCGTTCCCGAACTCCTTGTATGCTATGGGTCGGAACCTGGATGGACGGAGTAGCTCCACTCCTGAAGCGGTTGAGCTGTTTCCAGAGGTCATGCTCAGGTTTTCGATGATTGATGACCTTCCGAAGGTCATCGGCTTCTTGGCGCTTGGGTCGCCCCGCGGCTGAGCGTGAGGCGCTCGGACCCGGACCCAATGGATTCTTGGGTCTGAGCCTTCGAGAACCTTGGGTGCTCACCTGACTGTGAGTCTGGTGATGATGGTCAACACACCACCCTGCCGTGGCTGCCCTTCTTAGTTTGGGGGCCATAGGAAGGGAGGGGTCTGGAGACTGGAAGATGGTTTTGGATCAGTCAAGTCTTCCCACATACGGCGCCAACCTGATGCTGCTTGTTTTCGGTGCGGGAGCAACAAGTGTGAGTTCTTGTGTTGTAGAAGGGACAGATCTCAGCTGCAGATCGAGTCTATTTCTGAAGGTCGGCTCGGAAGAGCAGCTGGTGGCTGGGTGACCGGGCACCTACAAAAAGCCTAGAAACACCGAGAGAAATTCTGGTGATAGGCCCTCTGACGATCTAGTTAGTCACTAGAAAAGGAAAGGAAACTAGGGTTCAGGTGAGAATTTTGATATTACCTTTCTTAAGGAGGAGGGGGCCTGGTATTTATAGGTAGAGCAAACGGGTATCTAACCCTAATGGGCCAGGTTGGACCCATTTGTATGTGGGCCTGAAGTAGCAGAAGGCCCCTTTGACTTTTTGACCTGATGATATGAGATGAGCGAATATCGAGAAGATCTCACAGCCCTGATTGGGCCACGTCACTTGTACTCACATCAAAAGGTTTTAAGGTATGCATGCCATAAAGTTTGGATAGGGTAGTAAAATTTGGGGATTTCAAAATCGAGGCTGGGTTGGTGGATTATAGCTAAGGGTTGGCAATGGGTAGGATAAGGGGAGGGTATGGGATTTACTCTTATCTTACCCTAAAGTCCAATACTTTACCCTTACCCTAATGGGTAATTTAAAAAATTACCCTACCCTAATGGATGAATGGGTGAAAGAATTAATATAAGTTTTTTAACGAAATCAAGTTATAGAACGAAAATTGTAAATAAAAATGGTTAGTAATTTAGTTATTATGTAACTTAATCACATAGAGAGTTGTATTCTCACCTCAATACTTTATACTAAATTTATATATTGTAAATAAATGATTCTATAACATATGTTTAAACTAGTGATGGCAATCGTGTCCACCGGGTTGGGCTGGGGCCGGGCCGTTCGGGTTTGACCCGGTTTTAGGCGGGCTCGGGTCGGGTTGGGCCATTAGCCGGGCCGGGTTGGGAAATGAAAAAACCGACCCGACCCATTCGGGTTGAACCCGTGTCGGCTCGGGAGGGACGAGGGGTTGGCCCAGTTTTTGTTAATTTTTTGTTTTTTTTCTTTCTCTTTTTTAATCAAAAATAAATAATAAATAAAAATTGTACAACAAGTATAAGAGATTAAGAATTAAACAAAATTGCATATATTCATTTCAACTTCTATAAAAATTTTACAACTATTTTTATATACAAATACTCTTAAAAAAATACATAAATTCCTTCAATTACATGTTTAAGAGGAAAATCTAGAGTTCATGATAGTCTAAAGTTAGATTGAAGAGAGGGCATTGGTCTACTGTCGTGCACCTCTACTTAACCTAAACCGGTATTGGACTACAAAGTCTGGTAGTCGTTGAAAGAGAGAGGGAGAAAGAGAGAGAGAGAGAGAGAGCTTCTTTGTTGGAGGAGTTCAAGTAGTCGTAGTTGAGTGTTGAATCAATACAATTCGATACGATAAAATTTTTTCACTTCTTTGTTGCTTACTTCTTTGTTGAAAAAACCTTTTAATTGAGAATGAATTGAGTAGTAGTAAAGAGAGTAAGAGAGTAAGGCGTGAAAATTTTTAGATTGAATTAAGGTGGTATTTATAAGGGGAAAACAAAAAAGAAAGAAAAAACCCTACAAAAAAAAGCCCAAAACAGAGAGGACAATTCGACCCGTTTGGGTCGAATGTTTGACCTGTTCGGGTCAAACTGGTCCAAACCTGCAGATCGAGTGTGCGGGTTTGACTTGGTCAACGGTTCACGGGCCAGGTCGAACCGGTTGGGTTTCCGAAATTTGCGACCTGGGTCAACCTACGGGTTCGACCCGGACATGAACCGCCTAATTGTGGGCCGGGTTCGAGTGAGCGGGTCGTCGGTCAATCCAGCCCAGTTGCCATCACTAGTTTAAACAGATAAAAGGGTAAACGAGTAAGTATATATGTTTACCTTTGTCCTATCCCTACCATATTTCTTAGACGGGTATAAAAAAGTTATCCTTACCCTACCCACAAGTACAAAAACCCATACTCGTTTCGTACGCGGATTGAAGAATTCCTTGGAATTAGCGGATTCCTAGAAATGTGAGAGTAGGAATCATGATTCTCAGGAATGTTACAATACTGCATTTGGTACAAGACAGTGTATAGGGAATATTTTATTACTGTTTTTGGTATAGACCAATTCATTCCCATCAATCTTTCGCTATAGTAAACATTATCGAAAATATCATTTTGGCTTTAATTTTTTTAAAAAAAAATCTAATATTACTGTTATCTACTTTAGTAATCGATGCATATGCGTGACACATTCAAAACCAATACTGATATATATATCTTATAAAATCTGAGTACAGTAACAAATATGTAACACCCTAGATTTTTTAAATAATGTTTTTAAGGTATATAAATGAATTAAAATAATTTTGGTGATTTAATAAACATTTTTTCAAAAAATTATCTTTTACACGTGCTGAACACGTGTAAAACACGTGTAATATTTTCTTGGGAATTTTAAAGTCAGAAATTATTTTGGGAAACCTATTGTTTATTAGTGGGTATTATTTATGAAATTTTTGGATTTTTTCTGATATTTATTTGGCATATTTGCAAATATTACAAAAAGAGGGGTTTTTGTGCAAAATTACCACTTGGAGTGAAAACTGCAGATTTTGGATTTTTGGGCCGAGCATGATGGCTAGCCAACTCAGAGGTAAAAATTTTACTTTTTGTTTTAATAGATTTGGTTTATTTTGCAAATTTCTTAAAGAAGGGTCTTTTTGTAAAATTATCATTTAGAGGCAAAAATTACAAATTTGTTTTTCTGGTTTAAACCCAGTGCCGACCAGTATTAGGGTGGTTATTTTTGTTTTAAATTTAAAGTGAATTAGTTAATCTAATTTCCAAGTATAAGGATTTATATATGTAAAGATATATTCAAAAGAGATATTTTTGCAAAACCTATTCAAAACCCTAATTACCCTAATTTCCGGCCTATTTAAAAGAGTGTGCGACCGTCTCTTTGCTGTACTACATAAAGGGTTTTCTTTATTATTGACTTCTTGGAGTTTCGAAGCGAGAATTTTGGTTTTCTTGCGAAAGGAAGGACTTTTATTATTCTTTTTATTATTTCGGTTGATTCTTCAATAAGGTGAGTGACATATGTTTGATTTCTTATTGTTCTATACATGTTGTATGTAATGATTTGTCAATTAGGAAGCATGTTAGAGGATTGTATAATGATATTGATGAATGGATGAATAAAAGATTGAATCTTTTCATGAAACTATGCTATTGATACTTAAAACCCTATATAGACGACTTGTGATTGTTAAAAACCTAATAGAAATCATGGGTAGGCTGCTTTCTTTCCTACTCTTGCTGTTTTGATTGTTTATATTAAGTTTGTATGATGTTTATCTCAAAAAGTGAACAAGACTAGACCTTTACTGTGTATGTTTTGTGCATACTCTGTTTGATGATTTTTATAAAGAAAAACTTGATTAATACCTATTATAATTGTATATATTCATGGGTATACTAATGTGATTAGTGGTTCATGTGTTTAATCAATTACAAGAGGGGTTTTGGATCAAAAGAGATCAAGTTTTGAAGGGGTGTTGTTTTAATCCGGGTCTGATAATGTATGGCCGAAAGTTTGATTTTTAAGTTTTATGAAGTTTTTGATTGGATCTTGAGTTGTCTTGATTCGGAGATTGATTAGGATAATATATTACCTATATATACGATGTGTTTATAACTGATATAAACACATATATACACTTATATATATACATATGTCATGCTTTGAGGAATTTGTCGAAAATTGCTCTTCTATGAATTTGATGAAGTTTAGATTTTTTTTATATACTCTAGTTTGTTAAACAAGTTGTATTTGATAATCTCAGGAATTTTGTTTTACAAATTTATGATTTTACAAAGATTAAACGAAGTATCAGTTAAAATGCGTAGGAAATTCAAAGTTGTGTTTTCTTACCATGTCAATCGACCGGTTACATTTTGAACTAAAATGTGCGGTCGACCGTCATTTGAAAAATTGGATTTTCTGGGCTTGTGCAGTCGACCGTCGTTATTTTGAACTGTTTTGACAGTCGACCGACACCTGCTGTCTGTATTGTTTTTGTTGAGGTTTCTGTTGATTTCTTAAACGCTTATTTCTTTGAAATTATGGATTATTGATATACTGTTTTAGATGATGTTTTGCTACAGATTATAGTATTTAACAAAAAGTTATACTTTGATTTTAATAGAATTTAAATTGTATTTCTATAACTTTATAAAGTGAAATATATATGGTTTTTGAAGAAATTGATGTTTTGTGACGTTCTACAACTTAAAAATATGGTTCTCAGTTATTTAATGGATTAAATACTTCTTTTCAATTCTGGAATTTGTGAGTATACTGGATGAATTTGGTTTTGTTGATTGAAGAAGTTTTCATTGATATAAACATTTTGAGATTTGGAATTAAGATTTTTATTGAAAATTTTGGTGTTGATATTCGATTTGTGAGTCTAAGAGTTGAGTGGGATTCTGTGAACCGGCAAATGAGATTTTGTGGATTTTGACTAGTTGAGGCTTGGGGTTTTTGTTGTGGAAGTAAGTTCGACAAGATACACTAACTCTAGAGAGGGAGAATTTGTGTTTTAATAATATTCAACTTAAGGACAGGCACTAATGGAGATGTGATAGAACTTAGGGAATGTAAGTATATGTTCTAGGGGTCTAGTCCAAAGGATGCGTTCCAGGACTGTGTTGTTCTGTCTCGAAAGGACATTTGGTTTGTTCGCGTGTCGAGGGTCTGCAGGCCTATTCACGAGCATTCATGTGTCGAGGGTCGGCGGTCCTATTCATGGGATGTACTAGTGTATCTGCACGTCGAGGGTTTCGCAAACCTATTTGTGGGGTACACATCAGGGAGGTGGATCTTCCTGAGGGTCAGAGCTATTCTTACATGATGCTTGCGCGTCGATGGTTGTGATGCCTATTCTCGAAGTATTCTGGATCTTGTTTTTATCACCGTAGTAGGATTAGTTGCATAACGAGTGACTTAACCCTATAAAGTGGAGAACGATAAGGGCTTGCACCGGACCTATGCATTATGGAATGCATAGAATCCGACTAGTATGCATTAGAGAGTTATCATATTGTATTTGTATTTTCTTGACTTGTTTTTATGCATATGTTTTCTGTTTTCCTACACTTGACACTTAGTCTAGTTTCAGTTAATGTTTTCATGTTTTATTTATTGTTATTTCATATTCCATTTGTTACTACTGTTGGTATGTGTTGTTTATGACTTTATTCTTTATGTTTTATTTATATTGTACGTCTTTTGATGTCACTCATAGACTATCCCCATAGTGTTGGGGGTTAAGGTTATCTCTAGTCCATGTTTTACAGGTAGGTACCTATAGCATGGGATTTGGATGCATGCGGTAGAATGATAATGTGGCTTATGTAAATTGAAAAAGAATGTGTTGTAAAAGAAAAAAATGTAATTCAAGGTGTTTAATTTTCCGCTGTGTTTTGTAAAGAATTGATGTAATAAAAGATGAAAAATTATTCTGTGTTTTGACTATATTTACTATTACATTGAGATAGATGCTGGAAATTGTGCCACGTATTTCTGAGATATTATACTAGAAATTTGGGGCGCTACAAAATAGATGACTTAAAAATTTATATAATGATTCTAATATATTTCAACCAGGTAGATACAAAACATAACAAAAAGAAAAAAAAAATGCACGCAGTACAAACACATGATCATAGGCATACGTGGATCATAATTATCTATGAAATATATTATTTATGACTTAGTAGACAGAGGGTTTTCCCTTCAATTTTTAATGAATAATGGTGGGTATTTTTGTTAAAATTGATATATTATACTGAAACATATATCATACTTATTTAATTATGTCCAGTCTCTAATTAAACGTTCCTTTTTATATATAAATATACACAAATCCCACCTTAATAAAGCAGAGTAATAAATTTGTTAGGAGGGAACATAGAGGCAATATGATAAAGCAGAAAAATTATCAAAAATCTATAGTGTTTTGGTAACATGATAATCTCAGTTATTTTTTATGTGGAGGAATCCACAAATCCCACCATTTTAGAGAGGAATGTATATCCTTCCCAACGAAGGATTTCAATTCCCATGACAATTTAAGAATCCTTCCAAAATTTTACTCATATCTTACCAAACCAGCTAATCCAGAGATTAATCCTAGATTCCCTAATACATTATTGCGTATCAAACGCCCCTTTAGGGTAATTGGGTAAGGATAATGTTTATCCTTACCATTGCCACCCCTAATTATAGCTCTAAAATTTT